>CM033028.1:427500-1027500 GCA_019207045.1 Branchiostoma floridae x Branchiostoma belcheri
CTCATCTTGTGGATCCGGGGCATGATTAACACTGTCTTTGGATAAATGCGACGATGACTTAATCTAGTCAATCAAAAACATCTAATCAAGGTAAGAATGTAGTCGCTATACTGATGGAACTGTTACCAACATGGGGACATAGCTAGCTAACAAGAGTTTCATTCTATATATGTTCTTGCAGGAAAAGCTATTAAAATACGTTATTTTGTGTGACCATACCGTCTGTATTGTCATATTGTAACCGGTATCCTCCCAAATGTTGCTCTATCCAGCCTGCCCAGACACCCCTCCATGTGGCCAGCCGGTACGGGCATACTGAGTTGGCGGAGCTGCTGATTGAGCATAAAGCTGAGGTGGATGCGAGGGACGGGGTAAGTAGAAATAACTGTGTTCTGACCTCAACCCGGGACGGTCTGGCTCGTTGTTCCCAACCTAACTATTTGGTCGCGAGTATCATCTGAGCATCGCTCAGTTTATCAATGAATGAAATACCTTTATTGTACATTCATGCCTCAACGGGCTAGGTACAGGTCACTGATAACAGACATGACAGACATATGCATAGGCAACAAGATACAGATTAACAATTTGAAGTTGCTAAGCTAACAGGATGGTCGACATCTTCTCGCTTCTTTGTACAGGAGCAAATATAAGAACAGATAATGTTTGATATACAGGGTTTATCTAGGCGCATCAAAAATATAAATTTATCCGTCGCATTAATATTAAGATGTTCAAAATATGGGAACTCTTTTCTGATATGTTCATAAAGCACAGTTCGTTCCTTACAGTAAAATTTACAGTGTAAGATAAAATGCTGTTCATCTTCTACCTGTTGTAGATCACAAAATTGGCAGACTCTATGCTGCAGAGGAGTGCGGTTGTGCCTTCCAGTTTCAATATGTGAATTGTGGCAACTAATCATACAATAGCGGTTAAAGTAGCCTGATTTAATCGCGCTTCCCACATTGCCGGGAGGGGCCAATTAGCCCCGGACAGCGGAGCTTGCGTTACACAGACTACGGTTGAATTATATAAATAATATATATCGTTCGTTCGTCCGTCAAGTCGACGAGGGCCGCTTTTGTTATCAATGTCGTCCATCCTTCAGGTAGTCACAAGAGTTCGCAGGTGGCTGCACAGCCCTATCTTCGCTCTGAAGTGTCTGTTGCAGTGCGGGCAGGGAAGTAGAGAGATGCTGTTGTGTGTATATCATAGAAGTAGGGGAAGTGCATTACTCTTCATTGCTGATACATGTACAGATAGCTGATAGCAGCGCAATCCATTCCTGAGGGCTGGTTCGTTAGATGAACCAGGAATAGTACATTTCTCCTGGCTGTAGGTTTCAGTTACAGGTGAGCTAGTGAATTATGCCAGGGATAGTGCGATACATGACAGGGAAGTTTCAGTCGATTCCCTGTTTCACTTAACGTTATGTTGATGTTCACCTCAACCGTCGCCATGGCAATAATGTTTTTATTGCCAGTCTTATTTCCTTTACTTTTCCTTGTCTATTTGTACCGGGCCCTTGAGTTGTAACTAACTCATGCGCAATCTGCCGTTAATCTCTAGTATTATAGGCTTGGCAGTATGAAAGAAGAGGAACAAGAGTTTCATTCTGTAAGATATGTCATTTTGTGTGACCATACCACCTGTATTGTCATGTTGTAACCGGTTATCACCCCAACTGTTGCTCTATCCAGCGTGACTGGACACCCCTCCATGTGGCCAGCGAGAACGGGCGGACTGAGATGGCGGAGCTGCTGATTGAGCATAAAGCTGAGGTGGATGCGAGGGACTGGGTAAGTAGAAATAACCGTGTCCTGACCTGAACCCGGTACGGTCTGGCTCGTTGTTCCCAACCTAACCATTTGGTCGTGATTATTATCTGAGCATCGCTCAGTTTATCACACAATAGCGGTTGAAGTAGCCTGATTTAATCGCGCTTCCTTCCTGACCTGCCTGAACATGGGACGATAGAAGTAGAAACGATTTCTTACTTCACTCCTGACAATGTTCCCAATTCTTCCCAGTTGAAATCCGGTCATGCTTTATGTTAAATCAATGAATCAAATGGTTTATTCATAATACAATAAGAGATTAGCAACCAGCGGCTAAATTATGGCCTTGTTGTACAGCACCACTGCGTTAACATTGAATAAGCATACAACGTTACCTACAATCAATTCATATGTTCACAAGACGAAGTTGAAAAGTAAAAGGTTTTGCCGTACCTTTCTTTGGTACTCGTGCCGTGACAAATCTCCGACAGAAATTTGCAATTTAATTAGAATTTTAATTTTCATCGCCAAACCTACTGTAAACCACCTTCCACAATAGCCAAGCGGGCAATCTGTTTGGAAGGTTGTACACCAACAGTGAACCATAGCCGTACCAATAGATGCGATATGATAATAAGAAACACGGTTAAATGCTTTGCGCGTAACGTACATGGTATAGTGGGTCTACAACGAGACTTCCGAAACCTTTTGTTATTCTACGGAAGTTCACCTCATGCTGATTATCAGTCCACGTGATAATTCCTGTCCGTGTTGAAACCGACACTACTAACCCTGACCTTTACTTCCTCCCTGTACAGGTCCAGTGCACACCCCTGCATGAGGCTGCTTTCTACGGCCACACCGGGACTTGTGAGCTTCTGATTCGGCATGGGGCTGACGTGACGGCACGCGATAAGGTGATACAAATGTGCCCCTACAGATTATATGGATGTTAATAGATACTAATATTGTATTGAGTTGATGTACTCAAACTTCACTTTCGGGCTGAAACTCTCCTACTTGTCGTCAGTCTCGAAGGAAGAATGGGGTAGAGTGTCGCTTGAAACAGCCTTTAACACTAAATAGAAGAGAAGGGAAGTTTTAGATATTTCATAAAGCAAGGCAGGCTTTGTTGTCCTCGTTATACATCGTTAGGTTGCACATGGAGAGTAACACATTTCTGATGTCTCCCTGTACAGTGGGGAAGGACACCAGCTGATGCAGCAGACGGCTGGAGGCTTCGCCGTGTCCTAAAGGTGAACGACATTCTCATTTATTCATGACCTATGCGCAGTAGTATTTGAACTTTTAGTTTTACTGCGATTTCACAAGCTGACCATGTACTATCCTTACTGTATCCGACTGGCCATACAACCAGGATAGCTAGGAGTAAGAAAGATATACATGTTAAAAGAAGTGTCAACCTGGCACACCTTTGTATCCATACACTACTTCTACTGTCAGGCGATGTGGCCTGTAACCCTGGGCCCAACCAGAGTGAAGACGATATGGCGACTAGTGTGGATTGGCAACCTTTGTTTGAGAGAATAAAATCAAAGAATGGTATTAAGATGATACATTTAAATACTCGTAGTCTCTTGCCAAAACTTGATGAAATTAGAACAGCTATGACTGTCAATCCTGTAGACATACTAAGTCTGAATGAAACTTGGCTAGATTCTAGTATAGATGACAATGAACTGTATATACCAAACTATACACTGTATCGTAAAGACAGAAACCGGCATGGAGGTGGTGTGGCGTGTTATGTGACCGATGAATTACAACACAATTTGATACCCGAACTTACCGAGTTAGATATTGAAAGTGTTTGGGTGGAAGTTAAACATACTGTCGGCAAGCCTATTGTTATTGGCTCTGCCTACCGCCCACCAAATGCAACAACACAGTTTTTCGAAATCCTGGAGACAGCCATGACCGCCGCCACTGCTATTTCTGACGAGGTTTTCTTACTTGGTGACCTAAACTGTGATGTACTTACAAAAGGAGCCTGTAAGAAAATTGATAAGATTTGTAACACCTTTCAAGCAAAACAGCTCATAGACGAACCGACACGTGTGACTGAGACTTCGTCGACATGTATCGACATCATCATAACAACTTCCCCTGAAAAGGTGACAGAATCTGGCGTGTGTTCTACTGGGCTGAGCGATCACTGCTTCACCTACGCTGTACGGAAAGCCAAACGACCCCCGGGCAACCCTAGGACGGCAACAGTGAGATCCTACAGGCGGTTTGATGAATCAGCTTTTCAGGAAGATCTTCGCAATGCACCCTGGTCGAAAGTTGAGAACTGTACAAATGTTGATGATGCGTTAGGTTGCTTTCAGACTATGCTCACCAATGTTTGCGACAATCATGCCCCGTGGGTATCTGTACGTATCCGAGGCCATGAGCCACCATGGATAACACAAGAATATCTAGCCATGGCCAATGAAAGAGACTTCTACGTCGATAAAGCTAAAAAGACAAAACTCCCATCTATGTGGGAAACAGCTAAGAAATTACGAAATAAGTGCAACAACATGTCACGATATTTGAAAAAACAGTACTACTGTAACGAAATCGAGACCAAAGGGAAAGACAGTAAAAGTCTCTGGGCCACATTAAAAACACTCTTGCCGCGTCAAGCCAAACAACCTGTTAATGTACCTAAACAACAAGAAAAAAGTACTGCAAACAAATTTAATACCTACTTTACTTCAATTGGCTCTAAACTTGCTGCAGCGTTCACTGGTGCGTACAGAGCAGTCTTAGGACCAGCACAATTTTCTTTTAAATTCACAAACATCTCCACTGAGTTCACATACAAGCAGCTCATGAGCATTCCTTTAGGAAAAAGCACTGGTCTGGATGGAGTGAGCAGTAGGCTCATCCGACATGCTGCCCCAGTCATAGCAGGACCTCTCACTCACATTTACAACTTATCCCTATCTACAGGCGAAGTTCCAAAGGACTGGAAGAAAGCCAAGGTTACACCTTTGTTTAAAGATGGGGACAAAACCAGTTGTAGCAACTACAGACCAATCTCAGTCCTACCAACCTTCATGAAAATTTTGGAGAAGGCCATACATACACAAGTATACACTCACTGCAAGGACCACAAAATACTCAACAGTTTTCAGTCTGGTTTTAGACCCGCACACTCGACCACTACAACCTTGGTTCATGTTACTGACTCCATCATTGAAAATATGGAGAAGGGTCTTGTTACCGGAGCAATCTTTCTTGATCTCAAGAAAGCATTTGATACGGTATGCCATAAGATCCTCCTACTCAAGCTAAGAATGTATGGGGTACAAGATAAGGAACTGACATGGTTTAGTTCGTATCTGACAAGCCGATACCAGACTACTGTCGTAAATGGAGTCCAGAGTGACTTTCTTGAAGTCACTGTTGGTGTCCCCCAAGGCTCGGTTCTCGGGCCACTCTTGTTTATACTGTACATTAATGATTTGCCTGATTATATATCACACGGACAGGTTGTGTTGTATGCTGATGACACTGCACTTTTCTATGCATCTAAAACAGTGAGGGATGTGAATACTTGCCTGAATGCCGACCTTCGTAATATCGAAACATGGTTACACACAAATTATTTGACACTCAATGTTACTAAATGTAAAGCAATGCTCTTCGGCACAGCGCGTAGGCTGCAGTCAAGTACAGAGCCACTGTCAACCACTCTTTCTGGCACCAGTTTGGAAGTTGTCACTAGCTTTAAGTATCTGGGCGTGTGGCTTGATCCTTGCTTAACATGGGAAGTCCATATTGACAAGTTATGTAATGCAGTCTCGTCAAGACTGGGAGTCTTACGGCGCCTAATTCCTTGTCTACCACTGCGCACTCTTATTATGTTATTCAACTCCATGGTTTTACCTAAAATGGACTATTGCGATGTGATTTGGGGCAATTGTGGTAAATGTCTGTCCGATAGACTACAAAAACTCCAGAACCGGGCAGCTAGGCTTATTCTTGGTTTAAAATACACCCATCATGTTGGTGTTGATGAGCTATCTGCCTTGGGCTGGAAAACCTTAACATCCAGGAGAAACTTGCACCTGCTACAATCAATGTACAAGGCAGTTAACAATGAACTTCCTGAATACATCAATAGTTTTCAAAGGACTTCTGACTCTCACAGCTACCCCACCCGACACAGTCAGAACCTATCCCTGAAACTACCGCTTGTACGATTGGAATGTGGGAAGCGTAAGTTTTCTTATAGAGGTGTTACCACATGGAACAATCTGCCACCATCTGTAAAGACCTGCACGTCAAAATCTACCTTTAAAACCAAATGCAGGGCTTGGCTAGCCTGACCTCTGACCACACAATGAAACTGACGACTTGTTAGTATTTATTTTGTTATCATTATTATTGTTTTCATTAGTTTCGTACCATTATTTTCATTCATTATTTGTATTGATATCATCACTAGCAGTATCTATTGTTATGATTAGTATTATTGTTTACATCAGTTTCATTATTATTGTTATTTGGTCATTTCATTTATTGCTGTCTATTTATGTTTGCCTATGTTTGTGATGCATTTGTTTAATTACATTTTATGTAAGACGCAGGGCTCCACTGAAAAGCAGTGCAAGAGCACTGAGTTTGGACCACCCTGGATAAAGATTACAGAAAATAAAAAAAAAATAAATAAAATAAACTTTATTAGTATAGCTATGAACACATTGTGAGTCATGGTCGTAAAATGTTATCAAATTAATTGCTTTTACGTTGAAAAAATCATTGTTTACACTTCACACCTGTTGGCATTGCTTAATTTACAAATTAAATGGTGATTTATGAAGTAACACCATCATTACGTTAGCTATATTTTACCTCCAACTAGAATCTGGAAAAGGAAATATTGCAAAAGAAGTCTTACCACGAGTTGCTGCAGAAGTCTGGTGGAGTGAAGGTCAACAGGTGTAAGGTGTTCGTGTTTGGGATGGCGGAAACTGGGAAGTCTACACTTAAGGAGAGTCTTCAAAGGGTAAGTAAGAACGTCACTTGTTCCCCAAATCCTTCCAACTTCGTTTCCGTAGACAAAGAAATAAGATATGTTAAAGATAATCTCGATGCAGATCTATCTGGGGGGGGGCAGCATCTAAAGACTCAACAGTGTCCAAATGCCCCCGGATACTGTTTAGCCCTTAATTAGATACTGTCTTTGCCCCTGATATATCTGCTTTGAGATTAGCCAGACTCCCCAGAATTAATGATAGGCCACACAATTAATCAAAGCTAAACGAGTAATTACTGTCCAACAGGACCGCGTGGCCGCACTACTCCAAGGACTGAAGAAGTCATCATCAAAGGAGGAGCCACACGACCCCACCCCAGGGGTGGATGTTGGGACGTTCCATATTCCAGGTGTGGGGGAGGTCAGCCTGTGGGATTTTGCTGGTCAGGCGGAGTACGCGGTGACCCACAGTATGTTCATGGATGCAGAGAACACCGTCTTCATTGTGCTGTACAACATCATGGACGACAGCGGGGAGCAAGAACGACAGGTAACTGATTTTTTTATTTATGTTCAACGTTTTAAATATTAAATTTGTCATATTCTGTTACTTTTCCATGGACCCTTATTGGCTCGGCAGATGATTTGCATCACGGTCTTAAGTCAATGCACTAGTAAATATTTTGTCAACTCATTTTTTTGACGTAACAAACCAATACACTGGCATGTTCCACCCCAGGTCCACTGGTGGATGAGTTTCATCAAGTCCTGCAACCCAGACCGTCAGCCTGACGTCATCTTAGTAGCCAGCCATGCCGACAAAGTGTCTCAAAACAGAGGTATTTAAATCTGTGCGTACATAACCAATTTTCTATTAAAAAATCTGCAAAGAATGGACAGTAACCAAAGTTAAAGGGAAAGCATTATAATGGGCTTGCCATAACAAGAATGGAACTAATAAAGTTCATGTGCAAGAGTAACTGGAATACACTGATAGCCTGACTCATATGTTTCGTTTTGATGCTAACGTTCAGGACAACTGCAAGCCGCTCATCTTCTTCAACTGATGACGTCAGAGTTCAAAGATCACCTCCGTATCTCAGAAGAAGTCCTCCTGATGAACTGTAAGGAGACCCGAACACCTGACATGGACCGACTCAAGAAACTGCTGGCCACGAAGAAGAAGGACATGTTAGAGGTAAGTGTGTGGATAAAACATATATATATGTCAGGGCACAGACTCCGATCTGGTAGAATCGGCGATTCTACCGGTAGAGATCGCGATCGGGATTTCTGTCGACAGAAACTCTGATCGGAATCTCCACCGGTAGAATCGCCGACTCTACCGGTAGAGATCGTAATCTCTGTCGACAGAAACTACGATCGGGATCTCTACCGGTAGAATCAGCGATTCTACCAGATCGGAGTCTGTGCCCTGACATATATATATATATATATATATATATATATATATATATCGTCGCAATTGTCGCAAGGTGGCGCTTTTACAGCAGCCATGGATTTTAGTGTGTCTGTCAGCTCTCGTTAAAAAGTGTTTTTAAGATATTTGTATTTGCCATCGGACGGGAATCCTGGTAGATTATTACAGAGGAACTATCCACACATCTTTGGAGAACAGATGATTGACGGAAACACCAGGCTTTCAAGAAAAACTCGACCTCAAAAGTTGACAACAGCGGAGCCGGGGGAGGGCGACAAGAGAGAACAAAGACACTCGACTCGAACTCAGCTCCAAAGTGGCCAAACAAGACGTCCTGATGGTCCAGCAAAGATCACCTAACGCAGGTCAAGTGTCAATATCTTCTGCTTTACTCATATGTCCATTTTTGACCATTTGATCTGCACAAAATCGCAAATCTCACCGATTTCCAGAGTGGCGTACATTCTGCTGGGGTTACTACAGGTCAAAACAGCCAGACATGTTCTTGAAACGCATCCTGTCGTATTCATCGAGAACACTTCACGCCCTTCGGACAGACACTAAACCAGCATATGGTGTTAAAAAAGCTATCATTGACTGTGGAATCAAGAGTTATTTTCATGCAAGAGGGTGTAGAGGGGGCCGGAACGTAATACGCCCTATCCCCAGTCTTGTCACGGGAAGGCGACACCATCATGGTAACCACTTGTCTTACGACAAGGCCGTCTACGAGCAAAGAAAAGGATGCCGTATCATTGTGGATGTGAAGAAGGAATCCAAGTATGTCACAGAAACTACAACAGAAAAGGACAAAAGGAAACGATCCCTAGAACACGCACCGACCATCTTGCTGTGCAATCCTAGGTCCTTAGTAAACAAACTAGATGAGTTCCAGACTCTTGTACTACACAATGACATTGACATCGCTGCTGTAACGGAATCATGGTTTACCCCCGACATGTCAGAAGCCTGTTTGAATGTGGATGGCTACAACTTGTTCTCCAGAAACCGTACGGAGAGGAGGGGAGGGGGAGTAGCACTTTACGTTAAGGACTCACTACCGGCCAAAGTTGTAGAGGACATATCAGTGCCTCCTGGATTGGAATGCCTGTGGATCTCCGTGAGGCCCAGGCGCTTGCCAAGAGGACTGTCCGAGTTGTTTATCTGCACAGTGTACAATCCCCCAGCATCCCGTCACCAAGATGCACTTGTGGAGCACCTGCTCACGGGAACAGACAACATTCGAACGCAGCACCCAGAAGCGGGTCTGATTCTTCTCGGAGATTTTAACAGACTAGACACTACTGACATCTGTAGCGGCAACAGACTAGTTCAGGTAGTAGACACACCAACCAGAGGGCAGTCAATACTGGACGTGATCATTACGGACATCCAACGGTTTTACCAAAAACCAGAAGTGATAAGCCCACTTGGGCTAAGCGACCACAACATGGTCCTCTGGAAAGCAAACGTCCGTAAAACTCCGAAGAAAACTAAACTCAAGACAGTGCGTCCCATGCGGGATTCCGATGTTCGTGCATTCGGCCAATGGATCTGTTCCCATGGATGGCAGGAAGTCTATGCAGAACAAACGTGTGAGAACAAGACAGCCATGTTCTACAAGACGTTTCAAAATGCTATAGAAGCTTACTTTCCCATCCGTCGAGTCAAAATGCACCCTTGCGACAAACCGTGGATTACACCAGAACTGAAATCGCTCATATTAGAACGTCAAGACGCCTTCTCGCAAGGAAAAACCTTCCTCTGGAAGAAACTGAGAAACAAGGTCAACAGAGAACTCAAGAAAGCAAGGAAAAGGCACTACTGTGACCGTGTCGAGAAACTTAAGAGAGAGAACCCAGGGAGATGGTACCAAGAAATCAAGTCTATACTAAACATGCAACAGAAGGACATTTCTCTCAACATACCAGGCTTCGAGACGGCGGACGGGCGGTATGTGGCTAACTTCATCAATAGGCAGTTCGCAGGTATTGCGCAGGGCCGTCCTGGCCTAGACCCTGACCAACTGCCAGCCTACCGGCCCTACAAGTCTCCGCCACCAGAGGTCCACCCTTGGGACGTGTATCATGTACTTCGCCAACTGAAGGTGGGGAAAGCCACAGGCCCAGACCAACTCAGTACGAGAATACTAAAGGAGTTTTCCTGCGAGTTGAGTGAGCCCATTGCAAACATCCTGAATGCCTCTTTTACAGAGGGATATGTCCCACAGGAGTGGAAGGATGCAGTTGTCGTGCCCCTGCCGAAGTCTCAACCTCCGTCTGTGGATAAGTTACGCCCAGTTTCTCTCACATCCCAGCTGGCAAAAGTGGCCGAGTCGTTCGTGTGCAAGTGGTTACTGAAGGACATCACACCCTCACTAGACCCTCAACAGTTTGGGGGCCTTAAGGGGCGCTCCACTACTCACTACCTGGTCAGCCTGGTCGATTACCTAAGCAAAGGATCGGACAAGCCTGGGAATATCTCAACTCTGGTTATGACTGATTTTTCGAAGGCCTTCGATCGCATTGATCATACCACTGCCATATGTAAGCTGATTAAACTTGGAACAAGACCGTGCATCGTTCCATGGATATGTGACTTTTTGTCTGCACGCCGCCAACGCGTACGTTACAGCGGGGAACTTTCCGAATGGGAGACGCTGTCTTGCTCTGTTCCGCAAGGTACACTGTTAGGACCACTTATTTTCCTGGCAGTCTTCGACGATGCGGTCAGAGACATACCCCCGAGGTGTCGGAATGGAAGTTTGTGGACGATCTATCATTGGCCGAATCCAGACACTACCAGCAACCGTCCATCATGCAACAGGAAATGGACAACTTCAACCAATGGTCAGAACAAAACCACATGCTTTTAAACGCGGACAAATGCAAGGTAATGATCTTCTGTTTCATGATGCGCCCTCCCCCACCACTGGTTCTCACCATCAATGGTAAAGAACTTGAGATTGTGTCAGTTGCGCGTCTCCTGGGAGTACTTCTACAGGCTGACTTGAAATGGGAGGCTAACGTGGTGTACATGCTTTCAAAAGCAAATGGCCGTCTCTTTCTGCTAAGGAGATTACGTAACTTCCATCTGTCATCCGAGGACTTACTTCAGGTGTACACGTCATTCATCAGGCCAGTGGTGGAATACTGTGTCCCTGTATGGAATCCTGGACTGACAAGTATGCAGGTTGCAAGGTTGGAACGGGTCCAGAAGAGGGCGCTGCGCACAATTCTGAAGGGACAGTACACTAGCTATGAGTCAGCTCTGCAGCTAACCGGTCTAAAGTCACTGAAGGACCGACGAGAGGACCTATGCCTGAAGTTTGCTGGCAAACTCAGCCCTGAACTCCTCCCACCCACAGTAGGGGAACTCCATGGTAGAAACACTAGGAACTCTAAGAAGCTCAAAACTGTAAAGTGCAGAACAAACCGATACCGAAATTCCCCAATGCCATATCTAGTCCACCTCCTGAACAAATGCTGATAATGTGAATAGTCGAGTGTTATCATGTTCAGAATAAGACCAATTGTCTATAAGTTTTAAAGTGTATGATAAGGCGAGACATGTTATTGTTCGATAGTGCAAATAGTAAAATAGTTTTTTTATGTTCCAATTAAGAGAAAAGTTGTCTTAAAGTTTTAAAGTGTACGATAAGTTGAGACATGTTATTGTGCCATACTTGTACCGTATACGCAATTCAGCCTTTGGCTGCGAGGTATGTCGTTTTTCAATAAACCATTCATTCATTCATTCATTCATTATATATGATACAGGGCAATCCACCGACGAAATCTGAAATTACTGACCTTTGACAACGGTGTCCGATTTACAACGTGCACAGCACCCACGGAAGATTTGAAAGAAATAGGTTAGGATTTTCTTTCTCTTTCTGTATCTGTATCTATATAGCCAGTATAACCGCCATTCGGCGTAATACACCAGCTTCGCAGGCACGCGGTGCAGCAGCAGCTGGTTATATTACACTGAACGATCGGTCACACATAACGTTTGCACATCTATCTGCAAGCGTTCTTTAAAGCTATCCAGAGAAGATGCCCCTACTGTGCTTGGTGATAAATTCCAATCTACGATAGTTCTGGGAAAATACGAATTTTGAACACATCAATCCTATGCAACCCGCACAGCACCAGCGCCAGATGCCCAAACTGTGCGCCAAAATCTCCAAGCAGCTACCCAGCTGGTGTAAGAAGACGTGCAGCCCGAAGTGTCCTGTACTGAGGTGGCCAGGCTACGTGGAAGCAGTCAAAGAGATCGACCCACATGTGGAGGAGGAATTCCTCCTGAAGTCTACAAGATTTCTGGACCATCTGGGGGAGGTAGGCTGTTTGTAGATTCTGAAAAAGAAAACTGAAGATAAAAGCTGACATTTTAGTGTGCAACGAAAAAATCCCAAATATGCCATTTCAATGCCCAAATCATATTATCATAGATCACCTGGTTATTGGATTTTCTCAAATCTACTTACCTAACAACACCATTGGCATACATTTCTCTCTGTATCTGTAATACGATGTGAAATAGAGATAAAATGATATCCCATGCAGGCATAGTATAAGTAATAATAACGGATTTGCCTCATATTCAAAATACTACGTTTGTTCTTCAGACCATCTTTAAATGTCCGAGTTCTTCCGATCCCATCATTGTCCTGAAGCCCAACTGGCTCTGCACAGACGTCATCGGACCAATGATGGCACCAGTCAACTTCCCCATTCCCCGCCCGGAGAGAACAAGCGAAGACTACGTCACCAGGGCGGAGATCCAGCGCGTCTTCCAAGACGTTGCTGACGTGGATCTCCTCATCACCCTGCTGCAAGAGTTCCAGCTCTGCCACTCCTATGACGGACAGACCTTCATCTTCCCAGGGCTGCTGACACAAACCATGCCTCCTGACAAGTGGCAACCAACACCCGAGCCAAAGGTGGTCTACTTTGGGAAGCAAGTCCAGTGTGCCGACTCAACTGACATGTTCTCCTCCGGGTTCTTCCCCCGAGTGCAGACCCGCCTGATGAGGGAGCTGGAGAATCGCCCGCTGCTGTGGAGAGATGGCGCCAAGTGTGCGGACAGGAATGTGGAAGGTCTGATCAAACTCTCTCCGGACGGCCGTGCTGTCAACATCTGTGTCAGAAGTGCGCAGGGTGACAAGGTGCAGTGTGGCAAGATGCTGCAGCAGCTGGAGAACATCATCGCTGATGTGCTGGATGAGTGCAGCCCAGGAACAGGCACAGTAGAGACGGTGCTCAGCGCTCGTGCACTGAAGGAACACAGGGAGAAATTCTACTCCTATGGCAAGGAGGAGATCAGTAAGGCAGCAGCAGAGGGCGGTACGATCCTCCATCCCACCCTCGGGTTCACGGAACACGTCAGTGACCTGCTGTGTAGAGAGGAAGAGGACCCGAGGCTTCAGGGCTTAGGTATGTCTTCTGCATTTTTCACATCCAATCAGGTTATAATAAATGTGACCTGGATTACCTGGTGGGAAGACTCGGAAGCTAGAAGTGTGGTCTTTGATGGTTTGATGTGCAATTAAGTCAGAGCGGTTGTATTTGATGTAAATCTTCATGTTCATTCAATGGAACAGATAAGAAGAAAATTCTGTTTTTGGTGCGTTCAACCCTTTAACTGTTACTAATTTGGCATTACTAATTAAACCAACTTATCAAGTATTCTGTAACTAATTTGGATATGGTATACCGGCAGATAAATTATTAAACACTTAACTGTCGCCGATTTGAATATTATTGATAACCATAGTTTGATGATTTACCAAATTGCTACTGAACCTCGAAACACACGAAACCGAACCAAACATAGTGACTCTCTCATAACCCTGACCAACCTATCGTGTGAAGTGCATGCGGTCTGGTTTGAATAGCTGTGATACATGATGTATCATTTTCATAGACAGGAAGCATTGAACACGTGAGTTTCGTAAGATTTGTTATTGTAATAATAACAACGATAATAATGACAATAATAATGATGATGGTAGTAACAATGATAATAATAGAACTAGTGAAACAAAGCCAAAAATAGAGGAAAGAAGCAGTCTTTATCTTTTTCGACGGGGCATTGAGACATCAAAACCAGTCTTTGTAGTTTGTTTTCAACATCCTCTTACTTCGAATGACAGGACCGCATCAAATTATCTTTCCATGTGTGAATGATTTTAATTTGGCTGAAAAGGAAATTCATCACAAATATAACCAGTGTGGCCCTGTTGGTGATTGTTGAAAGTTACATTTACATGTACTTATTAGTACAAACTCCACAAAGGAATTTGTCTCTCTAAATATATTTCAGTATTATCACAATCATTTACATCTGTTTGTTGTCAAGTGATTGATCCATGCTTTTTTTCTGTTGACTACTTTGATAAAGTCATGAAAGAAGTCAAGGAACCGGGAACCGGCACTGCTGTTCAACCGAGAACCGGCACTGCTGTTCCACCGGGAACCGGCCCTGCTGTTCCACCGGGAACCGGCACTGCTGTTCAACCGAGAACCGGCACTGCTGTTCCACCGGGAACCGGCGCTGCTGTTCCACCGGGAACCGGCGCTGCTGTTCCACCGGGAACCGGCGCTGCTGTTCCACCGGGAACCGGCGCTGCTGTTCCACCGGGAACCGGCGCTGCTGTTCCACCGGGAACCGGCGCTGCTGTTCCACCGGGAACCGGCGCTGCTGTTCCACCGGGAACCGGCGCTGCTGTTCCACCGGGAACCGGCGCTGCTGTTCCACCGGGAACCGGCGCTGCTGTTCCACCGGGAACCGGCGCTGCTGTTCCACCGGGAACCGGCGCTGCTGTTCCACCGGGAACCGGCACTGCTGTTCCACCGGGAACCGGCGCTGCTGTTCCACCGGGAACCGGCGCTGCTGTTCCACCGGGAACCGGCGCTGCTGTTCCACCGGGAACCGTCGCTGCTGTTCCAACAAGTCATCCAGGTAATCACATGAGTGCAAAACAAATGCTGCAGTCAAAGCTTGATATAAACAGTTACCGTTATATGTATATGAGTAAGCATCTGCCCCCACTAAAGCCTACGTTTACCGCAATGGCACATTGTAAAAAGAGGCTACTTTATTGGGAACGTTCAACACTCCATGAGTGAAAACTTGCAAACACTGCACTTAGTACGTGTCAACAGGACAGGTGTAGGCAGCCTAATCTCTTTTTATGATTTTATCATAGAAGGCGTTTGTACCATGATATTTCAGTATTATCCTTTGGTTAATTATTGACATTGCTTTCTGCAGGTCCTACACGAACCATCTTGTTGATCAACGACGAGTATGGGACATCCAAGGGGGGAATTTCTACCATCAACCTCCAGGTGGGCCAAACGCTGACCGCCGAAAACGCAGTCGTGTACGCCACAGCCCTGTGTGTGCCGGAACGAGACCAGGAGGCAGCAGACAAAGACGGCGTCAAGCTGATCAAACACCATCAACGACAAGGGGACACGAGAGAGCCATCCATAGACTGGCTGACCTTTGACTACCCGATACGCTTCCCAAAACCGGCAAAGATGCCACCACGTGTTGACGTCATCGTCGGCCACGCTGACATCACCGATACGGCGGCAAAAAACATCAAGGAAGAGTACTACAAGGAGGCAGACCTAATCATGATCACTCACGTCCTGCCGGAGGACACCGAGTACTACAAGGGAGGTAGGAAGGCCATGAAGGCACAGGAGAAAGAGAATGATATACTTGATAAAGTCAACAACGCAAAGGCAGCTTTCTCTGTGGGCAAGCGGATCTATATCCACTACGACAACATGTACAGGGGTGAGATGAAACCGCAGAGTCACTACATCTTCCTCCCGAAGCCATCCGATATATTCCTGGCCACCAACATGAGACCTGGAGGGGAGCAGAAGGTCGTCCTGTGCATCGGCAGGGTGAGGAAGGTGGAGAAGCTGAAAGGTCATGACCTCATAGCAGAGTCCATGGGAGAAGTGGTGAAGGTGATCAAGAATGTCCGGCTGCGCGTGCGCGGCATCAGCGAGGATGATTGGGAGACGAGCAAGAAGATCTTGGAGGACAACCTGAACAGCCCCGATCTGAACCCCACCCTCCTGCCGTACGGAACACAGGAGGACATCAGGAAGGACATGATGACAGCCCATGTGGTCGTGATGCCGTCCCGCTCCGAGCCGTTCGGACTGGTCGGCCTGGAGGCTATCGCGGCTGGCATCCCCGTCCTCATCTCCAACCAGACCGGCCTGGCAGTGATGATCATGGACCTGATCGAACAGGAGACGATTGGCGACGAGCACAGGCACATCATCGTGGAGACCAGCGTGAACGATTCCGACCGAGCCGATGATGTAAGGAGGTGGGTGAAAAGAATTGTGGACGTCCTCACCTACAGCGACTCGGAGTTCCGGAAAGCTACCCGGTTGAAGAAGGAGCTGGTGGAGTCCAAGTACTGGGAGGAATCCCACCGCACCTTCCTGCGGGCCTGTGGCATCCCGGCTGGAGCTCCAGGGCAGTAGAGATCATCAAGGGACAGTAGGCGACACGTGAAATGGTTCTGACCAGTTGGCACAGTGGTGGATTAGTTTTGTTGGGACAGTTGTTGAACCAGTCCGATTCCCTTGATTGCTGCTCAAATGTGAGAAGTCGAGATAACTTGATCTGTAGTCACAGTATTTATCAGGAGGTGTTAAACAGGTATCTAAACTAATAAGGTCAAATCAGTACCCATGTTACAATAAGTTGGCAAATGTGTGAATACAGAGTGGCCAGTCCGGTTAAGGACAAGTCTTATGATGGGACACAGCTGATGGCATTTAGATATATGGACAGTAGTCTAAGGGATAGTAGTACAAAGCCCGCTATATTCCATACTCGATGAACTTGCCGAGGGATCCAATACTTGAGGGATCCAATCCAGAGCGTTCTTGAGACGAGCCTTGGGGTTAATTTAAAAGTAGGTCCCTGTCGTGAGTCCCAAACTAAAGTACTGAAGGCAACCCTAGCTAGAATCTCCTAAAACCTGCTGTGGCTCCCTACCCGACTGACTCAATTCTTTGTATCTTAAAGTTTTCTTCCCAGCCTAAGTTTCCTCAAGCTGCCTTCCAACCCAGACGTCTGTAGCTCCTCCGAGCTGGTTGCTCCTCTCCTGGTTTCCTGAACCAACCACCACCCCCCACCCCCACACACACCTCTCGGCCTACAATCCAGTGTCTGCCTTTCAAAACAGAGACGGGTGCTTCTCTTCCTGCTCCTTCCATCCCACCTCCAGGCTGGCCACGTACTCCTTCCTCAGGAACCCCTGTCGCGGGACTAGCTTTTTGTGGGAAAACTGGCCTGACAGTACTCTAATGGTGGCAAATATTAATTGTATAGCTGTTTACTATCAAAATAGTAATGTGATGATGATGTGGTAATAATTTGTCCGGGTCATGTTGACCATTGAGCAAAAAACTCTATTACAATTGTATAAGATACAACTGATGGCGACATCTGTCATTCAACAATACCTAGGAACATAATGTATATATGTAGAGTATCTGTAGTACGGGATGAGAGTATATGCTTATACAGGTGGAACTTATTTGGTGGAACTTTCAATTGGCAGTTTCTTATTTACGGTCCAATATTCACAATGCAGAGATTGTAACATATAACCTTACAGTATACAAAATGTATCTGACAGTAAATAAGGTAGTTAACTTTTGTCTTATCCATTAAGGAGAATGTTGGTACAGAAGATAGCAGAGGGTTATATGGTGTATAAAGAATATCATAATATTGGGACATTCAATCAGAAGGTAGACATTTAAATGTAAAACTGTGATGTTTTGTCCAGTTTTAGGCAGAGGTTGAACTGGTGATCAAAAATACAATAAAAGGGAAAACGCATTCTCCGCACTTTCGTTTCCTGTCATTTGTTACACCCAAGTTAAAGTTTCATAACTGTGAGGAGTTGTATGCTATCTGCAAACTGGATAAACACTGGACCGACTGGTTTGATCGGTATGTTTACACTCTTGACTATTCCATCGAACTTATCGCTTGGGTGGAGATAACATATTTTGAGTCCGTCATATTACAGGGACAACCAACCAGACGGCATAACGTTCTAAGTAAACTGTGCAGTTTCTGGCAGAGTTTCTAGCAGAGTTTGAGCTGGTGATCAAAAATGAAATACATGATAAGAAATGAAATACATGTAAAAGAGGAAACGTGTTAGCCGCACTTGCGTTTTCTGTCATTTTCTTACACATGAGTAATAAGAGCTTTTTCGTAACATTTTTCATACCATTTGTAGTATAAAGAACAAAACACCAAAGGGAAGACTGACAATCTCTTTTATTGGCCTAGCCGATAACGAGAATATCTATAATAAAGGTTTCTACAACATCTTAAACTTCTAATCCACCAGTGAGTACATTACTGCATTACATTTCATAGACATAGACATGTTGAACATCTTCAATAAATACAACTGTAAAAGCAAATTTTATGGTCACAACAAGGACTCTTTCCTCTTATGTTGCAGATTTATCAAATGGAAAACATCTTCTC
The DNA here is from genome assembly GCA_019207045.1 of Branchiostoma floridae x Branchiostoma belcheri. Taxonomy (NCBI): domain Eukaryota; kingdom Metazoa; phylum Chordata; class Leptocardii; order Amphioxiformes; family Branchiostomatidae; genus Branchiostoma; species Branchiostoma floridae x Branchiostoma belcheri. The sequence goes on from CM033028.1 coordinate 446,282, forward strand.
CACAGGTTGTTAAAAACATTCTTAAGTCGTAACAAACAGATTTCATCTGTTGAGCAAAAACAACAGTGACAATTTCTATCACAAAAAAATGAAATCCTGAAAGGAAACAGTCTTGCACTGACACAAATGACATAATCATTAAGGTTATCATGCCACATCACCTGAGGTTCATGCAAATAAAAAGTATTCAGATCAAAACATACACCCTAAATCATGCATCTCACTGAGGCTGTTACATTGGTTTTGTTGCTGCGGCTTTGTGAGCCCAACAAATTTTGTTGATAAAAACAACAAATGTCTTGTCTGTTTGTTGTTGTTTCAACTATACTTGAGAGAACAAAGCACACAACTGGACAGTGTTGACGTGGAAATGATGCAGGTTAGGATGTCACTTGAGGTTCATGAGAATCGGCATCCCCTGGCCCTCCTTGGGAGCAGGCCCGTGTCGCAGGTGGAACTCTCGTCTCAAGAAGGTGTACAGGAGGTCCGTCAGCAGGAAGATCTGCAGGGGGCGGGATGGAGGAAGATGTCTTGAAAAATTCCATTGCCAAGTAACAACTTTCACACATATGCACTAACATTGGTGCTGAATGACAGCCACACTGACACTGCCAGTGTCATTCAGCAGCAGGGACAGGGATGGCAGTGTCAGTAGGAATGTCCCTGGTGCTGAATACACTAACATGGACATTGTTGCAAATGTAATAACTTAGCTGATGGTACTTCTGCAATTGATAAATGTTACTTAAAACAGAGAACAACAGATTTTTAATCTTTTTTTTTCTATTTCAAGAGATGGAAACCAAATATTCCTCCATGACCACCCATACCTGTGCTGTTGCGTACGCCAGCGTGACTGCGTAGAAGAAGTTAGCGTTTGCGCTGCCGTAGTAGATCCAGAGATGCCAGAGGACAGGAGCCAGGACGATGCTGTACAGCCACATGCACACCACTAGGAACAGGTTCCTCATGTCTGAAACACACGTATATAATGTTATATATATTACACATATTACTGTACACACACATTACTGATGCTGTACAGCCACATGCACACCACCAGGAACAGGTTCCTCATGTCTGTAACACACAAACATGGTGGATCAGGTTCCTCATGTCTGTAACACACAAACATGGTGGAACAGGTTCCTCATGTCTGTAACACACAAACATTACACACATCAGCGTACACACATCAGCGTACACACATCAGCGTACACACGTTACTGTACACACATTACTGTACACACATTACTGTTGCTGTACAGCCACATGCACACCACCAGGAACAGGTTTCTCATGTCTGAAACACACGAACATTACACACATCAGCGTACACACATTACTGTATAGTACACACAGTACTGATGCTGTACAGCCACATGCACACCACCAGGAACAGGTTAATAATGCCTGTAACACACACGTGTATAACTGTACCCTACACATGTCTGAAACATTAGAGGCATGAAATATGACAGAATGTCTATCCTATTTGTTTCTATAGCAGGTTTATGTTTGACTACGTGAAAAAGGCACATCATGTCAAAGTTCCACTCTAGAAACAAGGAACACCGGGAATTCATGATGGGAAAACTTCAAATCTATGCTTTGCAAACTCCTTATGACACTTCAGACAGACCTTCAGGGCAAGCAATCAGCAGAAAGTAGTATCAGATGGTTCCTTGTCAAGCACTGGGGTTCACAAATGATGAAGCAAATTTTTGCCTAACAGCTGCACAGTGGATATATAAGGAGTACTCACACTTGAAGCAGTGTCCCCACACCGGCAGCAGGGACAGGAACAGGGCCGCGTCTCCGAACGTCGGGTACGACTTAAACACTGCCGTCAGGACGACTAACAGGTGCAGGTGGAACATGGGGTGGTCCCTACAGCACAGAAACATGTTCACATTTACAATGTTTTATCTTATGCACTTAAACATGTTCACACTTATCCACACTTAAACATGTTCACACTTATCCACACTTAAACATGTTCACACTTATCCACACTTAAACATGTTCACACTTATCCACACTTAAACATGTTCACACTTATCCACACTTAAACATGTTCACACTTATCCACACTTAAACATGTTCACACTTATCCACACTTAAACATGTTCACACTTATCCACACTTAAACATGTTCACACTTATCCACACTTAAACATGTTCACACTTATCCACACTTAAACATGTTCACACTTATCCACACTTAAACATGTTCACACTTATCCACACTTAAACATGTTCACACTTATCCACACTTAAACATGTTCACACTTATCCACACTTAAACATGTGCACACTTATCCACACTTAAACATGTTCACACTTATCCACACTTAAACATGTTCACACTTATCCACACTTAAACATGTTCACACATATCTACACTTAAACATGTTCACACTTACAGTGTTTTATCTCTTAAACACTTAACCGTTACAAACATGTTCACACTTATCCACACTTAAACATGTTCACACTTATCCACACTTAAACATGTTCACACTTATCCACACTTAAACATGTTCACACTTACACATTTACACTTATCCACACTTAAACATGTGCACACTTATCCACACTTAAACATGTTCACACTTATCCACACTTAAACATGTTCACACTTATCCACACTTAAACATGTTCACACATATCTACACTTAAACATGTTCACACTTACAGTGTTTTATCTCTTAAACACTTAACCGTTACAAACATGTTCACACTTATCCACACTTAAACATGTTCACACTTATCCACACTTTAAACATGTTCACACTTATCCACACTTAAACATGTTCACACTTATCCACACTTAAACATGTTCACACTTATCCACACTTAAACATGTTCACACTTATCCACACTTAAACATGTTCACACTTATCCACACTTAAACATGTTCACACTTATCCACACTTAAACATGTGCACACTTATCCACACTTATCCACACTTAAACATGTTCACACTTATCCACACTTAAACATGTTCACACTTACAGTGTTTTATCTCTTAAACACTTAAACATGTTCACACTTATCCACACTTAAACATGTTCACACTTATCCACACTTAAACATGTTCACACTTATCCACACTTAAACATGTTCACACTTATCCACTTAAACATGTTCACACTTATCCACACTTAAACATGTTCACACTTATCCACACTTATCCACACTTAAACATGTTCACACTTATCCACACTTAAACATGTTCACACTTACAGTGTTTTATCTCTTAAACACTTAAACATGTTCACACTTATCCACACTTAAACATGTTCACACTTATCCACACTTAAACATGTTCACACTTATCCACACTTAAACATGTTCACACTTATCCACTTAAACATGTTCACACTTATCCACACTTAAACATGTTCACACTTATCCACACTTATCCACACTTAAACATGTTCACACTTATCCACACTTAAACATGTTCACACTTCTCCACTTAAACATGTTCACACTTATCCACACTTAAACATGTTCACACTTATCCACACTTATCCACACTTAAACATGTTCACACTTATCCACACTTAAACATGTTCACACTTACAGTGTTTTATCTCTTAAACACTTAAACATGTTCACACTTATCCACACTTTAACATGTTCACACTTATCCACACTTAAACATGTTCACACTTATCCACACTTAAACATGTTCACACTTATCCACACTTATCCACACTTAAACATGTTCACACTTATCCACACTTAAACATGTTCACACATATCTACACTTAAACATGTTCACACTTACAGTGTTTTATCTCTTAAACACTTAACCGTTACAAACATGTTCACACTTATCCACACTTAAACATGTTCACACTTATCCACACTTAAACATGTTCACACTTATCCACACTTAAACATGTTCACACTTACACATTTACACTTATCCACACTTAAACATGTGCACACTTATCCACACTTAAACATGTTCACACTTATCCACACTTAAACATGTTCACACTTATCCACACTTAAACATGTTCACACATATCTACACTTAAACATGTTCACACTTACAGTGTTTTATCTCTTAAACACTTAACCGTTACAAACATGTTCACACTTATCCACACTTAAACATGTTCACACTTATCCACACTTAAACATGTTCACACTTATCCACACTTAAACATGTTCACACTTATCCACACTTAAACATGTTCACACTTATCCACACTTAAACATGTTCACACTTATCCACACTTAAACATGTTCACACTTATCCACACTTAAACATGTTCACACTTATCCACACTTAAACATGTTCACACTTATCCACACTTAAACATGTTCACACTTATCCACACTTAAACATGTTCACACTTATCCACACTTAAACATGTTCACACTTACAGTGTTTTATCTCTTAAACACTTACAAACATGTTCACACTTATCCACACTTAAACATGTTCACACTTATCCACACTTAAACATGTTCACACTTATCCACACTTAAACATGTTCACACTTATCCACACTTAAACATGTTCACACTTATCCACACTTAAACATGTTCACACTTATCCACACTTAAACATGTTCACACTTATCCACACTTAAACACCGCAGTCAGGCCCACCAACAGGTGCAGGTGGAACATGGGGTGCTCCCTATAGTACAGAAACATGTTCACACTTATAACGTTTTATCTCTTAAACACTTACATGTACACACATTCACACTTAAACACTGCAGTCAGGCCCACCAGCAGGTGTAGGTGGAACATGGGGTGGTCCCTATGGAAACACATTTACACTTTATGTCTTACATTTTTTAATTGAGACACTGCGTGACTGATACACCAAGTTGAATGTGAAGTATTCTTTAAGCTTCCTGTGTTCCTACCTGAGTTTGATGGCGAGCGGAATGTTCGAACATCTCCGTGAAGAAGTACCAGAAGAGGCCCATGTTGGGGGTCAGGTCGGGGGCCAGCATCCTGAAGGGGGGGGGGGGTTATACTTGTTAAGACATGCTTATCAAGAATTCTCATGTCAGATAGACAATAGTCTTCAAGCAGAGAGTACGGTGCCTCAGAGAAAGTATCAAAGCTGGCCAAAGGGAGATAGCCGGCCAAAGGGAGATAGCCGGCCAAAGGGAGATAGCCGGCCAAAGGCAGTCAAACGGTGCCGGCTCTACTCCCTGGCCAGCTTTGATACTATCTCTGAGGCACTGTAGGGTCTGCTTGGAGACTAACAGACAAAGTTTAAGGCTGAACAACGTTTGTGGGGGAGAATTTTATTGGGTACGATGGCTATATGCATGTAGGCACTCTACTGGAAATATTCCCATAATCATGTTTACGGCAAGCTCAGCTGACTTATCAAGCTAAAAGCATGCTTAACATAGCATAAAGGTTAGACAAAAACAGATAAAAGGTAATAGATAAAAAAATAAGAAATACAGTTGTGCATATGGGAAAAAATTTAAAGGTTTATAACATTGAAAATTTTTGTTCTGACAATGTTGTACCACAGTTGAATCATGTATCCTCAGGCCTTCCCATGACCAAACAGACACACCAGCCAAACAGAGACTAGTAGACTCTCACACAAATCCCACAGTGGCGGAGAGGAAATCCCAGGACAGAAAACAGAGGAAGGACAGCAACAGCAGGGAGGACAGCCAGAGGGCGTAGGACAGCAAGGTGTGCAGGACAGAGGTGATGTAATCTTCCTCAGGGTTCACCTGCTGTTCTTTCTAGACATACAGGTAAGAACATGAGACAGAGAAGACATAGGTTTGACCCACTATTCCTTATAGACACACAGGCAACCGTAGAGAGAGAGGACAGATGAGACAGTCTTCCTCATGGTTCTGTTGTTCCTTCTAGACACACAGGTACGAGGTATTGAAGATCTTGACAAGATGACATCTCAAGAATGTAAAGGTGTGAAAGGCTTTAAGGCAGCACTGCTGAAGATGACTTAAGGCATCTTGAAGAACAAGGTAAGAATAAGTGGTGAACATTTTGAAGACAGACTGTCTCTAAGACGCTGTAATAGTGCAAAATCGGAATATACATTCCCGAAAACGCCTCGCTTGTAACGCGGAGCGTGAAGAGCTCATGAAAATTATGAATGCATTCCTTATCCAAGTGTGTTTTTAAGAGGAATGTGTTAAAATCCATCCATCAAAGCCGGGCCACTCTGGCAGCTAGCGATGGAGCGCCGTGAGTTTGAGCGCGTGACAAAGCGTGTCATGTTTGGGCACCCCCCCCCCCCCCGTCAGTATTATTTACAATAGTGGCATTTGAATTACTGAATCGTTAAATTGTGGACAGCAGACCAAAGTACTTGATTTTGTAAACGTTGAGTTTTGATCAGCCAACCCTGAGAACAGACGGAAGTATCGTCAACGGTCGCTTACTTTTAATTAGGCAATTGTTTGCAATTTACGATTCTGAATGTCAGAAAATGTAACGTATACTGATGCTGAAATGGTCAAACGCTCAGTGTTGAAGTTTCATCACAACAAATAAAGTATATGAAATACTTGCCTGAAACTGAGTCGAGCGATTTCCTTACGTGTATTTGGATGTGCAAAGTGTGGATCTACGAGTACCTCCGACCAGATAACAGCGCCTAGTGCATGACGCACCGGAGAGGTGCAGGTTTGGAGGGGCTATGTTGAGTAAAGTGCGGCACGACGGCCTGAAATGTTTAGCGGGTCGTCTCCAAGAGCGAAAAACCAAACCTAACATTTTGGGAGAGTTAAGAGCACGAATATGATTGTCGTGGAATTTACGCGCGCCTTTCTTTGTTCCGCTGTTTGAACTGTCCCTGCTTATCGCGGCAGGTGTTGATTTACCAGCTCCGAGTGGGACGGCAAACACAGGAAAGTCTCGTGATGAAGGTTCAAAGTCTCCAGTCTGACGCACCTGTTCGTCTCGTGATGGGGCGGAGATGGTCGCCGGGCAGAGATACGCGTCCATGTAGACATATGGTAAACGTTAGGAGGCAGGCGGTCATGTGATCATGTGTGACGTCATGTGGGTCAGGTCGTGTCGTCCGGATCGGGAGGGGAGGGGGCGCGTGCCTGTTCTAAATCCAGTACTGTCACGGTAGGTTTTAAACCACATATAAGTTCCCTGGTGTTTAGGGATAACAATACTTTTCCGTACGTTGAATTTGCTGTTATTTCCTGAGTTGAATTTGCTGTTATTGCAGCCTGTTATTTCTGTATGATGAAGTCCTATTAAACTTTGTTCTTGCAGACCGGAGGTTGAATATGGTATAGCTAACATCTTACATGCATATAGATATATACGTGCAAAATTGGCATTCCTCTATTCGAAACAATTCCAAACTCTCATCTCTTTCTACATTGAACAAGCATTACAAGCAAGAAAATTACATTTCAACCATAAAGAGCCTTGACGTTCGTAGGGCAATCACACAACTCAGAATTGGCTGTCACAAATTAAATATAGAAACCGGAAGATTCCAAAAAATCCCTATTGACCAGAGGGTTTGTCCATTCTGTCCAGAGCTAATCGAAGACGAATATCACTTTATGGTTGTATGTCCCAAATATTCCGATATACGCAATTCTCTATACAGAAGGCTGTCATTTTGTACACAAGGATTTATCCAAATGGACCTGAAGTGCAAATTCAGATACATAATGACATGTGACAATCCCTGCATGGCAGATATAGGAAAATATATCAAAGAAGGTTTTGACATTAGAAATTCCCCAAATGATTGTAAAAGCCTCCAATGATTGTAAGAAACTTATCCCATACTACAACTCCTGTATTAGTTAGATAAGCCCTAAGTTAAGTTATAGCACTGTAGTTATGTAGATGCCATACTTTGTACCTCGTACAATTGTTGTGCAATAAAGTTATATCATATGTCTTTAGGCTTTAGAGCATGCTGCTGTTCACAAATGCTTAAGTTGTAATTTTGTAAATAGTTGCTTACGTCATCATCAGTGTGGGTGAAAGATTGATTCTCAGAGTCAGAACAAAAGCCAGGTTACAGCCTCCTTGCTCAGTACAATGGGTTTTTTTTTCAAAGACGAGGCTGCTGAGGAATATTATATTTTAACGTCTTTGTCGTTGGGGTGTTTGGTAAGGCTGGTCGCGCTTGACACTATGATAGAATCTGAAGTTTGGATGCAAAAACTGTTAGCAACGTGTTATTAGTCATCTGTTCCTTTTCATTAACACAGTTTCCTGAAAATAACAACTTTCATAATCGGAGGGTAGACTACAGTAGTAGACAGTATACTTCATTTTTGTAATTATACCCAGAAAAAAATCTGAGTTTAACTACAGTTAAAACTACAAGTGTAAATTGTAAATTACAAGATAACAAGCACTTGAGGTCTCTGATTGATGAGTCTCTTCTTCCCTTAGACTTCTTTGTTATAATTCGTGGTTTACATGGTCACGTTCAAAATGAAGCTACGTGAAATATTAGCAGATTTTTTATTCTATGTTGAGCACATTTACCCTATATCGTGGGAAAAATTTCCAATGTCAAATAGGCATAGGTTGTTTTTTTTTATAGCAATTAAAAACTACCATTAGTCAATCTCCTCAAAAGGCACTTTCCCCTGTTAGTGCACAACCGCACCAGTCGGCACCAATCAGAACCCAGGACTGTGTACCTCTGACCTACACGCTTGCTAAAGGGGAATTTATCACCGCTAAAAACATGCGTCCATGCAGGTGTTTATTTTTTGGCTCGGATCTCTTTTATGGTACCCACTCGCAGTAATACATCAATTAGACCTTGAATGTTCCCTTTGATGAGTATGATTTTAATTTACCACAATTTTTTTTCAATAACACATAAGAAGGACCCCCTATGTATTACACTTAGATCAAGGAAGGCAATTATGGAAAATTTGACCGCCTCGCTAAGATATTCGTCGATAAGACAGCTTTCCCTCGAATTGCATGAAATAAGAATAGGCTGCCCATGCCTTACAGTGTTAAGAGTATAGACCCTCTTTCATCTGAATACTTGCAAGTCTTGTAGGATGATGGCCTGAACCTGAAATTCTGTTCCTGTTGTTATTTTGTACACCTTTCTTAATATACAGGAACTATGGGAGCAATGTTGTCAGTAGTAGTGTGGTATTGTATTTATTAATCACATTTCACTACACTTTCTCAACCTATATCATAATAGTAAATAGTAATAAGTACAATATTGCAATATACACATTTTGACACAGTTGAAATTTATAAAATGTACATTCTCTATACATGTCAATTATGTATTTGTGTTATTTCTACCTTTAAAGTTGAATCTTTTAAAGTAACAAGATATAATATGTAAGTGGTCCTTCCACTTGTTCCTTAATTTAATATATTATCATACGTTCCTCTAATCACATACTAGCTGGATTGCTTCACCAAATTTGTAGCAACAAATGTACTAAAATATATCCAGGACAGACATAGAAAATTCTTACAATTGTTCAATGACATGGTATTAACTTCTGTTCAATCCTGGTAACAGTCTCTTTACTTTTCTGAAGCTGTCATGTAGCATAACAATGTTGCATGTATACATCATCTGGTTATGATATTTGATTAATAATTGCAGTATCTGATGGCTAAATTTCTAAAGGTTGCATCGCAGTAGGTACTGTGAAATCATTTTTTTGTTGGAACTTAATTTTGTTGTGGAAGAATTTTTTTCAAATTTTTCAGTCAAATCAATCTTTACTTAGTAATACACTATAAATAATGTTACTATTGGTGATGTCAAAAATTCATGATGGACTGAGGTCACCTCAAAAACTGCATAATAAAACCATGCACCACATATGTTTCAAGACTTGCAGTCTTATGATGACCATATTGTTAATTCAATTTATGCCTGCACTATGGTACTTTGATAAAATAGCTAAAATCAGAAATTTTAGTACAAACTGAGGTGTGTTGATAGATCACTTTCAGACATCTCTTTTTCAAGTCAATTGCATTCCTTCCTATATATATATATTTGTAACTTTACATCTTTCTGGTTAATATCTTACTTCTACACACCAGTAATCCTAATCTTATGCTTCGCCTTATTCTGAGTGATGTACAAATATGTTTTTAACATTTAACATTTGCCCAAAATGCTAAGGACATTACATAATTCTTTCTAACATAGCGATGTGTTGTAAAGGGTTGGCAGATGATTCAAGTTGGACTGGAACAAGGTGTACTTCTTCTTCATGCACTTCCAGAACCAGTCTATGTATACTGTTAGTGTTACAAGCTGGGCATCTGTCTCACCATCCATGTTCTGTAGAAAGAAAAGACACATCATTTTAACTAACCTATATTTGACATTGAATGTTTTTCTGATAATTTTGCATACTATTTGATTTCTGCTTAGTTTTATGTTCTCTGTTGTAACAATTCTGTCGTACAGTATTATTGCAATTGAAAAGCATATTTGCATGGTTATCAGACCTTGTACTGAGGTCACAATGAAAACTGCTAAAATATCATCACTTGAAAAATATTAATATGTACAACACATTTACGCACGCATGTACAAGAAACTAGATTCAAACGCAGTCAATTGAAATTCCAGCCACTCCCTATTTACATGTACCTTCTTGACCACACAAGCACAGACCAGACAAATGCTACCTATGATAATCATCTTGACAAAGGTCATACTTCGAAGTGATACTTCGAGCAGAGTCTGGACTATTGTACAAATACTACAATCTATTTCCAGTTTAAGGGGTTCTGTTCTATTCACATGTTTCAATCTGAAGGCACTTCCCATTATTTAAGCTTTATGTAAGTCCCCTTGCTGTGTCTGAACAATGGGTTATCTACCAAAAACCTCTATTGAAGTCAAATATTTTGGTCATTGTCTACAGTTATGCCTGCTATCCATTCCCAGTCAGAAAAGGCAGTATATCCTGTTTTAGTCCTGAAAAAATTAGGCTTCACATAGAGTGCACTGGAGTCCATTATTGCACAGGGGAATTTTGTAAGGATCAATCTGATTTTCAAATGGGTGATTTTGGGACAGTCTATTGTTGCATTCGGAGGGAGATGGCTGAAATATGCTATATTTGCTCTCAAGCAAATGTCAGCCTTAATAGTTTCCATGTTAAATCTTATTTTTGGGCATAATGGTTACAAATCTGTTGATATATTTATCCTTAAAATGATAGGACAAGCAGTTTTCTTTTGGTTGAATAAAACTTCTAACTGGTAACTGTGACTCAACTGACCACCCAAACAATAGGCTAGGTTTGGTAGGTTTATCTGGGGTGTGTCAGGAAACATGAAACAGAATATTCTTTTTCCTATACTATGCCTCATTAGTTTTGCACATGTTATACATACACAAAGAAGAAAGGATAGAGTCTTCTTTCTGTAATACGTAGAATCTATTAATAGTCAGGTTGGCATAGTACATGTAGTTCACATAAATACACAATGTAGTTTGAAACTTCTACTCTTGCAAAATAGCAATTATCTTTAGTATATCAACTTAGATGTTTTATGATATCTGTATACCATACACACCTTTCTTCAATAGAGGGATGGTTAATGAGATTTCCTTCCCCCTCTCCTTGTCACTCAGGGTTTGGCTCTTTGTCCCCCTGCTGTAGGAGAAGGCGTAGGACTGCATGTCGTCTTCCTGCTGCAGGATCTGACGCAGGATCTTGCTCCCGATGCAGGTTTGGGTGGGGCTGTCCTGAGTCAAGACCATTGTCAAACATTGTTTCAGCATATGTTAGATTTTTAGCATGTGTTCGGAGGCTTCGTACATGTCTGCATTTACTGAGTTTGTACCAGACATAATGCACATGACATTGTATTTGTTGCAATAACTCTGAATATTCAGCACGTGGGACTTTTAATGGTACTTTAATGCCCTTCCTGCGGTCTTAGACACTGAATCACAGTTTTTAGTTTTTTAATTTTGTAGTACACTGAGCCAAGTGCCCAGGTAGCATGACCTTTTGTTACTTTTCCTGGCTTACCCAGTACAGCAGTAAAAACTTTGTAATACAGCAGACGTCAAACCTGCCCAAGACAACCACCCCGGGGTCCGGGCAAAAGCGCTCGATTTGGTCGGGTGGTTGGTTAGAAGATTATCGACGCACAACATGCCCGATGCATTGTTTAAATGGTTTCCGTTGTGTTTAAATAAACTTTAATGGAAAATATCAATCACAGCACGTGCATACGCCGCCATTTTTATTTTGACCAAGACGCCCGTAATGGTAGTCGAAATCCGATGCAAACTGGCCGAATTTGGCCTAGTTATCATTGAAAATCAATGACACCTCCAGATTTGAAATGATGCGGTCATTATGGGCTGGTATTTGATCCCAATTTTGGGCGGTTGCGTCAATGGGGTAAATTTTCAGGACCGAGAAAAAGCGGTCTTAATGGCCAGGCGGTCGCATAGAAGAGATGGTCACTTGGGCAGGTTTGACTGTCGCTCTCATCTTTGACCTTATTTAACCTAATCATAATTTTACATATGAATGACAAGCATGTAAAAATGAATGTAACATATTGTGGTTACATCATAAGTGGAGCTCTCCATTTGTAGTCCTTGCCGTCTTCTTTGTCAGGGCACTGACCACCTGGTGCAGGGATGCTGGCAGTGGTTCGGTTTGAGGAAGGGGTGTCACATCCGTCAGTACTGTACAAAGGAAAGAGGTGGTACCTGAAGTCAGGTCAGTGTAAATTTACTCAAGTTTGGAATCAGATTACAGATTCTGTCTCTCCAATATGATATCAATTATTATCCATTAGCATCATGCTTTTTTTTCTCTTACCGTAGTGTTGTATTGTACTCCAATATATACCTTGGTCTAGTTGGTGTATCCTTTGCAAAACTGAAGCTTTCAATAAGGTACCCCACAGCCTTCCCCAGATGTTCCTGCAGTATAGAATTTAAGGTATGTAAAACACTGTGACTGTCTCAAGTCACATTATTTTGTGTAGACAATGTACATTAATCAATCATGATGAATCTGGCGACTTACATGGTTGTGAGAGCTAACTTCTGAGTCTGTTATAGCAGTAGGCTCAACACAGAAACTCGTTGAGTGGTGGAGTCCGCAAGGAAGTTGAGCTGCAGATTCTCTAGTGATGTCAAGATGGCCATACTGCACTATATTATGACATTTTTAAAAATCTTACAAAATGTAATAACTTCTAATGTACTTTCCCTTCCAACTCTTCTGGTTTTTTTTATTACATCCTGCTTCATGTTTTTTTTTTTTGTAAATTACAATCATTGAAGTATCATTGTTACATTTGAAGTTGCTCACGACTGCCAACATTAGTAATAACTCAGTTCTTGACCGATCAGGCCGATGTGATAGATATTGATATGCTGGCCTGAATTAACTGCTCCCAGTAGCATACCCAGTCTTTTAGTTCAAACATAATAAATCAATTTTCTTTTTTTACTCAAACAGAAAAAAAGGATTTCATTGCATACATGGTTCAAATTGTGTTCATAACAGAAATGTTTATGTACATGCCCTAATAGATCATTGATTCTTTGAAAACTTGTCCAACCTTCAACAAATTGTCTTCCTTGACCTATATATTACCTGAAATCCAAGTTCAGAACAGATGACATACAGGTCCAGTCCAAAAGCAGCTGCAGGGTCAATAGCCGGCACCTGGTCACCTGAGTCATCATATGACTACTATACTACTGTATTGTTTCAACTTCAAACCTAAAACACTGTTAGGATGTTTTCCCTCCTGAAATAAAATCACCTTGAAAGTAAACAAATTTCCTATCTTGTTATGCCTAGGAAAAGAAATGATATCTTTCCTATTTCAATCTTTAAGAAATATGGTCTGATGGTATTTACTGGTACAATACAGTTTAACAAAGTAGAACTGAAATGTTTCAGGACACAAACCTAGGATCCATTTATCATTGGCAATTTCTTTACTTGAATACAAAGTACAAATGTAGTCTATTTGACTCCACTGCCCCCGCCATTAATAAAAGATTATGGTACTGGCAGGTTTTGCTAGGGTAGGTTAGGAAACAGAAAACAATATTTTTTCCTAAGGCCTCAGCAGATCTGTATGCATGTGAAACTAGACTCCAAATTTGTCTTGGGGGCTTGGGGGATTTTACGATTATTGTTTAGACTAATTAGGATATTGCTGTCGGCCCAATTTACATGAGGAAAAGTTCTGCTCGTAGTACAGTCGATGTCACACAGTTGTATGCCAAAGTTATCAGTCTTCATCATACACTGGATCTTTCTGGCTTGGTGTGATCGCGTGTCGGTGATGGCTTTTTTATACCATTTGTGGATGTATGACCGCTCTTAGTCACCTGACTGGAAGCCTGAGATGCCTCTTTGTGTGAGTGCCAACCTGTCGCCCATCACTTTCTGTGTGCCATGTTTGGGGCTGCTGAAGATATCTGGATAAGGTGGAATGTATACTGTGAGGCAAGAAATGTTGATAGTCATAGTGATAATCACTTCAATGCTTTGCAAATCATATCCGAACTACCAATAGTGAGCATGAGTGATGGAAGTGGGCTATGCAAGCCAAATTATATATAGCACAGTACATTAGAAGCGGGGCTGTATGGTGGTAATTGGATTTAGAAAAGAAATATTGTTGCTAAAACCTACACCTACCTACCTAATCCTCTTTGCTCCCTTTGGTGGCGCTGACGAACTTCCTCCCGTATCCTCCTATCTTGGGCCATCCATCTAACTTCGTGCCAGGTCTTTCGTGCTGCTTTCATCTCCCCCTCTACAGTCCTTCTTTACAGGCCTGCCTCTTTTCCGTTTTCCTTGTGGAGTCCATTTGATTCTTGCCAAAACAGATGAGGTAATTTAGCAAAAAGTCAGGTGAATTTGTATCTTAAAATATCTATCTATCAGAAAATGAATGAATGGATGAAGACCTTTAATGTACAATTTTGCCCAACCAAATTAAGTACATCAGAGTCAAACTGGAACATGAGTTCAGTTTGAATTATGTCATATCGAAGAAGGTTGTGGCCTTTGATGTATAGTCAATTACAGTTTCAGTTAAAACCCATTTCGAAGTCTCACAGAAACTTTGCTGAATTGTAGTACTACACTGCTGCCTCTGATGGTGTATTAGACTACAGTTACATAGCAGACTACACCTCATGTCTGTTTACATACCGATAAAAAAGGTTTCGTCTATTAGTATTACATTAGTAGACTATGATGATGATTGTGTAGTAACAGTATCAGGTAAAAAGTATTAAAGACAGTGTAAATTGGACATCAGAAGTGGTAGTATCACTGGGGAAGGTATCTAAACTTCTGTGCACCATTAATGTTAAATGCTCCATCCAACTCACCTTCACGTGGTGGTTTTCTTTGTAGAAGCCTTGGGGTCATGGAGAGTCAGGGTAACGTGTCACTTGTGCCATGGCCTTCACCATCATAACTGAAAACAATCATAAAGACAACAATGTTTGCTATGTCAGGAAATCAGTACTTATTGATAGCTGAATGCTGAAAAAATATCACAATGAATTACGCTTTTTAATGAATAATGCATTTAGCCTCTTACAACATAATATAATATGATATGATATAATATTATATGATATGTTATGATATGATAATACAATGATCTACCTTTACTGCACAGCAACTAAACAAGGCACAAAACATGTCATCTACTCTACATAAATAAAGTTCTAAGAGGCTAATCTACTTCATACAGGGGGCATAGTCTTACATGTAAGTCCAAGGGGCGATCAGTAAGTTCAAATCTTTTTTTTTCTTACTTGACTTGACTTACTTGACTTATATCGGGTGTTGCTCCTTCCCTGCCACCCGAACCACTGTAGCATTCAGCTGTGAGCTATGAGGGGAGATCAATAAGTTCTCTGCCTCTCATAGGTATAATAGGCACAATTCAAATTTTAGGGCACAACTTTTTAGTATGAAGTCTTTTATCAGTATGGTCCAAATTTCAAATCATTGCAGTCATTACTTTCCAGGTAACATATTTTTGAAAATCATTATATAAGGCCACGTTGATTTGATTATATGGATGACATCCGCGCTCGCACCAATATTCGGGCCATTTCCACAAAAAAAAAAGTTTTCGACCACACAATAAATTGTGCAAAGCAGCTGTAAAATGAGCACAAATATTCCGTAGATTGAGAAAAAAGTATCAGAAAACAGATAACCAATGCCATAGAATGCCAAAATGAATCTAAAGTCAAAGAATAAGATGTGAAAGGACAGAAAGAAAAAAAATCTATTGTTGGTTGGGGGAGATACCAGTACAGAAATTCAGGTCCAGAGGATCATTTCCAGGTCCGGACATGAACCTGGACCTGATTGTCTGTGGAAACTTGAGAACTGGCAATACCAAAAACAATGGTAATTTTTAATTTTGCTACAAAGGAATCTGTTTGGTGGATTATTGGACTCCAACTGCATTTTAAAATCCCATCTCCATGTAATAAAGGCTAACTGTCTGTACCTTTGACTGTAGAAACTTGGTACAATTGACTATAAACTGTCCTTGACTTCGCTCTTGTTGTCTTCTTGGCCCCCCGGTTAGACCCCAAATGGCTGCCGACATGTGTCCATTTTGTAATTGGCGAAACCTGTTCCTCTATTTTTTTTTTCAGGCCTGTTTTTTTTCGGATTGGTCCAAGAAGAAAAAAATGTTTTGCACCCGTATGATGTACTGGTCCCTACACCTAACTGTTGGTATACCATACTATGTGTGTTTAGTCCTATGTTCAACCTTCCTGGCCACTTTGATTTCATACTGAAGGCAGCTTTTTTGGGGGGGGCAAACTTTTTTTTTATTCGCTCGCTCGCATCAGTTTTGGAGTTCCCGGAGGATGTCATCCATATAATCAAATCAACATGGCCTAATAGGCAGAAAACAAGGGTAAACTATGACCAGACGTGTGGGCCTATTGACCCATGCTGTAAATTCCTTTAGGACATTGCCAATATGTTTGATAATAATTCCCTTCATATTTCAAGTAGAAAGAAGTGGGTGTCTGACTTCCAGCAGAGCTTTTTTATCCAACACCTCAGCTCGCAGCTCTTGTGTAATAAATAAATTGTCTTCTTTCCTTTTCTCTTACCAATTGTGACTATAGGTGTCGCCTGCAAAGTAATGATCACAATAATTTTTTTTTACAGTCATAAATTAAGTAATACTTTACATCTACGCTTCAAAATTTGAGTTGTGCTTATTATTTCTGGCTGAGGTCAAGAACTTAATGGGATTAGTATTTATTCTGTATGAAAGCTCTAGAAGCTATGGGTGGGTACAGGTACAGGTACAGAAATTTCCAGTAATGGCATGGTCCACGTGCAGCGAATGAGCTTCTGGTCCAGACCTTAACATTTTATACTCAAAACAGTGGTCCAACTTGTGTCCATAATTTATTTTATTTCAGGATCGGTCCAACATCCTGTCAAAGATTTTTACATGGTCTTGCAGGACTGGTCCAAAAACGATTTTGTAATGTTACCGGTAACCCACTCCTATAGCTAGTAGGAACCCTTACCTCTATATAGGTATCCCTAACACAATGCTTGAGTAATCTCAATTATTTGTTTTAGGATTTACCAACTTACATAACTTACTGAAAGAAGACATTGTCTTAAAACTATGCTGTAAGTTGTGTTTTTCAACACCTAGACCTTGTCAGGATGATGTCATTTAAGAACGAAGCAAAGGGATTTCTCCACTTACCTTGTGTGTCTTGTGTGGGTTATGTCTTTTGTGAGCTAAAAATTCTGCAGAAACTGTGTAGCAAGTTTTTTTCCCCACTCATTACCTTGTGTTACGTAGGGTTAGAATGATTTTCAAATTCTGCAGATCATGTACCTCTGGGGTAATCAGGGTTTTCCCCACTCACAACCTTGACTGTGTGAGTTAAAATGATTTTCAAATTCTGCAGATCATGTACCTCTGGGGTAATCAGGGTTTTCCCCACTCACAACCTTGACTGTGTGAGTTAAAATGATTTTCAAATTCTGCAGATCATGTACCTCCGGGGTAATCAGGGTTTTCCCCACTCACAACCTTGACTGTGTGAGTTAAAATGATTTTCAAATTCTGCAGATCATGTACCTCTGGGGTAATCAGGGTTTTCCCCACTCACAACCTTGACTGTGTGAGTTAAAATGATTTTCAAATTCTGCAGATCATGTACCTCTGGGGTAATCAGGGTTTTCCCCACTCACAACCTTGACTGTGTGAGTTATCTTTTATACTGCATTTTTGATTATTTCCTGGTATATCCTTCTCCTATAATGGTTGGTGTTTATGGGTGAAGTAAGTGGTTGGCCCCTCACTACTTGCTCCCCATAAAAGCACACAAGGACTCCACAGCTGCTGCCGTCTGTCTGCATTGTCCTTTTGGGATAATCTACTGACAAATTTTCCAAATCAAACTTCTCTTTCATCATGGGTGACACAAGTTCAAGTGCATCTGCTGATTTGATTGAAGATACCTGTTCCATTGGGTCCAGGTAGAGCATGGATTTCTTGTTAATGTCAACGACAATCAACACCCAATGTTGGCCTGATGGATTCCATGGCATAAGAATGAGTTTCTGCTTTGTCGTGTCAACTTCTTTCCAAAGTCTTTTCACAGATGATCCCTGTTTAATAGCCACCATTGTTGAACATGGAGTATATAGGATTCCTTCATGTTGCTCTGTTTGTTGGTATAAAAAGGAACTGATGACTTCGTCGTACAACCACCCAAGTGCAAACTGTCCGTCGTAGGACTGCAGTGACAGCAACTCATCATCGGGAAGCTCAGGCTCAAGAGACTTTAGGTGGACCATGGTTAAGTTGTGTGGTCCATTCTTGTACATAGTCTTTCCAAGGCCCTGTTTGGATGACAAATGTGGGGTAAATGAAAGACTTTTTCTCCGACGTTTTAGTGACAAACGTGAGTGTTGCCCAGGTGCTTTCTTAGTATTTTGCCTTTGCCTGCTTGTTGTTTTGCTTGACTCTTTGCTTCTTCCATGGCATGATTGTAAGCTTGATGTTTCTGACTCATCTGTAACAATGACAACATCTTCATCATGTATGTCACCTACATCTGATAGCAGTTTGTCCAAAAGCTTCTGTCTATTTTCAGCTGTGAAAACTTTTTTGGCTACTTTGCCTTTTTTCGCTTTTGTCATTGGCTGAAGCTTCGACTTCTCATTTGGAAATATTTTTCCTCTTGGCTCCATTGAAGGTAGTTGAACAACCCCAGATGCAATAGCTTTAGATTGTAAAACAAGTTGCTTTATCTGATGAAGTACATAAGGCAGAATGTGTCCATTGACCTCCTCATTACCTATCATCTCATTAAGCTCCATTATGTACGAGCTATATTCTTTCTGCATTCTCTGCCATGAAGCTGTGTGGTTGTGGTCCATGTCCTTGGAAGTAGTGTTATAAAAAGGCACATCATTGTCTTCATTAGCCACTGTAACATTATGATGTGCCTGCCCTGGCATCTGGTACACCGTGTAAGAATGCACCTTATGTATGTGCTTGCAGAGTGTAGAGATATCCTTGCAGTTACAGTAGTAGAGGTGAGAGCACAAACCAATGCAGCTCAGCTGTTGGCACTTATCAAAGCAAAGGTCTTTGTCACACTGTTCTGCTGTGGCTGTGACAATATGCCACACATTTTCCTCAGTCTGTGATTTTACTCTCCATCTGCCATTTCCATCCTCTTCTACGTGTGCATTAGGAATACTCAGTCCTCGATCATGTCGGGGTTGCTTGCCATTCATATTTTTTGGTCTTGTGATGTCACCCCTTCTTCTAAAAGAGTCATCTACCTCAATTTCCAGCAGGATGTTGATAAGCTCATCAATACGACGGGTTGGTCTTGGTCGCATGTACCTTTGTTTCAGACGACTGTGAAACGATTCACAAATATTATTTGTGTCAGATTCAGAATGAGGAAAATTTCGATGACACATTGCCCATGTCTTTATCCTATCTTCCTTTAAGTAATTTTTATCCAAGTATTCCACAAAATCCTTGCACTTGGGTGTGTACTTGACTTTGAAAGCATTTTTCAATTCTTCAAATTTATTGGTATTCTTCTCCTCAAGTAGCAAATCAATACACTGGTACACCTCTTCCTGTAGATCAGGATCTTTCGGTATATCTTGTTGCAGACGGCGGCGCCAAGCCCTGTGAATGTGCCATTTACACAGCAAGTGTTTAATGTTGTCGTCTTTAAATGCTATTTTAATGGCATTTGGTGCACTGTTGTTATCGTCAGACATGATTGTCTGGATTGTAAGCGAAGGGCATCTTCTCTTTATCTCTTTGAAAAAGTAGCTGAGTGTCCTCTCATCCATGTGGCTTGTTATAACATGACCAACCGGGTATCCCTTTTTAAACTCATCACGGACAAGGATGGTCAGGAGCTTAAACTTGTACTGGTTTGTCCCGTGTGTATCATCAACAAACAAGACCTCCTTGTCCTTCATCATTTCCAGCTGCCGTTGTGTTTGAAGCCCTACAACAAACAGATCTTTTGCATGAGGTAAGGAATCCATTTCGGGATCTCCAATCACAACAGGATGTCCTAAGGGTTTATATATTAATACAGGGTTGTACATCTCTTTGTAGAGTTTTGCTACCAAGCGGCATGTTGAGTTGCTGTCATCTAGGTCAGGTTTGTTTCTTAGATTTAGTTTCCGCTGCATCTCACATAACTTCTTTCTTGTGATGAAATATTGAGATTTCAACGGTCCATTCCACACGTCACCATTCCATTTATCGCGGTCACCTACACCCTCACGTAGCTCTTGTTGTATGTGTTTAATTGGAACATTCAAAGCGAGTTTAGTCTCTATCTTTGTCTTGACAGACCTGGGAATAGGGTGGTGCTGTGTGTCTGAGAAAGCCGGTTTGTGGCTGTGTGACATGATATAGTGCACTTCCACTGAACCAGAATGGGTATCGGTTTTTACAAGCATTCTCGCGGGACATGTCATACCGGTCTTCACCCGACCCTTTATGTTTCTTCTCGTTGTCTTCCGGAAAGGCTGGCCACGGGCGCGGTGGGAATTGTCACGTCCATCATATTGGCACATGTAGTAACTGTGGGTGCAATGACCAGATTTGGCATTAGATTTTCCAGAATGTTTACTGAAATAGACAGAGTGTGATGTCTCTTCTTTCTCCTTCCAACCTAGGAATTCATCAGTCGAGGGAAACTGGAGGGTAGTACTGTCAGTTGACCAAAAGTGGTCATCCTGAAGATGCTTCAGCATTCTCGTTTTGTGGTAGAAGTATTTCTGACAGGCCTTAAACAGACACTTTGTCTTCTTAGCTTTGTCCACATCCTCCACTGGCTGTTTGTGTACGCTGCGCATGTGCCTATTCCTGTCATATTTCCGTTTGAAGTCTTTATTGCACAAGATACAGCTGTATAGTTTATCCTGAAATTGGAAGAAAAAAATGTTTTATGTTAAGTGTGTAACCTTGACAGAGCCACTTATAATTACGCCTGCCTACCCGTGTCAGGGTCTCCAGGACTAGTAATATAAACTACATGTACTTGATAAAACTGTATATGCCTCTTAAGTATGTATCCTGGTGGTACCTGGCGTTTCCGATTATCTATCTTCTTTGACCGCCTGTCTGTTTACTTAAATGCCAAAGGCAGTTTCTTGCTCTTTGATTCTGTCCGATAAGGTTCTCCATGCATTAATCTGATGCCCAGCCATAAACTATATGCTGCCTTTACACATGTTGTGGATGAACGATGGCAAACTGGCCAGTTACAAGAACCCGGATTACAAGTGGAATGCAGTGAGAAAACCTACTTATTATGATCTACAATACAAAGAATTTCCATTCAGACAGCGGTCTGGCTCATTTGGCCTCTGGTGTGAAGGATCATTTAGTTCCATTTGGAATTACAACCTGAATGACTTGATTCATTCTGATTCCGTTTCCGTGTGAAGGCCATTAGGTTAGACTTTGAAAAACTTAATGTTCTTTGGGTGGAGAAGATGATCATACAACCTTACAAGACTGCTACCTACCCAAGACTTCTGAATACCTGTTACTTGCATGGATTCCAGCAGCGAAGTGCACTTAAGTAATACATGTTATAACTACATGTTCCATAACGTTTCTCACCATGTTGTCCTTAATAACGCAGGATCTAATTCTACAGGCGAATACTTCAGATGCCACATTCAAAGAGAGTAGGATAATAGAAGCAGAAAAGTTTACCTTTGTGCATGCTCCCTGTGCATTGGTGTGATGTTTGGGAGTTTCATCAGTGGGGGAATGCTTTTCACTCTGCTGTTTTGGTGACTTCTTTGGGGTGTCCACCTTGCTTTTCACCTCGGTCTAGATAGGGAGTTGACACAAAGACATTTATTTTTATTACTATTGTCAGGAATACGTTTGTTTATCTATTTACTTTTTTGTTTATTTAGAATGTAAGATTTACTAAGAAGTATTCCTTATTCCGCAGAGTTGTAAACTTTTATTTTTAATTCACTGATGAAGAACGACGGACGTCGTTCGAAACGTCTGAATAAAATTCGATATTATCCAGAAGAAGAGATTGAACCATCATCTATTTATTGTCAGGAACTTTCTAATAGACTCTTTGCTTGTTTGGTACTAGAAAAAAACAACTTGAAGGTATTATGTATTTGAAATTGTTTTACCTGTAGGCACTGCTGTCCATTGGGTTGCAGTGACCTTGAACGAGGAACCAGTGGAGACCCATCTCGTCTAGATGGAAGAGATGGCCATTCCTCTTCACTGAGGTCTTCATTGCCAGAATACTGTTGAGGAGATGACCAAACTTGCTTATCAGTTGCTTTTTCTGTCACTTGAAGCCTGCTAGCATCTGAGTCTGTGTCAGCTTCTGTTGGTCCTTCAGAATGTTTGTGAAGGCAGACAAAATGGTTTGGCACGAAGTTATCAAAGTTTCTTGGAATAAATGTATGGCTGAGCATGATGTGGATTGGTTTCTCATCATTGCTTTTGTTGCGTCCACGGATGGTCATGTCATATTCTGACAGCATAAGCTTCGTATAGAAGTCTGTAATACCTTTGCATGGACACCAAGTGTGGATGCAAATGTCCAGTGCACTGCTCATTGCGTACAAGTGCTCATGATATGCCCATGCTTTTTTACCAGATATTGCCAGGACAGACGTTATTTGAGTACTATAAGCAACTTGAGCAAGAGGTTGCCCATCCATGGCCATGCAATGCTTGTAGTAGTCAGGATGTTCGATGATCTCAATGGCAGCAAGCAGGCGGATTA
This sequence comes from Branchiostoma floridae x Branchiostoma belcheri, assembly GCA_019207045.1. Classification (NCBI taxonomy): domain Eukaryota; kingdom Metazoa; phylum Chordata; class Leptocardii; order Amphioxiformes; family Branchiostomatidae; genus Branchiostoma; species Branchiostoma floridae x Branchiostoma belcheri. The sequence goes on from CM033028.1 coordinate 469,621, forward strand.
ACAAATGGTGACTCTCGTTTCCAAAAAGCGCGCGGGACACCGCTCTGTAAGCACAATTTCCGTCCCCGATAGTTTGCAGTGGCGTGTACTCTTTCAAGCGCTCAGGCTCTATCCTCCTTAGGATGCCGCTGGAGGTAGGATCTTCTTTGCCGGGCGGGGATTTTGGGCCAAAGAACGTGCGTTCTGGAAGCTGGACCTCGTAGGTCTGTAGCAAAAGCTTCTCTGTCGCTGCACCTTGCTGGAGTCGATCTTTGGTACTAGCTAGCTCCAGTCTGCAATGACAGAAATTAAAGAAACTGTAGGGATGTTCTGTAGTGGCAGTGAACATTTACTTTGAAAGCATCTTAACTTGGAGTATACAATTTGGTATTATTTTACTAACTGACAGAATAACTGTAATCTGTATGATATAGCCGATATAGCAGCCCTTCAGCATGACACACAAGCTTGCGCAGGCAGACAGCGCGGCAGCAGCTGGTTATATTACACTGAACGACCTGTCACACCTAACTTTTGCACATCTATCTGCAAGCGTTTTTTAAAACTACCCAGACAAGATGCCCCTACTGGCTTCACCAGGTGATAACAGATTCAACCCTAGATAGTTGTTGGAAAATACAAATTTGTGAACACATCAATCCCAGGTTGAAGTGAACTCTGGTACTTGAAGTATGACTGTTTCTAGTTCTTTTCTCAGCTGATGTTAGATACTTATTATTCGGTATGCCTACCAGTACTGTTTATTCGTCATCTCCATCTGTCTTCAAGTGACGTCCATTGCAGTTCTGCTTTCATTTTGGTTACACTAGCATCCCTGCTGTAGCTGTTTTTGCAGAATCTTGCAGCTTGGTTCAGTCTGTACCCTTTCCAGTTTGTCTAAATTGTATATGGATTCCATACTGTTGCGGCATATTCAAGGTTTGGTCTTACAATTGACATGCAACATGAGCAAAAGGCCTCAGAATTGTTGTTGTTTTGTGGGTCACGGACAGAACGTTGCACCAGCAACCTAACAACCACCTCTGTTTGTGAATGAGCTCCACATATTATAGGCAGTCGTCTGCAAATAACCTCACACTTGAATCAAGCTGGTCTGCCAAGTCGTTTATGTACAGGAGGGAGAGCAGTGGTACCACGATAGTTCCTTGCAGAACTCCCGACGCTACTTTAACTTGGGCTGAGAGCTTCCCTTCAGAATGAGTACCACTGCCGCTTGATCTTTATTCGTTAGTAACCCATAAAACAAGTCTGCTGTGTGGGACTTTGTCTAAGGCTTTTGTAAAATCCAGTATTGATAGATCGACCTGTCTTTTGTTGTTCAGTGCCCAAGCTATGTTGTGAACTTTGAAATAAGCTGTGTTATGGATCTAAAATATATTTGGGATCCATAAAAGAAAATTAAAGTGTAAAAAAAGGCAAACAAATAGAAAAAACTTAACACACATGTACAATGGAGTCTTAGACAGAAAGCAGACAACAACATGTATACCTGATTCATTTATTTGTTACTCATAAGAAAATAACATAACATAATACCTGTAGAGTGCTGCCTCAAAGCTGTAAGCACCTTTCTTGTGAGTACAGTGGTGACAAAGAAAGGTTAAATCTTTGTTCAACCAGCTTTGTCGGACAGCATGGCTAAGGCCAGTAACACAGCATCTGGAGGAGGATGATAGTTAAAAGAATATGTAGAACTAAAAATTCCCTTTTGGTGATAGGTGCCCAGAAAGATACCTGAGTATCATAATCACCACCATTTCTCTTGCAGAACTTGATCTGTATTTGTATAGGTACCCACTGATTTTTTTATATGATATGTATCAAAGTACTGTATACTTGTATATTTTGCAAGAAATTTTTTACTGTGTTGTTGTTGTTGTTGTTTTTTCAAGAAAATTTTGTGTGCCATGGTACAGTACTACCTTTAATGTCCGGAAATTTCTAGGTGCACTGGTGCACACACACTGAAAATTAGGTCCTATTTTGGGAGCACTAAGGTGCACATGCACCCAGAATTTCAAGCCCTGAAATGCACATAATTAAACATTATAACATGGTCACAGTTATACTCCCCTTATTAAGATTAAATTACAGCATAACGGAAGGCTAAGACATTCATTGCATATGTCCATTATATTCAAGCCCATACAGCTTTGTTTCATACCTGGTCCTGCAGGATGTGCACAGCATTGTGTTTATGCCTTGCTGAGGTACAGTCTTTTTCTGGTATGATACAAAAGAGAGTCATATGAGAGTAGTATAGTGATATCCATAGGTTATAAATGGAAAACAGTAAGTTAAGGAAAACTGGGATCATTTTTTATTGGGAGACTGCCATAGGCATAGATTTTTTCCTAAACTTATTACCTCCATGAAATGTCATATTATATATTTATATTATATAACCATTACTCTCAAATACAACCGACTTTAAACATACATACCATCCACAAAAAAGCAATAAATATTTCATGGAGGTATGAGGTCCCCGAAGTCTAGTTCATAATCAAGTATGGCATATTTGTTGCCACAGACTAAACTGACTACAAATGTGAATGTCAGGGCTCAAAATACTTTTTCCTACATGCCTGCACTGGATCAGGTAACATTGAAAATTACCTAAACCTGACAAATTTTACCTGCACCAATCTGAATTTAGGAAGTATGGATCCTATTAAAATTGTTCAGGAACCATTGCTACTTTTTTGCTTTTATATTTAATAGGTGGTAACAGTCAATGCAGCTAATAACAACCCATATACACCTACATCATAGCACATTTATGTACGAAACCCTGTATATAGACCAGTGCAGGTTGGGTGCAGGACACCAGAAATACCTGTACATATCCACATTTACCTGCACTAACATGCATGTGCAGGTGTTAAAAGGTATTTTGAGCCCTGCATGCCCATTCACACATCTGTTATTTGCATTCAAAATAAACTTTAACATATTCACTTGAATTTATATTGGAAAACAGGATTTTAACATGTACATTACTTGAGATATCAAACCTGGAACTTCTGCTACAGTACCTTGGCAAGCTGCTTGGGGGGTGGGGGCAAAATATAATTGTTTCAAGGCCTCATCAAGACCTGAAGAAATGGTATCTAAGACAACCCATCCAGGCCTATGACAGCGATACTGGTTGTAATTACATGTACATAAATGCACACACACACACACGCACACACACAAAAACAAAAACATACACACAAACACACACACACACGCACACATAAAAACAAACACACACACACACTCAAACACACACATGCACAAACACTACAGTACTGAAAACATAACCTTCTACCAAAAGGTAATAATGTTCCTTTAACTTAAAATTGCCAAGATGAAATTCCCATATTTTTCCACTATGGGATTATATTATTTTCTTATAATTGTTCACACTCAGTCAATCACCAGGAGTCGTATTGGGCGAGTGACATCTTTACTCAGTCTTGTATGCTGTTTCGTGTACAATCTCGTACAAACACAGGATGTCACAGGCCTAGCCTAGAACGCTAGGCATAAACGAACTAGTACAAAAAAGGTAGCCTTTGACGTACATAACGAATTTAACGAATGACAAGTACAAAGCCTGGGAGGTGGCCATAAAATGTTAAGGCTCTCGTTAAAATAGTACAATTCATGGTAAAATACAGTTGAGCGCTAAACGAGGTACTGCTCCACGTACAGAGCGACCTTATACTAACGCTAAAAGGCCACGAGATGGCTATAAAACAGGTGGACTCTCGATGACGATGACAGTTTGGAGGAAAACTACAGTTTATCTCTCTCGCCCGTCGATCTGTGACCTGAGCAGAGCTGAATGCTGTGACAAGGTGCAACTTCTAGCTCTGACTGCACATGAAGGGCTAGCTAGTCATACAAAACAATCGAGAGACTTGGGGAAAAGGCTAAAAGAAGGCTAATATCTAAGTGGTGCAGAGACTAAACTAAGTTGTGAATTTAAAACTACGGAACTGAACTACTGAGATCGACAGTTCTGAAGGACGTTGTTGGGTGGCGGTGGCAGTTTGTTCGAGATCTGCTGTTCTTCCTCTCAGATCTCGCGGCATCTCGCAGTAGTGCTCACGAGACTTCGCCCACAATTCCCGAGTATGACGCCATCCCGTCATACGCCCATCTTTTTTATAAATGGAAAAGGTTTTAAATTTGATAACTGGGAAATACTGTAAGTGTTCATCTTCAAGGGGAATTGACTTTGCGTTAGGATTCAGAAAATGGAGACTTTGTTTTGGTTTCAACGTTACCTTGAACAAAATTATGTTATACATATATTGCGGAAAGGGGAATCTCTATGTCAGTTAAATACAACTTACAGGAATGCTTTCATCACTGGATGCCGTGTCTGATGTGTTCTTGTCAGAAGTATCCTTCACAATCGCTGGCTGCCGAGCTGCAATTTTCCGATGTTTCGCAGGGTTCTCTGTCTCAGCCTGAAGCCAAAAAAGATTTCTTACTCAAACAGATTGACAATGACTAAAACTCATTTGGTTTGGTGCAGGACACCAGAAATACCTGTACATATCCACATTTACCTGCACTCACATGCATGCGCAGGTGTTAAAAGGCATTTTGAGCCCTGCATGCCCATTCACACATCTGTTATTTGCATTCAAAATAAACTTTAACATATTCACTTGAATTTATATTGGAAAACAGGATTTTAACATGTACATTACTTGAGATATCAAACCTGGAACTTCTGCTACAGTACCTTGGCAAGCTGCTTGGGGGGTGGGGGCAAAATATAATTGTTTCAAGGCCTCATCAAGACCTGAAGAAATGGTATCTAATACAACCCATCCAGGCCTATGACAGCGATGCTGGTTGTAATTACATGTACATAAATGCACACACACACACACACGCGTACACACACAAAAACAAACACATACACACAAACACACACACACACACAAAAACAAACACATACACACAAACACACACACACACACACACAAACAAACACACATACACACACACACAAACACTACAGTACTGAAAACATAACCTTCTACCAAAAGGTAATAATGTTCCTTTAACTTAAAAATGCCAAGATGAAATTCCCATATTTTTCCAATATGGGATTATATTATTTTCTTATCTTTTTATAAATGGAAAAGGTTTTAAATTTGATAACTGGGAAATACTGTAAGTGTTCATCTTCAAGGGGAATTGACTTTGCGTTAGGATTCAGAAAATGGAGACTTTGTTTTGGTTTCAACGTTACCTTGAACAAAATTATGTTATACATATATTGCGGAAAGGGGAATCTCTATGTCAGTTAAATACAACTTACAGGAATGCTTTCATCACTGGATGCCGTGTCTGATGTGTTCTTGTCAGAAGTATCCTTCACAATCGCTGGCTGCCGAGCTGCAATTTTCCGATGTTTCGCAGGGTTCTCTGTCTCAGCCTGAAGCCAAAAAAGATTTCTTACTCAAACAGATTGACAATGACTAAAACTCATCTCGAATAATTTTTTTACAATTATAGTAATAAATTACCTATATAGAGCAATGGATCATGACAAAAAAAACAGTTAATTTGTACATCTATGAAGGGAGATCAATAAGTTCACGGCCTCACCCAGAAATAATAAGCACATCTTAGTAGTATGAAGCCTTTTATCAATATTCTCCAGATTTCAAACGATTGCAGTCATTACTTTTATTGCGGCGTATTTTTGAAAATCAGTAGGTAAGTGGTGAGAAAAACGATTGTGATCAGACATGTTGGTCGATTTCCCCATGCTGTAAATTCTTTGTCATCACCAAGAGACATTGTCAAAATGTTTGATAAAGATTCCCTTCCTATTTCAAGCAGAAAGAAGTGGGTATGAGACTTTCAGCAGAGCAAGTTGAAATGCACACCTCAGGTCTCAGCTCAATTGTTCATGTTTTTTTCCTTCTCCCTTACCTAACGTTACTGGGTGTCGCCTGCAAAGTAATGATTACACTAATTTGAATTTGGTGCACATTCATAAAAGACATGACATCTATGCTTTGTAACGTTAGTTGTGCTTGTTATTGCTGGGTGAGGCCGAGACTTATTAATCACCCCTCGTATGTAGAGTAAACCATTCTGATACGTGCACCTCATGTTACCTAACAATGACAGGAAAGAACTGATACTCACATCTTTGGTGTGGGGAACTGTGATGGTTTGCTTACCTGAAATAAGATATATGTAAATTCCAGCAGCCGTATAATCAAACAATGGATATTGAGTGTGAGTGAGTGTAAATATAAGATGTGTGAGAACTTTAAGGTAGATTTGCGGCGGTCTGTTCACCTACCAATCTGTTGAGAGTGATTTAACCAATGATGCACTCAGTTAAAGAAAAGATTTTTTTTGAATAAGTTGCCATAGAATGAACGGGGATAAATATTACTCAGCACATGGATTTTACTTGCTTTTTGAAAAAAAAAGTTAGATTTTACCATGTTAATAACACTTTTTACTCACTTTTTCCTCTTGTGTTTTTACCCATTTTCTGTTTCACCTCCTCCTCTTCATCATCTGTGAGCAATGAATGTCAATGTGTCAGAGAAAAATGAGATGTCCCTCAGATAGGATGTTAAGTGAAAGTCCTTTGTTTAAAGAAACACCAAGCAGGTTACAGAACCCGCCACAGAAAGTTTACATCCTTGTATGAGATGCATATCCCTGTCCGGATATTCCGCGTAACTGCTTGTTCAGCAAAAAAAGGTGTTTCAAAATGTCAGGTTGAGGGGAAGACATCCATTGAGCCCAGGACAGTTGAAATTTCTGAGTCATGTTTAATGTTAGCTGATTCTACAATTATACCAGTTTGTGTTCTCTGACTAATCTGCTATGACAAGAATGGAAAGTGCCCAAGGACACAGTGTCATTGCAGGGTATGTCAGGATTTAAACCAAAGACATATAGTTTCTGGGCCAAATATCCTGCATTCTGTCTGCAGTGGATTAATCAGACTGTGTTGCTACTTGTTTAGCTCTTTCGGTTGCCAAAATCACTACATCAGCTTTTAAAGCTTTTTCAAAACTGAAGAGAGCCTAGTCAATTAAAGGTAAACTTAATGGCAATCTGGCAGTATGCAGCACTGAATGATATTGTAACACCTTTCCAACATGCCTATAGACCAAATCATTCCACGACTACTGCTTTATTACGAATGACGAATTGTTCACACTCAATCAGACGTAGTCATTCTGGGCGCGTGACATCTTTTAATCCAATTTCGTGTGCTGGTATATATACATTTTCTCGACAGCACTGAATGTCACAGGCTTAGCCTACAATGCTAAGCATGGGAATGCGCTATGTAAAAAACGAAGTAACACTTGACACAAAGGCAATGACAATAACAATGAAGGTAACGTGACCGTTGAGGGTCATAAAAACGCTTCAAGATCTCGTTAAGAAGACAGTTCTATGGCTCCGACGCATAAGACGGTTAAAGCTCTTGCCTGTCTGTCGAAGGCTTGAAACGAGCTAAAATACTGTTAACGGTTGCGAATTCCGGCGCTACCTGTTGTACAGCTCTGACATATAAAGTTAAATGTTCTAGCCTGTCTCTCTACGGCTTGAACCGAGCTAAAATACTGTGAACAGTTGCGAATTCTGGCGCTAACTGTGACAATACGCTGGACAAACAAGTGTTCAAACTGGTTACAGAACGAGCTAAAAACAATGGCTAATCTCTACATTGTGCAAGGCTAGACTAGAGTGCATTAAAATGGAAGACTGAACACTAAGTTAGAGAGTTCCAGAGGACGCTGTTGGGCGGCGGTTGGCAGTGTGATCAGGATCTGGGGTTCTACCCCCGGTCTCGCGATTTCTCGAGGCGTGAGTCACGTGGCTTTCGAGCCCAATTCCCGCCTATGACGTGCGTCCGGTCGTCACGTCATACGCCCATGATGATTGGCTCTCCGCTATGGATAAAGGCGAAATGGTAGGGGTTGTTTATATCGACTTCAGTGCCGCATTCGATTTAGTTGACCATGAGCTCTTGTTGACAAAATTACAATCCTATGGTTTCAGTTCAGGCCCTTTAGCTTGGATGAGAAGTTATCTTCATGCCAGAACGCAGGTAGTGTATATTAACGGGCACTTTTCGGAACCATCTGTACTTGAATGTGGCGTTCCCCAAGGAAGTTGTTTAGGCCCTCTTATTTTCACACTTTTCACTAATGATTTACCTTTGTCAGTTTCAAATAGCACAACTGAAATGTATGCAGATGATACAAGTATGTACAAAGCCGCTAAGTCCGTAGCTGAGATTGCTGCTGTCTTACAGCCTGACCTCAATAAGATTGTAGAATGGGTAAAGAACAACAAACTTGTGATGAATGTCCTTAAGACTAAGTGCATGCTTTTTGGATCTACTCGAAAACTGGCTCTTCTACCTTCAACCTCACTGAATTTGGTTATTGGAACTAGAAGTATTGAACAGGTGAAAGAGACGGTTTTGTTGGGGCTGCACATGGATCAGTCACTTACATGGGATTTGCATATCAATAATGTTGTTGCCAAACAATCAAGGAATATCGCCCTTGTGAGAAGGCACGCATGGGCCATGTCTTATGAAGTCTGCAAGGTTGTTTTATGCGCACTTGTATTATCAGTAGCACAGTACTGTCTCCCAGTTCTAGCAAACATGTCTGAATCAAATGCTCGAAAGCTCCAGGTTGTACAGAACAGAGCCTGTAGATTGGTGCTTAAATGTCCACTAGAAACACATGTTAAGCAAATGCATTCAGACTTGGGTTGGCCCATGGTACGAGAAAGATTCGCCATCAGCACGTTGACTATGTTTTTCAGAATACTTGTCAGTAAGGAGCCCCATAACATTTACAGCTCCATCGTCCCTGTCCATTCTACCCACACATATTCAACTAGATTATCCAACTCCTTCAGTTTTAAACTCCCTAAGCCAAAAACAAACTCAAAAAAGCGAACTTTTCTCTACCGTGCCGTCAGTCTTTGGAATGACCTACCACCTTACATCAAATCCCAGCCCAACATCTCATGCTTTAAAAAGGCAATGTATCAAGTCTTCTCAAGCCAATAGTTTTTTTTAATGATTGTGTATCTATCATTATCTGCTTGTATATATACATGTATGTTTGTGTATATATTTTCGTTTGTTTATGTATGTTTCATTGTTTCATATGAACCCTGGTAGACTAGCCCTAAATAGGGCTAAAGGGTATCGGAATAAAGGAATAAAGGAATGGGCTCTAAGCGTGTCTTTTCCAACACATCACTTCCATCATGTCCTGGACTTTAGCTAGGTATGCATTTTCATGTTAATGTAAAGTGCCTTTCCCAAGGTCACAACATCAATGGTCACATAGTAACACAGTGCCAATGGATTCTGGGCAAAACATCTCGGCATTCGCCCACCACTGACAAGTTTTACCCTACCTTGGTAAAACCATTCACAGTGTATTGGCCAGACTCTCTTCCTACCACATAAAAGTCCTTCCTTAAGTACCACAGCAACTAAAAGCTGCTTCTAACCAGAAAAGAGTCTGGACAATCAAAGTTAAACAAGATGCAAGGTCACTTTCATCGTTAGTTGCTTATTTGTTTCATATAATGTGTATTTGCCGTACCGTGAGCAATCATTGCCTTCATGTCCTCTTCTGTCTGTGCTGCCGATTTGTTGTACAGCTCTCCGTACATATGCACTAAGCACTCGGGAAGCATCACCTTTAAGATGTAGTCAAGGTCCTGAAAGCGCTGATTATGAAGATTGCAAATTATTAGAGGTCAGAAAGTACTAGCACGCCATTAGTATTAAAGCATGTGCCTTGGATTGGTCTTTATGTGTTTCTATAGAATGGTAACAGCCAAACTCAAGAAACTGATATATATTCAAAGATAATGCTTCAACTTTTCTAGCAATTCACCCAGGAATGTCAGCACAAAATTTTCTTAGATATCCTATCTGACTTACCTTTGGACCGTAGTACTTTTTCAGCACTTCCATAATGATGTCGCTTTGCTTCTCTGTCACGGCATTCAAGGTATGCATCATCTGCAGGTCGATATCTACTAAAAAATTTAGGAGACAGATAAACTCAATTTTTGGAGAGATGGTCACCATGAATTTTGTCTATGATAATCTTCATTTTGTTGAGCAGGTTTTTATAATCAATGTTTATTGTGCAATAATTGTCGCAGGTAAAATGTAAGGCAAAACATTATACAGTGTATAATAAATAAAAACAACTGGCTATGGAGTAATACTAAAAGGACATGTTGATTCTGGGCTATATACACTATTGAAAGAAAACACAATGTACAATATAGACCAAAGTGTTATAACAAATTCTACTTATAGAACTTGCATTAATCCAGTACAAACTACACATTATCAATGAAAGTAACCACTACACAAATTAAACAGACAATATTGAAAGGGGACACAGTGAAAGGCTGTATGTCTAGTATAGAGATCCTTATGTTCATATTCTTAAGTCGTTATCATGAACTTACTTTTCATAGATGCACTACGTATTAGCCTACATATACAGAAAATTTATCAGGACATGAAATAGCTCTCTGCTTGTTTTGGGTGGCTGGAATATTACTGTGTTGACCTTTTTCAAGCAGTGTTTAGTGTTTTTGAGTTTTGTTGTGTTGGCCACAACAAAGGATTTATTTTGGACTGACAAAAGGTATTTCTTAATGTGAAATTCCGTCTTTATTTTTTAATATGTTTCAAGTTTAATAAAACTTCGCTTTTTTGCAGCCAGCCGGAGCGAAACTCGTCTTTATGATGCTCCTAGAATATATTTCCGAAATAGCTGGCGCTAATGGTAGGGTTCATCCAAATATTGTGGAACCCATGGCATCAGACAGTACATGTATAACATACATGAATACGAGCGATCACTGTTGTTGTTTATATCTGGGGTATTCGGCGGTCGGTGCATACCAGGACGTCATAAGATTAGATTAAGAAGATATCTAAATTAGCAGATCAAATTACTCATGTAAATCAATCTTTAGCCAAACACCTGCTTTTTGCCTACCACTGTGTCCCCGTGACATCATCGCCATCGCTCGTATAGTCCAATCTTTATGTTAATACTTACGTCTTTTGCCATATGACACCGTTTTCATGTAGTCATTGTGCCTCTCACAAACCACTTTTCCACTTCGAATGTCATCAAGGAAGGGCAGCGATCGATGTACTGCCATGACTAAATCATCCTCTTCCAAACACGTGAGGTCTAAAAGTAAAATATACATGTGGTTATATTAAATGTCTATATGGCCCTATGACTCCATCCAAATCAGTGCTAAAAGTTACAAGCGAGGGGTTCTAAGGCAATTTCTCTTACACCATCATTGAATTGAATGAAAATTATGTCCCTAACGTGGCCTGTTCAGTACCCCCGTTTTTCTGCTCAACACCTATTTTCTGCAAGACACTAACTTTTAACGAAGCTCTGCAAACTAATTAAAACAAAGCATACTATTCATTTATTTATTTAACAAAGCATACACCATTCTGTTCTTTCCATTTCCTTATCAATGGCTTCTATGAACTATGCCCCCTTTGCTCGGAAAAGACATATTCACCCATGACTAGTGATTTCATTATTTTTTAGTGTCTGAGGCCATAACAATTTAATTGATTGGTTCACGGATTCGCTCGCCCATATTTTTTGGAAAATAAAATAAAAATTATCATTCAGCAAATTTTCACCATTAATGAAACCATTCACCAACTTTCTGGTGTATCAAATTGGCCTTTATATTATAAGCTCCTTAAAATGTGGGTATTATTATTGCAGTTATATTTATCATTCATGGAGAATGGAACAAACATGGGAAAAACTGACACTACTTTTGTAATTTTCAACAGATGCTGTTACTGTACAGTAATAGTGATTTTGAACTTTTTTCAGGCTGAAAACTTTTTATTCTTTATGTTTTGGATTAGCCCGTGTCTTTACCCCAACCATTTTACAGTTTTTAGTATTTTTTTTTTCGCCCTATCGCTCCATATTTTTTATGAAAAAATCAGTGAACCAAGAAATTAAATTGGTGTGGCCTGATGTCATTTTGACAAGTTTGGACAAATTATTATTTGCATGATGATGATGGGCCGGTAATATGTATGTTATACTCTTTTCAATTTTCAATGTGAGGCAAATTAAGAGAGATGGGCTATGTACCTGAATACCACACCTACAACATTGTTTATGAAAAGGTCCGGACCTAAACAACTATGTACCTGTACCTGTACCTAAACAAACTAAATAACTACTTGAGACTTAAGGTAAGTAAATTCCAAATCAAATATGACAATTTCGTTATTTGTGCAATTGAAAATTAAGAAAATTTTTTTTGGAAGTACAAATATCTAAATCATCATAGAAAGATCATGGCAATTTCTCACTATAAAAGACAGTTGGCTACGTTTTTAACATACAGATAGTTGATCAAACTTCTTTATGTGTGGGTGAAGGTCCAGACATGTACCTAAACCAGTGTACATGTACCTAAAATTTCTATAGGTACACAGCCCTAATGTAGAGACATGGATTCTCTTTTCTTTCCTAGCATCATTTTAGCTCATTCCGCTGTAAAATACATATCTTAAGACTCACAGTATAAGCTCTGTAGATGTAAAAGCTCTGCTCTAAACCATCCATTGCTATGGAGGTATATTTTCCCTAACGATGGCGGATAAAAACAGCTAGGCATTTCAAAGTGTCAGAAAATAAACACTCTTCTGTAGCTTGTAACTTTATTCAAGTGTGATGTCATTTGGACAAGTATTACACAAGTTACATTGTATACTTTGTTATCAAATGCATTTCGATATGGCTCATTCAATATGAATCACGGGTAAGTTAAATAGAAATGAGCTATGCACTTCTAAGGATTGAAAAAAAAAATGCTTTTTGTGAATGTCTTTTGATGTTCTTTGCACAAGTCTTATGCTGGTTAATTCCTAACTTCGGTCATAATCATCTAATTTGCATATATTTGCATAAAGATAGATGAATAAATGAACCATGATGTCCCACCTGGATCATACTATAAAATAACTTAAAATGATTGAGAGACATCATGCTTTCATTTTATGATAGTGAAATGAATAAGTACAGAGTTGGCTGCCAAACCACATTTCTATGCAACTTTGTAGAATCTCCTGGACTATTCCAAACCTTGGACTACTTCTAAGGTTTGAATCCATTGGGAGTCAGCTTTGTTCTCAAGGGATCAAAAAGTCAAACCAAAAATTTCACATTTTTCATATTAAGATTGTTATTGGACACCTTGTCCACAATCTCTGACATATCATACAGGGCTCGAAATACCTTTTTCTGCATACCTGCACTGGTGCAGGTAACATTGAAAATTACCAGCACCAGACAACTTTTACCTGCACCACTACTCTGAATAGTGTGATCATAATAAAATTGCTCAGGAACCATTGCTACTTTTTCTTTTATACTCAATACTTTATAGGTGGTAACAGTCAATGCAGCTAATAGCAATCCATATACACCAATATTATTGGACATTTATGTATAGAACCCAGTACCTGGACCAGTGCAGGTTAGGTGCAGGTAGACACCAGAAATACCTGCACAACTCCAATTTTACCTGCATTAACCTGCATATGCAGGTGGTATTTCGAGCCCTGTCATATGAACTTTAATTTTTTTCCCAAGGCAAATTTTCAATGCGCATTAAATTCCATCCCATGCACCTGCTGTTTGTTGTCTATTCCTATCTTTTGTCCGTCTTTCAACCGCGTGCCATTTCAATGGCTTCATTCACTTAGTTTGAACCATGTGTGCAGTTTCACTTAGTGTGGCTGTCACAGATTATATTTTGTGACCTTCTGCTCGAATTTCAATTGTATTGCTGAAGTATTTGTTTGATTATGTATGTCTCCTTGTATAATAGTTTATGTTAAGACATTAAACATTATTTATTCAACAAAGAAACGTGCCACAAAGTGGTCAATAATTATGCTATTTGGCTACCGGATGAGGTGGTTATAGCAAAGGACCAGGCGTTATGACACCTGGTCCATATACACCAGGCGGGTCATTAACTCGATAAGAAATAAATTTCGGGCAAAGCAGACTGTCCTAAAATTAAGATCATTTAAGAAAATTGACACAAAATTCGTAATCAGTTGGTATTAAACTTTATGGTGGCGCTTGTACCTCACTGTTGCATAAGAGCTGTCTATGGCCTGCCAACTCCATCCCAATCATTTTCAGATAAATGTTACAAGTAACTTAGTAAGGAATGGTTCACTTTTACACTTATCATTCCTCTAAGTGTGCATGTCGCTTTGTGTGTACCCTGGAGGAAGTTGCGTGAACATCCTACCGGGTGCTAAAAATAACCCTGGCGGCAGAGAGCTTCATCAGCTCCGTAGAGACACTTGCCAAGCCATGATCAGACGGGATACCATGTTACTCTTTCTTAGGCCTAGGAAAATAATGTTGTGCTTTATGGTTAACCAACCCAACAAGCCTGGAACTTTCCTTCTTCTTTTTTTCTCCTAGTATAGTATAGTAAGGGACAGAAAATTTTCGATCTGTCATCAGGGTGATGAAAAGTCATTCTAGTTTTCCTGTATACATTCATGATCATTATTTCACAATCTCCAAACAGAATAAGGCTTTAAACAGTTGAGGCTGTGCATGAAACACTGTAAATGCACTTAAGTTCGAGGGGATTTAACTTCGTGGTAGCGGGAAAAAGGACTTTTCGCAGTGGATTTAAATTCGCGGTAACATCATAGACTGCAGTCTAATATTAATAGAAAATTGTTTGCAGTGGTTTTAAGTTTGCGGTGAAGTGGTCAACGTGAAAACTGCTAACATTAATCCACTGCGAACATTTATTCACTTACAGTATTATATTCTCCAAGCAGAGGTTGGGGAGGGAGATAGCAGTGGTCGTCATTTTTAACCTAACACTCCAGTTAAGAAATCCGGCCTCTGCTTGGCAAATACAAATGTTACACTTTTCTGTGTTATGATGCATTCCAAGAAGTTGTACTAGTACTGTATGCCCAGTATGGACTAGCCTTAATGCCAGATAATGCAGAGCTGTTGAAGATATTTCTCGATAATAAACTGACAGATGAGATGAGGTGACAAGGCCACGATAATTGCTCTTATTTCTGTTGTTATATTGTTTTGTCCGTGAATGTTATATCTATGGTGTACATCTCTATCTTGATAGTTACTAGCTGTACATTTCTTCTTCCTATTCACTTACAGTAATGTATTTTTATGTTGCAGGTAAACAAGAAGCAGAAAATCTGAGGGTGTATTCATGGAAACGTCTCGCAGCGGTCATCTGGTTGAAAAGGATGCAGTTGTGGTGTTGTCTCTGCCGAAGTCTCAACCTCGTATGTGGATAAGCTACGGGGCAAATTTCGGTATTTCCGGACTTGCGCAGATGACCCAGTTTTAGCCCATACAGAATGCTTAGGAAGTCTTGGGAAAAGTGGCTGTAAAATTGTTTTTCTTGGGATAAGTTTGGATTTTGGAGATGCATATTATAGGTAAGGGTTGTAGCTTCTATATTATGTTGAAAAAACAGATTTGTAGTGATATTTGTGGCTGCAGAAGGCCTTAGAAGTTAGGTGTTTTGGTGTTGTTTACATGCAGTGAAAGGGGGTGAAAAGGTCTCCCACCTATGTTTTGATGGCATATAATATAATTCCGCCGTAAATTTTTCCCCTTTTTTGTCGTTAAATTATTCTTCAGAGGTCGGACAACCATGCCAATGTGAGTTTTTCATGTTCTAAAAGTCAGGTAGGTGATTTGTGACAGCCTCTTTCTCCCATGATTCCCATTGTTAAGAATATGCATATGAAATACTGAAATGCAGCCTATGCCCAGTGTCTCTGACATCCCAGGTGGCAAAAGTGCTGGTAGTGTCTGGAAATACTGTGGTTTGTGTGTAAGTGGTTGCTGAAGGGCATCATACCCTCACTAGACCCTCAACATTCGGTGTCTTAAAGGGTGCACCACTACTCACTACTTGGTCAGCCTGGTCGATCACTTAAGCAAACAATCTGACAAGCCCGGAAACATCTCAATTATGGTGATGACTGATTTTTCCCAGGCCTTTGATCGTATTGATCACACCACTGTCATATGTAAGCTGATTAAACTATGAACAAGACCATGCATCGTTGCATGGATACATGTATGTGACTTTTTGTCTACACTCTGCCAACGCGTACCGTTACAGCGGTGAACTTTCCCAATGGGAGACACTGACATGCTCCGTTCCCCAAGGTACTCTGTTAGGACCACTTATTTTTCTGACAGTCTTCGATGATGCGGCCAGAGACATATGGAATGGAAGTCTGTGGATGATTTATCATTGGCTGAATCCAGACACTACCAGCAACCGTCCATCATGCAACAGGAAATGGACAACTTCAACCAGTGGTCAGAACAAAACCATATGCCTATGGGACAAATGCGAGGTCATGATCTTCTGGTTCTCACCATCAATGGTAAAGAACTTGAGATTGTGTCAGTTGCGCGTCTCTTGGGAGTACTTCTACAGTCTGACTTGAAATGGGAGGCTAACGTGGTGTACATGCTTTCAAAAGCAAATAGCCGTCTCTTCCTGTTAAGGAGATTGCGTAACTTCTATCTGTCATCTGAGGAATTACTTCAGGTGTACACGTCATTCGTCAGGCCAATGGTGAAATACTGTGTTCCTGTATGGAATCCTGGACTGACAAGTATATGCAGGTTGCAAGGTTGGAGCGGGTTCAGAAGAGGGCGCTGCGCACAATTATGGAGGGACAGTACACTAAGTATGAGTCAGCTCTGCAGCTAACCAGTCTGAAGTCACTGAAAGACCGACGAGAGGAGCTATGCCTGAAGTTTGCTGGCAAACTCAGCCCTGAACTCCTCCCACCCACAGCAGGGGAACTCTATGGCAGAAACACAAGGAACTCTTTAGGTCTAAGAAGCTCAAAACTGTAAAGTGCAGAACGTTCAAGCGATACAAAAATTCTCCAATTTAGTCCGCCTCCTTAGCAACAGATAATCATGGTGTGAATAGTCAATTTTCAATTATGTTCCAATTAAGATCAATTGTCGTTTGTACGTAACGTTTGTCTTAAAGTTAAGTTAATTCTTGCTGTATTGAACATGATTGTAAACGTACATTTTTAAAGCGTAATTTGATAACAATGTTTTAAAGTTTATGATAAGTTGTGATATGTTGTTTTGCCATGCTTGTATTGTAGCGTATACGTAATTCAGCTTCTGGCTGCGAAGTATCACGTTTTAATAAACCATTCATTCATTCAATAGCAGAGCGTTAAGGCTTCGTGAACCTTATGAATATATATATAGATTTAGTACTCAAATTTGTTGTGTCCTGATTTCATTTATGATTTACTTTCAAATTGGCATGCCAGACTGTTTTCAGGGCTTATACAAAGTCTTGCATCTAGGTTAACATGCCCCACGGAAATTTTGCAACAGCCACCCTGAGTTAATAAAATGTTTTGGGTTTGGTATACAAGGATAATATTTTTGAGGTTGGACATGCAGCTTTCGAACCAAAGGTGATCATTCAGTGCTATCGGTCCTGAATCCAGGCATGTGAAAACTAGGCTGCTATATTGATCTCTAGACTGGATAGCACTCAAAAATTATAGCCGCAGCATGTCCAGAACTCGAGATAACAAACCTGGAAGTTCACCCGGAAGTTCCACTGCAGTACTGGAACAGGCTGCTAGAGGGCCCAAAATCTAATCGTTTTCAGGTCTCATTAAGACCTACCCACATACTGAATATCAACACTATCCATCCAGCCTCGAGTTATGCTGGTCTTCTACATACATACAAACATACGTACAAATGCTACCCATAATATAACCTTCTTGGCGAAGGTAATTGACAGCATCAATACTAACCTTTCCTTAGCTTTCTTTTGGTCTCGTCATCTTCAAGCTCCCAGGCGTTTGGTCGTCTCTTGACAGGCATCATGTATTCCTGTTAATGAATGAATGACGACCTTTATTACACATTTTTGCCACACCAGGCTAAGTACAGGTCACAACGAGACATGTTGAAAAGATACAGTTCACAGATACAAAATGGGACTATTGCTGGATAAATTAAACTTCTTGCTTTTCTGTTATAGTGGAGATAAAAGAACAGGTATGTTTTATGATCGATGGTTTATCTAGTTTCATTAGGAATATAAATTATTCTACAGAACGGAGTGTATGAAATAAGGAAATTGCTTTTGTATAATTTTACACAGTTCATTTCTCTACGGTGTAAAATCTACACTCTAAAATGACGTTCGCCCTCTATTCTATCAAAATTACAATATTTGCATAGTCTTTCAGGGCTCGAAATACTGGGGCTTTGTGCACCCAGTTGCACCCAAAATTGGAGCTGTGCACCCATTTGCACCCATATATTTTCATAGGCTCATGTATGTGAATGTGTCAGTCTACGTAAACACCATATTCTTGCCATCTATGTGTTAGAAAGATGATAAAATGTCTGTCATAGTACTTCCAATTTCTGAAGAGCTCCATTCAAATTACTAATTTAGTAGGTTTGCAATTAGGTTATTCTGATATTCAACTTTATTTTATGTGCTGCACCCAAAAATATTTTGGTGCACCCAATTTTCTAGGTTGGGTGCACCAGTGAACCTATCACCAAAAATGAATTTCGAGCCCTGTCTTTGTTCCAAAGGGGTGCAGCTATGTCTTTCAATATGAAGTTTATGGCAGCTAATCCTCAGTCTTGTGACAGCATTCCTGTCCCTCATATTTCCATTACTTAGATATTTTTCTTCATTGTATTCAGTTTTGAATAATCTATATGATCTTACCTTATTTTCACTCATCATGTATTTCTTTTAAAACCTTTTGAAAGTATATGTCTTTTAACCGCTGACCAATAGAGTTAACAATCTGAAATGTGTTTGGTCTACATTTGTATGTGGGATAGGAAAAAGCCACAAGTTAATTGCAGAAGATCGTCGACGGAATAAATAGGGTGACAGCATGGGTTACTGTGTGGACGGTTCAAATAAAACGATACACGCTTGCGCTGGGCGTCCGTTGCAACTGATAATAATATCACTATGTCAGTTCAAAAACATTTTTTTTCAACAACGAATTGCTATGACAAGTGTAAAAGGAAATTACCAAAGGTATTGACAGGCAAGGTTTGCTTGCGGCACCTCTAGGTTCCGTTGGGGTACATCTGCGTTTTCGAACGCAACAATGCCGCAAGCGTGCCGCACGTCAAGTGAGAGGGGGCCTTTACATAGTAACATACATTACATAGACCTTAGTCCTCCCAACGCCTATCCACATACCAAATGTCATACATTACAAGAGGTTCAAAAGTTAGGCTGACCACATATATCCGGAATCACAAACAAACACACCAAAAACAATACCTCTATTTTGGATAGAGGCAAAAACGCCCGAAACACGCTAAAACCAGCCGGAGCCGAACCTCTGCTTGGAGCGTACTTTCATGTACATCTCTCACTCCGGATGCGTTCCCCATTCGTCACACACTGAACAAATACACAGACCCGTGTGTCGGATTTGGTGTGTGCAAGAAAGCCGCCCCGCATCGAATTGTAGGGGTGGTTTGAAACTTTTCCATTACTTGAAACTGTGTAAGAGAAATTATTTTGAGGTAATCATACTGCAATACTACGAAAATATAAAGTAATGTGTGCTAGGTCACATGTCTATCAATTAGAAAATCATGTCGCATTTACCATTTACGTTACTTCAATGTTTTTCACATCTGGTGTAGATTAAAGCATGATGCGATTTTTTCTGGATCTTTCTGTGTAAGGTTCGAAGTTTTTTTAACCGCAAAGCGACAACGGGGAGTTTGATGTATCCTAGTTTAACAGTTAAAATATTCGAAGCGATAACTACAGCGCTGAACTACAGTATTCGCCCGTAGAGGGTCACAAGCCCACGGGCGCGTTGGTCTGCCCTACAGACATATATTTTATTTCTGGCATCCATGGTACAAGAACACCGGGAACCGACTGACAGATAGAAGTACAAATAGTTGAAGAAAAAGGAGCCAACTTCTCCTTTCAACCCGAGAAGAAAGACATGTCTACTTCTATATATATGTGTGTGTGTGTGTAACAACCATATCCGGGTTGAATGATAAGATTTTGAAACTCCAGACCCGGGTTGCATTTACATAGAGGATAGAGGATTTTTGAAAGTTAACCCACAGCCGGCGCGGGTTGGATGAGACTCAGATCTTGGATGAGACGATAAATGCGAAAGATTGTGAAAACATCTTACTTGTGCCACGGAAAGAGCGGTACAAGTCAAAGAAAGACCTGGGAAAACTGTTAGATTACTAACTAAATATGTCTAGCAATGGTGTTTGGTGTTAATGCTTCCAAACTGGTGACTTCAATGGTACAGTACTCACGTTTGTGGCGGGAAGCGTGCTGGAGACCCGGGTGGGTTCGGTTCGGCGAGTGAGCGAGTACCACAAGGTACGTTGACGAAACGGCAGAAATCTGATCAACTTGAGTGACTCGATAAAGCACAACTTTGAAGGGGAGAAAAATGATCACCGACTGGGTAAAACAGGTCGCCAAAAAACACAGCCTCGTGGAGAAGCGGTTTCGTGGAGACTGACGACGATAGCTGCGATTAATTAAAATGGTCGTTAATTTCTTATCGTGACAGGGGATAGTATCCTCCGTCTGTGTCTTCACAACAGGCGGTGTTTGTGTTCACAACATTTGTGATTGGACAGAAATGAAACCAGCCGAGAGTAGCCCTAATTTGTTGAGGGAAAGAGCGCATTTTATTCAGTACCGAAATGTATATTTTGAAAGTTAACTTTTCACATTAGTTGCGTTAACAAATGTCTTGTTAACGTCATCTGAAAAAAAAAAGATGTTGATAATAAGCCTACTGCATGGCTGACTGTTTCCCTGACCACACAGGTCAGTGAACTCCTTGACTCCAACATGCCTCCAATAAAATTCTACATGCCCCTCCCCTGAGCTACATACGACAGATACTTTTGAGATCGGGCTTGTTTTTTTTTTTTACTCAGTCTAAGTCTAAGGTAAAAAAAGGTAGCCGTGTGTCTATTTGTTTGTTTGTTTGTTTTAAATACCAACTCATGTTACATGCAAAGGCGACGTCAAGTATGCACCTTAGGATATATATATATCCCATGGTCTTGAGATCGCGGGACTAAAGTAGTGCATTTTGAAATGAGAGATAACATTACAGCTCATTATACAGAAAAAAATGAAGTGGTTTTAGGCGAAATGGACAAAAACAAAACTTCAAAAGAATCCACAATGTGAACATAAGCACATGTATTTCATACGATTAATATGGTAACTCTAAGGTAAGTATCATTTTATCATATCTATCTAATAATAAAATAACCTGCTATAGTACTTCTGTAACAGCTCTGAATTTCTACATTGGTTACCACACCGGCTCGTACGTCATTCCGTTGTTGTGTGATTTCTGCTTAGCTTGGTTGTAGGCCGCGTTTGCGCTAGCCTGGTTACCAAACCCCAGCTCGATCTCAAGTATCTATTGCTTACGATTTAGCTGCGATCCACTGCGATTATCGTGCGATGTGCGGAATATGCCATCGCAAGGACATCGTACGATTCTTGTGACCGGGCTTTAATTGGGACAAGCCGACACCGAGTTCCTGTTATCTCTTGCCATTGTACCGTACCGGACTTTGTGTCTTTGCAGTGGTCTCAAATTCTTAGTTTGTTCAAATGCGGCCACCGGATTATCCGGGTAGGGACAGATTTCTTGACCGAATATGAATGTGAGGTTTCGTTGCGCCATCAGAGATCAGACTTCTGACGCTGCATAGTTGCCAGGGAGACGTGACAGTTCCCATCCATCGTGTCGTCACATATTTTCTGGAAATGATTTAGTCGGAAGCACTTATTCCTGACAGATTGACAAATTACTTCCTTTTCTTTTATCTGCATACGCGAAAATGCAAGTGAATGAAATGTTACGGTGCTGTTTTCTACAACTTTCTCCTGTACAAACTGGGGAATCTAATTGTGATTTCTTTCAACAATGTGGCGAAAATTCTAAGCGCAGGTAGAATTAATCAAGCTTTAAGTACTTAATGAACGCCACCGCTTACTGTTTTCCCGTAGATATGTGAGATATTTATTGCCCTAACCGGTCTTCCCTTTGCGCTGATAATATCACAGCGATCCGTGTGAACTGCTCAGATTAAGCAGAATCAGAATCAGATTGATTCCACATGGCGTTTCAAACGGTCATGATGTCAAAATTTCTTCTACCTAACGAGTTTTACGAAACATCTTCCAAATAAGACAATGAACGTCACCGTCTGATTTTAAAAAAAAACACGTAATAAAAAGGGAAGAAATGGGTGTGCACGTAGCTTTTATCGTCTGCTACTGACTTCAAAGTCGAAACAATTGTGAAAAAAGTTTACTTAATCAACTGGCTCAGTCTCCGCCCCAAAACCCATTCCTCCCCCTCAGTTGGATCATTGTCCCCCCCACCCCAACCAGACCTCCCACCCCCCTCTGGGCTCTTCCGTCACAAATGCTTGGCTCCAAACACAAATGTGCTCATACGTACTGAGAGACACACAGCTAACAGACGTCCCAGACCCAAGAGCACCCAACAGACCGTGAGAACTTTCGATGGTAGGAATTTTTTTAATCCTAAATGTCTGTCATAGTCCATTCCGGAACTCGTGTAGTCTAAGTAAATGAGTTACTCTGTTTTGTAGTATTTGTACTTTTGCCCTTCGTACGATTCTGTTAGGGTCTTTCTTATATTGATTCGCGATTTTGTTGAACATGTGCACGTGAGGCTCGCTTATACAAGCAGAGGTTAGGCTCCGACTGTTACTCGACGTGTTTTTAGGCGTTTTTGTCGGTCTTTCTATTTTGTAATGATGATCTTGATAGCCCGGAGACATCAAGATTAGAAAATAGAAAGACACGTCGAGTAACAGTCGGAGCCTAACCTCTGCTTGGAGAGCCTACCGCCGCTTTGAGACATGTCAGAACAAATTTCGGAACTCAGAGATTTCTGAACATACTGCGAGCAACATTGACCACTCTTATGCCGGAAGTCGGAATTTTCGCTACTATAAAAGTAGTAGCAGAAGAAGGAGGCTTCGATTTGTATGCTATTCATAACCGGTCATCTGTGGGGCCTTCTGGGCCGTTCCAAAAAATAAATGTAGAGGGGGGGTTGAAGAGGTCGGATTTTCCAATTGCTTCACCCCCCCTTTGGATTTCATCCGAGTGCCTGACCCCCCCTTTGAATTTCATCCGAGTGCCTTGACCCCCGTCTAATTTCATCCGAGAGCTCCGACCCCCCCTTTATTTCATCCAAGTTCCAAATGCCTCTTATACCCCTTTTATTTTATCTGAATAACCTTACCCCTCATAATTTTCATCCTAGAACCTTGCTCTTACATTACTGTAACTAAGATAGGAGTAGAAGTATCTAAATCCAGATTTTCTTGACTTTTTTGTAGAAAAACCCATATCCAGACTTACCTTGACCCCCCCATTCAAACGAAATCCAAATCCAAGATTTGCTTGACCCCTCCTCAGTAAAATCCGACGTCTTCAACCCACCCCCCACATTTATTTTTTGGAACGGCCCATTATTATAAGGTCTGTGATTCACAGTGAGAGATTTATTAAGCCTGTTGGGAGAGGGGTCAATCAATTGATATCCTTTCCAAAGACAAACATTCAATATGACATTCCTTTATTTGTTCATAATTCTCAGCTTTATATATTTTACAGGAAGAGAAAATGGAAGTGGATCCACCTGGCACTAGTGACTGTCCTGTGCCGGCTTTGAATGAAAAGTGAGTTATCATCATCAAATAATTGACATGATGTTTCTGATGAGGTGTCTTTGATGGTAATGTGATACTTCCAATTCCCCTGCACTATATTACATATTGATATCATGTGTAAAGCCAACGATTTCCACGTTTAACAGTTTGAAAGGACATTTGGCAAGATGTACTTCGACGCCACGGGTGTTTTTTGGTACTTCCTGTTGCTGTATTTAAAATCTGTGCCTAGATTAGGCCATGTTGATTTGATTGTATGGATGACATCCTCTAGGAACTCCAAAACTGATGCGAGCGAGCGAAAAAAAAAATTTGGCCAGATAAAAAGTTGCCTTCAGTATGAAATCTAAGTGGTCAGGAAGGTTGAACATAAGACTAGAACTGAAGTTCCTACCTGTGCCTGAAGAACTCTACTCTACTCTACTCGTACAACACATAGTATGGTATACCAACAATTAAGTGTAGGGGCCAATTCATTGTACGGGTGCAAAACGTTTTTTTTTTCTCGGACGAGGACCGATCCGAAAAAAACAGACCTGAAAAAAATCAGTGTAACAGGTTTCACAATTAGAAAATGGACACACTATTTGGGCAGGCGTTTGGGGTCTTGCCAGGCCAAGAAGTCAAGAGCGAAGTCGACTTGAGTTTATAGTCAAGTTTCTAGAGTCAAAGGTACAGAGACAGGTAGCCTTGATTGCACGAAGATGGGATCTTAAAACGCCAGTGGGAGTCGGATAATCCACCAAACAGATTTCTTTGTAGCAAAATTGACCAATTACCATTGTTTTGAGTATTGCCAATTCTCAAGTTTCCACAGACAATCATGTCCAGGTTCAGGTCCGGACCTGATCCTCTAGACCTGAACGGGACCTATACCTGAATTTTCTGTACTGGTACCTACCCCTACCAACAATAGATTTTTTTCTTTCTGTCCTTTCACATCTTATTCTTTCACTTTAGATTTATTTTGGCATTCTACGGCATTAGTTATGTGAGAGCCGGTCAGTCACTACCGCATGGAGAATACAGTTTGTGTCCACCCCCTTTGATAACGGAAAAACTGAGAAATAGAACAAATAGTGGATTAAGTCGGTCCGAGGAAACAGCTTGCGGTTCGCGGCCAACTCCTAGCCTACATAGCAGGCTCTCAAGATTGCCCTTTTGGCTTATAATAGACTTTTGCTGGCCTGACTTCAGTCACCCCTGTATGCCAGCATGGTTGTTTCTTACGTTACAAGTAGCGAGTAGTGATAGACAAAACGTCATTTGGATAAACCCAGTGCGTGCCCCAGTTAACTTTTCACCGACACGGGCCTCCAATAAAATGTCATTCTTCTTGTTAGAAAACCTCAGACTTCCGGGCGTCGTATTACCATAGCAACTGGCCAGAGCTTGACAGCTAGCGTCGTTTCATTAAAAGTTCTGTCCTTTCCCAGCTTATGATACTATCTTATGCCACCGTAAGATCTGCTTGCAAATCAACCGGCTTCCTGCAGTTCCATGACCTCCGCTGGTGGTCAAGTCAAAGTGCCTTTTTTATAGAAAAACAAGCCGGAAAATATGTGCTCATTTTCAGATATTTTGTAGGTTGTACCCTCAACTTCAACATACTAAATTCTTTTGAATTGTATCTGCACCCTACTATAGGTTTTGAGTCGTCGAGCCATCTCAATTTGGGTCCTTTATAACAACCATGTAAATCCCCATTGGCGAAAACTGTTTCCTGAGACCTTCATCAGTCACTATTCAGAAGAAATTTAGAAAGCTCGTTAACTAACACTTAAGGCTGACGTCACAGTTTAATTGAAAATCTTCTTTTTTCATTGAAAATTTAGGCACAACCTGTAGACTTTTTGGTCAAAATTTGCGCAGTTCAGCAGTTTTGGTGACACGCAGAATGATTGTAGACGTGTAGTTTTTGTATTGGGTCATATGGGTGATATCAGGAGAAATCTGGGGTCACAGGTGAGGTTTCTTTCATAGAATGGGCCAGGATTCCTCGGAGTTTGAGCAGAATAACCCTCTGTTTTCTTTTAGTTTTTACAAAGATAACCCCTGTGGCTGTCTGGGGGATAAAATTGTGTAAGATTGAAATTAGGGTTCGTACTTTTCTGAAGCCTTGTTTTAGGGCTGACGTCAGTGTTGCGTTTCGCAGTACAGTGCACAAAATGGGAAGGTGAATAATACTCCTGAATGTAGTACATGGCAATACTTGATGTCCATTAGACATGATTTTGCTGTATGTAGAAACATTTCAGCTGTGTAATGTTGTGTATTGTTTGTACAGTTTACCACTTTCATTGAAACAGCGTTGTATGAAAACTAGTAAAAAAAGTTGTAAAAAAAGAAAACCCTCTGTTGAAAAGTTGCAATTTTACATCAGAGATGTAGAACTGACTATGGTTAGTAGTTATTAAGACTTGCTAAGAGATACACACCAGCAGATTTTGTAAAAGTCACATGACATTTGGTGCACTACCATTTGGCTCTAAATGTCTTCTCATTGTATCAGTCAGAGGGAAAATTTGTGTTCAATTCTCATTTTTTCATTACCCTAAAACAGCCTCTGCCAGGAGAGTATGTAGAATATAGTGTAGTAAAAAGAGATTATTCACTGTCAAACAAATGTTGTTACTGACTTATCATTCACTATTCAACAGAAAAGCTGACTACAAATGTTTCTTCTTCTGAAAATATTTGTCTTTGTTCTTTAAGGAATGGCGGTGAACAAGTCCATGGCGATGGACCAGGCGTTCAAGTTGAAGGCCGTGCTGCGGACGGACTAGTCCAACCCGATGAACCAATGGTACAGGTTGATGGCGGGGGTCTCGGACGCGGCGGGTCGGGAGGCCTCGGACGCGACGGACCGGGAGGCCTAGGACGCGACGGACCGGGAGGCCTAGGACGTGGCGGACCGGGAGGCCTAGCACGTGGCGGACCGGGAGGCCTCGGACGCGGCGGGCCGGGAGGGGGAGCCCACGGGGGAGCCCGTGGCGGCGGCGGGCCGGGGGGCCTCGGACGCGGCGGGCCGGGAGGGGGAGCCCACGGGGGAGCCCGTGGCGGCGGCGGGCCGGGGGGCCTCGGACGCGGCGGGCCGGGAGGGGGAGCCCACGGGGGAGCCCGTGGCGGCGGCGGGCCGGGGGGCCGCCGGGGCGGCGGGCCGGGGGGCCGCCGGGGCGGCGGGCCGAGGGGCCGCCGGGGCGGCGGGCCGGGGGGCCGCCGGGGCGGGCCGGGGGGCCGCCGGGGCGGGCCGGGGGGCCGTGGCGGGCCGGGGGGCCGCCGTGGCGGGCCGGGGGGCCGCCGTGGCGGGCCGGGGGGCCGCCGTGGCGGGCCGGGGGGCCGGGGCGGGCCGGGGGGCCGCCGGGGCGGGCCGGGGGGCCGCCGGGGCGGGCCGGGGGGCCGTGGCGGGCCCGGGGGCCTTGGACGCGGCGGGCCGGGGGGCCGTGGCGGGCCGGGGGGCCTTGGACGCGGCGGGCCGGGGGGCCGCCGTGGCGGCGGGCCGGGGGGGCCAGGTGGACCCTGGGGACCATGGCGTGGCCACGCCCCTTACACCATAGGAGGTGCGGGGAGGGGGCGCGGTCGCCCCATGGTCCTACAGTGGACATTTTATATGTAGGCATTGTCTTGAGCTTGGAGATATGCAACTTCAACTATTGTGGGGTTTTTTTACAAAAATGCTTGTAGCTTTCTGTTTCATCAATTTATGATCAACTATAGTATGACAACTTTTTGAACGATAGTATCCTGCATACGTGTACAAAATAAAACAAAAGGCTTGATATGGTATGACATTTTTGTTTTAATGACCAAATGTGAAGTTGGCAAGTTTACTTACAAGTAAAGAAACTTTTCAAAGAAGTTGGTTGATAGAGGCAGAATGACATCTTATAATCATTCAAGAGTTTTTTGTAAAATGGTGTAAGGATTGTATTTGTTGTCTTTTGCAATTCCTTTGATTTGATTTGATTCCTTTGGTTGACTATTTTGCAACATCAATTGTGACTCCTGTCAGAAGTCAATAGATAAATATCATTCCGTTTGATAATTGATAAATCTTGAATAGTGAAATGTGCACCTTGCATGTACATGTATGTGAATAAAGTATGTAAAACTAGATTTGTCCACAAGAAACCTGTAAGTTTTGTAGTTTTATTTACAAACCAGACAACTTGAGACCATAGCAAATTAAGACAAACCCTTGCAAATAAAGTTGTGTCACTTGTTGAACATTTTGTAGTGCTGTATTGTTTTTACAAATGTGTGTCCCTGTATTGTGTCAGACTGCACAAAGATAGCCTGGTTGAAATTTGACTGTCATTGTCATGCCCATTATCTGTAAGGTACCTACTTTTTCTCAACTCGTCACTAATATATAATATGTAAAATAATACACCCGTCAGACCTGTAATATGCCTCCTCTGGTCAAATGAAAGACACCTGTCTTACCAGTAAGCCACCTTACCTGGTCTCATATTGTCCCTAGTTGAAGGAAACACCAGTCCTCTTCCGCCGGAAATGTACATCCTCTGGTCTTACCTGTTTACTTACTGTCTCACCTTTTAGGGAATTTAGGTCCTTCACCTTGTCACGTCAAAGAAAACACAGACGTCACACAGTACGCTTTAATATACATCATTTGAGGAGAGCCAATCTTGGACAAGTGCGGAGGAGAGTGTCACTACCCCTGTCAAATCCATTCCAGTTTCGTAAGAAAGATAAAGCCATCACACTCATCACAGACCCAGCATTCAAGTCTTAACCACGTATAAGACTAGAAATGGCAGTTTTTGTGACGCTTAACAGTTTTTCTGGCTTTCTAAAGAATCAAGAAAGGGTCAATGACCGACATTTGTATCTAACCTTGATTGACAAAATGTTATCAATGGTTTATTCATACATATATACATATACATACAAAGACATACTGAAACAACGTTGCAGCCTGTTATACATTGCTGTAAACATAGCTGAATTAAGTTCAGTCTTTAAAAAAATCCTGATATATACAACATAACATACAAACTATAGTCGGTCCGCGCCAAGGCAAACATTACCAGCAATCAACATTCCATGTAATGGTAATAAGACATTGATAACAGGCTATAAATCAGTATTTTAGAGTGCGGACAAGTATGGAATAGCACTGTTTTTGTACCTATCATATCTGGCAAAAAGGTATGCTAAGCTCGAGCCCTCGTTTTAAATCTCTGTTGTGAACTTCATTACGTGTAGCAGGCAACCAGCTTCGAAAAGTGGGAGAATTAAACATGGATTTCGCAAACTTAAGACATAGCAATTCTCTTCTTGATTTTAAGGTACAAATATCTAGCCTACATAGAGCTTCGGCATAACAAGTATAATCGCTGCCCAGAATTATTCTTAGCGCACACTTCTGTGCTGCTGTCACTTTGTTTTTGAGTGGTTTCAATGAACAGTAGTTGAGATATGTGAACTTTTATTTGTGGACACCGTGTCAGAAATGTAGGGTTTCTTATCCAAAGTTTAATCGTATGTTACTCGACAACAAAGTACAACAAGCAAATACGATTTCATAGTGCACCTAAGCACACTTTGATGCGTATTTCAGCCAAATTTGAAGTAATTCTGTTGTGTTGTTGAGGAGATATGAAAACGGCTAGGCGTTTTGGCTCGCAGAAAGCGACGCCGCATGCCAAGTACAGTTTTTCGCTTAGGCAATTTTCAGTGGAATTGAGGCGGACCACGCAGAATTCCCTTTTCGCTCTAAAACGCGAATGGAATGGAATTTTTCGATGAAACTTTCCAAATCGTAGGTTGATATTTTGAATAATGCGTGACTTTATCGACGTTGCTTTCCCTTCATTTTGCTTGGAGATATAAGCCTTTCAAGTACCGTCATTTTCAACCTGCTCAGAAGCCCACCACCGGAAAGTCAGGTATTACATAAATGACGGAGGGTTACTAGTTCACATCTGAAAATAAACGCAGTTTTCGCCATCCATCTATCCAGCACACTTCTGTGCTGCTGTCACTTTGTTTTTGAGTGGTTTCAATGAACAGTAGTTGAGATATGTGAACTTTTATTTGTGGACACTGTGTCAGAAATGTAGAGTTTATTATCCAAAGTTTAATCGTATGTTACTCGACAACAAAGTACAACAAGCAAATACGATTTCATAGTGCACCTAAGCACACTTTGATGCGTATTTCAGCCAAATTTGAAGTAATTCTGTTGTGTTGTTGAGGAGATATGAAAACGGCTAGGCGTTTTGGCTCGCAGAAAGCGATGCCGCATGCCAAGTACAGTTTTTCGCTTAGGCAATTTTCGGTGGAATTGAGGCGGACCACGCAGAATTCCCTTTTCGCTCTAAAACGCGAATAGAATGGAATTTTTCGATGAAACTTTCCAAATCGTAGGTTGATATTTTGAATAATGCGTGACTTTATCGACGTTGCTTTCCCTTCATTTTGCTTGGAGATATAAGCCTTTCAAGTACCGTCATTTTCAACCTGCTCAGAAGCCCACCACCGGAAAGTCAGGTATTACATAAATGACGGAGGGTTACTAGTTCACATCTGCAAATAAACGCAGTTTTCGCCATCCATCTATCCAGCACACTTCTGTGCTGCTGTCACTTTGTTTTTGAGTGGTTTCAATGAACAGTAGTTGAGATATGTGAACTTTTATTTGTGGACACTGTGTCAGAAATGTAGGGTTTCTTATCCAAAGTTTAATCGTATGTTACTCGACAACAAAGTACAACAAGCAAATACGATTTCATAGTGCACCTAAGCACACTTTGATGCGTATTTCAGCCAAATTTGAAGTAATTCTGTTGTGTTGTTGAGGAGATATGAAAACGGCTAGGCGTTTTGGCTCGCAGAAAGCGATGCCGCATGCCAAGTACAGTTTTTCGCTTAGGCATTTTCCGGTGGAATTGAGGCGGACCACGCAGAATTCCCTTTTCGCTCTAAAACGCGAATAGAATGGAATTTTTCGATGAAACTTTCCAAATCGTAGGTTGATATTTTGAATAATGCGTGACTTTATCGACGTTGCTTTCCCTTTATTTTGCTTGGAGATATAAGCCTTTCAAGTACCGTCATTTTCAACCTGCTCAGAAGCCCACCACCGGAAAGTCAGGTATTACATAAATGACGGAGGGTTACTAGTTCACATCTGCAAATAAACGCAGTTTTCGCCATCCATCTATCCAGCACACTTCTGTGCTGCTGTCACTTTGTTTTTGAGTGGTTTCAATGAACAGTAGTTGAGATATGTGAACTTTTATTTGTGGACACTGTGTCAGAAATGTAGGGTTTCTTATCCAAAGTTTAATCGTATGTTACTCGACAACAAAGTACAACAAGCAAATACGATTTCATAGTGCACCTAAGCACACTTTGATGCGTATTTCAGCCAAATTTGAAGTAATTCTGTTGTGTTGTTGAGGAGATATGAAAACGGCTAGGCGTTTTGGCTCGCAGAAAGCGATGCCGCATGCCAAGTACAGTTTTTCGCTTAGGCAATTTTCGGTGGAATTGAGGCTGACCACGCAGAATTCCCTTTTCGCTCTAAAACGCGAATAGAATGGAATTTTTCGATGAAACTTTCCAAATCGTAGGTTGATATTTTGAATAATGCGTGACTTTATCGACGTTGCTTTCCCTTTATTTTGCTTGGAGATATAAGCCTTTCAAGTACCGTCATTTTCAACCTGCTCAGAAGCCCACCACCGGAAAGTCAGGTATTACATAAATGACGGAGGGTTACTAGTTCACATCTGAAAATAAACGCAGTTTTCGCCATCCATCTATCCAGCACACTTCTGTGCTGCTGTCACTTTGTTTTTGAGTGGTTTCAATGAACAGTAGTTGAGATATGTGAACTTTTATTTGTGGACACTGTGTCAGAAATGTAGGGTTTCTTATCCAAAGTTTAATCGTATGTTACTCGACAACAAAGTACAACAAGCAAATACGATTTCATAGTGCACCTAAACACACTTTGATGCGTATTTCAGCCAAATTTGAAGTAATTCTGTTGTGTTGTTGAGGAGATATGAAAACGGCTAGGCGTTTTGGCTCGCAGAAAGCGATGCCGCATGCCAAGTACAGTTTTTCGCTTAGGCAATTTTCGGTGGAATTGAGGCGGACCACGCAGAATTCCCTTTTCGCTCTAAAACGCGAATAGAATGGAATTTTTCGATGAAACTTTCCAAATCGTAGGTTGATATTTTGAATAATGCGTGACTTTATCGACGTTGCTTTCCCTTTATTTTGCTTGGAGATATAAGCCTTTCAAGTACCGTCATTTTCAACCTGCTCAGAAGCCCACCACCGGAAAGTCAGGTATTACATAAATGACGGAGGGTTACTAGTTCACATCTGCAAATAAACGCAGTTTTCGCCATCCATCTATCCAGCACACTTCTGTGCTGCTGTCACTTTGTTTTTGAGTGGTTTCAATGAACAGTAGTTGAGATATGTGAACTTTTATTTGTGGACACTGTGTCAGAAATGTAGGGTTTCTTATCCAAAGTTTAATCGTATGTTACTCGACAACAAAGTACAACAAGCAAATACGATTTCATAGTGCACCTAAGCACACTTTGATGCGTATTTCAGCCAAATTTGAAGTAATTCTGTTGTGTTGTTGAGGAGATATGAAAACGGCTAGGCGTTTTGGCTCGCAGAAAGCGATGCCGCATGCCAAGTACAGTTCTTCGCTTAGGCAATTTTCGGTGGAATTGAGGCGGACCACGCAGAATTCCCTTTTCGCTCTAAAACGCGAATAGAATGGAATTTTTCGATGAAACTTTCCAAATCGTAGGTTGATATTTTGAATAATGCGTGACTTTATCGACGTTGCTTTCCCTTTATTTTGCTTGGAGATATAAGCCTTTCAAGTACCGTCATTTTCAACCTGCTCAGAAGCCCACCACCGGAAAGTCAGGTATTACATAAATGACGGAGGGTTACTAGTTCACATCTGAAAATAAACGCAGTTTTCGCCATCCATCTATCCAGCACACTTCTGTGCTGCTGTCACTTTGTTTTTGAGTGGTTTCAATGAACAGTAGTTGAGATATGTGAACTTTTATTTGTGGACACTGTGTCAGAAATGTAGGGTTTCTTATCCAAAGTTTAATCGTATGTTACTCGACAACAAAGTACAACAAGCAAATACGATTTCATAGTGCACCTAAGCGCACTTTGATGCGTATTTCAGCCAAATTTGAAATAATTCTGTTGTGTTGTTGAGGAGATATGAAAACGGCTAGGCGTTTTGGCTCGCAGAAAGCGATGCCGCATGCCAAGTACAGTTCTTCGCTTAGGCAATTTTCGGTGGAATTGAGGCGGACCACGCAGAATTCCCTTTTCGCTCTAAAACGCGAATAGAATGGAATTTTTCGATGAAACTTTCCAAATCGTAGGTTGATATTTTGAATAATGCGTGACTTTATCGACGTTGCCTTTCCTTCATTTCAATTCGCTCTTTGTGTGTGCGCGCGCGCGCGCGCGCGTGTGTACGCTTTGACTCTAGTATGTGCGTATGTGCGTATGTGCAATGAATTACATTGTTCTTTTCAATACTGCGCTCCTCTGGTTATTTCATTACTGATGTTATTACAGTTCATAAAGTTAAACGTCAGTACACATTCCCGTCAGGAGCCACCGCCACATGTTCCTGGATCAATTTGAACACCTGTATGGAAGTGCGTCTTCATCTATCACACCACCAGATGGGAGCAGTACTCTTCACTCAAAACACCAATCTACCTGTGTTGATACAAAGGTTACCCTTCCATCATCCTGCTTGAAGTTACCGAGTCCATCTGTCATTTTCCGTGAGTACAGTCCGAACCCCCGACATAAAAAAAGGATTATGGTTTGTGATTTAGGTCAACAAGACATTTTTATATAGCTTTATTAAAGAGGTGTCATTGCTTTCTTCTTGAGTGGTTATATATATTATATTAGGAAGAGTGCGAACTTTCATATATGAGATGTGCAGGAAATCATTGATTTATTTCCAACATTTCAACACTTTCAAACAGTTATTACAATGGCAATAACACAGATTCTGGTGATTTTGAGATCCTAGCTCTTTGTATCAAAGATGTAGTAAAAATATAACATAATACATTTTTGTATTATCATTAATGCAATGTTGAAACTGTTTGGCATATCCCTTACTTGCATTATTCCAGGACTATGTATGAAGTCATAACTCTAATTGTCCATTGAGGCATGACTGCTGAACTAGGATGTGGATCATTTTCTAATGTCCTGTTTTCAAGGATTTTCCACTGAACAGACTTTTAGAATGTAAGGTAGCTATAGAGAAGCATGGGTTAGTTGAGTGTTTTAGACCTATGCCTAGGTATAAATGTGTGAGAAATTCTTGATGAATTGATTTCAAAACACAGTACATTTCATGCTCTGACTGTAGACTTTTTCACCCTAAACTGTACACACATTTATGAGATCACTCAATGTCAGAGGTATTAGAACTAGTGTGAGTCTTGCTATGCAATACTGAGTCAAGGACATTTCAATGATGATGGGGGTAACAAGACTAGGGAATTGATGGTTAAGAAGCTTTTTTTTGTCTAATATAATCTGCGAGTCTTGATTTTTCATCTCTCCCCTAAAAATCGACGGATTTCTTTCAAATTTGGTCGACATGTCCATAAAAGCTTAATAAGTTACTGTAATAATTCCCATGCAATCATCCTAATTGGTTATTGGGTTTGGAAGTGTTGAAATAAAATACAAGATGACTTCATTTTGCAACATTTGCTGATCTACTTCTAGATTGTGTAAAAGCTTGACGAAAACACAATAATTGAAGATTGAATATGTTGAACTCAACAGGCAATAGGTTGATAAGTTCCTTGATACGCACATAGGAAGTATGCGCAATTTCTGCTAAATGCTACAGCGATGACATAGAGCAAAACAAAGTTACAAGCAAACATTTTATTTACAACAAAACGGTTAATTTACAAGTAGTCTTTGACCTAAGGGTGTGACACATACTGTTTGTGCTGAGTACAAGCTGCAGATCCTAACATGATCATTTGATAGACACTTGCACTTTTCAACATGCTTGAGGTTTGACTTTGCTCAAACTTGGGCCATGAACTATGTTTCCTGTTAGAGACATTGGCAAAACATTCTAGCATAAAAACTAAATTAAGGAGATATTCTAAAACCATAATCTATATACCGCAACATTTGTTATGTTGTTTTGAAACTAATTTTAACCCCAAAGTATGAAAACAAAAAGGGATGTAAAAAAACTCACAAACCAGCCCGTTAAATATGGCTGCCAGGAGATGTCAACTCATTGTTATTGCTGTCGCACTGGTTCAGACTGTAATTAACAGTCATAAACCTTTCATGTTCTTTCTCCAGCACATTATACTTACACTTTGTAACTCTATGATTTCTTTACATTATGTGTGCAAATAATCAATGAAAAAAAAGTAAAACAAATGTACCTATCCCTCTGTCTGAGGGTACAAACAAAAAACAAACATGTACATGATTACAGAAGCTGGAACTGACATAGGAAAGGTGAATCAGAGACTATTTTCTCCAACAGACATCATTCAGTAAGCGGTACAATAGCTTGACTAAATGACACTTACTATCTATCAGCTTATCTAAATACATCGTTACAACAGAGTCACATAATCAGTAACCTAGTACATTTACTAAATTATCAATTAATTTATCCAGTCAGCAAGGCATGTTGCAGGTGTATTCTGACAGACTTTAATTAAGTGTTTCAGGTTCTATATTACCAAGTTGTTGCTATTACCCTTGACTTTAGGGTTACATGTACATATGCCTTCATTCTGTGTGAGGTCTGTAATTGGAACTTTTAGTCTCTAACAGGCGCCACAAGTCATTGGAAAAATAGTGTAGAAATTTGAACAAATGTAGACAGATGACATGCCAAAGGAATTAGCTAGGTTGCAAACCATACTCCTCAACCATGTAACTCCTCTGAAATGTTATCTGTCTAATAGTATATTGTACAAGTAACTTGAGAAAAATACAAGATCCAATACGTCCAAAAATGACCTACTTTCAGGGACAAGTACACTGCAACAAAAAAGACTCTAACCTCTACAAGTACTGATAGACAATATATATATGGTTACTTCAGAATCTGTTAAAAGATGAATTCACAAAACAGCCTACTTTGGCCTATTCAAAGCTTCAAAAATAGCAAAAAAGGTTAATTTTTGTACATGTCCAGAAAATCACCAACTTTTAGGGACAAGGACACCGCAACTCAGCAAGACACAAACCTTTGCAAGCATTCAGTTGATAGATGATATATAGGTTATCTTTAGCGTAAAGTTGAATTAGGTCACTGTTTTAATTCTTCACATATTGTATCTTAAATATGACCCAAAATCATATATTTCGTCAACATCTTAGGACAACCACTAACAACCAAAATAGAATCTAAGCTTTGCAAAGAGTATTTGATAGCAAATATACATGTAATCATGTTTAAATGGTTTAAAGTTGAAGCCTGTTACATTTCCCCCATCCCAGCCCCATCCCATCCACAGCTGCCTGGAATTGTCACTGACCCAGTTCTTACTAAGAAAAAAAAACTGCAGCTACAGGCCAAACCCCATGCATAGCCTTGGGGCCCCCAAAAGGTAGTCTTTCAGGCTAGCCAGCCCAGCTCCTGGGCCCAGGCTTTGCCGTAAACCCCCCAAAATCACCATACATGTATTTGCACTTAGAGCTCTTCAAAGCTGGGCAAAAATCATGTTCTTTAGGAAGTCTGTAACAATGTATTGTTTTGAGGTCGCCAGAGCACTTGAACATGACTTATTGAAAATTTCTAAGCTATTTTCACAAAGTCCAGTTTGTGCTTTGACGTAATGTTCAAGCGTTTCCTCGTAATTGTGTCTAAACTATGCCAATTTTCGTGTTTCTGACACGCCCAAAGAAGATAAAATGGCCACAAAACTTGTTTGGCCTGTTACCATGGCAACAATTACTGCTGAGCAGAAAGAAAGCTATTTTGGGGGATTGAGAGCCAAGTACTACCACCGTGCAAAATATGACTTAAATGTTTTTTTTTACCCTTGCCACCATTGTTTGTTCCTTACAGACATTTGCCCTTAAATTGTGCTGCCTATATATTGTACACTACAATTACAGTACTAAGAATATCTTATGCAAAAAAGCACCTGGATGGTTGGTTGATTTTTGCAGATTTACAGATGTTACCACAGAAAAAATATGGTGTATACTGCTGTGGAGCATTGAAACTAAGTTCTTACAAAGCTAAATATACACTATGTAAAAGTTTAATAATTACTTTACATTCTCTTGATAACAGCCTGGTTTTTGTACCAGAGGAATAACTTTGCCTGCCGCATGAAGTTTGCCGGGTTCATGTAGGATAGTTGTCCCTTCAGCTTTTTCAGAGCTGAATTACACTGCTCAACAACTTGCGAGTTCACATTGTCGTACTGCGGATATCTGGACAGCTGGTATCCCACTGAGCAACCTGTAAAAAAACAAGAGAACTTATATGGACTGTACACAAAAGTCGTGAATTAATAAAGGGTTCATAACCCACCCCAAAGAGTATATGGTGTAGTAGCGCCTGGTCACGCTATGACCACCTGATAAAACCAAAGAGCAAGTGAACAAGATGGTTTCATGAGAATATAAATTATTCACAATTCATTTTGATACAGTTGTCCAGTTTGTCAAGTTAAAAAAAAATGCTTTTGGAATACATAAGAAGATTTAATATAGGTTTCATTTTGAAGCCAAAATGCCTAAAGACAATATATTTCATAACATTGGAATCTTGGGAAATATTTTCCAAATCTCAAACTCTACCCTACTCTACTCATTCCTCCTGTGCAGGAGGATATGTATCTCTTATTCAGATTACTTGGGGTCTTTATAGCACATATACAGCCAAACTTGTATTAGCGGCCACCTTTGCATAACGACCACCTGGCCATTGCAGTCACTTTTTGTCGGTCCTTTGGATTTTTCCCATTGACCTAAGCATTAAGAAATTGTCAATAGTGGCCACCTCTCCAACGCGGCCAAGGCCTCAGAATTTCTGGTCACGTAGACTCAGAAACACTGCCTAGTATCAACAACGATACTTGGTGACGTTACTTGGTGAGAAAGATTAGTGGGAACTGAAATCATGTGTAACTTATTGCTCGTGGTCAATTGAGCAACATTTTCCCTAGTGGCCACATTTTTCCAGTCCCTTGAGTGGCCACTACAGACAGGTTTGCCTGTATACACATGTATAGCAAGAACAATCAGAAGGTGATACAAACGACATTGACCAATTACAAAGACATACATATTCCCCTGCCTCTTTTGGCGCTTCACTAGCCGATATAAAATGGGGACTGATTGATCAAAACCTTCCCAATATGATAATGACAAATAAAGAACATTGTATTTTGTAAAATGCAAAGCACAGAACAAAGCCAAAGATTGTACATACCTTTGTGGTTTTTCCAGTGAAGACGGTCGACCAGGAACCAGGTGTTCTTAAAGAGCAGAGGATCCCGGTTTAAACAGTAGGAGTGAAGATTGCAGCTGTTGTCATAGATGACAGTTTCTGGAACTGAAGATAGTCTGGAATTAGCACTCATTTTTCTGAACAGAAGGACTAGTTACATATTTGTGACTGAGCAAAAGTTTCTGCAAACAGGCTGAACAGTAGCTTTTGGCGTTGTGAATCTGGAACTGGTGTTCACTTTGAACTGAAACAATTCTACATTAGTCCCTTATTTGTACGGCCAATTTCTGAGATTGTTTCTTTGAATGCAGAGAAACATTTCCAGCATTTGCTTGCAAATGTTGTCTTTATAGTTTAATGTATTATTTATTCAATACAGAATCACAGACCTTTACTAGAAACAAGTAAATAGTAATAAAAACAGGTCAAGTAATAAGTATGTCAAATTTTGCAAGAAGTTAAAAAGCATTCTGAATACTAACCATCTTTAAACCTCGTGCGTAGTATGGTGAAGGGTGTGTTCGGTGACTCGTGTTTTACCATCACCTCAAAACCATAGTGGATGCCTGGGTTGCATAAAGAGTGAGATTAATATTTTTAATGACCAGTTAAAAGCAATGAAAATCACACTGGCTGGGACCCTCATCTGACAACGTAATTTTTTTTCTTTCTCAGATTTGTAGTGGAAAAGCAGAGTGGATGGAACAAACAGGAAACGTTCCCCTGCCAACACCAGACACTGAGTTATCAAGGGAATTTCAGAATGTCTTGTGACTCACTTGCAAAGTAGGCTCTGCTGTCAGCTTTTGAAGATCAGTATAAATCTGATACTAGTGGGAAGGTTCATAGACAGGCTTTTTAATGATATGCAATTCTTAACATTTGATAAAAATTATAGACCAAAAAATACTTTGTTTTTCCATCTAACTCTAATTTTAAAATTGATCCTTTTTCAAGTACAATTGGAATGGTTGTAAAATAGAAAAACATTGATTGACGGATGTTACAGGCCGACCAAAAACAACTTCCCAGTGATCTTAGAAACAGAGGGGCAAACCACCATCATCATCATCATAAGCAGCTGTTATTAAAAGCTTTCCAACTACTTTTCCTTGTAAGAGCTACTCTTCCGGACAAAGATATTGCGTCTAAAGTAGCAAAATGCTTTTGTATCTGATTTAATGAAGTACAATATGGGACTACTAAAATGCTTAGAAAATAATGCATATCATAATACCATGTCCACAATTCAGTAAGAACATCCCTGGGAGCAGGGAGGGGTGACCACTGCTGGACTTGCTGCATCCCTTTACATCGTTACGCCCCCTGTCAGCCGTATATTTCCCTCTGCTCCTGACATGTCCGAGGGCTGGGAAGAAGTGACTAGTGGCTAGGTAGGACCAGATAAGGTACATTACAGGTGAGACAGGTGTATTTTCTTTGACTAGTGGCTAGGGACGACCAGATAAGGTACATTACAGGTGAGACAGGTGTATTTTCTTTGACTAGTGGCTAGGTAGGACCAGATAAGGTACATTACAGGTGAAACAGGTGTATTTTCTTTGACAAGTGGCTAGGGACGACCAGATAAGGTACATTACAGGTGAGACAGGTGTATTTTCTTTGACTAGTGGCTAGGGACGACCAGATAAGGTACATTACAGGTGAGACAGGTGTATTTTTTGACTAGTGGCTAGGGACGACCAGATAAGGTACATTACAGGTGAGACAGGTGTATTTTCTTTGACTAGTGGCCAGGTAGGACCAGATAAGGTACATTACAGGTGAGACAGGTGTGTTTTCTTTCATCTGTGACCAGGTTGGACCAGATAAGGTACATAACAGGTGAGACAGGTGTGTTTTCTTTAATGTGTGACCAGGTAGGACCAGATAAGGTACATTACAGGTGAGACAGGTGCATTTTCTTTGACTAGTGACTAGGTAGGACCAGATAAGGTACATTACAGGTGAGACAGGTGTATTTTCTTTGACTAGTGGCTAGGGACGACCAGATAAGGTACATTACAGGTGAGACAGGTGTATTTTCTTTGACTAGTGGCTAGGTAGGACCAGATAAGGTACATTACAGGTGAGACAGGTACCTTACCTGCCCTTACAATGTCCCCAATCAAAGATAGCACACCTGTCCTACCTGTAAGGTACCTTACCTGGCCTCACCTTGTCCCCAATCAAAGATGACATACCTGCCTTACCCGTAAGGTACCTTACCTGCCCTTACAATGTCCCCAATCGAAGATAGCACACCTGTCCTACTCGTAAGGTACCTTACCTGGCCTCACCTTGTCCCCAATCAAAGATGACATACCTGCCTTACCTGTAAGGTACCTTACCTACCCTTACAATGTCCCCAATCAAAGATGGCACACCTGCCTTACCTGTAAGATACCTTACCTGCCCTTACAATGTCCCCAATCAAAGATGACACACCTGCCTTACCTCTAAGGCACCTTACTTGGCCTTACAACGTCCCCAATCAAAGATAGCACACCTGCCTTACCTGTAAGGTACCTTATCTAGCCTCACATTGTCCCCAATCAAAGATGACACACCTGCCTTACCTGTAAGGTACCTTACCTGGCTTGATAATGTCCCCAATCAAAGATGACACACCTGCCTTACCTGTAAGGTACCTTACCTGGCTTGATAATGTCCCCAATCAAAGATGACACACCTGCCTTACCTGTAAGGTACCTTACCTGGCCTCACCTTGCCCCCAATCAAAAATGACACACCTGCCTTACCTGTAAGGTACCTTACCTGCCCTTACAATGTCCCCAATCAAAGATAGCACACCTGTCCTACCCGTAAGGTACCTTACCTGGCCTCACCTTGTCCGCAATCAAAGATAGGATAAGAAAATACACCTGTCTCACCTGTAATGTACCTTATCTGGTCTAACATGGTCACTGATGAAAGAAAATAAGCCTGTCTTACCTGTAATGTGCCTGATCTGGTAAGTGCCAGCTTCTGCCATTTTGCCCACGTGTGAATTCTGCAATCGTAAATACAGAATGTTATAGATTATAATCAGCTTTCCAAGTGAGGTGATAAGAACAACACAAAAAAGAGGAAGAAATTATAGAAACTAAATCTAACAAGAGAGGTGAAACATTTGTCAGCAAATACATATTATTATTATTATTATTATTATTATATCCATAATGCCTAACTTCACACTTGGTCTATCCTAA
Organism: Branchiostoma floridae x Branchiostoma belcheri; assembly: GCA_019207045.1. NCBI lineage: Eukaryota > Metazoa > Chordata > Leptocardii > Amphioxiformes > Branchiostomatidae > Branchiostoma > Branchiostoma floridae x Branchiostoma belcheri. The sequence continues at coordinate 511,302 of CM033028.1, forward strand.
AAATCAACCACTAATCAACCACTGCTCTGTTTATTTATTATATTATCTCAAAACATTCATATGTTAACGTTACTAGTAGCTAGGTAGCATCCATCCAACTCTGTCCTGCCGCTAATGTAGCAATGTTACATTATACACATTATACAAAGACCTTTCTGATGAAAGCTTCTTGCATTATCTAACACCACAGGGTGCTCGCTACCATACCGGTACGTCTAGTGTAGAATAATTTGCTCTATGCTCTGAGAGCTCTGATCGTCTCATCAATCAAATACTGAACAATTTCAAACAACCGAGGGACCCGGAATGTATTGTTGCAAGTCATGGCAAATATCACAAACTTTAAGATCAACGTTAGCTAGCCTACGACTTACCGTAGAAGGGTAGAAGTTGCAGGGTCAGAATCGGCACAGGTTCACCCCTCCCCACCGCCAACAACCTGAACCCGCCTGACGTCACACGTGATCACATGACCGTCTCCCTCCTAACGTCTACCAGATGCAGCACGTCACCGGAACGTACTGCGCCTGCGCGAAAAGTATAGACATGCTAAACCTTGCTAAACCCCCGGTTTACTAAAGGGCCGCATTTAAGAAAGTACGTGCGTATATAAGGGTAAAATCCCGTGTACGTTTTGCATGAAACCACGTCTCTAACATATACTGTGCAACAAGCGGGATTTCAATGCAACGTTGACCAAACTAAGCCCCAAAACACCGGGGTTCGCGCAGGCGCAGTACGTTCCGGTGACGTGCTACCAGATGCCAACATGAACGCGTATCTCTGCCCGGTGCAAAAATCGATGGGGCGGCGGCCGCCATGTTGAAGAGTTCGGTTGCCCCGTCTACACGGCAAATTTAGCGGACATACAACACCAAGGACAGCTGACTGGTCCACCATGGCTGCAGGTATGCTGTAAGACATTAGAGGAATCAGGGCTTGAATTGCCGTGGTGACACAAGCGTTTGGTATTGTAAAACATACAAGTCATACCTATACATTAAACTGAAGTTGGCTACTACTGTTTGACCATATAGCGACATGGTGTTGGGTAGCATTTTATTTTTCATTTATGTCAGCAAAACTATTTTCGTCACTTCATGTTTATTAAAAGTTGTCGCAAAACCTACTATACAAACATGAGCAGGTATGGCACCTTCTGCTTTACTATGGTGATTAGCTACTTTGAGACCTTGTTGTTGACCCCGGAAAGGGCATTAGTTGGTAGCGGCGTCACTTTGGGTGCAATTCACAAACAAGCCGCAAAGGGCGCTGCTGAAAGCCAGCCGGTACAAAGGTGCGGTCTGATCATATTTACCCGCCAGGCGGAACTCTAGTTTTATAACAAAAAGCTCTAGTTTAAAATAAAATAAAATTTTACATAAAATAAAACTATAAAAAATAACAAATAAAGCTATGAAACGTTCTACAATGCCTTCTTTTTCCAATGTTATCGCCAGCAGGTTCTGAGGAGATGGACCTGGACAGGTTCTTCAGGGCTGTGGAGGAAGGTGACGTGCAGACTGTGAGGAGGGGGCTGGAGGCTGGGGTGGACGTCAATGTCAAGAGGGTAAGCAAACTGATCTTGTCATGTAGGGTTACAGACTGGAAGTCGAACCTTTGTTCAACGGGCTAGGTACAGGTCACTGATAACAGACATGACAGACATATGCATAGGCAACAAGATACAGATTAACTATTTGAAGTTGCTAAGCTAACAGGATGGTCGACATCTTCTCGCTTCTTTGTACAGGAGCAAATATAAGAACAGATAATGTTTGATATACAGGGTTTATCTAGGCGCATCAAAAATATAAATTTATCCGTCGCATTAATATTAAGATGTTCAAAATATGGGAACTCTTTTCTGATATGTTCATAAAGCACAGTTCGTTCCTTACAGTAAAATTTACAGTGTAAGATAAAATGCTGTTCATCTTCTACCTGTTGTAGATCACAAAATTGGCAGACTCTATGCTGCAGAGGAGTGCGGTTGTGCTTTCCAATTTCAATAAGTGAATTGTGGCAACTAATCACCCGATAGCGGTTAAAGTAGCCTAGCCTGATTTAATCGCGCTTCCCACATTGCCGGGAGGGGCCAATTAGCCCCGGACAGCGGAGCTTGCGTTACACAGACTACGGTTGAAGTATATATATATATATCGTTCGTTCTTCCGTCAAGTCGACGAGGACCGCTTTTGTCATCAATGTCGTCCATCCTTCAGGTAGTCACATGAGTTCGCAGGTGGCTGTACAGCCCTATCTTCACTCTGAAGTGTCTGTTGCAGTGCGGGCAGGGAAGTAGAGAGATGCTCTTGTGTGCATATCATAGAAGTAGGGGAAGTGCATTACTCTTCATTGCTGATACATGTACAGATAGCTGATAGCAGCGCAATCCATTCCTGAGGGCTGGTTCGTTAAATATACCAGGAATAGTACAGTTCTCCTGGCTGTAAGTTTAGGTTACTGCAAGACAATTGTGCTGTATCAGGAATAGTACATTTCTCCTGGCTGTAGGTTTCAGTTACAGGCGGGCTAGTGGGTTGTGCCTGGGATAGTGCGATACATGACAGGGAAGTTTCAGTCGATTCCCAGTTTCACTTAACGTTATGTTGATGTTCACCTCAATCGTCGCCATGGCAATAATGTTTTTATTGCCAGTTTTATTTCCTTTATTTTTCCTTGTCTATTTGTACCGGGCCCTTGAGTTGTAACTAACTCATGCGCAATCTGCCGTTAATCTCTAGTATTAGAGGCTCGACAGTATGAAAGAAAAAGAACAAGAGTTTCATTCTGTAAGATATGTCATTTTGTGTGACCATGTCACCTGTATAGTACAGACATGTTGTAACCGGTTATCGTCCCCATCTGTTGCTCTATCCAGCTTGGCTGGACACCCCTCCATGTGGCCAGCCGGTACGGGCAGACTGAGATGGCGGAGCTGCTGATTGAGCATAAAGCTGACGTGGATGCGAGGGGCTCGGTAAGTAGAAATAACTGTGTCCTGACCTGAACCCGGGACGGTCGGGCTCGTTGTTCCCAACCTAACTATTTGGTCGCGATTATCATCTGAGCATCGCTCAATCTATCACACAATAGCGGTTGAAGTAGCCTGATTTAATCGCGCTTCCTTCCTGGCCTGCCTGAACATGGGACGACAGAAGTGGAAACGATTTCTTACTTCACTCCTGACAATGTTCCCAATTCTTCCCAGTTGAAATCCGGTCATGCTTTATGTTAAATCAATGAATCCATCAATCAAATGGTTTATTCATAATAAAACAAGAGACTAGCAACCAACGGCTAAATTACGGCCTTGTTGTACAGCACTACTGCGTTAACATAAAATAAGCATACAACGTTACCTACAATCAATTCATATGTTCACAAGACGAAGCTGAAAAGTAAAAGGTTTTGCCGTATCTTTCCTTGGTACTCGTGCCGTGACAAATCTCCGACAGAAATTTGCAATTTAATTAGAATTTTAATTTTCATCGCCAAACCTACTGTAAACCACATTCCACAATAGCCAAGCGGGAAATCTGTTTGGAAGGTTGTACACCAACAGTGACCCATAGCCGTACCAAGAGATGCCATATGATAATAGGAAACACGGTTAAATGCTTTGCGCGTAACGTACATGGTATGGTGGGTCTACAACGAGACTTCCGAAAACTTTTGTTAATCTACGAAAGTTCACCTCATGCTGATTATCAGTCCACGTGATAATTCCTGTCCGTGTTGAACCCGCCACTACTGACCCTGACCTTCCTCCCTGTACAGTTCCAGTACACACCCCTGTATCGGGCTGCTGCTCGGGGCCGCACCGGGACTTGTGAGCTTCTGATTCGTCACGGGGCAGACGTGATGGCACGGGATTGGGTGATACACACTTTCATATGGACCCTACATCTTATGTGTTTATAAACTGAACTTTGGTCAATTATATTGCCTATTGCCGGTCTATGGCAGTAGCGTAAGACATGATGTTGATTTACACTAACTAAGGTGATACAAATGTGCCCCTAGGGATTACATGGATGTTAACTTAATACTGATATTGTATTGAATTGTTGTATCCAAACGTAACTTGTATGTATTAAAGGTGAGACGATACAATAACGGCAGCCAATGCTGATGGCAGCACACAGAGATCCAGACAATAAAAAACGCACACAAAAAGTACAGATAATTTTAAAACAACTAAAGTAACAGTTCTAAGGTAACTATATAGAACCAAGTCATTTAGTGTATATATGTCATAAAATCAAGACGTTTCAGGAGTTGTAGTGAGTATCTAGAACTGCTTCTTATCCACATGATGACCGTTGTCCGTGTTGAACCCGCCACTGCTGACCCTGACCTTCCTCCCTGTCCAGAGCCAGTACACACCCCTGCATGAGGCTGCTTACCTGGGCCACACCGGGACTTGTGAGCTTCTGATTCGACATGGGGCAGACGTGATGGCACAGGCTGAGGTGATACAAATGTGCCTCTACAGATTATATGGATGTTAACTTGATACTGATATTGTATTGACTTGTTGTATTCAAACTTTACTTGTATGTATTAAAGGTGAGACGATACAATAACGGCAGCCAATGCTGATGGCGGCACACAGAGATCCAGACAATACGATAAGCACACAAAAAGTACAGCATATTAAAAAACAACTAAAGTAACAGTTCTAAGGTAGCTATATAGAACCAAGTGTATATATATCATAAATCAAGGCGTTTCATGAGCTGTAGTGAGTATCTAGAACTGCTTCTTATCCACATGATGACTGTTGTCCGTGTTGAACCCGCCATTACTGACCCTGACCTTCCCCCCTGTACAGGACCAGTCCACACCCTTGCATCGGGCTGCTGTTCTGGGCCACCCCGGGACTTGTGAGCTTCTGATTCGTCACGAGGCAGACGTGACGGCCAGGAATAAGGTCAAATCTACCTTATGGGTTATATTGATGATAAGAGTGTTTTCCGAAGTCAAGGTTCTCATCGACATACGATGGACGAGCATCATCATCGCACATTTATCACATTTATATACTTACAATACAATAAATTAAAAATGGTAATTAAAGATTGCGGGAATCGAATTTTCCGTCGCCATTCTCCGTTCAATTGTGGAACTATATACTTAAAGTAGCGCAGCATGGTTAGCAGGTTTTTAAAGGACATATTCCGCTTACCAGTGCACGATAGTAATGTGCTAATTTACATTGTGTTACAACTGCTCAGGTTTTATCTATCATCGCCATAAAGATGTGACGTAACGCTATTAAGGTTTGTGCACCTGACTAGGTGTGGCGGGTCCACGACAGGAGTTTCACGATCTGTTCCATGTCCCTATGAGACCAGTGTGTTACACGGATTGGCGGTTATACTGACTGACTACTTGAGATCCAAATCATACCAACTTTGTCAAACACATGTTTGATTAACTGCAAGTAGGCTTCGTGCGCAGACCTTTTGGTTTGCTTAATGCATCTTGTTAAAAATGTACGTCAACGTTACTAAATTACAGCGTTCAACAATTGAAATATTTGATTTTCCAGGAAAAGTAACACATGTCTGATGTCTTTCCTGTACAGGGTGGGAAGACTCCGTTAGATTTAGCTGAAAACCGAGAGGCTCGACGTGCCATGAAGGTAGGCAACATTCTCCTTCTCCTTCTGTTGTACTGCTAAGCTCCAAGAACAGGGATTACTAGCAGTGAGCATGAGTCAGTAACAAGTGATCGGAATAAATAAAAGACAAATTAATAAAAATGCTCACTAAAGGAAATAAAGGTAAAGACACGTGACTAATGACAATCGCCTATGAGGGCTCTGTTTTACAATGAGAGTATTGAAAAATCTTTTAATTTAATTTTCAATATACCAAAGTCTATCTTCACCTTTCAGATATTGAGGGGCAATTTTCAACATTCTAAGGCTGTTTCCTTTCACTTCCTTCTGGATTCCAGGACGCGGTGCGAGAGAAGTCGTACCACGAGTTGCTGCAGAAGTCTGGCGGAGTGAAGGTCAACAGGTGTAAGGTGTTCGTGTTTGGGATGGCGGAAACTGGGAAGTCTACGCTGAAGAAAAGCCTTAGAAGGGTGAGAGGGATCCTAAGGTCGTTTTAAGATGCAAATTACATAATAGATATAATTGGATTTCTCACACAGAGCGATTTCATCAAAGATTGAAAATTTAATAACTGCTGTCCGACAGGGCCCCGTGACTGCATTTTTCCAAGGACTGAGCAAACCGTCGTCTGAAGAGGAGCCTCACGACCCCACCCCAGGGGTGGATGTTGGGACGTTCCATATTCCAGGGGTGGGGGAGGTCAGCCTGTGGGATTTTGCTGGGCAGGCGGAGTACGCGGTAACCCACAGCATGTTCATGGATGCAGAGAACACCGTCTTCATTGTGCTGTACAACATCATGGACGACAGCGAGACCCAAGAACGACAGGTATTTTTCATGTTCATCGTCAATTCAGTGTTTTCTTTTCTCTTACTTTTGCATGGACCCTTGTTGTCCCAGCAGATGACTTCAAATGGAAGTTTTGATTGTCTAATTCGTATCACGGTCTTAAATAAAAGTACAATATTTTATCAACTCTTTCTGTGTTTAGTCGAAAAGAATCCTTACAATTGCATGTTCCACCCCAGGTCCACTGGTGGCTGAGTTTCATCAAGTCCTGCAACCCAAACCGGCATCCTGACGTCATCTTAGTGGGCAGCCATGCAGACAAAGTGTCACCAGAGAGAGGTAAGATATGAGTCTGCAAGGGTGCGTGGAATTTTCTGAACAAAAGCTTTGAACGAAATGACAGTAACCAAAGTTAAAGGGAAAACGTTGCAATGGGTTATATTATAACAACAGGAATTGACCTAATTAGGCTTTGATATCCCCTCACATATGTTTCGTGTTCATATCAACGTTCAGGACAACGCAAAGCCGCTCATCTTCTGCAGCTGATGACGTCAGAGTTCAAAGATCACATTTGTATCTCGGACGAAGTCTTCCTGATGAACTGCAAGGAGACCAGAACACCTGAGATGGACCGGCTCAAGAGACTGCTGAACAGAATGAGGATGGCCATGATAGAGGTGACAGCAGATCTAGATTATACGGACAGTACATTGACAAATAAGACTGTAGCAGATGATACGGGATCGAACATATAGGCGAAATTTGTAATCAATGAAGACCAACCACTGATTTCGATTTCTATTTACAAATTGTACAGCACCAGCGCCAGATGCCCAAACTGTGCGCCGAAATCGCCAAGCAGCTGCCCAGCTGGTGCCAGAAGAAGTGCAGCCCGAAGTGTCCTGTACTGAGGTGGCCAGGCTACGTGGAAGCAGTCAAAGAGATTGACCCACGTGTGAAGGAAGAATTCCTCCTGAAGTCTACAAAATTTTTGGATCATCTGGGGGAGGTATGTTGTCTTACTTACTTACTTCTGTATTATTCTATGTATTTTAATTATTTTGTTGTGCGATCGCGAATACATTAACAAAGAAACATGCTTATGATAAATAATGATATTGTTATCTTAAAACTAAAGAATGAAATATATATTTTGTGGCATTTGAATGATAGATTCTGAATGATTAGATGCTGACCCTGTTATCTTGATTCTGAAAAAAGAAGCTAAGACTTTGCAATAAGTTGTTATGGCTCCAATCATTTTACGGTATATCATTGACCAGTATGCTCCGACCTACTTTTCTAAAAGGCATGGGATCGACTTTATTTGTGTGTCAAATTTTGATGTCTATGACGTGTAAAGTAAAAGCCAACACAGACTCACTCAATATGCAACCTTTGTATTTGCAGGCCATCTTCAGCTGTCCGAGTGCTTCTGATCCCATCATTGTCCTGAAGCCCAACTGGCTCTGCACTGACGTCATCGGCCCAATGATGGCACCAGTCAACTTCCCCATTCCCCGCCCGGAGAGAACAAGCGAAGACTACGTCACCAGGGCGGAGATCCAGCGCGTCTTCCAAGACGTTGCTGACGTGGATCTCCTCATCACCCTGCTGCAGGAGTTCCAGTTCTGCCACTCCTATGACGGACAGACCTTCATCTTCCCAGGGCTGCTGACACAAACCATGCCTCCTGACATGTGGCAACCAACACCCGAGCCAAAGGTGGTCTACTTTGGGAAGCAAGTCCAGTGTGCCGACTCAACCGACATGTTCTCCTCCGGGTTCTTCCCCCGAGTGCAGACCCGCCTGATGAGGGAGCTGGAGAATCGCCCGCTGCTGTGGAGAGATGGCGCCAAGTGTGCGGACAGGAATGTGGAAGGTCTGATCAAACTCTCTCCGGACGGCCGTGCAGTCAACACCTGTGTCCGGAGTGCGCAGGGTGACAAGGTGCAGTGTGGCAAGATGCTGCAGCAGCTGGAGAACATCATCGCTGATGTGCTGGATGAGTGCAGCCCAGGAACAGGCACAGTAGAGAAGGTACTCAGCGCTCGTGCCCTGAAGGAACACAGGGAGGAATTCTACTCCTACGACAAGGAGGAGATCAGCAAGGCAACAGTAGAGGGCGGTACAATCCTCCATGCCACCCTCGGGTTCACGGAACAGGTCAGTGACCTGCTGTGTGGAGAGGATGAGGAACCGCTCACCAGGAACCGCCCAGAGCTGGTCCAGGCCTTGCGGCACGTGGAGCCAATCCTGGACCGTCTCCTGTCCCGCGGCATTCTCAGTGAGGAGGAACGGGACCGGATCAGGGCAAAGGAAACACCCCAAGACCAGGCAAGGGAGCTGTTGGACACCGTGGGAAGGAATGGCGCACAAGCACGTGAAGAGTTCAAGGCTGTGCTGGAGGAGGTAAACCCGCATGCTGCCGGACTGATCCAAGATGGCGCCAGTGACCTGCTGCGTGGAGGGGACGAAGACCCGCTCATCACGAACCGTCCGGAGCTGGTCCGGGATCTGACGTCATCCTACGTCATGGAGAGAATCCTGAACCATCTCCTGTCACGTGGTCACCTCAGTGACGAGGAGTGTGACGTCATCAGGGCCAGCAGAACAGCTCATGACAAGGCGAGGGAGCTGCTGGACACCGTGGGGAGGAAGGGCGCGGCTGCACGGCGTGCGCTCAAGGACGTCCTGGGAGAGGTCAGTCCGCACCTGGCCAAAATGGTGGAGTAAGCTTTTAACTATAGGAACTGTACCCGTAGGTGTGAGAATGCTAACCGCACATTTTTGCTGTGTGCTTGGTGATAGCTGTATGCAGGTAGCAGTCGCTTCCGATGTTTTAGTAAGAATGAAAAATACTAATTTTTATGCAGATATTGGCTACAACCTAACAACTTTGAGTCCTGCAGTTCAGTTCAGTTCATCCTCGGAGAGGTGACACCATCGTCTCCACATGTTCCTGTCCAGCATGATCTTAATTCTTCAAAGTGCATTCTTGGGGCAAAAACAATTCAGCGTCTGTGGCATCAGTATGATACAAAACTTTCTCATTGTACTATTGTTAACTTAAATTCCATGCTATCTGAAACAAGTTTATCACTCAAAATTGTAAAATGTAGAGGACTGATCGATGTGTTCAATATAGACACATTAAACTGTATACATCAGAATTAGAGTGTAAACCAAAGATGTACATATTCTGACAAACAAAGAAGAGACTACAGAATTGCTAACAAACATCTCTCACTGTCGCTAACCTAGGATTGTAATCGATTGGTCATATAAAGCTGCTGGGACTGCAATCGTGGGTTTTTAAAAATATTTCAGTGATGATTGTCATAATGCCGTTAGAGCAAATCTATAATTCCGTAGTCAAACTCGTTAGTTAATGCACTAGTTATTTTCATTTCTTAGTATTCTCAATAAATACAGCATGCAAGGGAATATATTCTGGTCTCTTGTTGTCCATTACTACATAAGATTACATAATATATCCACACGTTGACTATAAATGTAGGTGCTGATGCACTTTTATTTGGGATTTCTCTTAAAGACGGTATTTTTATGCCCCTCCCTTCATCTTTCAAGACTATATAGTCTATGATTTCGCAGAGATGACTGGCGTAGCTCAAAGGTGATCTGCGAGAAATTATTGCTTATTTGTTGACGCTTCATTTGTTTAAGCATAGAATAAGCACAGCCGCCATATCCAAGTTTTTGTTCCTCCCTCATGATATTATCATCATACAAATAATTTACATGCTGGCCAATTCCTACTGTTTTATCAATAGATCATTGGACATGGGCTCAACCAATCAGAGGTAAGGACACAGGGTTGATGACGTATTTCAAAATGAGAAGAGAGGTTTGCCCAGATTGGCTGTGAGGGCGCGCAGACTGTCCAGCAGGACGATGACCCCGCGGACTCTGCTGGGGGGCAGGATGGACGATACCATGTGGTGCAGCTGGCAGGGGTCCGTGTAGCACAGAGACTCCAGCGTACTGCAGGGAAAATGTACGAGTGGTTAGAGAAATATGTCTACTGGTCTATAGTACTAGTGCTGGACCTGTATGTTTTACTTCCTACAAGTCACTACATACAACAAGGAAAAAATTCTCTTACCGGTTGTCCAGCCCCCCTGATGACCCTTACCGGTTGTCCAGCCCCCCTAATGACCCTTACCGGTTGTCCAGCCCCCTGATGACCCTTACCGGTTGTCCAGCCGACCCTAATGACCCTTACCGGTTGTCCAGACCCCCCCCCCCCATGACCCTTACCGATTGTCCAGCCCCCTGATGACCCTTACCGGTTGTCCAGCCGACCCTAATGACCCTTACCGGTTGTCCAGACCCCCCCCCCCATGACCCTTACCGGTTGTCCAGGCGCCCCTTGATGACCCTTACCGGTTGTCCAGCCCCCTGATGACCCTTACCGATTGTCCAGCCCCCTGATGACCCTTACCGGTTGTCCAGCCGACCCTAATGACCCTTACCGGTTGTCCAGACCCCCCCCCCCCCATGACCCTTACCGGTTGTCCAGCCCCCTTGATGACCCTTACCGGTTGTCCAGCCCCCCTGATGACCCTTACCGCTTGTCCAGGCGCCCCTTGATGACCCCGCACAGGTTGACAGTCTCCTCCGCCAGCCCGGGATGCACGCCCCAGTCGTACCCGGCAGGCTCCATCACGCCCAGCACGTGGCGCAGCCGTGTCTCCAACACAGTTGTCCGGACCCGCGCCTCCATGGAGGTGTTCTGTTGCGGACGGGGACGAGATGGTTGATATGTGCGCACATTGGATACCTAATAAAGTCCATTAGCTAAAATACAAGATTTTTTTTAATCTTCCTGGACAAGAAACATACAAACTCAAAACATAAAAACACAATGATGATACTTGGTAAACAGGGCATGCATGTTACTCATAAGTTTCGGAAATATCATATTCTAATCGCTAATTAAAACGTTGTGGAGATCAACTAGGTCCTTTTTGAAAACGTGGTTCTCATGTCCCAAGGCAAAAGATCATTAAACATTATTTACTCAGAGTTTGTATTGTGATTTCGTGTCAATAACACTAACGATTTGCTGTTAAGATGCCGTAAGACATCGCTAAGCTTCCCGCACCTCCTTGTCGGCCTCCTCCCGTATCTTCTCGGCGATGTTCCTGAGCGTGAAGCCGTACAGCCGCCTGCGCTGGAACACGTACTGCAGGATCTGCATGTCCAGCTGGAAGGCGAGCTCCCCCACCACCCGCAGACATCCGGGGCAGCCTGGCCGGCAACTCCGGGCGCTGTGGCTGCACCGTCCGCGCGAACCGCCAGGGGTCGCTGCTGCACGTGTGCCACCAGCTGGGGAACATAAAAACTGTTAAGTAACTATAGATTATCCAGTACCAAGGCCAGGCCCAGTGTTAGAAGTTGCCCGCCCACCACGCGCAGGCATCCGGGGCAGCCCGGCCGGCAACTCCGGGCGCTGTGGCTGCACCGCCCGCGCGAACCGCCAGGGGTCTCTGCTGCACGCGTGCCACCAGCTCGGGACATAGAAACTGTGAACTTGTCGTATCCTATACTGTTAGTGTAGATTATCTAGAACCACATCTAGGAATTTTGTCAACACCTATCCGTGCTTGTATCTAAATAAATCTTCAGATGGGCAGAAACAAGTTTGCACAAATCACAAACCTGTCCGCTGCAGTGAAGGCCCCGGTCCGCTAGGCGTCGCGCTTGAGTCCCGCCGGATGCGTTCCTGTACCGCCGCCAGACTGTCGTTCGCCGCCTCCCAACACATCTGGCACGGCGACTCCGCATGTCGGTCTGATGGGGATGAAACAAGGCAATCAGAGATGGCAAAATTCACCCCTCAGTCCCTCACCTTATTTTGATGCTTCCAGATCAAGGACTCACCAAGGTGAATGAACATAGCAGCGCTGAGACTATCATATGGCAACGCCGCACTGTGCAGATTGGGAATTTCGGACACATGAGAACAGACAGGCCAACACACAGACAGGCGGACAAGCCCACGCATAGACAGACATGCCCACAGATAGACAGACAAGACAAACGACGGCACTGAACAGGAAAACTCTCATGAAAACTAAAACTAGCGAGTTCGGCTAGTAAATTTCAAGCAGACGTTGGGAGGATAAATAATGCTGTTTTTTTGGCTGTGCCCTTTTTCTGGTCTTGTTAGCAACAATGAAAAAAAAGCAATAAAAACGGGGCGGCCAGAAACCTTACGAATTTCTCTCCCGATATCTGCTTGTATATGGCGGCTGTGCCTGTGAGATTTCATATCCCTCACCTCTGCTTGAGGATCCACCAGGGGTATACGGGGACACCGGAGTCGCCTCCCCAGTAGGCACCACGGGAAGGGAGGTGTCTGCCAGACACTCCGCTAGGCGGCGCTCGTACCGGTCCACACGGCATGCTAGGAATCCAACATGAACAGTTACACTTCAACCCAGAGGAGGATAATGAAATAATCCCAGCATTCCTTGCAAGATACATTCCGCAATGTACATCCCAAATGGGTGACTGTTAGAAATCGTTTACAGAAAAGCAACTTCACAGAAACCAATCAGACGTACTCTGCAAATCTTGTTTATCCGGAGATCTTGTCGTCCTCTGGTTGCGTTTGACCTTGACTGGAGTGGAGGTCACCTGAGGCTGACTGAAGCTGACGATCCTCTCGGCCAGCCGGTCCGCCCACCTGTCCAGCAGGTCCTCCTCGGCAGCGGACAGGCTTCGGCCCGAGGCTTTCTCCGGCCCCGCCGAGCTCCTCTCCGGCCCAGCCGCCAGGACTGAGTCCGACATGTTCTCCTCGATCGTCCGACACGCCTGGCACCGGCGGTTGCCCCTGGTTACTGGCGGGAAGTCGGTCAGGTTTCCCCCGCTCGTCTGACACGCCTGGCATCTCCGGTCGCCCCTGGTTGCGGCTGGGGACATGCGCTGTACGAGCACCTGTGTCCAGCGGTCCACCAGTCCCTCCTCGGCGGCAGACAGGCTCCCGCTCGTGTCCGCGGGTTTGTCCGGAGAACTTGGCTCTGGTGGCGTCTCCCGACCCCCCGGGGCCGGTCCCGCCGAGGGTGGGGAGACAGGGGCGCTCCCGGGGGTCTGTGCAACTGTTTAGAAAGAACACGCCGTTTAGACAGCTCTCCATCTTCATGTCTATCTTGCCCCCCCCCCCAAAGACCAAGGGACTGGATAGGTACGTAGGGTAGGATCAACTTCGTTTCTACGGCTACCCAAATACAGAGCTCAACACTATTGTACTGGGTCTTCTACTTTTGTGGTAACTTTAGAAAGTTATGTCATTCTACATATCAAAGGAATGTTACCATGACGTCACCCAATCCTAAAGAAAAGACATGCTTGAAGCAAGGAGATTTTATATCTATATAAAAGCTCCTTGCTTGAAGCTTGACTCAAAATAACCACAGGAGCCGGTTTACAATCTATGAGCTGGAACTAAGGCTGCGCCCTGGCCGCCCTCATGTCGCTGTACAGCACCTTCAGCTGCAGCTTCAGCCGGCTGTACCCCCCTACAGGAGTACCCCCGACCCCCCTACAGGAGTACCCCCGACCCCCCTACAGGAGTACCCCCGATCCCCCTACAGGTGTACCCCCCCGACCCCCCTCCCCGTCCCACCTGTTTCCTGCTCCCGTAAGACCCTGTCCAGTGAGGCCTGCGCCCTGGCGGCCGTCATCTCGCTGTACAGGACCTCCAGCTGTAGGTTCAGCCGGCTGTACCCCCCTACAGGAGTACCCCCACCCCCCTACAGGTGTACCCCCCCCCGACCCCACTCCCCGTCCCACCTGTTTCCTGCTCCCGTAGGACCCTGTCCAGTGAGGCCTGCGCCCTGGCCGCCCTCATCTCGCTGTACAGGACCTCTAGCTGTAGGTTCAGCCGGCTGTACCCCCCTACAGGAGTACCCCCACCCCCCTACAGGTGTACCCCCCCCCCCCCCGACCCCACTCCCCGTCCCACCTGTTTCCTGCTCCCGTAGGACCCTGTCCAGTGAGGCCTGCGCCCTGGCGGCCTTCATCTCGCTGTACAGGACCTCCAGCTGTAGGTTCAGCCGGCTGTACCCCCCTACAGGAGTACCCCCGACCCCCCTACAGGTGTACCCCCCCCCCCCGACCCCACTCCCCGTCCCACCTGTTTCCTGCTCCCGTAGGACCCTGTCCAGTGAGGCCTGCGCCCTGGCGGCCTTCATCTCGCTGTACAGGACCTCTAGCTGCAGCTTCAGCCGGCTGTTACCCCCTCCAGAAGTACCCCCCTCCGGCGGCACCCCCCTTACCCGTCCCACCTGTTTCCTGCTCCCGTAAGACCCTGTCCAGTGAGGCCTGCGCCCTGGCCGCCTTCATCTCGCTGTACAGGACCTCCAGCTTCAGCTTCAGCCGACTGTTACCCCCCTGCAGGAGTCCCCCCCCCCCTCCGGCGGCACCCCCCTCACCCCCTCACCTGTTTCCTGCTCCCGTAAGACCCTGTCCAGTGAGGCCTGCGCCCTGGCCGCCTTCATCTCGCTGTACAGGACCTCCAACTGCAGCTTCAGCCGGCTGTTCTCCCGCGCCAGGTCACAGTTACTCCGATCAAGTTCAACCTTTCAATGTCGCCATTCAAAGGTATAACAACAAACAATTAATTGATAAATATGTAACTTTACATGTAATGTAGGGTTGCTGTGGCTCTAAGAATACGTCATAGGAGAAGTCCTCCAGCTAAGTAGTTGAAAAAGAACAAGAAAGAGACGTAAGTACCATTGCCCCTAAATTGATGTTTCTTTTCAAGAAATCGTAGTAGATTGTGGTAGAACGCATTGCCATTGTTACTAAGTACAGTCGAGGCACCCTTACTAGACCTTCAACAACGCTTGGGGTTACATTTATTAGATGCGTAAAGGTTAACGTTAGGTGTGACGGGTCGCTCATTGTAGCCTGGAGTCCAGCCTTGTTAGCTTTGTAGCGCTCCCGAAAGTCGACACTTGCCAACAAGCGATCTTCGAGAGCGGACCAAAGCTAACAAAGCTGGACTCCAGGCTACGTTCAGTGTAATATAAGTAGGCGCCGCTACATGCTTTTGTTTTGGGACTGTTGTGTTACGCCAAAGGGTGGCTGTACAATACAGAAACAGATTTAAAAATACCGAACCTCTTTCTCAACCTGGTCCAGGTACTCCTTCAGAGGGGATTCCTCGTCTCCGGTCCTCACACTTTCCGCCATACTGACGCCTAACCCCCTCACACAGCCTCAGCACCAGCGTGCTGATTTTGCTCCCCCAACTCGAACCCTGCAGCAGTTGTTGAGCGCGTTCTATTGTGACGCGGGTACGTTCTTTCGAACGTCACACAGGCGGGTTCGGTTCGATTGTGGCGTTTTTTCTTTTTTTTTTACGTGACAAAAGAGAACGTTTATCAGGCAGTTTTTCTCGCTATATTTTTTGGCATCTGCGTCATTTGTATGCAACCAACAGCGACACCTACCTCTTATGAGAACACTTGCAGTACTAGTGCAGCAGTAGTGCAGCTAATGGAGGGTAATAGTCAGATTCCTCGGCAGTTGGACATAACCGAAAGAAGAAGTTCAAGGGGGTAAAAAAACATCCTTGTCAGCTTGCGCCTGTGACAAGCTTCCATTACCAGTATGTATCTATTCTAACTGAGGTTCGCTCCTCCATGATGAGAAGGAAAACCATCAGAGGAGCGAACTGAAGCTAGACTGCGGCACCGGGCTTCTGTCGGAAGCAACCTTACCACCGTGCACCGCCGAAAACGGTTAGACATTCTGGTAATGAGATACTCCATACCAAACTTACCCAAGCAACTGGGAAAGGGTCAGACGTTTCAGACTAGCTGTTACATGTACAATTTTTTAGTATCTCGGCTAATAGACTAATAAAGCAGCAGCATCAAAGCAGACAGAATCTGAATGAATGGTTTTATTGCACAGAGAAAAAAAAAAATTTTGCAGGCCGCTTTTCGTGTTGGTCATGCGGGAAGAGATGAAGGTCAGATAAGATATAACAGAGATACAAATTTATACATCTATCAACATCTTCAATGACATTTACATGGTACAAAACGTACAGTAGAGAAAAAAGCTACTCTCCAAGCAGGGGTTAGGCTCAGACTGATTTTGCCTTTTTTTATCGCGCTTTCTAATTTGTACCGTGTTGTAATGTCTCACGGCCGCTAGAAGCTAGTTCATGGTCCGTTCGTGTTTGTCATTGCTACGTCTGTCTGGCTAATACACCTTACCGTCTTGCTGTCTTGCTTGAGTAACTTCTATAGTGATACTCTAACCTCCCCAACTAGCTGCCCTACAGACCACAGAGAGAAGGAGAAAGGAAGTCAGTCAACTCGGTTGTTTGTTTGGTGCATGACGTCATGCAAGTTTATTGTTGGCGGCTACGTCATGTCACCAAGGAGACGGTATGCTGATATGTGAGGTGACAAATGTTCACCAGTGTGTGAGTGTGTTATTCTAAAGTCAGCTGTGTTGGTGGAGTCGAAAGCTACACGTTAACGGTATCACATAAATGTTCACCCGTATCACATAAATTTTCACATAAACGTTCACCCATATGTGGTATCACATAAAGGTCCACCTGTTATATGGTATCACACAAACGTTCATCTGTTTGTGATATCACATAAATGTTCACCCGTCTGTGGTATCACATAAACGTCCACCTGTTATATGGTATCATATAAACGTTCATCCGTTGTGGTATCACATAAATGTTCACCCGTTTGTGGTATCACATAAATGTTCATCCATTTGTGGTATCACATAAATGTTCATCCATTTGTGGTATCACATAAATGTCACCCGTTTGTGGTATCACATAAACGTTCACCCGTTTGTGGTAGCAGGTAAAATTTCAGTTATTTGTGGCAGGTATCACATATTAAGTGTTTACTCATCTGCATTATAGTAATTTACATAATATGGTTGACCTGTTTGTGATAATCTTATAAAATACATCTGTATATGGTATCACACAGAAGTTCAGTTCTACCGGCCATGGTTATGTACAAGTCTTTTCAACACAGACCTGGCTCGTGACAGAAACAGCACGGTCCTACAGTTGTCCTGTTTTTGTGCAATTTTACGGAAAAGGGAACATCGCCTGTCGTGGTCCCACCAAAACAGCACAACAATAGCTTCATCCCAGGGCTGTCAACAGCTAAGACCTCTCCAGGGTCACACTAGTGAGTTCTACGAACGGAGCAGCCAGTAAAGAACTGATAAGTCTAGTATGTGTTTGCCATCAGCATGTTTGACTGGAACTTTATCCATACCTGTACCTGTGGTCCACATCAATCTAAGTATGATTGATAATCATAACTTCAAATGTTATTGTTAACGTTACATATAAAATAAGTCTCTCTCACATCCAGATAAATATCTATAGAACACTTCACAATTAACATTTTTGGAGTATAAATCAATTAAAATTATTCTAGTTCATGTGTTGATTGTCAGCACTCAGACTTAGCTTAAATCTTTACAAGACTCAAGTCTGAACCTTTATCATCTTCATCATCATAAACATCAGCTTTATGAACAACATGAGAATCTGTTGGCACAGAAATGAAACTCAGACTCCCACTGAATGACTCACATGTTGGCATCTTTGGTGTCTTCCACAATTCTTACTTGGGCTACACAACACATGTAATGTCTGGGTTCTCACATTTTTGCAAGAAACTGAACAGTTGGGTAGAAGAAGAAGAACATACTTGTGGTGGTCTGTGAGGATTTCCCAACAGGCCCAGCTGCCGCCACAGGAGACAGACAGTAAACACAGTAGGCTGGTCAACAATCACATAAATCCAAATAGATGAATTTTTAGCTTTTTATACATGAACAAACAGAAACATTTTAACAGTTGGACAATTCTTTTCTTCAACTGTAAGCACCATGGGCTTGATACATATCCTGAGGGGTGATTTTTCCTTTCTTCTTTTTTCATTTCCAACCAATATTAAGTGGCAAAAGTGGTAATAAGAACCAAGAAATGGCATTAGTGAGGCCTACGATGGTACAAAATCACTCAGGGACAGGAGTGTGTAAACCAACGATGTACCACACAATTAATTGTGGAGACAAATATAGACATACAAATAAACAAACATTACCAAACACTAACAACACTATAAATCTAATACCTGATCTTACTCAGATCAAGCTGATGAACGTTTTGGAAGACGTAGAAATATTTAATCATTATACTATCAATAAAAGGTGAGAAGTCTTGCATAGAATTCAAAACCTTAGTTTGTAAAAACCTGAAATCAAATTCAGCCAAGGCTTTCCGATGGCAACAAGCCTGGGTGCCATCCCGATTAGTGTACCTTCATATGTGTACATGTATTTGTACAGGCTAGCATTTTCCACAATAGTTAGAAGTACTGGTAGCCAAAGTACCATTCTCCATAGCAACCGCTGCAGGGTTGGACAAGTTTTCTAAAATTAACTTGTCCTATTGGGCAAGCACATATCAAAAATTTTACTTGCCTGAACCAACTTTTCACTTGCCCCAGATTCAAATGTCACTTTTATATTTTTCACTTCCAGCAATGGAATTCTCATTATTGCCTCTACTATTCTATTGGCCATTGATGGATGCCATGACTGTAAAAAGTAACAGGCTTATCATTATTTACCCGTTTTCAATCACTTCATGTGTTTGATTTTGTTCACTTACAATTAGCCCCATCAAAATCTTGCTCAATGGAAGAGTCTTACTTGCCCGATCGGACAAGTGGGGTAGGCCATGCCCTTGCCCGATCAACACTTTCACTTGCCAATAGGGCTAGTGGACTTGTCCAACCCTGTGCTGGCTCAATACTTTTGCTTGCTAACCACAGAGTCTGGACCTGTGCGTATCCCTGACAGTTGGAAATTATCACCTCACCTAATGAGAGAATTCAAGCGGACTCCGGGGTTAGCAAGCGAAAGTATTGAGCCAGTGGTCACTAAGGAGGATGGTACTCAGGGTTAACCCTTAAGTATTGGATCAGACACAGCCTAACCAGCATGGTATACACAGTCTACAAAAGAAAGCTAGTCAGACAGGATAAATGGTGTAAGGAAGTCCCACAGCTTCCATCCAGTGGAGCTAGTCATGAAGCGACACACGACTCCCCGTGACTCCAACCAGCAGACTGCCTACTTACATGTACCACACTCAGGCAAAACTTCCGCAGCCTCATCCAGAAACTAAAGGCATGTTTAACTTACATTTGGGGCAGAACTACAAACTTTGACTTCAGGCCTTCTATCCATGTCCACCGAAGCTCACTGTGATAACTTCTCTGTACGCAACACCCATTTGAAAATCAGTAGGTAGCAACGACATGAGGACCCAGAACTGTGAGTCCATCAGATTCTGTAACACTGTTCAGTAGACTGCCTGCTCACAGCAGGTCCAGCTCAGCGATGGGCACAGATCTGGTACCCGGTTCTACAAACCTGGAAGTGCACTTCTGCATAGGGTTCAGCTCCGCTAAACAAGAACAACTATCCGAAAATAGTTTCATCAGGTTGGTAGAATATAGGTAAAGGAGAAATTCTTTGTACACAACCAGTGGGTACTTACATAGGGGGGATACAAACTAAGCCACGTTTGGGATTGTTTTCTCACCGCAAAAGCGCCACCTACATCGGCTACATATAGCGGTGAGAAGCAGAACTCCAGTTAGAACGAAGCTCTGACGAAGGTGTCTGAGAGGCATCGAAACGTAAGCTATGTAAGTACCCACTGGTTGTGTACAAAGAATTTCTCCTTTATCCAAGAACAACTATATTGCACTGTAGTATCTACGTCATATATTGATTGCAGAACTGTTGAATTGTGGCTCTCGGTTCCAGAAAAGTAAAAATGCTTAACTGGAAGACAGACTGAAAAAGCAGCATGACCAAATGAAAACTGGCATCAGTGCGAGGAAATCTAACATAGCAGATTTCCATGCGCTGATGGCAAAAAGTATAATCTAGGCACAGATTTCTCCATAAAAAATACTCACCTTGAGTAAAATAAATAAAGTCAAACTATGAAATTCTAACAACAAGACTTTCTGTTTAGCCTAGTCAGCACACAGTTCTGTTCCCACAGTAAAATCTCTGTAAACACCTGAGTGGTAGGTGTAATACAGGTGACAGCACACCTGAGCGGCATGTGTGATACATGTATAGGTGACAGCACACTTCCCTCCTTGTGTCCCCCCATCAGGACCAGCTGAAACCTGCAGTGTGCTGTATGTAGTCTGCCTCCTGTCTCTCCTATCCTATTGGTGTTCCCATGGTGACAGAGTAGGATCGCCATGGTTACGAATGTCCCAATACAGCATCCGGTGATGTGTGTTCCCAAGGTTAAAGACATGGCTGCCATAGTAAAATACATGGTTGCTGTGGTTATGGACATCTGTCTGTGACAGACATGGCTGGCTAATGCAATAACAGTCATGGTTTTCATGGTAACAGCCTTTGTTGTCATGTCACCAGACTTTGTTGCCATGGTAACAGACTTTGTTGTCATGGTAACAGACATGCTTGACATAGTCCCAGACTTTGTCATGGTAACAGATATGGTTGCCATCGTAACAGACTTTGTTGTCATGGTAACAGATATGGTTGCCATGGTCCCAGACTTTGCTGTCGTGTCAACAGACATTGTGGTCATGGTAACAGACATGGCTGCCATGGTAACAGACATGGCTGCCATGGTGACAGACATTGTTGTCATGGTAACAGATGTGGTTGCCATGGTAACAGACATGGTTGCTATGGTCACAGAGTAGATTCGTAGCTGATGAGCCCCTGGCAGTCGTTGAGTCTGGAGGAGAACTTGAAGCTGAAGGGCACGTGGTCCGTCAGACTCGCCAGCTGGGCGATGAACGACACTTCCTCCGGTTGCTATGGAAACAGATAAACACTGAGTAGAAAGGGCTCCTGGTGAGTTTTATAAGGGTGTGTGAGGCAGAGGAAGGAAAGCTCCATGCAAAGCAGGAACGTGCATTCACACAAGCAGAGTGATCCGGTGTGGTGCAAACTGGAACATGGCTGTGTGGGTTAACCCTGGTGGCACAAACTGGGCCCTAATTATACATTTATATCAAGCATTAAGTGGACACTGTGACACAATGATCTGGTACAACACAGAAGTATACATGTGGGGTTACACTCACAGTCTAGGGTAGAGAAGGGGACA
The DNA here is from genome assembly GCA_019207045.1 of Branchiostoma floridae x Branchiostoma belcheri. Lineage (NCBI taxonomy): Eukaryota > Metazoa > Chordata > Leptocardii > Amphioxiformes > Branchiostomatidae > Branchiostoma > Branchiostoma floridae x Branchiostoma belcheri. Next base: position 532,949 of record CM033028.1, read on the forward strand.
ACTAACCCATGTTCCAGCTTGTACCAAGAAGCAGCAAAGTACAGACAAACACATGTACAGACACACGTGCACACAGACAGACACACATACATGTACAGAGAGACAGGCACACATGCACACAGATGGACAGACATACAGCTAGACAGACACCTGTACATACGGACGGACACACATGCACACAGACGGACACACATGCACACAGACGGACAGACATACAGAGAGACGGACACACGTGCACACAGACAGACACACGTGCACACAGACGGACAGGTGCACACTCACACAAGGCTGTAGCAGCACAGCGTGGACAGCAGGGTCTACTCTACGCCATCTTCTGTCCTGCCGAAAACCTCAGACTGACGGGAACGTGGTCCGTCAGCGCCGCCAACTGCGTAGTAAACATCACCTCCTCCGGTTTCTACGGCAACAGACAACAACCCACTCTGCCATGGCAACAGACAACAACCCAGCTCTGCATAGCAACACACAGCTACACACCCAGAGCCCGACACGACCAGATAGTAGAACGGAAGCAACAAACTGTTGTCTTTTGTTGCTGCTGTGTAAGATTTTAGTTTGTCGTTCCCGACATACAAGACATTGCAAGTAATTACTTTGGCTTTAGTTAGATGTTTTTTATTCAGTTTTTCCAGCTTCTTTGTTTTCCATAAGCTTACGCACTACAAGAAGCTTTGATGTTGTATCTTGTGATAGTTGGATTTAAAACTCAAATTTTACTTTAAAATTTGCAAGAACGAAAGTCAAGCAAACTTCTTAATTTATGCAGAAAGAAAGAAGAAAGGATTGCACAATAAGTCACAGACACTGGAAGTTCGAAAATACAATTAAATTGGGAAAATACAAAATTCTAAAATAAAAATAACATAGCAAGTTGAGTATGTTGTTTCAATGACAGGTATGCTGACTTTGTGTCTGCAGAAGTATATGTAGCATTTGGGTCCATCAAAAAAGGACGTCAGTAAATCCTTTACATTTCTGGCTTTATAAACTGGGTCTAGTTAGGATGTTAGTTTGTTCTTTACTTGTCTGGCTTTATTTCACCCACCCACTCCAATCATTCCTACAAAAATACAACAAACAAAGAAATCAAGTTGGCGAGGCCTGAGCAGTGCTGTGTAAAACTGGCACAGTTGCCGTGAGAAAGACTCACCAGGACACAGTTGTTGGAGAGCGAGCCTTCGCGGAACATCACGTAGTCGATCCGGTGCCTCCCGGACATGTCTGCGGGGCCGCTCGCAGAACCCACGTCTGTTTCGTCATCGTACACATACAAGCCGCGCATCGTGTCGTCACGCAGGATCCTGCAGAAACACGACCAAGTACAGGATTATAGGACCGTGAGAATTGATCAACTTTACTGAGGTTTTATTGTGGTACTTGGTTTCTGTTGTACGTGCTTAAAATTCACAGCAGAAACAATTCTTCCGCCCCTCACCCCGCCTCCTTGCGGAGTAGAGGTAAGTAGGACTTGGGCAGCTCCCAGCCATCGTTGCGGTTTAGTTTCGCACCTTCCAGCTGGATGTGAACCGCTTCTTTGACCTTTCTGTGGGCTGGGTCAAAGAAGCGGTTCACATCCAGCTGGAAGGTGCGAAACTAAACCGCAACGATGGCTGGGAGCTGCCCAAGTCCTACTTACCTCTACTCCGCAAGGAGGCGGGGTGAGGGGCGGAAGATCCACGCAAGTCTTGACCTAGTTCTCCCAACTCTCGCGAGAACTAGGTCACTCCGTGATCAAGATGGACTGATAGCCATCGAAAATTTGGAGGTACGTGTACTTACCTTTAATACAGTCACTGATTGATGAAAAATCCTATTAACTGTGAACATACGTGACTAATGAATCTCTTCAAAGAAACAATTCTGCAGGTCAGTATCATTGGAAACACATATAACGTTACATGCATTTAACGATGGAGTGGTCACCGCAAATACTTAAAAAACAAAAATAAAAGTCGTGAAAGTTTCATGGTACCAAAATCACATTCTCCGAACAGGTTCAGCATGCTGGGAAGTCATCAGGAGACACTATGGGTACAAACCTCATACATATATCTTGATATTGTTATTATCAAAGTCAAATTAAAGGGACAGAATATTGTATAAGGAGAGATAAATAAGACGGTTGATCCCCCCCACCAACCAGCCGGATGGTACAGCCCACTATGAATGTCTCATGTCAGGATGGACGGATATCCCATCATGCATTATTGAGTAAAGAGCAGCGTACCTCTCCAAGCCTTCTGGGTAATTCACCTCCTTGTAGTGCATGTTCTCCTGCTTCAGGAGGGTACCTGGGGACACAGGGGGGATTCATTAGTGTACGGGGGACAGGGGGGATTCATTAGTGTAGGGGGGACAGGGGGGATTCATTAGTGTAGGGGGACAGGGAGATTCATTAGTGTAGGGGGGATTCATTAGTGTACGGGGGACAGGGGGGATTCATTAGTGTAGGGGGACAGGGAGATTCATTAGTGTAGGGGGGATTCATTAGTGTAGGGGAGACAGGGGGATTCATTAGTGTAGGGGGGACGGGGATTCATTAGTGTAGGGGGGATTCATTAGTGAACGGGGGGACAGGGGGGATGCATTAGTGTAGGGGGACAGGGGGATTCATTAGTGTAGGGGGGACAGGGGGGATTCATTGGTGTAGGGGGACAGGGGATTCATTAGTGTAGGGGGATGGGGGATTCCTTAGTGTACGGGGGGATTCATTAGTGTAGGGGACAGGGGGGATTCATTAGTGTAGGGGGACAGGGGGGATTCATTAGTGTACAGGGGGATTCATTAGATCCATGCACACCCCTGGCCCTAGGCTTTACCGTGACAGTTCCCAAAGCCTACCCATTAATATTCCTTTACTACAGTACAGATATTGGCGTGCCTGGCGAAGGCCAGTGTCAGTGTGAGCTATGATGGGACCTGACTTGTGTGTTGAAGGTATCTGTCAGGCTACACCAACACAGTTAACTGGTTTGGGACCAGGATCCCCCTGACAGACTTAAAACAACAGCATAATCCTTTACAGCAACAAACACATTTATATCTGATAGACTGATAGACTGTTGACTAATGCATACCACAAATTTTAGAGAAGATTGCACATAGATATCGTCTATAACTTTGTTTATACCAGTAAAGCTCTTAGAGCTATAAGCCTCCAGTCACCCAGGTGACCCACCCATTTTGCTACATTTGTGACATCCCATATTGCTACATGCTGAGGTTGTGACATCCCATATTGCTACATTACTACTCATACCAACTGCTGTTTGCTACATCAATACTTCATCAGCTGTCCCATCCATCGCACAGCGCCAACCATGGCTGGTGTTATGGATAATGCACCATGACATCTACCCTGGTCTGACACAGTTATTACCTCTGCATGGAGGGGATCAGCAATAAGGTCTGCACTACGTTTGTATGTCTGGCCAGTAACACTGCAGATTCGGGCTGCCACAGGGGATGGAGTGACATGTTGTATACCTGTTGACTTTGCAAGTCTAAATGAAAGTCAAGCTTTTAGAAATATGTTGTAACTTTGGGTAGTTGTTACCTAAGCCAAGAAGGTTATGTTTTGGGTAGTATTTGTATGTATGTCTGTAGAAGACCAGCATAACTCAAGAATGCTTAAATATGGATTGTATTGATATTTGTTATGTGGGTAAGTCTTGATGAGACCTGGAAATGATTAGATTTTGGGCTCCCTAGCGGCCTGTTACGGTACTGCAGCTGGACTTCTGGGTTTGATATCTCGAGTTCTGGGTTCTGAGTTCATGCTGCGGCTATGATTTTTGTGTGGTAGACAGCTCTTGATTCCGAGAGTAAGTGGAATAGGTTTTAGGCCCCATGCCACACTCTACTCACCCATGCCCCACCCTACTTACCCATGCCCCACCTACTCACCCACGCCCCACCCTACTCACCCACGCCCCACCCTACTCACCCACAGTCCAGGGCTTGTCCTCGCCGGGCGCTGTCCGACAAGGGTCGGTGTAAAGGTCAAAGAGCGGGTGGCTCCACAGGTCCCTGTGGTCTGGGGAAACCTGACACTGTTACTATGGTAACCAATAAATACATTGAGAGTGGACCAATCCCATTGTCCAACCCACCTCAAAATGCTGAGATGCAAAATAAGAACATGTAAATGTAAACAATCGACCCAAATTTGGTCGAACATTTCTGCAAAACTAAAGAGAGTGACGTTTGACGTACCAGATCGAAGGTTGTTGAAGTTGAAGTCTCCACACAGAAGGTCAAACATGACAAGGTCAGGGGGGTCGTTGACCTGCCAGGTGTCCTGGCGGAACTCCTCCAGCCAGGTGGGGATGTGGCTGAGCTGCTGTAACCTCACCTGGTCGTCACCTGCAAACACACCTGTGGTTAGACAGGTAAGCATCACCTGTTACACACCTGGTCATCACCTGCAAACACACCTGTGGTTAGGTAAGCATCACCTGTTACACACCTGGTAATCACCTGCAAACACACCTGGGTTAGACAGGTAAACATCCCCTGTTACACACCTGGTCGTCACCTGCAAACACACCTGTGGTTAGACAGGTAAACATCACCTGTTACACACCTGTGGTCAGACAGGTAAGCATCACCTGTTACACACCTGTGGTCAGACAGGTAAGCATCACCTGCAGACACACCTGTGGTTAGACAGGTAAACATCACCTGTTACACACCTGTGGTCAGACAGGTAAGCATCACCTGTTACACACCTGTGGTCAGACAGGTAAGCATCACCTGTTACACACCTGTGGTTAGACAGGTAAACATCACCTGTTACACACCTGTGGTCAGACAGGTAAGCATCACCTGTTACACACCTGTGGTCAGACAGGTAAGCATCACCTGCAGACACACCTGTGGTCAGACAGGTAAGCATCACCTGCAGACACACCTGTGGTTAGACAGGTAAACATCACCTGCAGACACACCTGTGGTCAGACAGGTAAGCATCACCTGCAGACACACCTGTGGTCAGACAGGTAAGCATCACCTGCAGACACACCTGTGGTTAGACAGGTAAACATCACCTGCAAACATACCTGGTCATCACCTGCAGACACACTTGTGGTTAGACAGGTAAGCATCACCTGTTACTTGTGAAAAAAATGAAAATCTTAATTTCATTTTGTGTGTTTTGTGGTCTTTTTAGTCATACAAGTTTGTATATGTTTTGCGTAATATTCCCATTAAACAGTCAAAGTAAAATTAATACAAATTCAATTCAAAACACAGCGACATCCGCAAAGTACAACAGCTGGGGTGAGACACCTGCTTAAGGCTGGCTGGTAAGCCTACGGTGCCCCACAGATGAACCTGGTCATACTTGAGGCAGTAATTTACACAGTAAAACTTTGCCATTTCCCCTTCATTTCCGCTGGATCCGCCAAACTGCTCATTCCCACTAACGTCATCCATGTATAACTGTTACATGCACATGTGGATGGGCCAGTCCAAAGGTGCTATCTTTGGTTCAATCTTTTGACAACACAAAAAAGTATCCCAAAGAGTACATGTAGGTATGCACATAGATTTCAATGTTATAACACAATTTACATAAATCTCAGCTGTAATCTATTAGACTGTAGCAATATCAAGTTCGTTGCACTGAACCTGGAACCCATAATTCCCCTCTACCTGCTGACGAGGTGTGCAGTGTAGACAAGGGTGTTGATCAGTGGATTATTTGATCAAGATTGTAATTATAACATAGAACATGTTGACAAAAAAATGAAATTTGCCTGGCCAAATATGAAAAAAGAACAAAAAAATGAACAATCAGAAAATAAACAACATGTCCCACCTTCTGTAGCCTGGAGATGGGTGTTGGCGACGTATCCCACTATCCTTTGCTGTTCCTTGGTGGTTCCGAGTAATACCTGAAATAACAGGTTACCATGGTAACGGACACTGTATCATCATCATCATCATCATCAGATAACGAATAAATCTGAGGCCACAACAATTTAATTTCTTGGTTCACGGATTCGCTCGTTCCTATTTTTTTGGAAAAAAAATAAAAATAAAAATACCACTCAGCAAATTTTCACCAATAATGAAACCATTCCCCAACTTTCTGGTGCAGCAAACATAAAAACTGACGCTATTTTTGTAATTTTCAACGAACAGGTGCTGTTACTGTACAGTCATAGTGTTTTTGTACTTTTTTCAAGCTGAAAACTTTTTATTCTTTATGTTTTGGATTAACATTTACCTTTACCCCAACCATTTTACAATTTTTATTTTTATTTCGCCCTCTCGCTCCATATTTTTTATGAAAAAATCCATGAACCAAGAAATTAAATTGGTGTGGCCTGAAAGACAGAAGGAAAGTAAAATGAAGGAATAAATGAAACAACAAAAAGAGTTTTATTTATCAGTTTGGCTGTTCAGCACGCACAGCTGATTTTTTAAAACTAAATGTAGATTGTTCATGCATAATGTATATCGACTAAATAACATATAAGCTGACATATGTACATGTACATGTACATGTGTGTTTGTGTACTATATGGCATATTCTGTGCCCTGACTACTGTAACATGTACTGTCCACCCTCACACCCCACCAGCCTGCCCCACATGACAGCCCACTAATCACACAATCAATATCCATCAGCCAACAGAAGCCTCCGTCTCTGACCCGACCTGCAGCAATCATAGGGTCAATTACACATGAACCGCGCCGCGCAATCCTACACTTCAACGCTGTATGCCGCGCCGACCAATCCTTCAGCCACACGGCGCGGAATCCTACGCTACAACGCCGCACGATTCTCACGTCAGTCTGATCGTGATCAGCAGGGATTGGTCCACACGTTATTCTGGGCGCTGCTGCTGCAGGTGTAATTTAGGGGACAGACGGGTCGCTGACTTACATCAGGGTCGCTCCTTGCCTGATTCCACAACTTAACGAGAAAATCATTCCTCACAAATCGACCCCAAACAAGCCCCAACCGCGTTGAGGCAGCCGGTGGTTTAAAAGGGTTCATTAAGTTTGTGGTAACAGTAAGCCCAGACTAATAAACATTTCACTGTAACCATGTTTCCACAAGACACATTGTAGGCGCTGTTCTGGACCATTTTATATACAATAGTTATCAATACTAGTAAATGTACTCAGAGAATATTGGAGTTTTACTTTACACAATCAGTTCAGTGTCAGACACCTGATTACATTTCCATGTCTATCACACATCTTCCTCAGAGCTTCTGACTTCTGACTGGAGTGCTGATTCAGCAGACGTAAGCAGGTGATGAGACAATTACTGGTTGTTATTTATCTATTGATTTATTTGCAGGGCTCAAAATACTGGGTGCATGTGCACCCAGGGTGCACCCAAAATTCGAGCTGTGCACCCAATTTTTTTCTGTGGTTGCACTGGTGCACCCAAATATTTTCTTAGGTTTACGCATGTACTTGTAAAGATATCAAAGTATACTAAGTCTAGTATACCTCATATTCTTGACATCTAAGTGTTAAAAAGATAATAAAAATGTCTGTCATGGTACTTGTTTAAGAATTTAATAGCTTGGAATTAAGTTTTGCAATTATTCTTTTCTGACATTTTACTTTATCTTAGGCCACACCAATTTAATTTCTTGGTTCACGGATTTTTTCATAAAAAATATGGAGCGAGAGGGCGAAATAAAAATAGAAATAAGAATTGTACAATGGTTGGGGTAAAGGTAAGGGCTAATCCAAAACATAAAGAATAAAAAGTTTTCAGCTTGAAAAAAGTACAGAAACACTATTACTGTACAGAAACAGCACCTGTTCATTGAAAATTACAAAAGTAGTGTCAGTTTTTATCTTTGCTACACCAGAAAGTTGGTGAATGGTTTCATTAATGGTGAAAATTTGCTGAGAGGTAATTTTTATTTTTATTTTTTTTTCCAAAAAATAGGAGCGAGCGAATCCGTGAACCAAGAAATTAAATTGATGTGGCCTTATGTGGTGCAACCAAAAAAGTTTTGGTGTACCCAATTTTTTTTCACCTGAGTGCACCCAATCCAAAAAATGAATTTCAAGCTCTGATTTGTTTGGCTGTTGTTTAACAGAAAATGCCAATATCTTTATAGTAATTGTCCTACCAACCTGATGACATTTTTTCGGGAAGATATTGTTATCAATTGTTATTCTGTCCATGTCAAACTCTATTTCTCTCCATCAGCAGGGCTAGCCCTTTGTAATAGCCACAGGCTAGTCGGGCTGTAAGCCCTGGCTGAACAGCCAAACCATAGATGCCATAATCATCATGCCAGTTCACAGGGTGCGGAAAATTCATGTCTTCAGGACTGTTATGTACACTCAGATAAATGGTCTGGAACCGCCACCTGGAATATTGATTCTCGAATCTGCTTTCCACAGACGTTACAGATCATATACAGGTAGTGAACTGATGCAAACATGTTCACAGTGTTACATGGAGTTAGACGCAAACGTACAAATTACTCAACCTGTTTTGACTAATGTTATTGACTTTGGCTCTTTTATGTACTACTGCGTATATATAAGTATTATCTAAAGTTGTTCTGTTGAAGTTTGAATAGTAATTTGTAGATCATCCTGGCCCCTTTCTAATAACGACTGGCTTATAATGTCCACAGGTCCTGCATTGAACAAACCCATCAAAAGAAATGACTCACCTTGGCCATGAGAAGTCCTTTACAGGCGAGATACTCCTCCTTGGCTTTCTCGGGGAAGTGTTTGAAGGCTACGTCTAAGATGGGATACCTGCTGGCGAAGAAGAGTCCGCTGTTCAACACGAAACAGTTCCTGGTGAGGGAGTGGTTCCCGACGTCCCGCACCACGTACCCGAACCACCTGTGCAGCTGGCGCGCCAGGCGGTCGCCCGCACGCTTGTCGAACACCTCCTGCAGGCACAGGAAGTCCAGCTGGTAGGGGAACACCACCTGGATGTCGTGAGCGACGTCCGGGCGCGGCTGGTGCGGGGGGTCCGGGCGTGCATCCAGCCCCGCGATGCCGGAGTCGAGAGTAGAGCAGGCCGTGTGGTACAGGCTGGAGCAGGCAGTCATGTACTCCAGGGTGGAGGAGGGCGACACCGGGGACAATGTGCCCTCCGTGGACGTGTCGGACTGGTCCTGGGGGGTGGGGGGAGGGGGCGGGGCGGAGTCTGAGGGAGGGGGTGCGGAGGGAGAGGCTCCGTCGAGGGTGGGGAGCCTCTTGATGTGGATCATCTTGTTGCCAGCGTGTGAGCCGGGGATGAAGCCGTTACACATGACGGGAGGCGGTCTCCTGCTGTCGCTGCACAATGAGAAGGCGACGCTCGATCCCTGTGCGTTATTCGATCCCTGCGCGTTGCTTGGGTCATGCCTGCTACACGAGGGTTCCGCGTGGAGCTGGACCGCGTGCACGTTCCCCGACTGGCTGGAGGATGGCAGGCTGCTGACGCGTGAGTCGAAGCTGTCCATGTCGCGCCGAACGCCCACCCCCGAGTCCGACTGCTCCTCGGACGGGGACTCCACCACGATGTTGATCTTCGGGCTGGTCTGCGAGCTGGCGACCCGGTGCCCGATTTCCCGTGCCCGCCACTGAGTCCTGCGCAGGTTGTTATACCGGGCCGCGCACTCCGGGAGCAGGCAGAGGTTCGCTGTGGCCACGATGAACGACTTGTGGACACGCGGGTGTTTCCAAGGCACAAAGTGGTTACTGGTGTCGGGGGCGCAGGAGTAGACGTACGGGTGTCGCCGGGCCTGCAGCGGCGCCCACACCACGAAACCGATCAGAGCGAGCGGCGCGGTCACCACGGATAAGGCCAAGTAGAAGGGGATGAGGAACGACAGCTGGAGGAAGTGCTCGTAACACGGATCCTCCTCGCGATTGGCCAGCTCGTCGTCCGTCGGGAGGAATAGCGAGGCCAGGTGGTTGATGGACCAATAGCAGGGGAAGATGAGCGCCCACGCGCTCGTGTGCAGCCGGCCCAGGAACGGGGAGTCGAACTCTGCGGTGTGCAGGACCATGCTGAAGATGTGATGCACACCTGGGCAGCGTCTTTACACACACCTGGCTCACTTTCTCAGCACTGCTCACCTGGACAAACACCTGCAGCAGAAAAGGAGAATAATTGACGTTAACATACAAAACATGACAGCCTACCAAGAGTCGCACTGCGATGGACTCCGCAAGGAAAAAGACAGAGGGGAAGACCAAAGGAGAACTGGAGACACTGTGTTGAGAAGGAGGTAAAGAGGATCTAGGAGTAGTTTCACCCTAGATGAGGCACCCAGAATTGCGGCAGATAGAAACAGATGGAGGGACTTCCTGATGCCTCAAGTACCAGCGGGTACCAAAGATGTTTGAGTGAGTGAGTGAGTAACATACAAAACACTATCATGATGATATCATTCAACAGACAACCAGACATCAGAAATGGAAAACAATCACATGTTATTGTAGAATGCTATTCATTTAAGTTTAAATTCTAACAAAGGACGTGAGTTGGCTGTATTGACTTATTACTAAACACCATTAACACGATTATGATTACACACCTTCTATTGATGTCCATAACCTTCATCAATAACCACAAAACACAGAGAAGTTAAGTCTAGGGAGGCAGACACCTGATCATGTACTACTGTGTATGTAAAGCCCCAGATCAGCTACATGACTATAACCACAGACCTGAGACTAAAACAGTGCAGCTCCCAGCCTGTGAGCCAGGTGGTGATCAGTATCGGTAGAACAAAGAAGTGTCTGTGGCTAACATGGAGCTTACAGGCCTGAGAGAGACGAGAATGACTGAGTCATGACTGTGGGAATGTGTGATATGAGGTTCACATATTAATATTATTATACACCAGCAATGGCTGCCTTCAGTGCCCCACAATTGTGTTGTGTTTACAATTGAAATGAAGTTACCATTTCCCTGGGAATGTGTGAAGTGTAGTACAATCCCTGCGTATGGCTGCACTAAATACATATAGCTAGTGTTCCACGAGTATTATGTGTGTTCTTGCAATTCAAAGGAAGTTAAAGTTGCTTTGAGAAAGTCTATAGCTGAGGATAGATGCTTTGAGACTTTAGAGACTTAAGTGTTAAAATCCATTAGTGACCTGCCCTAGGGCCGCACGCCACTAATCTTCCTGGACTTCGTACAAACAATAACATTCATACAAATTATACAATGGTCAATATTTACATGCTAAAGTTACCAAGTTAATCAGAGGACTTCATTTCAATACAAGGGTGCAGTGCCACTGTTCCACTGTTCTGAAAAAACAAACAAAACAACAGTGGAACAATGGCAGTTGTACCCGACATACAGATCCTTACTTTGCAACTCCCAGATTCTGCCAAAAGCAGAAAACTGACTTGCATGCCACTCTGGCCACAGGTTTCAACTCTCCACTGTACAACTTGTCTGACCATACCTTCACCCACAGGAAGCCTAAGGATGATCCTCAGATACATGTAGGACATTCCCTCCCCTACCTTGCACTACCAAAAATGCTTTTTCTTGTTTATCTTGTTTTGCTTCCTCACAGAAAATTTATCTTCCTGGAAGAAAAAAAATTCTTGAGTTGAATCTGGTTAGAAAAAAACAAGAATTTCTAGAATTTTTTTCTTGCATTGTAAGAAACAATAAGAAGATTTTACTTAAATTTCTAAAACAAAATTTGTAGTTTCTCGTTTTGCTTGAATTTTTTTCTACATTTTCTTCCTGCAAGAATATTTTTCTTCATACAAGAATTGTCCACGGGGTAAGCAAAATAAGAAAAAATCATTTTTGGTAGTGTGCCTGTAGACTCTCCCACAAAAAACTCCATGTAATTCAGTTATCACCAGTATGTGTGTGCTGCATAATGTTTAACTCACAGGGCTTTTACTTCCATACCAGGCCAGCAACCCATTTCCCAAGCCAACAGATCCCAGCATTAATCTAACCCACATAAACAACTTACAACAGGGATATCTGAAATAACCCACATAAACATTGCAACAGGGATATCTGAAATAACCCACATAAACATTGCAACATGGCTATCTGAAATAACCCACATAAACATTGCAAAATGGATATGTGAAATAACCCACATAAACATTGCAACAGGGATATCTGAAATAACCCACATAAACGTTGCAACAGGGATATCTGAAATTTCCCATATAAACATTGCAACAGGGATATCTGAAATTTCCCATATAAACATTGCAACAGGGATATCTGAAATAACATATCAGGCAACAGTGGTGATTCTCATATGAATAAACACAGTGGAGCTTAGATACAGAGACACTGTTAAGTAGTAGGTATATATTAATTCATCTGGGAACAGGGTAATGCAGAAATGATGAGGAAGTGATAGCTTCACTATCTGAGGAACAGCTGATTACTGGCTGCAAATATTGACCTTAAATAACAATTACGGCTGGATGATGGAATAATGAAGTCAGCTGTGATTGTTATCAAACCTGACAAGAACAGAGCGACAAATTACAGACGCACATGTCGGGAGAAGATGCATTTTGATCAGTGTCCCATTAATCACAGCGGCAGCTAGCGGTGGATCATTTGTAACTTTAATAGCAGTATGGGTGAAGGTTCGAAGGGAAGCAGACATGTTTGTTTGTTTGTTTGTGCCTTTATTTTGACTTGAAAGTGCTCCATTCGGCCGTCGGGCTGCTTTTCGTGGAGTGTTAGGGGTCAATTAATAATGTTAACACAAAATTTCTATCAATAATATGAACACATTTTGAGATTTTGACTTCCACAAAGACGTACTTTATGGTTCCAAACTTTGAGGACAACGGAACTTACAACACAATAAAAACGTAAAAGCTAAATTGGCATCATGCTTAGACTCTAAACATTATTATCATGTTTGGAAGATATAGTTTGCAAATTCAAGGTACTCTTGGTTGATATAATGCATTAACAAATTAATCAATTTCCGTCGATACGTAGGCGGTGCATCAACAACTTTCACACGTGCACTTTTCCTCGTTACTAACGGTTTGCTCAGACAAATTGGTTACAACATAATTACGAAAAGTTACCCCATTGACGAAAAATGAAATGTATAATGTCTAGAGTAAAGCTGCCCTTGATTAAAAAGACACACGGAGAAACATGAGGAAACAATTTCCAAGCAATTATTACTACGCTCATGAATAACAAAGCATGCAATGTTTATTCAGGCTACCATTAATCGAAATGACACATTGCAAAACCCAATCAAACAGTTTCCATCCATGCGTAGGTGGTGCCTGAATTGACTTTCAAACTCTTCCTCATTACCTGGTGTTTCTTCAAAGTTTAATGAACAACAACTTCCTCAGACAAATTATAACATCATTACACACTGTAGGCAATTTTACCCCGATGATGACTAGCAATGTGCACCATGTATATTCAGGTTTTACATAATTGAAACGATGTGGGAAGGAAATCAGCGAAGCTCGATCAGTCGGCAGGATGTTGCGAGGCGAGGTGCTCGTCTTGTTTCTCCTGGTCTCCGCACAGCAACATGTCACCTCTACAGCAGGTCGAGGAAACTACAGACCAGCGAAGTACTGCCTGGACTACAGACGTGTAAAGCAGCCCATCTGCACCAGGAAAGAAGTAGGACAAACCCACGTCTACTACGACTGTGCCAATATTAGATACCAAAAGGTGTCAATGGAGGCAATCGATCTGTTGGCATCAACATCCAAAATCTCCGCTCCCCCACGCTCCTGGAATGGTCTTTCCCAAACATCTCCAGCCTCCAGCGCCTGAGGATCCAAAAGTCCAACGTGTCCTCGGTCCAGCCGGGTGCTTTCCAAGGTCTGCCCTCTGTAACTGACCTTTACCTTGTGGACAGCTGCATCTCCAGTCTGGGTGAGTTGACAACAATCCCGATTATCGCCTCTTGAAAACGCTAAGTAAACCTAGCTGGAGCTTCTCTTAAAAATCACTAGTTGGACCCAGTATCTAAAAATAAAAAAACTGTGTAGAGTTCCGGAGTGTCTGAGTGCCACATATTAATTAAATCTAAATTATGTTACAGTAGAGTCCATTCCAAGACACCATGAGGGTTTTTAGGCGATATTTATAATTAGTCTGAATTATTTTGAATAAAAGAATATCTGAGCCACAATAACTAAATCATTTTCAAAAAATTGACTAAGAAAATACTCATTTATTTGAATTTCTTTGAATATTTTAGAAACATTTTGAAAGTAACTGTACAAAAATATCTTTATTTAGAATAATTGTGAAACCTCTCTGTGATTATTTCACATTTACAAATATTTAGAAAAAATGGTAAACCTGGCCAAATGGTAAAATTAGTTTATTGCCCCCATAAAAGTAAGTCCTATTGTTGCATCTGTATATTTTTAGATTTCACTGCTGGGCACTGGTGGATCCTTTGTGATGGGCCATTGTTGCATGGCACCCAACCATACTTTGCAAGGATGTGTGAATTGCTATCTTCCCAGCCCACCGAACCATTTACAAAAAATGGTAGAAAATGGTAGAAAATGGTAAATAATGGTAGAATGCTGTTATCATTATTTAGAAACCATTAGAAGTATCCAATTCCACACCATGAATATTTCCAAAGTTTTACAGGAACAGGGAAATATTTATAAAGTTTAAACAGTTTTAGAAATATTTCTGAAGTATCAAATATCCTAGACATATAATTACAAAACTTTAAAATCAATTCTAAACAATGGCAACAAACATCCGCACGGTGTCTTGGAATGGACTCTAGTATGTACAAAATATACATAATCAAGTCTAGCATGTACTGTGTACTGCTTCTGTACCAATAAAATCGATTTGGTACAGTCACCTGTCCAAAATACCGGATCATGAAGTACGGAAACTGTACAGATATAAACCTACATTAAAAAAAATATATTCTCCTCATCAGAACGACTTTTGAAATTCAAATGTTTCAGTTTTCGTTTCCTAACCTCATGACATCATAACACACCAAACAGTACTTAAGTGACACCTCGTGACAGCGTAACTAAAAAAACGATATAGTAATAAGCAACAGATATTTCAGGCCAGGACTTCAGGTACAGGTACAGATCTGGACCATCTTTACCAGTAGCCCTGGTCGGAACACAACTGCAGCATGAACAGTAGCATCAGCTTCTAGCATCTTCGTGTTATAAATGATGGAAATATAGATCTTTTTTGTTAAGTATGAAGAATTATCTTTATAGATTAATAAACCATCTTCTTTTTATCATCAGAACCTGAAACTTTCCTTGGGCTGGAAAGTCTGACACTCCTGAACCTCGAGAACAACGTGATCTCAAGCGTATCGCCGTCTGCCTTCCATGGCCTGCCTCGTCTCTGCAGCCTGCAGCTGTCCAAAAACCAGCTGACATCTATACCAGTTGAGGCCCTCCTGCAGCCAAAAGCTTTGAACTATACAAACCTAAACCAGAATCACATCGCTACCATCAGCAGCAATATCCTGTGCCTGAAGCAAAACAAACACCTGCGAGTTGACTTGGACCAGAACAAATTACGATGTGACGAGAACCTGACGTGGTTCATCTGCAACCGGCCATGCCTGCAGCGCATCGGTGATCGCGACCTCCTGAAGTGTGTGTCACCTGCCGAACTCCGAGGAACCGACCTTGCCACCAGGAGGCAGGACGTGTGCCCGACCAACATGGGCGGGTCACACGAGGGCATCTGCTCCACCTGGCATGATGACGTGCCCACCCCAAGTAACAAACATGACAACGTGCCCACCCCAAGTAACAAACATGACAACATTTCAATCACAGGTCTGTACAACAACACCAGTCCCGTGGATGAGGACCCAGATTTGCAGTACACAAATGACACACCAGTCTCTCAGCATACAACAGAGATGGGCCGTGTCATTATTCTACAGGGACACCCCATCGTCAACAGGGGTGACCACAGCACCTACACCCTGGTCATGATCGCTGCTGTTTTTGTGCCCCTCCTCCTGGTGTTTGCATCGACAGGTGTGCTGCTCACCTGCAAGCGCTGGCGCGGCGCAGGTCAGGCTGACCCCGACCCACCAGCCGGGATGGACGAGGAAGGAGCAGGAGGAAGCCCAAACATCGACCCGTACACAGTTGTCAACTCCGACTCTGCTGGACTGCAAGCATCTGACAACAGCCCACCAACAGGCAGTCAACCTGCCCCTGCCCCGGCATCGGCAAACAGCGAGACTATCCAGCCTTATGCAGTGGCCTACGGTGAAGACCAGGGGCCGGAGTCTGACATCAAACCATACGCAGTGGCCTATGACGAGGACCAAGGGCCGAAGCCTGACATCCAGCCGTATGCAGTGGCCTACAAGGGAGATGCTGGGCAAGACGACAGCTGTAATATCCCGCTGTATGCAGCAGACTGTCCCGACACACCACAGGCTGCAGGAGGCTGCACAGAGGCAGGCTCTACACCACAGGAAAACATCAACAACCAACGGGCGGAAATCGTCGACCAACCTGTCGTACACCTGGAGGCAGTAGGCCATCACGCCAACCAGCAGGCAGCAATCGATGGTCAACCAGTCGCCCCACCAGAGGACCAGTCATTGCCAACAGATGCAGACACGGAGCCAAAAGATGGGCAGGAAAAAGAGGAAAATGAGCAGAGCACATCCAACGTCCTGTACAACCCAGCTCAAGGACAGCCCAAAATAAAGGACAACCCATCCAACTTCCTGTACAACCCAACTCGTGGACAGCCCGAAATAAAGGACAGCCCATCCAACGTCCTGTACAACCCAACTCAAGGACAGCCCCAAATAAAGGACAGCCCGTCCAACGTAATGTGCAACCCAGCTCATGGACAGCCTGAAATAAAGGACAGCCCGTCCAACGTCCTGTACAACCCAGCTCAAGGACAGCCCGAAATAAAGGACAACCCATCCAACGTCCTGTACAAGTACTACAACCCAGCTCATGGACAGCCTGAGAGTGAGGACAGCCCATCCAACGCCCTGTACAACCCAGCTCATGGACAGCCTGAGAGTAAGGACAGCCCATCCAACATCCTGTACAACCCAACTCATGGACAGCCTGAGAGTAAGGACAGCACATCCAACGCCCTGTACAACCTAGCTCATGGACAGCCTGAGAGTGAGGACAGCACATCCAACGCCCTGTACAACCCAGCTCATGGACAGCCCAGTTATGAATAAGGACAGCATGTCCAACGTTCTGTAGACCCAGCAGACCTTCAGTGCTGTATGGAGAACAGCTGATGGACACTGGACAGCAGCTGGATATCCCTTCCAGCCTGGCTCACTAAAGAACCCTGAAAAATCAAAATTTCCTCAAACTCTAGACTTCTGAAAAGAAAAATGGCTAATTGGCTCCTCTGCAAAATATCAAAAGCTTCAGGCAAAGTGTCAAACATTGTTTCACAATCTTGAATATCTGGCTGCAGCAACTCAATTGCTTCAGACCAGGAAGAACAAGCAGAAATTTATGGTCAAATATTGTACTAGTATTCAACCCAACTTACATGTATAAGTGAAAGTTGAAAAAGACTTGATGGATTATGACAATGCTGAGGCCCTGTAGATTTGGTGTGATTTTTAGTGAGTATGTCATGTCCTTTGTAAGTTACATGTAGAGGGCCATAATAGGAGGAAATTAGTAAAGAAACCTTATAATTAGTTTGTCTCAGTTCTTTATGGTGATTTTCCAATCAATGATTGTGATTTAAAAGCTGATGCAAAATCATTTTCATGTAATGTACACTTGAGAAGAAGATGTCGGACCAAAGGAGAATCTCACATGCTTGAGCAGTAGCTGGTACGACAGATATATTAATGAAATGTGTCATAACTTTTTCTGACTAGTGTCCACTAGAATGTCGGATTGAAGAAACTTCAACTTATTATGTTGTTCAACACAGATGTAATACTATTAGACAATACACGTAGTAGGAAATAACAGCTGTGACAATTGTCTGTACAGGATCAGAAGGCTGCACAAGAGTGTACAGTACTGTTATCAGATGGTGTAACAATCACCTTTACTGAATCCACACTACTGCTTTATTCTTTTTACTGCACAACATTAACGTATAATCTGTCCTCATGGGTTCCGAACGGTCCCCACTCTGTTCTGCTCATAGATTTCTTTCTGGTATTTCTGAACCTGGACCTAATTATGATAGTGCATTTACTGTTACAGTAGTACTATATCATGTCTTCTGAGCAAGACACCAGTACAGGTACTAGCTATAGGTCTCTTTGATTGCTACAAATTCTGTTCAAATTATGTACTGTCATGACGTGGTAATTTTTCAATGTACAAGCAACTATTATGCAGAAAGAAACGTACATTGTAGATGTCACAAAATGCACAATATACTATTTTATCACACTTGATTCTTTTTCTCCTTTTTTCATGGTCCTTTAGTAAAAAAGGACCATGAAAATGGACATTCAGCGCCACAAAGACATAGCTATATTATATAAAATCAGCCTACATTCTACTAGTAATCGGTCCGACATCTGAGCCACTGGAAATTTTCTGATCCGGTATTTCCGGACCAGTCCAGCAAAAATACCAGTTTTGTCTCTAAAAATGACGCAGAATAGAGAAGGTTTGTGAAGCAATTGCTGTCCATGCATTAGGTCCTGCCAATGATGCTTCATATATAAATGCAACTTCCTCAGACAACATTGTAACAACATAGTTACAAATGCTTGTCCATTGTACTCTGCTCATGAAATACAAAGCATGTAATGTTTATTTAGGCTACCGTTGATTAAAATGACACATTGCAAAAGACAATCAAACAATTTCCACTCATGCGTAGGTGGTGCCTGAAGTGACTTTCAAACTCTTCCTCATTACCTGGTGTTTCTTCAAAATTTAATGAACAACAACTTCCTCAGACAAATTATAACATCATTACACACTGGAGGCAATTTTACCCCGATGATGACTAGCAATGTGCACCATGTATATTCAGGTTGTCCTTAATTGAAACGATGTGGGAAGGAAATCAGTCAAGCTCGATCAGTCGGCAGGATGTTGCGAGGCGAGGTGCTCGTCTTGTTTCTCCTGGTCTCCGCACATCGACATGTCACCTCTACAGCAGGTCGAGGAAACTACAGATTACCGAAGTACTGCCCGGACAACAGACGTGTAAAGCAGCCCACCTGCACCAGGGAAATACGAGCACAATCCCAAGTCTACTACGACTGTGCCAATAAGATACCAAAAGGTGTCAATGGAGGCAATCGATCTGTCGGCATCAACATCCAAAATCTCCGCTCCCCCACGCTCCTGGAATGGTCTTTCCCAAACTTCTTTAGCGTCAAGCACCTGCGGATCCAACAGTCCAACGTGTCCTCGGTCCAGCCCCGCGCGTTCCGAGGTCTGACCTCTGTAACTGACCTTTACCTTGGAGACAACTGCATCTCCCGTCTGGGTGAGTTGGCAACGATCCCGATTATCGCCTCTTGAAAACGCTAAGTGAGCTTCTCTTAAAAATCACTAGTTGGACCCAGTATCTAAAAATAAAAAACTGTGCAGCGTTCCGGAGGGTCTGAGTGCCATGCACATAACACATAATAGTTAATTAAATCTAATGTTACAGTATAGTATGTACAAATACATAATCAAGTCTAGCATGTAATGTGTACCGCTTCTGTACCGAGAAAATCGATTTGGTACACCTGTCCAAAATACCGGATCATGAAGTACGGAAACTGTACAGATATGAACGACGTTTGAAATTCAAATGTTTAAGTTTTCATTTCCTAACCTCATGGCCTCATGCCACACCAACCATTATACCTTAGGGGAAAGCAATTATTACTAAAATAGTAATAAGCAACAGATATTTCAGGTACAGGTCTGGACTCTTTTTACCAGTTTTGTTTTTTTGTTTATTTTCATACACCTGGGTAGCCTATTCAGTGCTAGTACACTGGTTTTCAATAGGGCCCAGTTTCACATATACATACCCTGGTAGAAACAATTGATCAAATCTACGTGCTGTATGTACAGTAGCTTCAGCTTCTTGCATCTTCTTATCATAAATGATGGAAATATATATCGTTTTTGTTAAGTATGAAGAATTATCTTTATAAATTGATTAACCATCTTCTGTTCATCATCAGAGCCTGACACTTTCCTTGGGCTGGAAAGTCTGACACTCCTGAACCTCGAGAACAACGTGATCTCAAGCGTATCGCCGTCTGCCTTCCGTGGCCTGCCTCGTCTCTGCAAACTGGTGATGTGTTACAACCAGCTGACCTCTGTGCCAGTTGAGGCCCTCCTGCAGCCAAAAGCTTTGAACTATACAAACCTAAACCACAACTACATCGCTACCATCAGCAGCAGTATTCTGTGCCTGAAGAAAAACAAGCACCTGCAAGTTGACGTGGAATACAACAGATTACGATGTGACGAGAACCTGACGTGGTTCATCTGCCACCTGCCACACCTGCAGCACATCGGTTATCGCAACTTCCTGAAGTGTGCGTCCCCTGCCGACCTCCGAGGAACCGTCATCGCTACGCTCACGCAAGATCTGTGCCAGGTCAACATGGACAGGTTCACAGCAGGTTATTACGAATCGCCCACCCCAAGTCCCAAACATGACGATGTCCTCATCACAAGTCCCTACAACAACACCAGTCCCTCGGACGAGGACCCAGAGCCGGGGTACACAAATGACACACCAGTCTCTCAGCATACAACAGAGATGGACCGTGTCATTATTCTACAGGGACACCCCATCGTCAACAGGGGTGACCACAGCACCTACACCCTGGTCATGATCGCTGCTGTTTTTGTGCCCCTCCTCTTCGTCTTTGCATCGACAGGTGTGCTGCTTATCTACAAGCGCTGGCGCGGCGCAGGTCAGGCCGATCCCGACCCACCAGCCGGGATGGACGAGGAAGGAGCAGGAGGAAGCCCAAACATTGAGTCGTACGCAGTTGTCTACTCCGACTCTGCTGGACTGCAAGCATCTGACAACAGCCCACCAACAGGCAGTCAACCTGTCCCTGCCCCGGCATCGGCAAACAGCGAGACTATCCAGCCTTATGCAGTGGCCTACGGTGATAACCAGGGGCGAGAGTCGGACATCAAACCATACGCAGTGGCCTACGATGAGGACCAAGAGCCGGAGCCTGACATCCAGCCGTATGCAGTGGCCTACAAGGAAGATGCGGGGCAAGACGACAGCTGTAATATCCCACTGTATGCAGCAGACTGTCCCGACACACCGCAGGCTGCAGGAGGCTGCACAGAGGCAGGCTCTACACCACAGGCTAACATCACCAACCAACAGGCGGCAATAATCGATCTACCGGTCACCCCACCAGAGGCGGTCTCTACACCACAGGAAAACATCACCAACCAACAGGCGGCAATCGTCGATCAACCGGTCACCCTACCAGAGGACCAGTCATTGCCAACAGATGCAGACACGGAGCCAAAAGATGGGGAGGAAAAAGAGGAAAATGAGCAGAGCACATCCAACGTCCTGTACAATACAACTCGTGGACAGCCCGAAAAAAAGGACAGCACATCCAACATCCTGTACAACCCAACTCATGGACAGCCTGAGAGTGAGGATAGCACATCCAACGCCCTCTAAAAACCAGCTTATGGACAGCCTGAGAGTGAGGATAGCACATCCAACGCCCTGTACAACCCAGCTCATGGACAGCTTGAGAGTAAGGACAGCACATCCTGCGGCCTGTACAACCCAGCTCATGGACAGCCTGAGAGTGAGGACAGCACATACATCCTGTACAACCCAGCTCATGGACAGCCCAGTTATGAATAAGGACAGCATGTCCAACGTCCTGTAGACCCAGCTGACCTTCAGTGCTGTATGGAGAACAGCTGATGAACACTGGACAGCAGCTGGATACCCCGTCCAGCCTGGCTCACTAAAGAACCCTGAAAAATCAAAATTTCCTCAAACTCTAGACTTCTGAAAAGAAAAATGGCTAATTGGCTCCTCTGCAAAATATCAAAAGCTTCAGGCAAAGTGTCATTGTTTCACAATCTTGAATATCTGGCTGCAGCAACTCAATTGCTTCAGACCAGGAAGAACAAGCAGAAATTTATGGTCAAATATTGTACTAGTATTCAACCCAACTTACAATGTATAAGTGAAAGTTGAAAAAGACTTGATGGATTATGACAATGCTGAGGCCCTGTAGATTTGGTGTGATTTTTAGTGAGTATGTCATGTCCTTTGTAAGTTACATGTAGAGGGCCATAATAGGAGGAAATTAGTGAAGAAACCTTTAAGTTAGTTTGTCTCAGTTCTTTATGGTGATTTTTCAATTAATGATTGTGATTTAAAAGCTGATGCAAAATCATTTTCATGTAATGTACACTTGAGTAGAAGATGTCGGACCAAAGGGGAATCTCACCTGCTTGAGCAGTAGCTGGTACCACAGAATATATTAATGAAATGTATCATAACTTTTTCTGGCTAGTGTCCACTAGAATTTCGGATTGAAGAAACTTCAACTCCTTTCAACCAGACAAGTGGGACATGCAAGGGGACAGTCAGCATACCATACATCAAAGGCATCTCCGAAACACTGATGCAACTCTACAGGAACAAAGGGGTGCAGTGTCAGTTCAGACCCATCAACACCATCAGACGTAATCTTGTCGCACCAAAAGACAAGATCAAGATGCTGGAGCGCAGTGGGACGGTCTACCACATCTCCTGTGCTGACTGCCCTGCAACATATGTGGGGGAGTCCGAGAGACCACTACGAGCCCGTCTACAGGAACACAAGAGACCAAGCAGTGTGTCATCGCCTGTGGTGGAGCATGTTGGCAAGAAACAGCACAAGATTGACTGGGACAATGTTAAAGTTCTTGATCAGGATCCGGACTGGTTCGTGAGGGGTGTGCGGGAAGCCATCCAGATCCGTCGACAGAAGAGCACTTTGAACAGGGACAGGGGGCGCCACTACCTGAGACCTGTGTATGACTGTGTCTTGTCACGTGACAATGTCCATCAATCGTCACGTGACAGAGAAACTCCAAGATGAGACCTCGGGTTGACAAAGAGACAGAGTTCGTCTCGAAAGCTTCCCAAGCTAATTGAATGTTAGTTGTGTGAATACTGTTTAAAATTAGTCAAAAAGTAAACTTCAACTTATAATGTTGTTCAACACAGATGTTACTACTAGACAATACATGTAGTAGGAAATAACAGCTGTGACAATTGTCTGTACAGGATCAGAAGGCTGCACAAGAGTGTACAGTACTGTTATCAGATGGTGTAACAATCACCTTTACTGAATCCACACTACTGCTTTATTCTTTTTACTGCACAACATAAACGTATAATCTGTCCTCATGGGTTCCAAACAGTGCTCACTCTGTTATGTTCATAGATTTCTTTCTGGTATTTCTGAACCTGGACCTAATTAATATGATAGTGCAGTTACTATAGTACTATATCATGTCTTCTGAGCAAGACACCAGTACTAGTACAGGTACTAGCTATAGGTCTCTTTGATTGCTACAAACTCTGTTCAAATTATGTACTGTCATGACATGGTAATTTTTCAATGTACAAGCAACTATTATGCAGAAAGAAACGTACATTGTAGATGTCACAAAATGCACAATATACTATTTTATCACACTTGATTCTTTTTCTCCTTTTTTCATGGTCCTTTAGTAAAAAAGACCAACCTCAAATGAACATTCAGCGCCACAAAGACATACTATATTATATAAAATCAGCCTATATTCTACTAGTAATCGGTCCGACATCTGATCCACTGGAAATCTTCTGATCCGGTATTTCCGGACCAGTCCAGCAAAAATACCAGTTTTGTCTCTAAAAATGACGCAGATGTAGAGAAGGTTTGTGAAGCAATTGCTGTCCATGCATTAGGTCCTGCCAATGATGCTTCATATATAAACGCAACTTCCTCAGACAACTTTGTAACAACATAGTTACAAATGCTTGTCCATTGTACTCCGCTCATGAATAGCAAAGCATGTAATGTTTATTTAGGCTACCGTTGATTAAAATGTAACATTGCAAAAGACAAACAATTTCCACTCATGCGTAGGTGGTGCCTGAAGTGACTTTCAAACTCTTCCTCATTACCTGGTGTTTCTTCAAAATTTAATGAACAACAACTTCCTCAGACAAATTATAACATCATTACACACTGTAGGCAATTTTACCCCGATGATGACTAGCAATGTGCACCATGTATATTCAGGTTGTCCTTAATTGAAACGATGTGGGAAGGAAATCAGTGAAGCTTGATCAGTCGGCAGGATGGTGCGAGGCGAGGCGCTCGTCTTGTTCCTCCTGGTCTCCGCACATCGACATGTCCTGCCTGCAGCGCCTCGAGGAAACTACAGACCAGCGAAGTACTGCCTGGACTACAGATGTGTAAAGCAGCCCATCTGCACCAGGAAAGAAGTAGGACAAACCCACGTCTACTACGACTGTGCCAATAAGATACCAAAAGGTGTCAATGGAGGCAATCGATCTGTCGGCATCAACATCCAAAATCTCCGCTCCCCCACGCTCCTGGAATGGTCTTTCCCAAACATCTCCAGCCTCCAGCACCTGAGGATCCAACGGTCGAACGTGTCCTCGGTCCAGCCGGGTGCTTTCCTCGGTCTGCCCTCTGTAACTGACCTTTACCTTGGGGACAGCTGCATCTCCAGTCTGGGTGAGTTAAAAATGATCCTATAGTTGAAAAGACATCGAAACGTCACCTAAGATGAGATTACAATGTAACTGGTTGTATAAAAGAAAACTCCTGTATCCAATGGTCTACCAACCTGACAAAATTAGTTTTGGAACCAATAGTTGAAGTTCTTAAAAATGCTAACCTCTCTATCCCTAGTACTCAAAGAGTGCAAAGTTTTCTAGGGTTTGTAACAGTGACCATGCAAGGACTTTGAAATCTTTGAATCTTTGAAAATAAAAGGTTTAAGTTTTCATCTCCGAACCTCATGGCCTCCTGCCACACCAAATGTGACCAAAGTGACACCTAGGGACAGAGCAACTAAAATAGTAATAATTAAGCAACAGACATTTCAGGCAGGGAGTTTTGTTCAGGTACACTACAGGCACAGACCAGACCTGTATCTAAACCTGTACCAGTGACTTTACCTTATAATACCTGACGTTACGTTTAGTAGAAACACATGATAAATTGTACAGCACATTCAGCTTCTTGCATCTTCTTGCTAATGATATAAAATTTGATATAGATGTTTTTGGTCATAAGAATGAAGAATTATTTTCAAAAATCGATAAACCATCGTCTCTTTACCCTCAGAACCTGACACTTTCTGTGGGCTGGAAAATCTGACATCCCTGAACCTATACAACAACGTGATCTCAAGCGTATCACGATACGCATTCCGTGGCCTGCCTCGTCTCTCCTGCCTGCAGCTGTCTGAGAACCGACTGACCTCTGTACCAGTTGAGGCTCTCCTGCAGCCAAAAGCTTTGAAGATTACAAAACTATACTTTAACCGCATCAGCACCATCAGCTGCGATATCCTGCGCCTGAAGCAAAACAAGCACCTGCAAGTTGACGTGAACTCCAACAAATTACGATGTGACGAAAACCTGACGTGGTTCATCTGCCACCTGCCACACCTGCAGCAGCACATCGGTCATCACAAATTCTTGAAGTGTGCGTCACCTGCCGAACTCCGAGGAACCGACCTTGCCACCAGGAGGCAGGACGTGTGCCCGACCAACATGGGCGGGTCACACGAGGGCATCTGCTCCACCTGGCATGATGACGTGCCCACCCCAAGTAACAAACATGACAACGTGCCCACCCCAAGTAACAAACATGACAACATTTCAATCACAGGTCTGTACAACAACACCAGTCCCGTGGATGAGGACCCAGATTTGCAGTACACAAATGACACACCAGTCTCTCAGCGCACAACAGAGATGGGCCGTGTCATTATTCTACAGGGACACCCCATCGTCAACAGGGGTGACCACAGCACCTACACCCTGGCCATGATTGGTGCTGTTTTTGTGCCCCTCCTCCTGGTGTTAGCATCGACAGGTGTGCTGCTCACCTGCAAGCGCTGGCGCGACGCAGGTCAGGCCGATCCCGACCCACCAGCTGGGACGGACGAGGAAGAAGCAGAAGGAAGCCCAAACATCGAGCCGTACGCGGTTGTCTACTCCGACTCTGCTGGTCTGCAAGCACCAAGCAACAGCTCACCAACAGGCAGTCAATCCGCCCCTGCCTCGGCAACAGCAGACAGCGAGACAATCCAGCCATATGCAGTGGCCTATAGTGAAGACCAAGAGCCGGAGCCTGACATCAAACCGTACGCAGTGGCCTACAAGGGAGATGCTGGGCAAGACGACAGCTGTAATATCCCGCTGTATGCAGCAGACTGTCCCGACACACCACAGGCTGCAGGAGGCTGCACAGAGGCAGGTTTTACACCACAGGATAACATCACCAACCAACAGGCGGCAATCATAGACCAACCGGTCACCCAACCAGAGGCAGGCTCTACACCACAGGAAAAACATCACCAACCAACAGGCGGCAATCATAGACCAACCCGTCACCCAACCAGAGGCAGGCTCTACACCACTGGAGAGCATCACCAACCAACAGGCGGCAATCATAGACCAACCGGTCACCCAACCAGAGGCAGGCTTTACACCACTGGAGAGCATCACCAACCAACAGGCGGCAATCATAGACCAACCCGTCACCCAACCAGAGGCAGGCTTTACACCACTGGAGAGCATCACCAACCAACAGGCGGCAATCATAGACCAACCGGTCACCCAACCAGAGGCAGGCTTTACACCACAGGAAAACATCACCAACCAACAGGCGGCAATCATAGACCAACCGGTCACCCAACCAGAGGCAGGCTTTACACCACAGGAAAACATCACCAACCAACAGGCGGCAATCATAGACCAACCCGTCACCCAACCAGAGGCAGGCTTTACACCACTGGAGAGCATCACCAACCAACAGGCGGCAATCATAGACCAACCGGTCACCCAACCAGAGGCAGGCTTTACACCACTGGAGAGCATCACCAACCAACAGGCGGCAATCATTGACCAACCGGTCACCCAACCAGAGGCAGACTTTACACCACTGGAGAGCATCAGCAACCAACAGGCGGCAATCATAGACCAACCGGTCACCCAACCAGAGGCAGGCTTTACACCACTGGAGAGCATCACCAACCAACAGGCGGCAATCATAGACCAACCGGTCACCCAACCAGAGGCAGGCTTTACACCACTGGAGAGCATCACCAACCAACAGGCGGCAATCATAGACCAACCGGTCACCCAACCAGAGGCAGGCTTTACACCACAGGAAAACATCACCAACCAACAGGTGGCAATCGTCGACCAACCAGAAGATGGGGAGGAAAAAGAGCAGAGCACATCCAACGTCCTGTACAACCCAACTCATGGACAGCCCAAAATAAAGGACAGCCCGTCCAACGTCCTGTACAACCCAACTCATGGACAGCCCGAAATAAAGGACAGCCCGTCCAACGTCCTGTACAACCCAACTCAAGGACAGCCCAAAATAAAGGACAGCCCGTCCAACGTCCTGTACAACCCAGCTCAAGGACAGCCCGAAATAAAGGACAGTCCGTCCAACGTCCTGTACAACCCAGCTCATGGACAGCCTGAAATAAAGGACAACCCGTCCAACGTCCTGTACAACCCAACTCATGGACAGCCCAAAATAAAGGACAGCCCATCCAACGCCCTGTACAACCCAACTCGTGGACAGCCCGAAAAAAAGGACAGTCCGTCCAACATCCTGTACAACCCAACTCATGGACAGCCCAAAATAAAGGACAGCCCGTCCAACGTCCTGTACAACCCAGCTCAAGGACAGCCCGAAATAAAGGACAACCCATCCAACATCCTGTACAAGTACTACAACCCAGCTCATGGACAGCCTGAGAGTGAGGACAGCCCATCCAACGCCCTGTACAACCCAACTCATGGACAGCCCGAGAGTAAGGAGGACAGCCCATCCAACATCCTGTACAACCCAACTCATGGACAGCCTGAGAGTGAGGACAGCACAACCAGCACCCTGTACAACCCAGCTCATGGACAGCCCGAGAGTAAGGAGGACAGCCCATCCAACGCCCTGTACAACCCAGCTCATGGACAGCCCCAGAGTGAGGACAGCACAACCAGCACCCTGTACAACCCAGCTCATGGACAGCCTGAGAGTGAGGACAGCACATCCAACGCCCTGTACAACCCAGCTCATGGACAGCCAAGTTATGAATAAGGACAGCATGTCCAACGTTCTGTAGACCCTGCAGACCTTCAGTGCTGTATGGAGAACAGCTGATGAACACTGGACAGCAGCTGGATACCCCGTCCAGCCTGGCTCACTAAAGAACCCGGAACAATCAAAATTTCCTCAAACTCTAGACTTCTGAAAAGAAAAATGGCTAATTGGCTCCTCTGCAAAATATCAAAAGCTTCAGGCAAAATGTCAAACATTGTTTCACAATCTTGAATATCTGGCTGTCACAATCTTGAATATCTGGCTGCAGCAACTCAATTGCTTCAGACCAGGAAGAACAAGCAGAAATTTATGGTCAAATCTTGTACTAGTATTCAACCCAACTTACATGTATAAGTGAAAGTTGAAAGAGACTTGATGGATTATGACAATGCTGAGGCCCTGTAGATTTGGTGTGATTTTTAGTGAGTATGTCATGTCCTTTGTAAGTTACATGTAGAGGGCCATAATAGGAGGAAATTAGTAAAGAAACCTTATAATTAGTTTGTCTCAGTTCTTTATGGTGATTTTTCAATTAATGATTGTGATTTAAAAGCTGATGCAAAATCATTTTCATGTAATGTACACTTGAGAAGAAGATGTCGGACCAAAGGAGAATCTCACATGCTTGAGCAGTAGCTGGTACGACAGATATATTAATGAAATGTGTCATAACTTTTTCTGACTAGTGTCCACTAGAATGTCGGATTGAAGAAACTTCAACTTATTATGTTGTTCAACACAGATGTAATACTATTAGACAATACACGTAGTAGGAAATAACAGCTGTGACAATTGTCTGTACAGGATCAGAAGGCTGCACAAGAGTGTACAGTACTGGTATCAGATGGTGTAACACTAACAATCACCTTTACTGAATCCACACTACTGCTTTATTCTTTTTACTGCACAACATAAACGTATAATCTGTACTCATGGGTTCCGAACGGTCCCCACTCTGTTATGTTCATAGATTTCTTTCTGGTATTTCTGAACCTGGACCTAATCATGATAGTGCAGTTACTGTAGTACTATATCATGTCCTCTGAGCAAGACACCAGCACATACAGGTACTAGGTCTCTTTGATTGCTACAAATTCTGTTCAAATTATGTACTGTCATGACGTGGTAATTTTTCAATGTACAAGCAACTATTATGCAGAAAGAAACGTACATTGTAGATGTCACAAAATGCACAAGATACTATTTTATCACACTTGATTCTTTTTCTCCTTTTTTCATGGTCCTTTAGTAAAAAAGAGCAACCTCAAATGAACATTCAGCGCCACAAAGACATAGCTATATTATATAAAATCAGCCTATATTCTACTAGTAATCGGTCCGACATCTGAGCCACTGGAAATTTTCTGATCCGGTATTTCCAGACCAGTCCAGCAAAAATACCAGTTTTGTCTCTAAAAATGACGCAGATGTAGAGAAGGTTTGTGAAGCAATTGCTGTCCATGCATTAGGTCCTGCCAATGATGCTTCATATATAAACGCAACTTCCTCACAGACAACTTTGTAACAACATAGTTACAAAAGCTTGTCCATTGTACTCCGCTCATGAATAGCAAAGCATGTAATGTTTATTTAGGCTACCGTTGATTAAAATGATACATTGCAAAAGACAAACAATTTCCACTCATGCGTAGGTGGTGCCTGAAGTGACTTTCAAACTCTTCCTCATTACCTGGTGTTTCTTCAAAATTTAATGAACAACAACTTCCTCAGACAAATTATAACATCATACACACTGTAGGCAATTTTACCCCGATGATGACTAGCAATGTGCACCATGTATATTCAGGTTGTCCTTAATTGAAACGATGTGGGAAGGAAATCAGTGAAGCTTGATCAGTCGGCAGGATGCTGCAAGGCGAGGCGCTCGTCTTGTTCCTCCTGGTCTCCGCACATCGACATGTCCTGCCTGCAGCGCCTCGAGGAAACTACAGACCAGCGAAGTACTGCCTGGACTACAGACGTGTAAAGCAGCCCATCTGCACCAGGAAAGAAGTAGGACAAACCCACGTCTACTACGACTGTGCCAATAAGATACCAAAAGGTGTCAATGGAGGCAATCGATCTGTCGGAATCAACATCCAAAATCTCCGCTCCCCCACGCTCCTGGAATGGTCTTTCCCAAACATCTCCAGCCTCCAGCGCCTGAGGATCCAACAGTCCAACGTGTCCTCGGTCCAGCCGGGCGCTTTCCTCGGTCTGCCCTCTGTAACTGACCTTTACCTTGTGGACAACTGCATCTCCAGTCTGGGTGAGTTGAAAATGATCCTATAGTTGAAAAGACATCGAAACGTCACCTAAGATGAGATTACAATGTAACTGGTTGTATAAAAGAAAACTCCTGTATCCAATGGTCTACCAACCTGACAAAATTAGTTTGGAACCAATAGTTGAAGTTCTTAGAAATGCTAACCTCTCTATCCCTAGTACTCAAAGAGTGCAAAGTTTTCTAGGGTTTGTAACAGTGACCATGCAAGGACTTTGAAATCTTTGAATCTTTGAAAATAAAAGGTTTAAGTTTTCATCTCCGAACCTCATGGCCTCCTGCCACACCAAATGTGACCAAAGTGACACCTAGGGACAGAGCAACTAAAATAGTAATAATTAAGCAACAGACATTTCAGGCAGGGAGTTTTGTTCAGGTACACTACAGGCACAGACCAGACCTGTATCTAAACCTGTACCAGTGACTTTACCTTATAATACCTGACGTTACGTTTAGTAGAAACACATGATAAAATCTAGTATGTACAGCACATTCAGCTTCTTGCATCTTCTTGCTAATGATATAAAATTTGATATAGATGTTTTTGGTCATAAGAATGAAGAATTATTTTCAAAAATCAATAAACCATCGTCTCTTTACCCTCAGAACCTGACACTTTCTGTGGGCTGGAAAATCTGACATCCCTGAACCTATACAACAACGTGATCTCAAGTGTATCACGATACGCATTCCGTGGCCTGCCTCGTCTCTCCTGCCTGCAGCTGTCTGAGAACCGACTGACCTCTGTACCAGTTGAGGCTCTCCTGCAGCCAAAAGCTTTGAAGATTACAAAACTATACTTTAACCGCATCAGCACCATCAGCTGCGATATCCTGCGCCTGAAGCAAAACAAGCACCTGCAAGTTGACGTGAACTCCAACAAATTACGATGTGACGAAAACCTGACGTGGTTCATCTGCCACCTGCCACACCTGCAGCAGCACATCGGTCATCACAAATTCTTTAAGTGTGCGTCACCTGCCGAACTCCGAGGAACCACCCTTGCCACCAGGAGGCAGGACGTGTGCCAGACCAACATGGGCGGGTCACACGAGGGCATTTGCTCCACCTCGCATGATGACGTGCCCACCCCAAGGCCCAAACTTGACAACGTGCCCACCCCAAGTAACAAACATGACAACGTGCCCACCCCAAGTAACAAACTTGACAACGTGCCCACCCCAAGTAACAAACATGACAACATTTCAATCACAGGTCTGTACAACAACACCAGTCCAGTGGATGAGTACCCAGATTTGCAGTACACAAATGACACACCAGTCTCTCAGCATACAACAGAGATGGGCCGTGTCATTATTCTACAGGGACACCCAATCGTCAACAGGGGTGACCACAGCACCTACACCCTGGCTATGATTGGTGCTGTTTTTGTGCCCCTCCTCCTGGTGTTAGCATCGACAGGTGTGCTGCTCACCTGCAAGCGCTGGCGCGGCGCAGGTCAGGCCGATCCAGACCCACCAGCCGGGACGGACGAGGAAGAAGCAGAAGGAAGCCCAAACATCGAGCCGTACGCGGTTGTCTACTCCGACCCTGCTGGCCTGCAAGCACCAAGCAGCAACTCACCAACAGGCAGTCAATCCGCCCCTGCCTCGGCAACAGCAGACAGCGAGACAATCCAGCCATACGCAGTGGCCTATAGTGAAGACCAAGAGCCGGAGCCTGACATCAAACCGTACGCAGTGGCCTACAAGGGAGAGGCCTGGGAAGACGACAGCTGTAATATCCCGCTGTATGCAGCAGACTGTCCCGACACACCACAGGCTGCAGGAGGCTGCACAGAGGCAGGTTTTACACCACAGGATAACATCACCAACCAACAGGCGGCAATCATAGACCAACCGGTCACCCAACCAGAGGCAGGCTTTACACCACTGGAGAGCATCACCAACCAACAGGCGGCAATCATAGACCAACCGGTCACCCAACCAGAGGCAGGCTTTACACCACAGGAAAACATCACCAACCAACAGGCGGCAATCGTTGACCAACCAGAAGATGGGGAGGAAAAAGAGCAGAGCACATCCAACGTCCTGTACAACCCAACTCATGGACAGCCCAAAATAAAGGACAGTCCGTCCAACGTCCTGTACAACCCAGCTCAAGGACAGCCCAAATAAAGGACAGCCCGTCCAACGTCCTGTACAACCCAACTCGTGGACAGCCCGAAATAAAGGACAGTCCGTCCAACGTCCTGTACAACCCAACTCGTGGACAGCCCAAATAAAGGACAGCCCGTCCAATGTCTTGTACAACCCAGCTCAAGGACAGCCCCAAAATGAGGACAACCCATCCAACTTCCTGTACAAGTACTACAACCCAACTCATGGACAGCCAGAGAGTGAGGACAGCCCAAAATAAAGGACAGTCCGTCCAACGTCCTGTACAACCCAGCTCAAGGACAGCCCGAAATAAAGGACAACCCATCCAACGTCCTGTACAACCCAACTCATGGACAGCCCGAAATAAAGGACAGCCGTCCAACGTCCTGTACAACCCAGCTCAAGGACAGCCCGAAATAAAGGACAACCCATCCAACGTCCTGTACAACCCAACTCGTGGACAGCCCGAAATAAAGGACAGCCCGTCCAACGTCCTGTACAACCCAGCTCAAGGACAGCCCAAATAAAGGACAGCCCGTCCAACGTCCTGTACAACCCAACTCGTGGACAGCCCAAATAAAGGACAGTCCGTCCAACGTCCTGTACAACCCAACTCGTGGACAGCCCGAAATAAAGGACAGCCCGTCCAACGTCCTGTACAACCCAACTCATGGACAGCCCAAAATAAAGGACAGTCCGTCCAACGTCCTGTACAACCCAACTCGTGGACAGCCCAAAATAAAGGACAGTCCGTCCAACGTCCTGTACAACCCAACTCGTGGACAGCCCGAAATAAAGGACAGCCCGTCCAACGTCCTGTACAACCCAACTCGTGGACAGCCCAAAATAAAGGACAGTCCGTCCAACGTCCTGTACAACCCAAACTCGTGGACAGCCCGAGATAAAGGACAGCCCGTCCAACGTCCTGTACAACCCAACTCGTGGACAGCCCAAAATAAAGGACAGTCCGTCCAACGTCCTGTACAACCCAACTCGTGGACAGCCCAAAATAAAGGACAGTCCGTCCAACGTCCTGTACAACCCAACTCGTGGACAGCCCGAGATAAAGGACAGCCCGTCCAACGTCCTGTACAACCCAACTCGTGGACAGCCCAAATAAAGGACAGTCCGTCCAACGTCCTGTACAACCCAACTCGTGGACAGCCCAAAATAAAGGACAGTCCGTCCAACGTCCTGTACAACCCAGCTCAAGGACAGCCCAAATAAAGGACAGCCGTCCAACGTCCTGTACAACCCAACTCGTGGACAGCCCAAAATAAAGGACAGTCCGTCCAACGTCCTGTACAACCCAACTCGTGGACAGCCCGAGATAAAGGACAGCCCGTCCAACGTCCTGTACAACCCAACTCGTGGACAGCCCAAATAAAGGACAGTCCGTCCAACGTCCTGTACAACCCAACTCGTGGACAGCCCGAAATAAAGGACAGCCCGTCCAACGTCCTGTACAACCCAGCTCATGGACAGCCCAAAATAAAGGGACAGTCCGTCCAACGTCCTGTACAACCCAACTCGTGGACAGCCCGAGATAAAGGACAGCCCGTCCAATGTCCTGTACAACCCAACTCAAGGACAGCCCCAAAATGAGGACAGCCCGTCCAACGCCCTGTAGAACCAGCTCAAGGACAGAGTGCTGTATGGAGAACAGCTGATGGACACTGGACAGCAGCTGGATACCCAGTCCACTTTGGCTCGCTAAAGGACCCTGAAAAATTGAAATTTCCTGAAACTCCAGTTTCTGAATAGGAAAACCACTCTATGCCTCCTCTGCAAAATACTTCAGACACAATATCAAACTTCTGTGGCACAAAAATATCTGGCTGCAGCAACTCAGTTTGTTTGGACTTAGGAAGAACAAGCTGAAATTCAAAATATGCTTCAAAACCACTTCTGTCTGATTCATGAGTATTTCAGACAGTTGAAATGGACTTTGCAATGCCCTATACATTATGTGTGATTTCAGTGCATATAACTTACAGTGTGTATAAGTCATGTCATTTGTAAGGTTACAGGTTCAGGGGAGGATGGGAGGAAATTAGCAAAGAAATCTTAGTTTGTCTCTGTTCTTTCTGTGTTAGAAGATCTTAGAGCTCAGCTGCTGCTCTGTCAAAATGATGTGTGACATTGTGATTCAAGCTGATGTTTAGAAAAATCATTTTCACTTAATTTACACTTGAGTAGAAGAATATTATTAGACCAAAGATTGAAGAGACTTCAAAGAGGAACCTGATGTGCCTGATTAGTATATGGAACTACATGTTCAAGCATGATAGACATACAACAACTTTCCACAATAAGATTGTGTTTATCCACATAGTCCTTGTGTCTGTTGGAAGAAACTACAAATGTACTAGTACAACTCTGTGAAAATGCTGTGTACCATTGTGATTTAAAAGCTGATGTTTAGAAAAACAATTTTCACTTGAATCACACTTGAGTAGAAGATACTAGACCAAAGAGTAAATGTTTGAGAAGTTTCTGGTACCACAAACACAATGGAATGTATCTTATCTTTTCCTGATGAAGGCCGGAGGTGGAATATTATATAACTGTGTTTAATCCACTTTGCACTTGATGTTAGAAGAAAGTTCAACTCACTATTTTCAGTGCAGATGAGCCTATGTAGTACAGGAAGCCTATTGTCTGTACTAGGACTTGATTAGAAGGTTTAGCACTTATGTCACAACTGCTGTACAGTCAGTGGTATCACCATCTTCTTGACTGAATCTGCACTGCATGCCTCTTTATGTACAGGAATCAATATACCTATAGAAGTACCTGTATATATTTCTGATGACATTATTGTGAGATTGCTGACCCTCCTTGCCAACGGTGGGGTCAACAAGATTGACACCTGTCACCTTATATCATCAAGTTCCAACCCTTAAAGAAGGTGGACTTGATTCTATAAAAACATATTGCAAGGGATTTAAGACCCAAGTCACACCCCAGCCTCATCTTCAGGCTGAGGAGGACGGAAATTAATAAGAAGGGTGACCTTGGCACGACCTTGTGGTCCATAACCGGCGCAGGCCGCCATCTTGTCTGCTCAGTGCTGATAACTGGCCCTGCGGGAGGTGAGAGGGAAACCCCGACGTTCATCATCGATGACCTGCCGACCTCCAGGCATAACTCCCCTCTAAACAAGCAGAGCAGGAGAGTATATATATATATATATATAATATAATGTAAGTCTTACAGCAGGTAGGCAGGCATGAGACATGGTCATACATGTGCAAGTACTGTTGAAGTAGCACACACACAAGTTCACGGTCAGCTGGGGGCAGGCAGACATGAGACATGGTCATACGTGTGCAAGTAGCACACACACACACACACACACACAAGTTCACGGTCAGCTGGGGGCAGGCAGCCATGAGACATGGTCATACATGTGCAAGTAGCACACACACACACACAAGTTCACGGTCAGCTGGGGGCAGCCAGCCATGAGACTCGGTCATACATGTGCGAGTAGCACACACACAAGTTCACGGTCAGCTGGGGGCAGGCAGCCATAAGACTCGGTCATACATGTGCAAGTACTGTTGAAGTAGCACACACACACACACACAAGTTCACGGTCAGCTGGGGCAGGCAGACATGAGACATGGTCATACATGTGCAAGTACTGTTGAAGTAGCACACACACAAGTTCACGGTCAGCTGGGGGCAGGCAGACATGAGACATGGTCATACATGTGCAAGTAGCACACACACACAAGTTCACAGTCAGCTGGGGGCAGGCAGACATGAGACATGGTCATACATGTGCGATAGCACACACACACAAGTTCATGGTCAGCTGGGGGCAGGCAGACATGAGACATGGTCATACATGTGCAAGTAGCACACACACAAGTTCACGGTCAGCTGGGGGCAGGCAGACATGAGACATGGTCATACATGTGCAAGTAGCACACACACACAAGTTCATGGTCAGCTGGGGGCAGGCAGACATGAGACATGGTCATACATGTGCAAGTAGCACACACACACACACAAGTTCACAGTCAGCTGGGGGCAGGCAGACATGAGACATGGTCATACATGTGCAAGTAGCACACACACACACACAAGTTCACGGTCAGCTGGGGGCAGGCAGACATGAGACATGGTCATACATGTGCGATAGCACACACACACACAAGTTCACGGTCAGCTGGGGGCAGGCAGACATGAGACATGGTCATACATTTGCAAGTAGCACACACACAAGTTCACGGTCAGCTGGGGGCAGGCAGACATGAGACATGGTCATACATGTGCGATAGCACACACACACACACAAGTTCACGGTCAGCTGGGGGCAGGCAGACATGAGACATGGTCATACATGTGCGATAGCACACACACACAAGTTCACGGTCAGCTGGGGGCAGGCAGACATGAGACATGGTCATACATGTGCAAGTAGCACACACACACACACAAGTTCACGGTCAGCTGGGGGCAGGCAGACATGAGACATGGTCATACATGTGCAAGTAGCACACACACACACACAAGTTCACAGTCAGCTGGGGGCAGGCAGACATGAGACATGGTCATACATGTGCAAGTAGCACACACACAAGTTCACGGTCAGCTGGGGGCAGGCAGACATGAGACATGGTCATACATGTGCAAGTAGCACACACACAAGTTCACGGTCAGCTGGGGGCAGGCAGACATGAGACATGGTCATACATGTGCGATAGCACACACACACACACAAGTTCACGGTCAGCTGGGGGCAGGCAGACATGAGACATGGTCATACATGTGCGATAGCACACACACACACACAAGTTCACGGTCAGCTGGGGGCAGGCAGACATGAGACATGGTCATACATTTGCAAGTAGCACACACACAAGTTCACGGTCAGCTGGGGGCAGGCAGACATGAGACATGGTCATACATGTGCGATAGCACACACACACAAGTTCATGGTCAGCTGGGGGCAGGCAGACATGAGACATGGTCATACATGTGCAAGTAGCACACACACAAGTTCACGGTCAGCTGGGGGCAGGCAGCCATGAGACATGGTCATACATGTGCAAGTAGCACACACACACACACAAGTTCACGGTCAGCTGGGGGCAGGCAGACATGAGACATGGTCATACATGTGCAAGTAGCACACACACACACACAAGTTCACGGTCAGCTGGGGGCAGGCAGACATGAGACATGGTCATACATGTGCAAGTAGTGTTGAAGAAGCACACACACACACAAGTTCACGGTCAGCTGGGGGCAGGCAGACATGAGACATGGTCATACATGTGCAAGTAGTGTTGAAGAAGCACACACACACACACAAGTTCACGGTCAGCTGAGGGCAGGCAGACATGAGACATGGTCATACATGTGCAAGTAGCACACACACACACACAAGTTCACGGTCAGCTGGGGGCAGGCAGACATGAGACATGGTCATACATGTGCAAGTAGCACACACACAAGTTCACGGTCAGCTGGGGGCAGGCAGCCATGAGACATGGTCATACATGTGCAAGTAGTGTTGAAGAAGCACACACACACACAAGTTCACGGTCAGCTGGGGGCAGGCAGACATGAGACATGGTCATACATGTGCAAGTAGCACACACACACACACAAGTTCACGGTCAGCTGGGGGCAGGCAGACATGAGACATGGTCATACATGTGCAAGTAGCACACACACACACACAAGTTCACGGTCAGCTGGGGGCAGGCAGACATGAGACATGGTCATACATGTGCGATAGCACACACACACACACAAGTTCACAGTCAGCTGGGGGCAGGCAGACATGAGACATGGTCATACATGTGCAAGTAGCACACACACACACACAAGTTCACGGTCAGCTGGGGGCAGGCAGACATGAGACATGGTCATACATGTGCAAGTAGCACACACACACACACAAGTTCACGGTCAGCTGGGGGCAGGCAGACATGAGACATGGTCATACATGTGCGATAGCACACACACACACACAAGTTCACGGTCAGCTGGGGGCAGGCAGACATGAGACATGGTCATACATGTGCAAGTAGCACACACACACACACAAGTTCACGGTCAGCTGGGGGCAGGCAGACATGAGACTCGGTCATACATGTGCAAGTAGCACACACACACACAAGTTCACGGTCAGCTGGGGGCAGGCAGACATGAGACATGGTCATACGTGTGCAAGTAGCACACACACACACACACACACAAGTTCATGGTCAGCTGGGGGCAGGCAGACATGAGACATGGTCATACATGTGCAAGTAGCACACACACACACACACACACAAGTTCACGGTCAGCTGGGGGCAGGCAGACATGAGACATGGTCATACATGTGCAAGTAGCACACACACACACACACACACAAGTTCACGGTCAGCTGGGGGCAGGCAGGCATGAGACATGGTCATACGTGTGCAAGTAGCACACACACACACACAAGTTCACGGTCAGCTGGGGGCAGGCAGCCATGAGACATGGTCATACATGTGCAAGTAGCACACACACACACACAAGTTCACGGTCAGCTGGGGGCAGGCAGACATGAGACTCGGTCATACATGTGCAAGTAGCACACACACACACACACACACAAGT
This sequence comes from Branchiostoma floridae x Branchiostoma belcheri, assembly GCA_019207045.1. Classification (NCBI taxonomy): domain Eukaryota; kingdom Metazoa; phylum Chordata; class Leptocardii; order Amphioxiformes; family Branchiostomatidae; genus Branchiostoma; species Branchiostoma floridae x Branchiostoma belcheri. Next base: position 572,296 of record CM033028.1, read on the forward strand.
TCACGGTCAGCTGGGGGCAGGCAGCCATGAGACATGGTCATACATGTGCGATAGCACACACACACACACAAGTTCACGGTCAGCTGGGGGCAGGCAGCCATGAGACATGGTCATACATGTGCGATAGCACACACACACACACAAGTTCACGGTCAGCTGGGGGCAGGCAGCCATGAGACATGGTCATACATGTGCGATAGCACACACACACACACAAGTTCACGGTCAGCTGGGGGCAGGCAGACATGAGACATGGTCATACATGTGCAAGTAGTGTTGAAGAAGCACACACACACACAAGTTCACGGTCAGCTGGGGGCAGGCAGACATGAGACATGGTCATACATGTGCGATAGCACACACACACAAGTTCACGGTCAGCTGGGGGCAGGCAGCCATGAGACATGGTCATACATGTGCAAGTAGTGTTGAAGAAGCACACACACACACACAAGTTCACAGTCAGCTGGGGGCAGGCAGACATGAGACATGGTCATACATGTGCAAGTAGCACACACACACACACAAGTTCACGGTCAGCTGGGGGCAGGCAGACATGAGACATGGTCATACATGTGCGATAGCACACACACACAAGTTCACGGTCAGCTGGGGGCAGGCAGACATGAGACATGGTCATACATGTGCAAGTGCACATGTAGCACACACAAGTTCACGGGCAGGCTGGGGGTACTGTTTAATTACAAGTTTCAAAGTCCTTCCACAGTAACAGCTTCTTTCCTAGGCTGCCAAACTATTCGAACTACGTATCTGGCTGAAAACTACTTTCCTCCTGTAGTTGCATGTCAAGCCTTCGAAACTCGAGTAGCATAACAATTTCCTCCATCCATCAACCTGAACTAGAAGTGGCTTGCATTGAACTTGGATTGAACAAATCTATCATAAAAAAACACAACAAAACTCTGTATCATTAATCCATACAGTTTTCTGTTTACTTATTGTTTAAGATTTGTTGCTTATGTTTTGTATTTATTGCTCATGTATTGTAGGACTCCAGGAAGAATAATGACACTACATTTAGTATCACTAAAGGAGATCCAAATAAAACAAACAAACAAACAAACTTACCGCTGCACAGACCTCCTGTCAGCGACCTGCAGCTACAACAAACCTCTCACCTCCGACCAGACGTACAACAATCACATGGCTCATGTTCAGCTATCCTCGTTACCATGACAACCACAGAAACCACGACCGATACATGACAGAGGACAAAGGATATTTCCTCCCCTTGATTATTGATTGCCGTTCGCGAGTGAGCTACAAACAGAAACTATTGATTAATCGCCAGGCAAGTTTCATGGAGGAACAACCACTCAGAGTTACAATAGTGCGGGTTTGTGTCAAGGACAGAGGAGAGGGCTTCTGGGTTTGGGTTTCGGGGGTGAGTGGGGAGGATGTCTGGTGTCAAGTGCATTGACCTGGAATTCTGGAGCTGGAAACAGGACGCAGGGGAAACCAGAGCTGAAGGGGGTGAACCTGTGATAGGATTCAACATTAGGACAACAATCATAGCTTAAGATAACGTCCTTCCTACATAAAATGGTGCATATGGCAGTGCCCATCTCCATTTCAATAGCCCTTGCGCCACACAATCACTTAACAGCAGGGGGCTAGTCCATTGGCAGTGGTGTGTGTGTTCAACCACTTCCCCAAATGCTGAGTGCTAAGGAGAGAAAGCAATATACTGTAAAAATGCATTTCGCTGGGATTTAATTTCGCGGTAACAGGAAAAATGACTTTTCGCGGTGGTTTTAATTTCACGGTAAGTTTGACTGCAGTCTAACACCATAATAGGAAAATGTTTGCGGTAGTTTGAAGTTCGCAGTGAAGTGGTCACCACGAAGTTCCAAATTCAGGCCTTTGTATTGTAATGTAGTTTCAGAGAGTTCTGGTTTTCCTCCAAATCTTCTCCTCTGACTAAATCTCACTTAAATATGTCCGTGAACCTAGGAAATATAATAGGTGTGACCTTACTGAGGAAACAAGTACTCATAAACCATACCTGAAAGGCAACCAAACGCTCCAATATTAACCACCTGTTAAACACCACCGGAACGCAGCGGGCATCAGAAGGTCACGTGTTCCGGATGGTCGGATGTTTAATACTCGCTGATTACAGCGTTCCGGTTGGCTGGTCTTTAAGCTCATTTGCCCGATTGACGCTACGCCCCACTTCACGCCGTACCCTGTTCCCTTGTCGACATGGCACCGCTCATTACATAAGGCACATCTCAGGCAACAGCTAGGTATTTTCTTGTTTGTCAGATAATTGTCAGCAAAAATTTAGCAAGCGATCAAGTCGAACACAGAGAGCTGCACCCATAACCTGAATCTATGTTCACTGTCTGAAACTGTGGACCTGAAAATACAGAGTTTTTCATTGCAAAGTTTTGCTTTGTTTGTTTGACTTTGAACCTTTGTTTATACACGAGACATATTCTTCATTGTATATTAATATCTGTATAATCTGGTCAGACATATAACAAAGATATAACGTTAGATTACATTTGTGTTACTGTCATGTTCATCTTCAAGTTGAAATTAATTTTTTTTCACACAACAGAAACAGAGAATTGATCTGGTTTGGCCCCAACAGACAATACCATGGCAGCAGCTGACATGACGACACGAGCAGACGTTCCGCCGTCACGCGGCGTGGCCAGCTGAGCGGAGACACGTTTCACTTGTGGGCAGGAAATCAATAAATGTTCCTGTTTCTACCATATTCTCAACAGCTACCATTGGTAGGAATGTATAGTGATCATTGGTAGGAATGTATAGTGACCATTGGTAGGAATGTATAGTGACCATTGGTAGGAATGTATAGTGACCATTGGTAGGAATGTATAGTGACCATTGGTAGGAATGTATAGTGACCATTGGTAGGAATGTATAGCTTTATCAGGGTTTAATTGGAGAACACAAATTATTGTTTTTCAATACAACCTACAATAAGATACCACAGAAGAATGGAAACTACAAATATCAGGTTATGCAGAAAAAATAGTTTGGAAAAAAAAAAGAATCCACACTAAGAAATCAATATACAGTACCTTAAAAGTCTGAACATGAAATCTTACATAAGACAGCAGTACAATAAATATAGTATTCTCATGTTAGGGAGTCACAGGAGAATACGGTTCATTTTTTTTTACAATTTACATCAATTCCCATAATTCTAATTCCATCGGATGTCATGTGGAAGGATTTCTGCTTTGACTTTGATTCCTGCAGAAGCGTTTCCTGTGACTTCCCAGGTGTTTATAGCTGAAGGCACGTCTCCTGATGTCCATGTATATTTATAGCTTATACATCACCAAGTAACGTTAGTACACATTTATACATGCAAGTCTGTCGCTCTATCATGTCATGGGCAATGATTGTCACAGTAAAATTCCCCTGATGTCTTTATTTATTTCATTATTCTGATGCATACAGTTAAGGTTATTCCACACCAATGCATTATCAAAGATGGTTTGAACAGTTCGCAAAGCAAAAATGCTAAGATCAAGATGGAGATAGCGTTTGGAGGAATCTGACTTTATCTTTTCTTTTATTTACTTATTTTGACGAGGCATGCAAGCCTGTCGTTTTCTAAACTGAAAAGGGCAGAAGGTTTGCAGCAATTTGTGGTGTTCAATATTGAGATTCAGCTTGATAAGACTGAAAAGAGCAGACAGTTTGCAGGATGTGGTGATGAATATTGAGATTCACAGCCGTCCTTCAGAGCGGATATCACTACTGAATAAGGCATTTATCATTTATCTCCCTCCGTCAGGCCAGCTTCATAAGGCGTCCGTCTTCATTCCGAGCGGCAAATTTATAGCAGGGGAACAATAAACGCTCTATCACTAGTACTGTAAATGCAGAAATGTTCACGGTGGATTAATGTTCGCGGTTTTCGCGGTGACCATTTTGCCGCGAACTCAAAACCACCGCGAACATTTTTCTATTATGGTATTAGATTGCAGTCTATGGTGTTACCGCGAAATTAAAACCACCGCGAAAAGTCATTTTTCCCGCTACCGCGAAATTAGATCCCAGCGAACTTGCACAAATACATTTACAGTATCAGGGCCGCCTCAGCAGCAGGGACGCACCATGATCGCAGCAGATCTAGAGGGGCACTCATTACAGCCCCCTGTGTGGTTAGTGTGGTTTGTGTAGAGTTACATAGGTTTCCTTTCACCTAAAGTCTTGTTTATTAAAATCCGCCATAGAATTTCAGGTTTCTGAAGAGGAGCAGCACTTGGTTTATTATATCAGGTTCTGATGAGGTTCTGCTTCATATGTCTCCATTTCACCTAGTAGGAAAAATGTTTTTCTAAGGTCCTGCATGGCCAAGTAAAGGTAAGCATGTTACCAGTCGTAATGTTTAACTTTACATTTAAAACAACGGAAAGTCAGTCAGTTGAACTCTCCAAATGAAAGATCATACCTCTGACAAGTAGTAAATCAACATATTTTATACATATATATTTATAATTCAAGGCTCAAAATTCATTAGGTGCATTGGTGCACCCAGCTTAAAAAATTGGGTGCACCAAAAACTTTTTGGGTGCACCACTTAAATTTAAGTAATAACCTAATAATAAAACTTAGTTACAAGCTATCAAATTCTTCAAGTACTAATACTACTATGACAGACATTTTTATTTATCTTTCTTACACTTAGATGTCAAGAATATGATGTATACTAGTATACTTTGATAGCTATATGTACATAAACATAAGAAAATAATTGGGTGCACAACTTCAATATTGGGTGCACCTGGGTGCACCTGCACCCAGTATTTCGACCCCTGTAATTCAAAAACATGATTATCATGTGTTAATTCAAACATTACGACCAATCTATTCTGCCATCAGCCCTACTCTCCGCCAGCCTTCCTCCCCACAGAGCAGCTGACTAGCATTGAGTTAAGGCAGTCTTAGCTGCTGATTTGCATAACAGGCAGACAACAAGATTACAGGTTATATATAGACATCCCTGCAGGAACCCACAGGAGAGCTGACAGGCTGCAGGCTGGCATGTATCAACTAACCAAGTACTGAGGAGGAGCTTTTACCTATATGGGGAAAAAGAAGGTGACATTTGACAGGTTGACAGGTATCGATCGGGTCTCTAGACGAAACAATTTGAGGAGTAAATAAGAGGTGAATCTTCGGCCATGTGAGAATGATATGAATCCAATGTAATTTGCAGCACTCCGAGTGTGAAGAAAAAGAAAAGTTTTACCTTACAACATTTCTGAGGGTCTGCATGGGGGATTCCCAAGAACAGCCCACGTATTACGCTAAAATCAAGGAAGGCGATCAAGCAGTGTGAGCCTTACAGCCCTGTACAGCACTAATACCTGCTGTAACTCACAGCCCTGTACAGCACTAATACCTGCTGTAACTCACAGCCCTGTACAGCACTAATACCTGCTGTAACTGACAGCCCTGTACAGCACTAATACCTGCTGTAACTTACAGCCCTGTACAGCACTAATACCTGCTGTAACAGTGACAGCCTTACAGCCCTGTACAGCACTAATACCTGCTGTAACTCACAGCCCTGTACAGCACTAATACCTGCTGTAACTGACAGCCCTGTACAGCACTAATACCTGCTGTAACTTACAGCCCTGTACAGCACTAATACCTGCTGTAACAGTGGCAGCCTTACAGCCCTGTACAGCACTAATACCTGCTGTAACTCACAGCCCTGTACAGCACTAATACCTGCTGTAACTCACAGCCCTGTACAGCACTAATACCTGCTGTAACACAGCCCTGTACAGCACTAATACATGCTGTTACACAGCCCTGTACAACACTAATACCTGCTGTAACACCCCTGTACAGCACTAATACCTGCTGTAACACAGCCCTGTACAACACTAATACCTGCTGTAACACCCCTGTACAGCACTAATACCTGCTGTAACAGTGGCAGCCTTACAGCCCTGTACAACACTAATACCTGCTGTAACACAGCCCTGTACAGCACTAATACCTGCTGTAACACAGCCCTGTACAGCACTAATACCTGCTGTAACACAGCCCTGTACAGCACTAATACCTGCTGTAACACAGCCCTGTACAGCACTAATACCTGCTGTAACACAGCCCTGTACAGCACTAATACATGCTGTAACACAGCCCTGTACAGCACTAATACCTGCTGTAACACAGCCCTGTACAGCACTAATACCTGCTGTAACACAGCCCTGTACAGCACTAATACCTGCTGTAACACAGCCCTGTACAGCACTAATACATGCTGTAACACAGCCCTGTACAGCACTAATACCTGCTGTAACAGTGTCAGCCTTACAGCCCTGTACAGCACTAATACCTGCTGTAACACAGCCCTGTACAGCACTAATACCTGCTGTAACACAGCCCTGTACAGCACTAATACCTGCTGTAACACAGCCCTGTACAGCACTAATACCTGCTGTAACACAGCCCTGTACAGCACTAATACATGCTGTAACACAGCCCTGTACAGCACTAATACCTGCTGTAACAGTGTCAGCCTTACAGCCCTGTACAGCACTAATACCTGCTGTAACACAGCCCTGTACAGCACTAATACCTGCTGTAACACAGCCCTGTATAGCACTAATACCTGCTGAAACTTACAGCCCTGTACAGCACTAATACCTGCTGTAACACAGCCCTGTACAGCACTAATACCTGCTGTAACAGTGGCAGCCTTACAGCCCTGTACAGCACTAATACCTGCTGTAACTTACAGCCCTGTACAGCACTAATACCTGCTGTAACACAGCCCTGTACAGCACTAATACCTGCTGTAACACAGCCCTGTACAGCACTAATACCTGCTGTAACAGTGGGAGCCTTACTGCCCTGTACAGCACTAATACATGCTGTAACACAGCCCTGTACAGCACTGATACCTATTGTAAGTTACAGCCCTGTACAGCACTAATAGTACCTGCTGTAAGTTACAGCCCTGTACAGCACTAATACCTGCTGTAATACAGTCCAGTACAGCACTAATACTTGCTATAACGTAGCCCTGTACAGCACTAATACTTGCTGTAACAGTGACAGCCTTACAGCCCTGTATTATGCACTAATACCTGTTGTAAGTTACAGCCCTGTACAGCACTAATACCTGCTGTAACTCACAGCCCTGTACAGCACTAATACCTGCTGTATCAGTGAGAAACTTACAGCCCTGTACAGCACTAATACCTGCTGTAACACAGCCATGTACAGCACTAATACATGCTGTAACGTACCCCTGTACAGCACTAATACCTGCTGTAACAGTGGCAGCCACAGCCCTGTATACAGTAGGCAGAATCACAGCTCCCCTGGCCAGCTGCCAACATTAGCAACCTGCAGATTCCATGTATTGATTTCCAATATCCCTGCTGTAGGGAACATCAACGTCTCGTCTTCAAAACAATCTCCCTGTTTTCCTCCAATCCACGATCAATGCTTAACGACGTCACCCACAAAAGCTGATCAAACCCCTTAATTAGATGTGAAATCATCTGGAAACCTAGGAAATGCGACCAATGGCAATGATAAGCACAGGAGAGCAGTAAGACTATCATGTATACTGGAAGGCATGAAATGAGCAGTGACTATCAGTGACTCGTGACACGGTAGTCGTACATTACCTGTAGTCCTGGTGATTATCCCATCATAAACCACAGCAGCCATGGTGTCTGCACACATCACGTACAACATCAGCTCTGGACCAGTCCTCCGGAGCAGTTACCGTGCCAACCGCGGGTTGTGAGGACCTCCCAACATCCTCCCTACATCACCTCCATCTGATCCTCTAACTGTCTTATCATGCAAATTCCTGCAGATACCATCTTAATTAGGGGGGTTGCCATTTAGTTTTTACCTCTAATATTATTCTACTGTAAAAAAAGACATTGAAAATTGCGTTACTTCTCACAAAAATTATTGGGTAACATTTTTACCTTTATATACCTTCATTATGAGAAGCTTATTGTGTGACACAATAATCCACCCCTTGTGTAAGTGGTACGTGCCAGAATACCCGGAAGTGACGTCATTAGAAAGGACATTCCATCATGGCGGACCGAGAGAGAGAAGTTTTAGAGAAACAGATCAGATGTTTGTCCAGTAAGTCCGTTTTGCTCTGTTTTAGGGCTATTTTACAATTATGGTGTGAAGGCAGTAGTATATAGATTATTCTGTGTAATTTTTGTGAGCTGTAGTTGTGGTATGGGGGAGAAGAATGGCCGGGAACTCCGAGGTTTGTCCTGTCGGCAAGATTTTGCGGTGTCAACAAAAACCGAAACTGAGTGGTCAGCAGAAGGCCGGGAGGCGCCGGGCGGAGTTGGGCGGGAGTTGTGGGCCCTGGAGCCGGGGGTAGCGGGGAGGGCGGCCTGAGGGGGTCGGGCGGACATCTGTACGTGTGTTGGTCACAATTTGTGGTCTGTTTAGGGGTGGGGTTAAGTCGTTTGTGCATGTGTTCACGTCATTACGTCACGTACGTTTTGTTTTGAAGTAACTCAGCACCATAACGGTCACTTCGTAGTGCCAGACAGACGACTTCATCGCCTAGTCAAAAGGAGAAGGAAGAAAGAAAATAGTTGTTCAGGTTTTTAAAGGATTACCAGCATGCTGTGTCCACTGAGATTTCAGAATTACAAACACTACCCAATGGAAAGTGAATGGCCTCATACCACGAGGAAAGAATATCAGCAAAGAGTCAACCACGAAAGTCTATATATAATATGTGCTGACCTAGTTATGCAGTTTCCAATCCGATAGACGAAATGACAAACAATATTAAACCACTTGCAAGTTGCAGTGAAAATTTACTGTTGTAAATGTAGACATGCTTGTGACTCCACCTATCCAACTGATGCTGAAATGCAGCAGTATGTATCAAATGAGCACTTCTTGGCCGTAAGGGTTAGCAGTGATTCTTGCATCTTTCCAACCGAAGGCCAACGGCAACTCTTCTGCTATTTTCAACCACCTAGAACACAACCAAGGACATTCCTTCAACCTCCAATCTACCGACATCCTAGACCGTGAAGCCCGCTGGTTTGAACGGGGAGTTAGAGAGGCCATATATGAGAGAATATACAATCCCACCCTCAACAGAAAAGGGGGGCTATGTATGGAACTTTCCGGCACTTGGGACATAGCACTACCCCCCTACCCCCCCCCCCCCCCCCCCCCCCCCCCCCCCCGGCCAACAAAACTTTTAGCTAATGTAACTAAAACAACAGGAGCTAATTGACTAATTTGCATTAACTATGTCTTAGCCTTGATATCCTTGAAATCCAAATTGTCTTCAGCTTGACTTTGGCTTAGCTTGGTTTTCTTTGGAATCCAAATCGTCTTCAGTCTGAATTGTCTTACAACCTTTCCTATTGGACATCTGAAATTGTCTTCATTCATAGCTAGAGTATAAAAGACCTGTTTCTTCCAGATCTCTTCAGTGTCACTGACGAAGGATAGTGGATTCTATCCGAAACGTCTGACCGTTTCAAAACCATATCCAGTTACTTGAGTAACTATTTTTGGGGCATCTTTCCAACCTTTGCTGTTCCTTAGCATTACTATAAGGTGTCAGGCAATCATTGCTCTAGGTCAGCTTCTGACTGAGGAGAAGAGATGCTGTTTCAGTCTTCTTATTCATACTTATACCTGGTACCCAAGCCTTTCACAGCTGCTGAATGCCTTTCATCCTGCCGGCAAAGGGTAGAAAAGAAGCCACCTGTACTTTTGTCAGCAACCTTGGCCTCTAGCCTAGGCTTTATAAAGTGGTGACCTGGACTTCTTATTTTAGTTCTGTGTACAACTTCTGAAGTGTCTGACACGGTATGCGCCTATATGACTTGAGTATGAAAAGGATTGAAGATGTGAATTTGGTCATCACACAACAGGGCTGGACAAGTCCACTAGCCTTATTGTCGAGGGCAAGCAAAATTGCTGATCAGGCAAGCATATGTCCTACAAACACTTGCCCAATCGGGCAAGTAATATTTTTCCTTGAGCGAGATTTTGATATACATGTACTTACTTTTCACAGCCATGGCATCAAGCATAATTTGGTCAACACAGAAAAAGAAAGTCAACGATAGAAGTATTTCATTGCTACTAGAAAAGAGAAGAAACTAAAGCTACTAAAATTTGGGGCAAGAGAAAATCTGATTTAGGCAAGTAATTTTTTTATGTACTTGCTTGGTAGGACAAGTGAATTTTGGAAAACTTGTCCAACACTGCACAGACTGTCTCCACTGAGTTCTTCAGGATAAGGCATCACCAAGGTACACATTTGTCAGAAATCTCTGAAATGTAGCAGGGATGGGGTAATGTCTGGTACAGGAAGTCACACAGGATAGTGACTCTCCCATATATGGTCAGGGCAAGACGGTACATGTGTGAGCTGGTCATGTCTCAGGGCATGCAGTTCTAGGGATGGGTGCTAGGTGGTGCTTTTGAACTGTCAGAGGCAGGTTTGTAGCATGTACAGAGACTGAAGGAAAACTCCTGTGCAAGATGCCAACATTGTTCTACATATCATACAGATAGACTGTCCACCTGACAGGGAAGTCTCCAGGTTTGAATTCTTTTCCATCCCACTCATTGTTTGGGAGTCTACAATATCAGTTTTCCTTGTTAAATCTGTCATTTCAAGTCTACGAAAATATCATTTCATGGCATGTCACAAAATTCACATTTTTGACTGGATTGGGCGAATGTGTTCTCTGTCCCAACAGGAAACTTGGGTCCTTGAATAATTGTATTTTCATTTATACTTGCAACTAGCCTTTAGGCATGAATTTGCGATAAAGATATTCATTGTAAAGCTTATACTGGTGCACTGTGAACAACTGCGAGCTCTGAGTTCTCCTTTGTTGTTATAGGAGCCTACTGAGGTGCAGGAATTGATATCTGATAGTGATATGTTGTGTTCCCTCCCCAGACCTGATCAGCACACACAAGCAGCTGTCAGCCCAAGAGCAGCTACAGGACAGGTTGGGACAGCAGACAGCAAGACAGCTACAGGGCAGGAGGGGGCAGCAGACTTCAGCACCTGTCGCTTCTTCAAGACATACCAGACACAGGTACACCTGGAGTACACCTGTCGGCAGCACTAACACACACCCGACGTCTGCTTGTAGTTCAGCTGTCAGCAGTACCAAAACAGCAGCAGCTACTGCACACAAACTGGTCAGACAGACACCGGCAGCACCCGTGTCTGCTCACATGACTGTCACCATGGCAACTACGGGGTTCACTTCAGGTCATACAGGAGTTGCCCCTGTACGCAGACCGACGTCCCGCCCAGCCGTACAGGGTAGCAGTCACCCCTCCTCTGGTGCTAAAGTTATCAGGAGTGCGGCAGCTTCACAGGGCAGCTCCCAGTACAGATGGACTCCTGCTGTCACAAGTACAGCCAACACAGCATCAGGGCTGGTACAGAGGACAGCAGTCACCCTGACTAATACAAAAACTACAGTCCCCCCAGCTAACACAATCCTGAAAACTGCTAAGACAAACTTACAGAAACCTGCAGTATCAGGAGTGAAGCCCCCAGCCCACCCTGTGACCACCTCTGTGTCTGTACCATCACAGCCTGTCTCCACTGACCATGTTGTTGCCACTAAGTACTCACTGAAAAAGGTGTCTCCAGCTCAGCTGTCTCCCAGTAAAACTTCCACCCCCAGAGCCGCGGCGTCGGCTGGTGTCCGCCCGTCCACAGGTCGGCTTGTGTCCAGCAGATTCAGGTTAAGGAAGGCTGTTACCGAGTCAGGCTCTCTCCAGGCACACAGTAGAACTGTTGGTACAGAGTTAGGGCCTTCCCAATCCCAGACACACAGTAGAGCTGTACACGCTACTGGGTCATCAGGGGTGGTGTGTAGCCGCTACAGACTGAACAAAGTCTCACCAGGAGGAACAAACAAGTCAGGAGCACACAGGGTGGGCGGGAGTCGGAAGACTCCGTCTCCTAAGGTCCTGACAAGCAAACACAAGCTGAGACGCCAGGCCGGGAGAGGAAGCAGTATGTCCAAGACGTCCCCAGGTCTGAGTAAGAGGTCTCCCGTGGGCTTTGTGACTGTAGGGAAGTACAAGCTGCGAGCGAAGCGGGGCAGTACGCCGGGCGTGAGGAGGGGTGGGGGGAAGTCCGCGGGCGCCGTGGTCAGCAGGTACCGACTGGTGAAGCCACAGCCGGCCTCAGACACAGACAGGCAAGTACATCAAGATAGGGTTCTACATCTGGTCTGTCGTTGTAGCCTGGATACCATTCTCCATAGTAACTGGAGGATAAATCTTCTTCTTTGATTTGTGCTAAATGGTTGGTAAGTAAAAAGATTGAGCCGGCACTTACTACGGAGGATGGTACCCAGGCACTTTTGTTATATCATTGAGAAAAAATTGAAATTTGTGAACCTAAGACACCTAAGAGAAGTGTCAAATTCTCTTTGCAAATATGGGCTTTTCAGATAGTAGAGTGAAGTTTAAGTTTCCAGAGAACTGCATGGTTGCACTTTGGTCTGCACCTGCTAGGTGGCATCGTTAGTCCATCTACAGCTTTGAAGGGCAGATGATGATATTCAGATCGGACAAATTTTAGATTTTCCCTGATTGGAAAAACAGACGAGAAGTAGAGACAAATGGTTGAAGTTTCTCAGCTTTAATACCATCAGAATGCAGACAAATTAAATAAATTACATAATGTACCAGCACAATCATGTAATATACATATAAACTTATATATAATCTTCATCCAAATTTGTACAGTTACTGTAAAGTCATCCATTTTTGCAATAGGAGGGGAATGGAGGTTCTTGCTGTTTGAAGTTCGTGGCTGAAATAGCTCTGATGTGCAGTAGAAATGCATCACATATATCTTCTGTATCATGATTTTGTGTTGAAGTTTGTGGTTGAAAGAGCACTGTTGTGCAGTAGAAATGCACTACATACATTTGCTGTATCACAGTTTTGTGTGTAGAGATCGCTGCAAAACTGCAAAACTGAAGCCAGCGCAAACATTGGAAGATCTACTGTAGTTCCTAAAAGCAGCCTGAGATGTTGACTCAGTGCCAGAGTTTGATTGACAGGTGGAGCAGACAACCCTTCCACATAGATGTGTCAGGCACACTAGGCAGGGGTGTGATGTCGTTGTTTTGTAAATCTTGTTTTATTTTCACAACTTTGATAGTGTCTTCTTACATGGCAATCATGACACCATAGATACATACCAGTTTTGCACATCTACTGTACTTCAGAATTGTCTCGACTGTGAACTTCAAATACTTTGGAAATCTCCTTATTATGTATACCCTCCTACTGCCAAATAAAGTCCCTGCAAAATAACTGAATCTACAGTATCCTTATGTTCTGTAAAAGTTCATTCAGCAGACATAGCCCAGAGGCGGCGGCACCAAATTTCGTTTGGGGGGGCGAACTTTTACTGACAGAATTGTACGGCACATGTAGCGCCGAAGGCGCTACCAGTCTCGCCGGAGGCGCGACCATCCTAGGGGGGTCCGGGGGCATGCTCCCCCGGGAAAATTTGAAATCTTGACCCTCTAAAACGCCATTTCCTACGTTTTGACGCGCATATTTTGCTGCCAGACTAAGCTAAATTTAATGACAATTCTGTTAGAAAGACACATGGTTTTAGCGAGGGCGATGCCTCCAAAATATATTCACGATTCCGAGTGTCGAAGGTGCAAGCTGTCGCAAGGTTGGTCTGGGAAAATTTCAAAATCTGTACCCTCTGAAACGCCATTTTCTGTATTTTGGGGGACAAATTTTGCTGAGGGACTATGCTAAATCTAATGTCATTTTTGTGAATGAAAGAGATGTTTGAGGGCAATGACCCACGCCTCGATCAACAAATTTTCACCATGTCCTTGTGAGCGCCGGAGGCACAAGTCATCGCTAGGGAGGTCTGGACAAAATTTTGAAATCTTGACCGCCTAAAACGTCCTTTCCTGCATTTGAGGCCCACATTCTGCTTGTAAACCAAGTATAGTACGATAGTAAAATTTCTATTAGTTAAAAAGGTTTTTAAGAGCGACGCTCCCGCAACATATTGTCCTGCGCCGACATGGCCAAAGACGCGAGCCGTCACAAGGGAACACTGGCGAAATTTTGAAATCGGGACTCTCTGAAACGTCATTTCTTGCGTTTTCAGGCGTAAATTTTCCCATTAGACTAGCTTGATTTAATGAAATTTCCATCATCAAAAAATACACAAGGTTTCAGCTTGATTTTCTGGGGGGGGGGGCGACGCCCCCCCAACATATTTTTCGGGGGGGCAGCAGCCCCCCTGCCCCCCGGTGCCGCCGCCACTGCAGCCCAGCTGGTGTGCAGCCTGACCAGCATGTTCCCATACAGGGTCTACTAGCCAGGATTTTATTCTAGCATTGTGGTAGCCACGTGGTAAGAAGCGCAGTTGTGAGTATTGTAGGGGGGCCCCATGGAGAAAGCGTACCACTGAAAATGTTTGAATTAAATACAAATCACAGCGTAGGGGATACAAGTCACAGCATAGGGAATACAAGTCACAGCATAGGTGTCCACAATGCTCAAATGTGCTGGCAAGAATACTGTCTTGGCCCTTGAGGAATGTTTGTAAGCTAACCAATCCTGGGTAAACAGTTTGGGGTCAGCTGGGCACAAATAGATCTGACCTTTACCCATGACCTATGACCTGACAGGTCACATGTTGGGCATGCTAGGAGTTTCTGGTTCTTCCCATGGGATCTATTTCTGGGTCAAGGTCAGGAGATGGGGTTTCAGTAATGACCTACATAAATCATCCGTCAGCTGGGCCTGTCAATCAGGGCTGGGACGTGAGGTCGTCTGAGGTCATGTTCAGGGGCTGCTGGGGAGGGGGGCGTGTGAGGGGGTGAGTTTTTCTCAAATAGTTTCGGGGTCCGTCCATCCATCTGACTTCAGGCTTTATTGCGTGTTTCCCGATCTCAGAATGACACAAGCTCACGCAACGCACATATAAGGAGTAAATCTCGTAACAACTTTTCTAATCTCCTAAATCTTCCTCCTAGCCAAAGTTAGGTCATTTATTAATACTAACTCAGCTGTTTCCCTGGCAGGTCAGCTAAGGACACGGGGACAGCAAAGTTCCCCAGCCAGGAACAGCTGAGATGGACAAGGTCAAGTTCCTCTGCTGTCATGGCGGAGCAGCATCGGGTTACGGACACCAGGAGGGGGCGCTACGTCATTCCTGGAACAGGTGGGTGTGGCTGGGAGTGATGCATGATGGGACTGGTGGTAAAAGTGAAAGTGAAGTGGTACATTAGAAAGTGAAGACTGGTTCTGCATGGACACATCAGTTCGTTTCCTTTGATACTCAGTGGAAAGTGGAAAGGATCTTTAATAATCATTGTCAGACTACCTGTAGAGTTGGGAGGTCAGAAACAATGGCTGTAAGTTAATGGGGCTGAGAGGATTTTCACAGTGTGTGTTTGGAGATGGAACAGGATGGCTGGATGCCTGTGGAGGGAGGAAATGTTAGAAACTCCCAGTGGTACATGAGGTCGCTGTGTGGGAATAAGCACCCTGCTGTCAGTATGCTGCTGTACATGTGTGTCTGGTATCAGGTTACAGGGTGCCGGTGTCTGGTTACACCAGTGACGTCCTGCGGGTTTCAGTTCACAGGTAGTAAAGAGGAAAATGGCAGACCTAAGAGTCATCTGAGGTCACCGTTTCAAACTTGCTCTGTAGTGTGGACTTCTGAGGAATTCCAGTCTAGATGATGGTAGGAAGATGTGTTGGCAACTCACTGGGTCACATGGGTTTGCCGTGTAGTTTCCACGCGTTTTCGCGTGCGACGGCCGCACGTCACGTAAAGTTGGGGAGTAACCTACCATGGCGCCGCAGCCCTTAACCCTACGCATCGCTGCCATTGCCACAAGCAGACACAGAATCTCCGACATCTCTGCACAGAAACCCAGGGGGGTAAAAGAGTCGTGGGGAGCAAACCCTAATACTCCTGTCTCAAAAAAGCCAGGGAGAACGGCCCCTGCAACTACATAGTAATACATGTGCCTACTCTCACCTCTCAAATAGAAGTACCCCCTGGAATAAAAGTACCCCCCGGACAAATCTTCAAAATCTAATAAAAGTACCCCCTGGAATAAAAGTACCCCCCCGGAAAAATACCAAATTGACATGTAAACTGTGCCCATGCTACTTCAGTCCAAGAGAAGATGATAAGCAGGTAGGCTCTTTTTATTTATTTATGCCTCAGTACCATATCAGTTATTTTTTTTTATTACCATATCAGTTAATTGTATAAATAATGAACAGAATAATTCCTATGTTATTGCACATATTTTCTTTATCTGAGTGTTACACCATCAACAAAGATTAAAATAAAAGTAAAAAAATGAATGAAAATAAAAATTGAAGAAATAAAAAAAGAAGTTTATTTTATAATCATTGTTACAAAATAACATTTTGAAGAAACATTCCAACTTAGAATACCTTATTCACCACTTGTGCTATTTTCAATGTTGCAGAAACCAAGGTCATAGACACTGCCCCCTGTCGAGAAATACCGGTACTGCAGAAAATATATGATTCTCTCGCGCATTACCGCGAGATTCGGCGTGAGTTGATGAATCCAACATGGCGGATCTTTTCGAGCCGATTGAACGCTATGCTTTGTTTTGGAATGATTTTTTCGTTGCTGGAACATTAAAACAAGTTGACTACGGGTGAAAAATAGTGGAAAAGTATTGGTAACTTTTTAATTTGTTTGGTTGGTGGTTAATTTCTGTGTTTTGATAGAGAATTTACGGAAGTAAGCGACTGTGTGTGTAGCATGTGACCTCGATGTTTTCGTCTTTGTTCAGCGCAACATTTCAAGATTTTTGGAAGGTTAAAGATGGTTCAAAACGAAAAGGATATATTTTTTTACGAGTCCAGTGCCGAATCACTTGTGTTCCGGTATTTTTGGACCTGAACCGAAACGTTTTTGCAAGTCCAGAACTGGTCCTGCGTACCGGTACGCATCCCTACTAGTAGTTTGTTTGGGTCATATCGCTAGCGGCAGGGAAATCCGCGATGAGTCGTCCGAAAAATAGTGAATATTAAGCAAAAATACAGCGGAAATATGGGCAGAAAATACCAAACTTTCAATATTTTTTGGGTCCCTGGTTAGTAAAGAAAGCCCCAATTTGAAAAAAAAAATAAACGTACCGTCTAAAATAAGGACGTACCGGGTGGATTTTGAGGCGGAAAAAAATAAACGTACCGGTACGTTTATTTGAGAGGTGAGAGTAGATGAACAAGTAACGATAGGGTGCTATTGAAATAGTAAGGAAAAAACAGTATTTTAGGCATCAAAGTTATGCTTTTTCAACCCAGGATGCTATGAGAGGGTGTTGACCCGGGGTCAGGCTTGTGACACTCCCTGACACCTGGCCGGTAACCCAACTCCTCCTGACGTTACGATGGATTGATCCGCCGCTCGGAATAGCCACCCCGCCCGGCCGTGCGTGAGGGGGCGGAATCCCTGCCGGCTATTTCTGCCCTGTACAAACTCTGCAAGCTATACTTAAACCTGAACTATCCCGGCTTACAAATTTTTATGTGGCTTCACTACACCCAAGTCGTATATCTGTCAACCTTGGACATGTACATGTTACCGTAAACATGCCAGGATGTGCGTATTCATGTACACTATATGCATGTACACTATATGTGTTGCACTAACACAGAGGGCAGGGACTCGTGTTGTGTTAACTACTGCCAACTGCTTCACAAGTCTGGAGCACCACTGACGTTGGGGACCAGTGTAGTGGTGCTACCTGAAGCGTCTGACCATTTCTAAATTCTATCCAGTTGCCTGAGAAACTCCATGGCTTACGTACATGTTAAACAAGTCAGTCTGTTCACTATATACAACACTGTAACTAGTGTAAGTGTAACACACAGGGCAGGGACTGGTGTTGTGTAAGCTACTGCCCACTATACACAAGTCTGAACTATCCCTGATGTTAGTTACCAATGTAGTGGCACTACCTGAAATGCCTGACCGTTTACAAATTCCATCCAGTTGCTTGAGTAACTTTTACCTTGTATATTTTATTACCAGTATGTCTAACCTTCATGGCTGTATGTACTGAAGGTTAAGGCCGTGTGTTGGCAAAGTTCCACATACCCTTCTGACCAGGTGGTGGCCGACAGATATGAACGAGCCTGAAGGGGCCATGGATCGGTCCGTCCTGGTGCATGATGGGAGCCAGCAGGTGTCGCCATGACTACAGTTCACCAGGAGGGCCACTCCAAGTTATCTGCTTGGTTCTCACACTTTTCAAAAGGATTATGGTGTAAGCAGAAGGATAAACAACCTTAAAACTTTCAGTTAATAGAATTTTCATCAATCAGGGACTGTTATTAAAGGTAAACACACGTACCTCCAAATTTTCGATGGCTATCAGCCCATCTTGATCACGGAGTGACCTAGTTCTCGCGAGAGTTGTGAGAACTAGGTCAAGACTTGCATGGATCTTATAACTTTCATAATCATCTTTATGCAGTAAGAGTGGAAGTTGACTTAGATGCAATCTTGCCATCTGCTCTTTAGTCCAGAAGTGGGAGGGTTTGTGGCCCAAGCAGTGGAAGCTTGTATCAGAATGCCTAACTGTTTCATATGGAACCCCAGACCATCAGTGTATAGCTGATGTGTTGAAACAATACAACACCCTACAGGAAGGATGGCTTGCAGTCCTCTGTTTGGGAAGGATGTTAAACTTAGAGACTGTAAAGCCAACACGTGGAGCATGTTAAACACAATAGATTAATAAATGTTGGACCATAAAGTGAAGACCAGGTTCCATCTCTCCTACCTGATAGTGAACTGAAGAGGACTAATTTAATCTAGCAAGGAGGGCCACCTCGTGACGGAGTATTGTGTTGTAGTTAGGGTTGTACTGCTGTTTGCAGCTGTATCGTGTTGTAGTTAGGGTTGTACTGCTGTTTGCAGCTGTATCGTGTTGTAGTTAGGGTTGTACTGCTGTTCGCAGCTGTATCGTGTTGTAGTTAGGGTTGTACTGCTGTTTGCAGCTGTATCGTGTTGTAGTTAGGGTTGTACTGCTGTTCGCAGCTGTATCGTGTTGTAGTTAGGGTTGTACTGCTGTTTGCAGCTGTATCGTGTTGTAGTTAGGGTTGTACTGCTGTTTGCAGCTGTATCGTGTTGTAGTTAGGGTTGTACTGCTGTTTGCAGCTGTATCCCTAAAATCCCTTTGCTGCATTTGCATGTAGTTTGGCGTGTCGTCTGCTAATATGTACGAGATGATGCACATTGTTTTTTTACAACGTAGCTGTTTGTATAAGCCATATTATTAAGTGATGTGATATTTCATAAATCACCCCTATCTCCTTGTTCAATTTTATTTCTGTGTCATGACACTGGCTCCTACTACTACATGACAAATGGCAAAATAGCCCTGACCTGAGCTGAACTTGAGCCCGTTCCAACCTCACATGTCCAGCATTTCTCCCAGCTTAGAGGAGCAGCATGGTTTATGGCAGCTGGAGCAGGTTCTGGCCTTATGCAGCTCGGACGTACTAACTTTAGGTGCAGGTCTAGTCTGTTATGCTGCCCAGGCCACGTCTCACGGCCTGTGGGTTAATTCGTCACACAGATAACACAAAAGTTATGACTGGATTGCTTGCCTTCTCGGTCTTGGCCCAAGAGGAAATTTCCGAACAGATGTTCACACTGATATCCAGTTATCGTTCAGAATGTTGTCCACCTTTGGGACTGGCTGGGCAGTCGGAACCATTTAGGGCTGATGTGACCACAGGCCTGGAGGCAGGAAACTTTATAGATGGTGGACATACAGACGGGTCTGGTGTGGTCAGGCCTTTCCTAGACAACAGTTAAACCTTTACCTTACAAGAGGTGAAAGTTGGGAGTTAGGGCCTTCCCCAGACAACAGCCGAACCCAACCTTACAAATGGTAAAAGTTTGGGTCTTTCCAAGCCAGCAGTCAAACCCAACCTTACAAATGGTACAAAATGTAAAAGTGGGGATTTGGGGTCCATGTTGATAACAGTTCTTGTGACAATATAGGTCTGTTGTGGAAGGTAGAGGTTTGTAAACTTATCAAAAAAAGTTTGGAAAGTAATTTTGCTCATTCATAATCATATCTCCATTTGTGGGAACAGCTTCAGGTCTGAATACATGTATGTGAAAAGTTTTGCTGTCGCTGCAATTAGTTCTCAACATTTATCTCTATGGTAACAGTAGCAGCTGTTGCTCCCGGCAATGAATCGTCTGGACGGTTCCCTGCGACCACCCTGACCATGGTCCTGTCTTATAAGGCACCCGTCTGCCCCGCCCCCGGGTGATGTGTGTTGTGAGAGTGCGAAACTGTCAGGTTGTCTGATTGGTGCATCTCTGTGGACGTGCTGGAAATGTTTCAATCAATATCGGAGATAACGTTATCAGGGGCAGGCGCGGAACAAGTACGCTCGACACGTACACTCGGCTGGTCCTTCTGTAGCTACATAAGCTGGACATATTAAGGCCAAGTGTGCCCCCCTCCCCCCATATGGCTCTCTGAGATGAACGTCATACAGCAAGCTGTAGTAGCTACGTTGTGAGGTTGGCACAGTGCGATTAGTGATGATTGCTAATTTCAGACAATCAGTATTAAATATGTTATAGAGTTAGACTTTATACATGTAATAAAGCACTTACCAACATGTTTTCGATCAGTAACACCTGTACCTGCAGCTCACATAACTCCTGCTAGGTGTCCTCGTGAGACCACACCTGGCCCCACTGCTACTGGCCCTGCAGTAATGACTGGGAGTCTGGGGACCCTTTATGGGCGACCTGTTCATTTACTGGGTCATGAAGCCTTAAACAATTTGCATCAGCGAGTGAGGTGTTGATGTGCTGTAACAAATGTGCTGGCTAAATGCCTGTACTGGACAGATGGAACTCTGTAACCTATAACTCAATTGATATATGTTATAACAGAAATCTCCACGTTTTTGAGTATGTTTGTGCGTGTGTGAGCAATTACGACAATATCAGTACATTGATAAAAGCTGACTTACAAGTTTGACATATGTTTAGACTTTCCCACATGTGTGTTCTACCCAGACTTAATGTATCAGGGCTCGAAATACTTTTTTCTGCATACCTGCACGGGTGCAGGTAACATTCAAAATTACCTGCACCAGACAAACATTACCTGCACCACTCTGAATTTAGGAAGTATGGATCATACTAGAATTTTTCAGTAACCATTGCTATTTTTTCTTTTATACTTAATAGGTGGTAAAAGTCAATGTAGCTTATAACAATCCATATCCTCCTACATCACAGGACATTTATGTATAAAACCTTTTACATGGACCTGTGCAAGTTAGGTGTAGGTAGACACCAGAAATACCTGCACAGCTCGACTTTTACCTGCACTAACCTACATATGCAGATGGTATTTTGGGCCCTGAAGTATGATATATGTTTACACTTTCCACATGTGTGTTCTACCCAGACTTAATATTCGTAAACACCTGTTTCACACCTGTCTCACACCTGTGGTTTGTTGTTTCCAGTGAGCACACCTGGGCTAGGCAGACGGGTCAGTCGATACAAGATCGTCAAGTCTTCCACCTCATCCGCTGGCAGCATGTCAAAACGGTAAGTCCACTGCGTGCGTGTGGTTAAAAACGTAAGGGCCTTCTCACATACGTCATACCAGTCACTGCTGTGTGCATGTGGTTAAACCGTACGGGTCCGGTCACGTACGTCATACCATTCACTGCTGTGTGCTGTGTGCATGTGGTTAAACCGTAAGGGTCCGGTCACGTACGTCATACCATTCACTGCTGTGTGCTGTGTGCATGTGGTTAAACCGTAAGGGTCCGGTCACGTACGTCATACCATTCACTGCTGTGTGCTGTGTGCATGTGGTTAAACCGTAAGGGTCCGGTCACGTACGTCATACCATTCACTGCTGTGTGCTGTGTGCATGTGGTTAAACCGTAAGGGTCCGGTCACGTACGTCATACCATTCACTGCTGTGTGCTGTGTGCGGGTGGTTAAACCGTACGGGTCCGGTCACATACGTCATACCATTCACTGCTGTGTGCTGTGTGCATGTGGTTAAACCGTAAGGGTCCGGTCACGTACGTCATACCATTCACTGCTGTGTGCTGTGTGCTGTGTGCGGGTGGTTAAACCGTACGGGCCCGGTCACGTACGTCATACTATTCAGATTCAGCTATATTGGTCTTGGCATGGCATGTGACATTCAAAGAAATATTACATATGAAGTGCGCCAACAATTATACCGCATAAAACCCACTAATTCATAATCATCGATTATACACTTAACTAAAAGTCATTTGGTTTAAAAAATTATGGAGGTAAACTAAGGGTATTCTTGGCACAGTGCATCTGTTTTACAAGTTTGAATATGCCAAAAAGCAGTTACTCAAGCAACTGGATATGTTTTTGGAAACGGTCAGACGTTTCAGACAACATGTGTTGTTTTTTTGTCAGTGACACTGGAGAAATCTTGTTGGAGAGGAATTTTATATCCTAGATGTGAATTGATATGCTGTTTAATGTTGGTGGTTGGTTCTGTCACAACCTGCTAGGAAATCCTACCATACCCAAATCATGCGGCGACCTACAACCAATCTGACCACACTGTAAGCTTGTTGTGCGTAGAGAGGTGCCTGGTCTCGTGGGTGCCGGTTCGTTAAGTGGAGACCGGTTCGTTAGGTGGAGAATTGGCGGCTGTTTTACATGTTAATTGGTTGGGAAAGGAGAATACAGCAGGGCACTATTCACACCTACCTGCTAACACACAAGCTACGCCCCACTAGGAAAGGAGCATTGACTCAAGTCTATTGTTTATCGTTTCTGACTCCATTCTGTCTGTCCACTATTCTCTACTCTACTGGTCCACAGCTGGCTCTCTGCCACGTACTGGCATGGAGAGATGTACAGTTCAATCTGCCTGCCTCTAATCCTTCCAATACTCACCACAGTTAATTTTACCAGGTGCAGTTTTCAAATGTTGTTCTACAAATGTTACAAGCTTTACTCGTTGTCCACGGGTAGAATATATTAACGGTCTGATGGTACTGTCTGTGTTACAGCCCCAATTTTCTAATAACTGTTTTTTTATTGCCAATACAGAGAAATAAAGGCAAGCAATCATGTCCATTCAAAGTAATAAAATCCCAATTATAAGCATTGATCAGAACTGGGAGGCTAAAGTTTACACCAGAATGACTCACTGGTACGTAACCCATTCCTACTGGTGACGGTTAACCTGCAGACTGCTAAGGTAGACATTTGGCTGCACATTTGTGGTGGTTATGGGGTTTGGCAGGGGGGAGAGGGTTATGCTGCTGAAAGTAAACATAGAACAAGGAAGTGTTGAGTGAATATTTATAATTGGTTTCACAGAGCACTGTTTTGATAAGTTGTGACCTGAGTTGTACATGGTTGTTCGTGTTGTTGTAGTGATTTGTAACCCTAAGTGTACACGGTTGTTGTGTTT
Source organism: Branchiostoma floridae x Branchiostoma belcheri (assembly GCA_019207045.1). NCBI lineage: Eukaryota > Metazoa > Chordata > Leptocardii > Amphioxiformes > Branchiostomatidae > Branchiostoma > Branchiostoma floridae x Branchiostoma belcheri. The sequence continues at coordinate 595,863 of CM033028.1, forward strand.
TGTAACCCTAAGTTGTACACGGTTGTTCTGTTTTGTAACCCTATTAAAGGTGTACACGGTTGTAAGTGTTAAGAAGATGTTGTTGTAGTCATTTGTAACCCTAAGTTGTACAGGAGTGTTGTTGTGATTTGTAACCCTAAGGTGTACACAGTTGTAAGTGTTGTTGTAGTGATTTGTAACCCTAAGTCGTACACGGTTGTAAGATGTTGTTGCAATGATTTGTAACCCTAAGGTGTACACAGTTGTAAGATGTTGTTGTAGTGATTTGTAACCCTGAGTTGTACACGGTTGTAAGTGTTGTTGTAGTGATTTGTAACCCTAAGTCGTACACGGTTGTAAGATGTTGTTGCAATGATTTGTAACCCTAAGGTGTACACAGTTGTAAGATGTTGTTGTAGTGATTTGTAACCCTAAGTCGTACACAGTTGTAAGATGTTGTTGTAATGATTTGTAACCCTAAGTCGTACACAGTTGTAAGATGTTGTTGCTGTGATTTGTAACCCTAAGTTGTACACGGTTGTAAGATGTTGTTGTAATGATTTGTAACCCTAAGTCGTACACGGTTGTAAGTGTTGTTGTAATGATTTGTAACCCTGAGTCGTACACGGTTGTAAGATGTTGTTGTAATGATTTGTAACCCTAAGTTGTACACAGTTGTAGTGATTTGTAACCCTAAGTTGTACACCGCTGTAGTGATTTGTAACCCTAAGTTGTACATGGTTGTTGTGAGTTGTAACCCTGAGTTTTACACGGTTGTAAGTGTTGTTGTAGTGATTTGTAAGCCTAAGTTGTACATGGTTGTAAGTGTTGAGAAGATGTTGTTGTAGTGATTTGTAAGTGTTGAGAAGATGTTGTTGTAATGATTTGTAACCCTAAGGTGTACACAGTTGTAAGATGTTGTTGTAGTGATTTGTAACCCTGAGTTGTACATGGTTGTAAGATGTTGTTGTAGTGATTTGTAACCCTAAGTTGTACATGGTTGTAAGATGTTGTTGTAGTGATTTGTAACCCTAAGTCGTACACGGCTGTAAGATGTTGTAATGATTTGTAACCCTGAGTTGTACATGGTTGTAAGATGTTGTTGTAGTGATTTGTAACCCTAAGTCGTACACGGCTGTAAGATGTTGTAATGATTTGTAACCCTGAGTTGTACATGGTTGTAAGATGTTGTTGTAGTGATTTGTAACCCTAAGTCGTACACGGCTGTAAGATGTTGTAATGATTTGTAACCCTAAGTCGTACACGGTTGTAAGATGTAGTTGTAATGATTTGTAACCCTAAGCTGTACACGGTTGTAAGATGTAGTTGTAATGATTTGTAACCCTGAGTTGTACATGGTTATAAGATGTTGTTGTAGTGATTTGTAACCCTAAGGTGTACACAGTTGTAAGATGTTGTTGTAATGATTTGTAACCCTAAGTCGTACACGGTTGTAAGATGTTGTTGTAGTGATTTGTAACCCTAAGTCGTACACAGTTGTAAGATGTTGTTGTAATGATTTGTAACCCTAAGGTGTACACGGTTGTAAGATGTTGTTGTAGTGATTTGTAACCCTAAGTCGTACACGGTTGTAAGATGTTGTTGTAATGATTTGTAACCCCGCGTTGTCCGCGGCTCTACAGCAGTGCAGGGACCTGTAAACCTGCCCATTGATTCCTGAGATCTATTTTCACGTCTCCTTTATCCGTTAACAGTTGCCTCCAGTCCCATCGGATCCCGCATTAATTGCCGCTATAAACCGCGCCGAGCGAGTTTGACGCGCGCTGCGAGGGTTGTAGCTCTGCTGTCAATATTCAGCAGGGACGATTGGCCCCAATTAGACCGTCTTTTTTCTGGGCAGTAAAAGTCACCACCTAACGAGGCTGGGAGAACCTGGGGTAGAGTTACATGGGGTGGATTTATACAGGATGGGGTATAGAGATGGGAGGAAAGTTAGGATATCTGTAGGGTTAGGGTTAGTGTACAGGGTTAGGGTTACATGAGTAGTAGTAATATCCTGTATAGGAGGAAATGGTAGGTGGATAGGAGGAAAGTTAGGATATCTAGCACTATAGGGTTATGATTAGGGTACAGGGTTAGGGTACAGGGTTAGTGTTAGGATTAGGGTTAGTGTTAGGTTACAAGGTTAGGGTTAGGGTTACATGGGGTGGATAAGGCATGGGGTAGTGATGGGAGGAAAGTTACGATATGTACTGTTGGACAGTAAAACTTTGTACTGTTACAGTAGTACAGTCTTGGGACTTCTCACATAGCAGAGAAGTTCACTCACACTGGGTAAATCTAAGAGAAGAAGTTTCCCCATGATGTTGCTTTGTTCTTTTTGTCTTTTTGTTCTTGTCTGCTTTCCTTTTGTTATCTTATTTCTTTGTTCAGTTTAACTTTAAGATCGGTTCAGAAAAAAACATTTGTACATGATACATTGTACTTTTCCATCATATAACACAACTTATCCTATATCACATTCAACAACATGTTATCACTTTATTTAAACCCTCTCAATGCTGCCTAGCCCCATAAACAATACAAACATGATACCAAACAGCCATCTTAGCAAGTTGACAGTTAAACAAAATAAAGAATAAAGTTAATGAGAATAAAGACATTGTAAGATGTTTAATGGGAGCTGCTGTAACAATTCATAGATTGATGCTCTTGTCATCCGTCACTCAGCTGTAATAAAGTCCTCTCAATGGTCCTGTTCCAGCCTGTCCCACCTCCGTATTGCCTCTCAATGGTCCTGTTCCAGCCTGTCCCACCTCCGTATTGCCTCTCAATGGTCCTGTTCCAGCCTGTCCCACCTCCGTATTGCCTCTCAATGGTCCTGTTCCAGCCTGTCCCACCTCCGTATTGCCTCTCAATGGTCCTGTTCCAGCCTGTCCCACCTCTGTATTGCCTCTCAATGGTCCTGTTCCAGCCTGTCCCATCTCTGTATTGCCTCTCAATGGTCCTGTTCCAGCCTGTCCCACCTCTGTATTGCCTCTCAATGGTCCTGTTCCAGCCTGTCCCATCTCTGTATTGCCTCTCAATGGTCCTGTTCCAGCCTGTCCCACCTCTGTATTGCCTCTCAATGGTCCTGTTCCAGCCTGTCCCACCTCCGTATTGCCTCTCAATGGTCCTGTTCCAGCCTGTCCCACCTCCGTATTGCCTCTCAATGGTCCTGTTCCAGCCTGTCCCACCTCCGTATTGCCTCTCAATGGTCCTGTTCCAGCCTGTCCCACCTCCGTATTGCCTCTCAATGGTCCTGTTCCAGCCTGTCCCACCTCCGTATTGCCTCTCAATGGTCCTGTTCCAGCCTGTCCCACCTCCGTATTGCCTCTCAATGGTCCTGTTCCAGCCTGTCCCACCTCTGTATTGCCTCTCAATGGTCCTGTTCCAGCCTGTCCCATCTCTGTATTGCCTCTCAATGGTCCTGTTCCAGCCTGTCCCACCTCTGTATTGCCTCTCAATGGTCCTGTTCCAGCCTGTCCCATCTCTGTATTGCCTCTCAATGGTCCTGTTCCAGCCTGTCCCACCTCTGTATTGCCTCTCAATGGTCCTGTTCCAGCCTGTCCCATCTCTGTTTTGCCTCTCAATGGTCCTGTTCCAGCCTGTCCCACCTCCGTATTGCCTCTCAATGGTCCTGTTCCAGCCTGTCCCACCTCCGTATTGCCTCTCAATGGTCCTGTTCCAGCCTGTCCCACCTCTGTATTGCCTCTCAATGGTCCTGTTCCAGCCTGTCCCATCTCTGTATTGCCTCTCAATGGTCCTGTTCCAGCCTGTCCCACCTCTGTATTGCCTCTCAATGGTCCTGTTCCAGCCTGTCCCACCTCTGTATTGCCTCTCAATGGTCCTGTTCCAGCCTGTCCCATCTCTGTATTGCCTCTCAATGGTCCTGTTCCAGCCTGTCCCATCTCTGTATTGCCTCTCAATGGTCCTGTTCCAGCCTGTCCCACCTCTGTATTGCCTCTCAATGGTCCTGTTCCAGCCTGTCCCATCTCTGTATTGCCTCTCAATGGTCCTGTTCCAGCCTGTCCCATCTCTGTATTGCCTCTCAATGGTCCTGTTCCAGCCTGTCCCACCTCTGTATTGCCTCTCAATGGTCCTGTTCCAGCCTGTCCCATCTCTGTATTGCCTCTCAATGGTCCTGTTCCAGCCTGTCCCACCTCTGTATTGCCTCTCAATGGTCCTGTTCCAGCCTGTCCCATCTCTGTATTGCCTCTCAATGGTCCTGTTCCAGCCTGTCCCACCTCTGTATTGCCTCTCAATGGTCCTGTTCCAGCCTGTCCCATCTCTGTATTGCCTCTCAATGGTCCTGTTCCAGCCTGTCCCACCTCTGTATTGCCTCTCAATGGTCCTGTTCCAGCCTGTCCCACCTCTGTATTGCCTCTCAATGGTCCTGTTCCAGCCTGTCCCATCTCTGTATTGCCTCTCAATGGTCCTGTTCCAGCCTGTCCCACCTCTGTATTGCCTCTCAATGGTCCTGTTCCAGCCTGTCCCACCTCTGTATTGCCTCTCAATGGTCCTGTTCCAGCCTGTCCCACCTCTGTATTGCCTCTGTCCACGTCATAACGGCCGTGATGAAACGGGTTCAGCGCTGGCTTACTTCCTAATTGGTTTATAATCATGGCTGATGGATGTGTTTATAGCCGCTGATTGTCCCTCGTGTGGGAGGGGGGCTGTTATTGCTGAATATCACAAACCTCTGCCCCAGTTCAAACCTCGGCAAGAACTTCACATCCATTCTGATTGGGAAGGTCTTAATTTGGTTCACTTATGTCAGGCTGCAAGCTTTCTGACATTGTTCCTTATGGGAGGAAGAAATTTTGACATTTCGTTATGCAAATTTGACGCTTTTTTCTCCTTCTGTTGTTTTGAAGAGCAAACTAAAGGCAAATGCCAATCTCTTTTAGAAAAGTTTGTAACTTTTGTGTTTTGTGGTTACAATGTAACTTGATTGTTTGGCCATTTTATTTGTTGGTTCACTGTTTTTGGAAAGCAATGCTATGTTGAAAAATGAACCGGCAAAACAGAGTACCTTCAAGTTGGCACCCAAAGTTTCTGTGAGTAAATGTACTTGAAGTAAGATGGAAGTTTTCCTGCCAGCCTTCTGTTTTCATTGACCACATGCTAAACTCATGTTTGAGTAAGAACTAAGAAAATCGGTGCTGCCGGTGAGTAATTAATTAGCTGTTCCTCCTTGGTTTGGGAGTCGAGTTGGAGTTGTTCACCTCGTGTGTTTCTGTCCCGTAGCGCAAGGCCAGACCCACGGACAGCGCGTTATTATGTGAAGACAGCGTCAGGTTGTTCACCCCGTGTGTTTCTGTCCCGTAGTGCCAGGCCGGACCCACGGACGGCGCGTTATTACGTGAAGACGGCGTCAGGAAAGCTGCTGGTGAAGGGCGGAGTGGTGTACAAGCTCAGCAGCAGTCGTCTGACCCGGGCCTCACCGCTAACCAGCCGTGCAGCGCAGAAAACTCTCACAGGTGAGCACTTTCACTCTCACAGGGGAGCACTTTCACTCTCACAGGTACGTACTTTCACTCTCACAGGTACGCACTTTCACTCTCGCTCTCACACTTTCACTCTCACTGGTACGCACTTTCACTCTCACAGGTACGCACTTTCACTTTCACAGGTACGCACTTTCACTCTGACAGGTACGCACTTTCACTCTCGCTCTCACACTTTCACTCTCACTGGTACGCACTTTCACTCTCACAGGTACACACTTTCACTCTCAGACTTTCACTCTCACACTTTCACTCGCACTTGTTCTTGTGTGTTTTGTTTTGTTTGGCTCAACTCTTTTCTGCCATATTTTTATAAGAAGAAATTTGAACAAAAGCATTATCTTGAGAATAATAAAAGGCCTTAAATTGACTTAACTTGAGTATGTACTTCCCAGCAAGCCTAACTTTTCAGAAGAAGAAGTCAAAAAGAATCCAAGAGGGTCTGCAAGGGGGAATCCTGGCAAAGTTTTGATTGGGATGGTCTGGGCCGACAATGATGTAGGATTTGGGTCGGGATCATGAGATGGTGTCTCCTGGTCCCCGGATCTGTTGTCGATGCCCCTGGATCATGTTCTGCTGTCAGCAGATCCCAGTTGATCCGGTAAGCTGTGTCCGATCCCTACCAGCTATTGGATCCTCAAACCTCTGCACACAGTTCAGTTCAGATCCCGGTTGATCTGGGAAGCTGTGTCTGATCATTGCCAGTTATCGATGCTCAACCTCTGCTCATGGAGCAGAACCCCATCAGATGGACCCAATTACCCGCCGCCGCCTCCATCCCGCACGCCCCCCTAATATCCCCCCCCCCACCTACACGGCGGCACGCCCCCCTAATATCCTTCCCCCACCTCCCCCACCTGCACAGCCGCACGGCCCTCATAAACTCATCCGTCTTCCACAAATTGATTCATGGGGAAGTGCCGCGGCAGAATTTACCGGAGTTCGGGATAAATAATGGATGGTTTGAGGAATTGATTGGCGGGCCCGAACCTAACCGAGTGTGAAATATTCATACTTGAACTACTGGGGAAGGTCGTGTCGGATCCATCATCTTATGTCAACATTGCTCACTACCATCATCCCCTGTCAACATTGCTCACTGCTCCCGACACTCGTATATGTCATCCAGGATTCCCTCACTACTGCTTAGTCTACCCTCCACAATCTTATCTAGAAGGCCATGATAGCACTTTTTAATCACTTATGCTCTAAGTTCGAAAAAAACTGCTGGGGGCCCAAATGTACACCACTTACTCTCTGCCCCAAAGAGCTACTTGTATCTACACTGTAACTACTCAAAAGTCACGGCCAAAGCTTGTCCAGCACTCCAGGTATCAAAACCGGAAGACCTGCTGCAGAGCTGGAACAAGCCACTCGATCCCAAATTCTAACCATTTCCAGGTCTCATCAAGACTTACCCACATACTGATTGTCAATGTACAGCCACACACACACACATACACACACACACACACACACACACATGTAACATCTATTATCATAATACCGGTACGTTTACGACGATTTCTCTAGCCATACTGATTTGACAAATTGTCAACGCATCATTTTCTCCAGTTACATGTTGCTGTTATAGGTTACCCTTGCCACTTCTTCTGTGTAACTTTTCTGCCACTCTTGTCCTGCTAAAAGCGTAATATTGTAATTGTAACACGCCGCGGAATTACACGGCGAACGGGCGCGTGGTTGGGAGGGGGTACAAAATACCGGTAGCTAGGAAGAAACACGGCACAATTAACTGCCGCTATGTACATTTATACATCCTCTGATGTTCCTTCCTTTTCTGTCAGTAAATGCATAAAACATAAACCTGCATGAGCATAGAAAATGTCATGAGAAAACGGATGTATACTGTCAAGAATTTTCATTTAACTTCTGTCCATCACAACCGCTATGACGTAACACTTCACTGCTAGCGTAGATATAAAAATGGCGGGAAAATGGCTGCGTACGTTCAATTTTGCCCATTCAGTCGTAGATCCGGGCTATTATGCAACTGTTCTTCACACTTTTACATGAGTTGTAGGTCACCAACAGAAATTCAAGATTGTTGTTGAATCATGTTCATCTTGTGCCGTGAGCATGTGTAATTATGATCTATATAAATTTGGCAATGAATGTGACAGTGTGTTCGTCCCACGACGAGCTGCCTACCCCGAAATTTAAAAAAAAGTATACTGAAAACTTTTGGCCTTGTTGTCTTCGAATGCATTGTTATCGATGCTTTGTAAATGGTGTATTGGACACCTAGATGTCTGAAGTGTGCACAGCTCAGAAATAACTATTGTTGCATGTGTAGATCTCTTTAAGTTCCAGTATTTTTAATCTACCGGTATAAGTCTTACTACTGGTATTATGCCAATGCATGTTACAGCCACGCACACACAAACACAAACACACATACAAACACTACCAAAAACATAACATTCTAGCAAAGATAATTAAACTACTGTCATGGTGGTACAATGATCAAGATGAATAAGATACTGGCAGCTTCTACACACATCTAATGGTGAAGTAGATTGAAAGCTTCCAGGACAGACTGTGACCCCGTCAACTGGGGTAGAAATGTGAAGTCTATCATTGTCACATCCAACTGCAACAATTCAGTTTGATGTTTTTAAGGGAGAAATAAATTACTACCACAGTCACTGTGGAGAAGCTGAAATTATTACTGGGAAGATGTTACCGATCATGCATTGCATATAAGTTGCCACACATCGTATCCTTTACAATTGTCGTGCAATAAAGTTCTATCATTATAAGATCAAGTATTTTGAGTCCTAACCTTAAACTCCAAAATGCACAGCCGATAGTCCAACACACTGGGTGTTTCCAGGACTGACTTTGTTGACTGGAGTAGAGCTGATTTCTGCCTAAGTGCTTAGCCAGTGAGAAAGTTTTGCTCCATTGCTCCAGAAATGATATGGTCAAATTTGTTCACTCTTGCATCCATCAAGTGATGTCACTTGCACGACTAACCCTGACTCTGACGGTTGTCATGGCGATGATCATGTGATAGAGACCTGCATCTTTCCTCCTCCTCCCGTCCCTCCAGGTAAACCAGCGGCACATAAAGACGTCAAGGTCAACATCCGGGGAGAGAGGTTCCTGCTGGATGCCAGCGGCAAGACGCTGACTCGAGTCAAGGAAACCGCCGGTAGGTGCTGCCCGTTCCTTCCAAGATGTGATTCAGGACACACCGGTTTGTTTCCTTGGTTTTTGCACATTTTAAGATTAAAATTGTACAAAAAGCCAAGAACCAGAAGGCTGGGAGGAACACCTGCACCCATCTCCTCTCCATAAGACTCAGTATACCGAGGTGCAGGCTCTCCCCTCAAATTCTGTTATCATGTTGATTTTCCTACCATTCCTTCCTTCCTTCCTTCCTTCCTTCCTTCTTCCTTCCTTCCTTCCTTCCTTCCTTCCTTCCTTCCTTCCTTCCTTCCTTCCTTCCTTCCTTCCTTCCTTCCTTCCTTCCTTCCTTCCTTCCTTCCTTCCTTCCTTCCTTCCTTCCTTCCTTCCTTCCTTCCTTCCTTCCTTCCTTCCATCCTTCCTTCCTTCCTTTCTTCCTTCCCACCATTCCTTCCTTCCTTCATTCATTCATTCCTTCCTTTATTTATTCATTCATTCGTTTTTCATTTTTGTAGAAACCGAGCACCAGCAAATCAAATTGGTGTGGGCTGAGGCCTGAGTGTTGTGCAGATGTTGTTTTTTGTCTCAGCCTGAGTATTTGAGGTGCAGATGTTGTGTTTTGTCTCAGCCTGAGTGTTTCAGGTGCAGATGTTGTATTTTGTCCCTGTCTTGCGTGGTTCATGTGATGAGATTTGTGGCTGTCTGCAGGGTTTAGTGAGAAAAGGGAAGATTTGTGCCATCCCCGACATGGAAAAACCATTAGGCATGTTGAGGGCTTCAAAGTATTGCGGAGCGGGAGTGAATATTGGTCCATTGTGGGAGGGCCGTGTGTATCGAACAGCCTGAGCGCCTTAATTGCTTTCTGTCCACGGTTAGTTGGGGGTGATTTGTTTGCCAAAGTTTGATGATTGTTTGACCCCCCAGGGACTTCCACCAATGAGGCCGCAGGGACTCATCCTGGGAAGGAACCATTCACACCCAGGGGGGTGTCCAGGGTGGTCATCCGGGGCGTCCCCTACATCCGCACGGCGCCGGGAAAACTCGTGCGGTCTTCAGCAACCAATAACGTGCAGGAGATGGCCAGGTGAGAAATTTGATACGTGTTTGATCAATTCTGGTCGGACAAACGTCTTACCTGGAACTTAAGGTGGCCTCTGTGGCCCCAGCTAACACTTAAGACATTACCTGGACACCTTGTTGATAAGAAGGTGATGAAGGTTACGTAGATTACAGTGTTTGATCATCATTCAAAGTTGGCTGCTATATGGACAAAAAACTGCAGTGTTTCAATCATTACAGTATAGTAAAGCAAAGTGGACTTTGAGTGTCAATCTTTGAATTGAGTATAAAACTATAATAATGTGAAAAGTAGCTGCAAAAGAAAATAGCAACAGTAGTCTATACAGAAGTGCATTTACTGCCAACAAGATGTGGTTAGGTCTGAGTCTAAACATGTCTTAACCTTCATACTTTTGGCATCCTCACAGAGTGCACAATTTGAGTCATTATGTCACTATCACCATGACCCAAACCAACCCATCACAGGTTCATTCTGAAGCTTTAAGTCATTAAAAAACACATTACACAGCTTTTCGTCACCTATCCTTGGGCTGCAAAGCCATGGAATACTATTAGAGGTTTGGGAAACAAAGGAAATCCGGTAGAGGACATGGGAAGTCATGAGATTTTATTACAAGATATGAAACTGTTGTCATTTTGTTAAAGGTCATAAAACGTCACGGAATTTGATTTCAGGCTGCAGCAGGTGATGGAACTTCATTAGAGGTGATAAAAGCTGCTGGAATTTTGTTAGCAGCCGTGGAATGTGGGTAAAGGTCGCAGGAGGACAGGAAATGCCAAGGACACTCTTCTGCTGACTTGGTTTGTTTCAGCACTCTCCAGCATGAAGTGCTGCAAAATCTTTTAAAAACCTGCCTGTAGCAACATTATAAGAAAAGATAAATGCCCCCATATTATCACCTTGCTCTAGTGACCTTGACCCCATGTTTGCACGACCTTGACCCTTCCCGTGACCTTGACCCTTCCCATGACCTTGACCTTTGTTCCCATGACCTTTGTTCCCATGACCTTGACCCCATGTTTGCATGACTTTGACCCTTGTTCCCATGACCTTGACCCTTGTGTGCCCTCCAGCCGTGCGGTACAGAGGAGCATCCTGACCAGTCAGACGGCCCGCTACAGGAAAACCAACCGTAAGGCCGCGGCGCGACAATACTGCATGTTCTACAACCGCTTCGGCCGCTGTAACCGTGGCAACGACTGTCCCTACATCCACGACCCCGACAAGGTCGCCGTCTGCACCAGGTTGGTAAAGCTTATCCTTCTATTATCATCTTCTGCCCTAACTACCGAAGCGCAGCCATGGCCTGATAGATGACACACTTGAACTCCTGTCCCGAGGTTGGGGTTCGATTCCCACTGATGACATGGCTCAGTAGAATCTCTCAGCAGCTTTGTACCAGGTGTCTAATCTTAAGGACCTGTACATCAGTATCTATACAGTCATAGTTGATAAAACTTCCCTCCGTTCTGACTTGGTAGTGCCCTGTAGCGCGCTCTGATCCCACGGCCTCATGGGTAATAAAACTCATGACAGAACGAGAACAAGTCAGTGGAGCCGTGACTCAACTCCTGAAGAACATTTAATATGTGGGGGTTCCTTAAGATCTCAAGAACATTCAATATGTGGGGGTTCCTTTGATATGTGGAGAGAACATTTGAGACGTGGGGAATTCCCTAAAGATTTTATCATAACATTTGAGATGTGGGGATTTCATTGAAACATTTCAGAAAACACTCATTTCCTTAAACATCTTATCATAACATTTAAGACACAGGGAGTTCTGTAGGAATCTCATATCAGAAGACTTCAGACATAGACAGTATCTTGTAGATAAAAAAGACTTCATCAAAGCACTTCATGCTAGGAATTCATTAATGAAGTACCTGGCAATTACTCAATGACTCTCTTCACACGCACACCACCAAACAAGCCCTTCCCCATCAGCCATCACCACAAATTACCATTCCATCCTGCTTTACACTCTGCTGTAATTCTCTGCACTAACTCCCCATGGCATTATGGGAAAACTAGAGCATGATGGGAACTCTCATAGCCACACAGGTCCGAACTTGTAGTGTCCTGAAATGTTACTGTTGGCTGTGAAAGTGTCCCACCAACCCCTCCCCTCATGCTGAAAAGTTCCAGTAGGCTGTAAAAGTGTCCCACCAACCCCTCCCCTCATGCTGAAAAGTTACAGTAGGCTGTAAAAATGTCCTGTAAACTCCTCCCCCACCGCTGGAGCCATCAGCTGGCAGTGATGAAGTACCTTCCCAGGGCCAAACCTTGTTCAGTCTTTGATTTGCCTCCAAATGAGCCGCAGTTTTTAATTGCTGTTGGAGCGGAGACTTTGATTCATGGCGGGGCCGACGGCTTAAGTACGCGGGACACGCTTGCCTGAAGACGCGGTCCCAGCTGACACACACGCTTACACCGGTGTAAATTATAGGATTTCTCCTCCCCCATTTCCATTTGTATCAATTTCCCCCGAATCTGGTGACGAATGTTGTGACTTGTTTCATTCATGTCGGGCGGTCGCGCCCGGCTTGTTTATTGCCAACAGAATGGCTGTGATGGCAGGAACTCTGTCAGGTTCGGTCGGACGATTCTTCTTCCCGCGCCGCATCGTTCATACCCATTAACCGGAAATCCATGCAGAAGTGTTCAGGCCGGTCCCTTTATGGCTGCCGCCGTTCCAAACTCCTGCTAATGTGAACCACTCACACCTGACTCTGCACAGAACAAAGAACCCAGCCTCCACTTGAAAGTCACAGCTCTTATTGACGACATCAGTAGAGTTACAACTGGTCGCTAAGTGCCCATTTTTCTCCACGGCGAAAACTAAGCTTTTCATCCGCCGTCAAATTTGCTTCTGAAAACATCGGATTCAGTTTGGCGGGTGGAATAAATGTGTTTTTAATGTGGCTGGCTCATTAGGGTTGATGGTGGTTGATATTTGGTGATGGGAGGAGAATTAGGATCCATGATTGTGTCAGAGTTGGGAATCTGTTCAACTTGCTGTGTGTTAGCCAGAGTTTGACGTGATCTCAGTACTGAAGATTTTCTATTTTGTGCTTTTTTTCTGAACGAGTTTGCTCAGTGCAGTGTGATATATAGGACCACTTTTGGGTACTGAACTTAACACTCACTGTAGCAGCATCTTTCCTTAAGTCAGAAACATCATGATTGAGACAACCTCGACACACTACGTATCAGGACTAGATGACACAATTATATATATATATGAGTGGTAAATATCACTTACTCTTGCCTAATTGAAAGCAAAGAAAGACTGAAAAAGTCTTGATAAGCTGCAAAAACTGGGAAGTTCAACACAAAAACCAGCTGACTGGTGAAGAAAGTTCCATGCTCGTGTGGTCCCTTCCCCAGTGGATTTATAGAGCTTATGGAATGGTCAACTTCTTTTCTTACTTTATTATAAACATTTGTTGATGTTAGTAAGATGTCTGCATAATGTAGTTGGTGTCTTGTAATATTGTACACAACAAATGTAGTTCAGGTTTGGTTGTATTGTAACTGTAAGAATGTTGGTTGGTGTTCCGATAAGATAACTAATGTAGTTAGTTTCCTGTTCTGTTGGAACTTTGAGAACTTTGGTTGATGTAAGAAAGAGGTACATGGACAAATGTAAGCCTGTGTCTGTACATGTGGTTGGTGTCCTGTAGTTTATACACATATAGTTGGTGTCCTGTAGTTTATACACATGTGGTTGGTGTCCTGTAGTTTATACACATATAGTTGGTGTCCTGTAGTTTATAGTGGCTATACACATGTGGTTGGTGTCCTGTAGTTTATACACAATCATATAGTTGGTGTCCTGTAGTTTATACACATATAGTTGGTGTCCTGTAGTTTATACACATATAGTTGGTGTCCTGTAGTTTATACACATGCGGTTGGTGTCCTGTAGTTTATACACATATAGTTGGTGTCCTGTAGTTTATACACATGTGGTTGGTGTCCTGTAGTTTATACACATGTGGTTGGTGTCCTGTAGTACAGATACATTTGGTTGGAGTCCTGTAGTTTACACACATGTGGTTGGTGTCCTGTAGTATTGACCATCTGCAGTGATGGATCAGGACAGTGCAGGCTGGAGATGTGCTTTGATGTCGGCGTCACCAGCAGGTGTAATAAACACGGCGGGGGTCGATGGGCTGAAAAATGGACACGGATTTAACTTGTCATGTTCCGCATGGCGCCGGGTCGCACAGCCTCTGCTGCTGGCAGGTTCTTCTGTCTTCCTTAGTGAGTGTCTACCTGGCAGATTTGTGGGGAATCATCCTTCCTTTGTTTCTAGTCTGTTTTAATCTAAAGTGGAAAAATTGGGACGAGTTATCAAACTTCTTAACTCATGGTTTCCACCTTACATTGTTTTTCAAGTCTCTTGGTTTTCCTTATAAACTGTGAAAACCTCTTTCTTCCTTCGGTTCTTGCTGGTTTGATATCGAACGCTGTGGCTGATAGATAGACTTGAGCCTGACTTGCCAGAAGTTCCACTTGAAGTTGCTTCACGCAGCGTTGGGTCTTCAGCAGTTGTTTTATCTTCCTTAGGAAGTGTCCAAACTGGTCTGTAAGTCCTTTAGGATGGAAGTTCGCCTGTGTTGGGCTCACTCACTCACTCAAGGAGTGTAGCAACTCCACACCCGGTTCTCCACATACATGTAGGTCAGGTGTAGGCTAGCTCACAGGTGGTGGTTAAGTCTAGGCCTGCAGCTATCAGGTCGTCTCTCAGTAAATTACGTCATCATGAAATAAACTACACTTTATCAAACCAACACAGAATGGAGCTGTCTTTATTAGGATTCGCTCTGTATTGTCATATAGTAGGTAAATGTGGCTCACTCTGTACAGAAAAGTACAAACTGTTTTCCTGTTGATGTTTATTCACATAACACCCAGGGACGTAACATATAGTATGTGGGGAAGGACAACCTCAAGCCAACCGTTCACACTTACGCCACATCTTCAGAAAAGACGCTGGAGCCGCATGTTCCCCATTTAGGAACTTTATTCAAACCAACACACAACAAACATGTTTCGCCCAGGGACATAACAAAAACAGAAGATTGTTGTGTGAGTTGTTTGTGCTCCGTTATTCCTCTGCCTGTACTGGCCAGCCCTGCAGTGTAACGATGTCTGACAGTTGGGACAGCAGCGCTGAAATATTATCGAATGTTAATCAGTGTCAGCTGACAGCACATCGTCTCGGGGGAGTGACAAATGTAGGAGCATCTAGTGAGTAGGAATGAACTGTTAGCTATCATTAAAATTAGCAAAAATTGAGAAACGTAGACTGTAACCTTCCTATTAACTTGTCATTTTCATGATATTCCTAATTAAAAAAAAGTTTTGAAATGTCTGGAATGCAAAAGAGGAAAGTTCTTCATACATTTTACACTAGCCCTTAGTTAAGGAATGACTTTGAAAACCCATCTTACTATTGTACTTTCTTGCGAGCTGGGACAAAATGTCTTGAATTTGATGTAGACATTCAATTTGATAGTGTACAACATACTTTTGTGTATTTTGATGATTATTCGGTGCTAAGCAGGTTACCAGCAGGTGAAAGAATCAGAATGACAAGGGAAGACATTTTATCAGCATGACTTCTGAAGAGTTGGTATAACCTGCCAGGTTGATACTAAGGGTTGCCTGTGTCCTTTATAAACCAGCCCAGCTGATGTGTGTCCATCTGATGTCCGTGGGTTGTCTCCCAGGAAACCCGGCTTGTTCCATGGGTTGTCTCCCAGGAAACCCGGCTTGTTCCATGGGTTGTCTCCCAGGAAACCCGGCTTGTTCCATGGGTTGTCTCCCAGGAAACCCGGCTTGTTCCATGGGTTGTCTCCCAGGAAACCCGGCTTGTTCCATGGGTTGTCTCCCAGGAAACCCGGCTTGTTCCATGGGTTGTCTCCCAGGAAACCGGACTTGTGGTCCACCGCGGGTCCGAGCAGCTGGAGGGTGATTGATAACGACATCCTCGCATCAATGTTCCGGCGGGTGATGGGAAATATTGGAGTTTGATGGATGCAGACAGCTCTGGTGTCCGCGTTTGTCAATATCAATTCTCCCAACGCCCTCCCCGGTCCCCAACACACCTGTCCTGGGCTCGTGTCCGCCGCGTCGGGCAGGGTTCTACATTTGTAGCTCACTCTCTCTGTCCCACAGCTAGGGTTATAGCTGCGGTGGTGCGTTTTCCATGTCCCACTCCAACAGTGTTATAGCTGTGGTGGTGCGTTTTTCGTGCCTCTTTGGCCCTCCTGTGTTGTAGCAGGTATTGTCCAGTGGTTGTACTAACTGTCTGTGCACTGGAACAGCAACAGTTTGACTCCCAGTAGTTGTCAGTCCTGCACATAACTGGAACAAGTGGACAACGCATCCATGGTCCAGTCTGTTCATTCTAACTTCTCATGAAGAGTTTTTGCTATGAATGACCGCCAGTATATTGTGCCCTTGTATACACAGTTATCATTTCTCTCTTGCTATGGTGAGTGGATATACCAGTGGATAGTGTTTCAGTAGAAATTAAAGATAATGTTTTATTTGCTCAGTCCTTAGTTCTGTGCAATACCTCAATGTACATGTACATTGATGTTTTCTGATGCACCAGTATGGCAGCAGGGCTTGTGTGTTACATTGTATGTGGTTCGGAAAGGGTTATAGCAAGATATGTGCATATTTTATGCCTGAGCACCTGTAGCAATGTAAGTTCTATGCCAGCCTGATTAATGTGTTTTAACCCAGCAGTGGCAGGGTACATGTACCAGGCATTGAAGTATTGCTGTGGTCACCAAGTGATGCATGGCCCGGCATGTCCGACCTTCGGCTAACCGGTCCCCGCACCGCCCCACCGCCCGTTTACACCGGCCCCGGCTCTCAATACGCGCTAACAAGGCGGCCGCGCTGCCAGGGCACGCCGCGTGATTGATCGTGCGTGGAGCGGGCCGGGTTGATTTGACGTGAAGTATTGCAGTCGTCAACAAGTGATACATGGTTGGGCACGGCTACCAGGGTCACTGCTTCAACCTGTCATATCATAGCACATGTCTTATAGCTGTTATATCACAGCACATGTCTTACAGCTGTCATATCATAGCACATGTCTTACAGCTGTCATATCATAGCACATGTCTTACAGCTGTCATATCATAGCACATGTCTTACCGCTGTCATATCACAGCACATGTCTTACCGCTGTCATATCATAGCACATGTCTTACAGCTGTCGTATCATAGCACATGTCTTACAGCTGTCATATCATAGCACATGTCTTACAGCTATCATATCACAGCACATGTCTTACAGCTGTCATATCATAGCACATATCTTACAGCTGTCATATCATAGCACATGTCTTACAGCTGTCATATCACAGCACATGTCTTACAGCTGTCATATCATAGCACATGTCTTACAGCTGTCATATCATAGCACATGTCTTACAGCTGTCATATCGTAGCACATGTCTTACAGCTGTCGTATCATAGCACATGTCTTACAGCTGTCATATCACAGCACATGTCTTAGCGCATATCATAGCGCATGTCTTATAGGTGTCATGTCATAGCACATGTCTTACAGCTGTCATATCATAGCACATGTCTTACAGCTGTCATATCACAGCACATGTCTTACAGCTCTCATATCATAGCACATGTCTTACAGCTGTCGTATCATAGCACATGTCTTACAGCTGTCATATCATAGCACATGTCTTACAGCTGTCATATCATAGCACATGTCTTACAGCTGTTATGTCATAGCACATGTCTTACAGCTGTTATGTCATAGCACATGTCTTACAGCTGTCATATCATAGCACATGTCTTACAGCTGTTATGTCATAGCACATATCACAGCACATGTCTTACAGCTGTCTTATCATAGCACATGTCTTACAGCATCGGAACATTCAACCTGGTGTCATATCATACATTATGTCATACCTGTGACACAAAACCGTTCAATACGGGTGTTCAAGACCGGGTGATAACTTTCCGTACGGCCCGGGCTCTAAGTTGTATCACACGGGCTCCATTCGAATAAATCGAACTGTTTTGAGTGGGCCGAGTGTGGCGCCGTCAAAAATTCAAATACCTGATCGGACGTTGGAACATTACTGTTGCAACACTTTTTTTCGAGGGCAACAAAATTGTTCAACTTCTGGCGCATTTCGCATCAAACCAGGGGTTTTCTCAGGTGGGTATGACATAAATAAAATACAACACGGTGTATTTCGCATCACCCTCGGTCCCAGCCCTCCCGCAGGTCGGATCGCCCTCCGGCCTTCGGCCGTCGTGCAATCCGACCCGCGGTCGGGCTGGTACCTTGGCTGATACGGAATACACCGTGTTGTATTCTGTATTTACTCACTTACTTCGCTCCCTCACCGGCACTCACTCACACACTCATTCCTGTTTCTCATCTCAGTGAACATTAAGAACGTATCCTTCTGGTGCAGGAGGAAGTGTAGAAGGAGTTATAGAACAAGGGTTTTAGGAAAGTTTCATGAGTTAGTGTCCGTACTCCAAACTTAAGAAAGTAGATCTCTTGGAACTGAATACACACTCTTTGCAAAAAGATGTGACAAAGAGAATTAAGTTAAGACTTCCAATCTAAAGGATGCCACTTCTCAGTGCTGTCCGGCGTGAAGGCAGAAGAAGAAGATTAATTTTTCTTCAATCCTGACTGACGTTGTGGGCTTGCATGTGGTAGTTAAACTTTTACGGTCATATTTTGATTGGTTTTTATCGAAGTTTTGACAGTTTTCCAGACTTGTCCGCTTGACATATTTTTATATCTTATAGATCTCCCTGTACATCTGATTGTGGGAAATTATTGCCTAGAAGAGAAAAATCGATGGGGAAGATGGCGGGATTATCGTAGTGATTGATGTCGACGTCGCGATGATCGGCTGTCGTCGCGGAAACGACAGGTTTATGCTCCGTGTCGGAGCGCCCGTATCCGGTGGCAACCTGCCAGGAGCCGTCAGCGGCGCTTTATTGTCCCTCCTGCAAGTTTGACGGAAGATGACAGGTCAACGTCTTTACAGGACCTGCTGGGCTGGGGACACTGGGCAGGGGGAAATGAGTTGTCAATCATCTGATGAGCCTGATGTACTGTCCTTTATTTAGCATTATGAAATGTTGTGTACATGTATGTTTTGTGTATAGTTACTAGTTCTGGACAACCTGTACTTTCATGTAAGTTACATGAAGGGTTACTTGAAAGTCCTTCTTTAAACCAGGATCTTTTGCATTTTATGATTGAGTCATGTTGTACGGGTACAAAGTTACTGTCCAGTCTTGGCGAGCTGAAAGTAGCAGTCCTTTAGTTAGTATTGTGAAAATAATATTGTTCATGTTCTTAGTAATCTGTGTACAGTTACTTCATTCTGGATGACCTGAACTTACTCAATTGGATACAAAGTTACATGAAAGGCCTTTATTCCTTCTCTTTTGCATTTTATTGTCTAGTATTAAGGATGTGAGGAAAGTTTGGTTTGCATATTAACTTCTACTACAAGTTTTTGGTTCAGTTTTAGTCCGGAATTCCACAAGAATTGCTTGACAGATGAAGATTTCTATCGACATACACAAACTAGTAACAGGTTAATTCTTCTACACAACATAAGCTGTACCAGTCCTGTTTTGAGCAGGCTTACCTGTACACTATATGTATACCCAGGTGTGCATTCCTTACCTGGACACTACCCAGGTGTGCATTCCTTATCTAGATACTACACAGGTGTGTGCTCGAGTCCCTGCAGAAAGAAAATACCTGCAAACATGTGGTGAGATGTACCACAGGTCCTTACCTGTACTGAACAGGTTCTTACCTGTACTAAGCAGGTTCTTACCTGCTAAACAGGTTTACTTACCTGAATACTACCTGTACACAGGTGTGTGTGTTCCAGCCACTGTTATAAAACATGCCTGTACACATATATATGCTGAAATGTCCCATAGGTGCGTATAATAACATTGTCCCATGAGTGCGTATAATGTCACCCCACTAATATCGTCCCGCGCAGTAATCAAACCTGTCAGCTCGACGCGCGCACGCAGCGGATTCTGCCGCTGTCAGCATGCCGGGCTCGGCGGCAGATTAGCGCTCGTTTGTGGCGCTGTGAAAGATGAGGAGCTGCCGGCATGTTTAAAATGTCACCAGTGACAAACTCACACCTTTATAAGCGGCACCACTTAAAGCTGATGGATGTGGGGCAGGGTTGTAGCAAGGAGGAGCTCGTGAAGACGTCTTTACTCATTACAGCCTCATTAATAAAGATCTGTCAAGTTAACGAGCGGTATCAAACACGAGTCATCCTCACTGTTTCATGCAAAACACTGCTCTACAATTCCAAAGATACTTTCGTTAGGTTGGTAGAACATAGAATATTGGAGTTTTCTTTTAAACAACCGGTAAATAAATGTTATTTCACCTGTTCATGTTTCAATGCCTATCAGACATCTTTCTCACAGCTTCTAACTTAAGTATCGCTTCTCACTGTATCGGATTGATAATGTGTATAGCAGCGAGAAGCAGCACTCCAGTTAGAAGCTCTGAGGAAAATGTCTGTATTGTAAAAGAAACTCCAATATCCACTGTTCTACATTGTATTGAGAACAGTATGTTTTGCATTGTTTGCTGTAGAGTTATTGCTGTTTTCTACATAGAAGCTGACTTTAGGTTATCTGAGTAGATGGAAAGCCCAGTTCAGACATATATAAGGGGAAACAGTGATAAATATGATAAAGATACTTGAAGTATGTCCAGATGTGTAAGAAGACTATGTTTAAGTCACTTTAAGTCAGTTCATCTTTGTGACCATGTATAAAGGTAATATGAACATTGGGTAAAAGTCATCACAAGTCTTGCAGTGCATCAAAACCTGCAACTTCAGCAAGTTCAATCTCACATCATCATCATCATCATCTCGTTGTAACAATGTCTCAAACGTTCATGGCCCTTCTCCTCTTGTCCTCCATCCCCCATAGCTCATGGCAGCTGCTCCATGGTGCAGACTGCACCCTCACAAATGCCACCCAAACCTGTCAAAGCTTCCAAACTCTGGAAAGACTCCAACCCTACTGCAGAGACTCCAACCCTACTGCAGAGACTCCAACCCTACTGCAGGAAGAACACCACCTTAGACCAGACTGCTGTCCAGCCAATTTCTGCCCTGTCAAACTCGTCAGCCCTCCGCGATGGGGGACGATAACGTCTGTCTGATGGTTAAACAAGCAGAACAACCTGATACTGGTCCTGATGTTGTACAACCGGCCTGATATCGGCAAGGATTACCTACAGAACAGGCAACTACTATCACCCCATCACACCCCACATGTCCTGTACGGGCCCACTATCACTCCCATCACACCCCACATGTCCTGTACAGAAGCCCAGCCCCTTGATGGGGAGATGACAGATGATAACGGATGGGAACGATCTGCCATCTGACAGTGTCTGGTCTCGTCATAGGATTTATTGAAGGAAAGTTGGAATGTGTTCTCTCATCAAATCATATCACAAGTCATGTAGATGCCAGTCCTAGTCCTACTAATGAAAAAGGAGTCCACACAAGTCAAGTTGAGGAAATGCAAGAATCTTTATAATAAATTCTTAGATTATTTTGTCTCTGTGATGTCTGTTGAGATCTTCTGATTTCCTCATAGTTGCAAGCAGAAACAGTCAGGAGCAGAAAACACAGTTGCTTTTCCTTTTTTTTGGATTCAAACTTTTGAATACTTTATCAACCAATTGCAGAGTGTCCTCCCTCATCAACCTTCAGCTTACTAACATATGAGAAGTCCCACAAAAGGTGGTTTTCTGGACCAAGTTGGGGAAAGTGCCACTTTTGTCGGTTTAACACTTTAAGACCAGGCGTTATGACATGATCAGAGCAGAATCATGATCAGCAGGGACAGAAAACGCGTTGTTGCTTTCTCCTTTTGAGAATTCAAGCACAGCATTGAAAACTTTATCTATAACTTACAAAATTTCCTACTTCTCTAATCTTTATTCAGCGTCAGGATCTTGAAAAAGTAGGTTGTTTTACCTCCATCGTGCTTTGATATTTTGATTCTGTAAGTATGCAAAATTGTTCATCAGGAGCCCCATACATGCAGGTGATACGTAAAGTCTCAAGTCTCTGGCTGTAACCTGAGAAGTCCTTGGCATTCATGGAGTACAGAACTAGATCAGCCTGTACAGAAGTCTTAACTCATGAGCACCGATGGAGCATGACCTGAAACCTCCACACTAGCAGGAACATAAGTCATAACATTACGTTACACAGCCAGATATAGCCAACCTATTGGGGCAGCTGCTGTGTTAGACAGCCTGAGGCCAGACTCCTGGCACTGGAGTTACGTGTGGTTAGACTTGCTGCTGAGGACAGACTCCTGCCCCTGAAGTTAGTTAGACCTGCCGGACTCTCCCTGAAGCTGGATATTGGAGTTTTCTCCTACACAACCAGTAAAGCTGTACAGGTCTGCTTACATTTGCATGCCTCTCTTCCTGTGAGTTTCTAACTGGAGCTCTGCTTCTCACCACTGTATGTTGCTCTAAGAAAGGTGTCTGACAGGCATGTGAAAACGTAAGCATGTGAGACTTTACTACATTTGTAGTTGTGTAAAAGAAAACTCCAGTATCCTTTGTTCTACCAGCCTGATAGCCAGCCCACTGGTGCAGCTGCAACAGCCTGAGGACGGAGTACTGGCACTGGAGTTAGTTAGACCTGCAGCTGGATATTGGGTTTTCTTTTAAACAAACTATAGGTTTGACCTGCTAATGCCTATCAGACATCTTCTTCAGAGCTTGTGACTGGAGTTCTGGCTGCTGTATGTAGCTATGAGGAGGATGTCTGACAGGCATGAAAACATAAGCATGTGAGACTTTACTACATTTGTAGTTGTGTAAAAGAAAACTCCAGTATCCTTTGTTCTACCAGCCTGATAGCCAGCCCACTGGTGCAGCTGCAACAGCCTGAGGACGGAGTACTGGCACTGGAGTTAGTTAGACCTGCAGCTGGATATTGGGTTTTCTTTTAAACAACCTATAAGTTTGACCTGCTAACGTCTTTATGCCTATCAGCCATCTTCTTCAGAGCTTGTGACTGGAGTTCTGGCTGCTGTATGTAGCTCTGAGGAGGATGTCTGACAGGCATGTGAAAACGTAAGCATGTGAGACTTTACTACATTTGTAGTTGTGTAAAAGAAAACTCCAATATCCTCTGTTCTCCCAAGCTGATGCAGCTGTGGGTATCTGTGAGGTTTCCAGTCTGTGGTTCTCCGATTCACAAGATTCTCTCTGACAGATAAACTGTCACATCTCGTAAACAGGCACCACTCTAGGGCGCGGGAACGTCTATCTGCCCGCACGATCAGCTAGGAAAAGCCGCAACCGTAACGCTGGCGGTGACCCGGGGGTACGGGCCAACCCAGCCGCGGCAGATCCATCGCACTGACCACTCGGACATCAAGATAGCCGCCATCCTTGGCTAAATGGGCTGAACCATTATCTACCGCAGGTGTTATCAGGGTCACACCTGAGGTGGTACGACCCACCTGGGGGGACAGGTCCACTCAGGCGTGGGGGGGATGTTATGGTTGTACAGAGATATCTGCCCTGATATAGAAGCCGGTACTGACCAACAGATTAGCCTACGGTAATCCCTGGCTTATCAGGGGTTAATCACCGGCCTTAGCTCGGCTTAACACAGGTTAAATACCAGCCTTAGCTCTATTTGTTTCTGTCTCACAGCGAGCGTATGGTCCTCTTAGGGTGGCAGAAATCTCTGTCAGAAATGTGGTGACTTGTTACAGAGCTCTGGTCTTGCAGTTCTTTCAGAGAGTTGTTGTTTCTGATCTCTACATCACATGGCCCATTTAACTATAACTCCAGACATTTGTTTTGCATAACAAATGGAAACTTAAGGTCAATGCCGTAAGTTGTGGTCCATTGTTCATTTTACTTGACAAGGAAAAAGAGCAGCAAAATGGACCCAGTGTATACTGTGCACATCATCTGCCTTATTCTTGTAACAACAAGTGAGAGAATACCTTTTTGAAAGCTACAGTCAGGCCAAGAGTCGTTTCTTATTTCCTGGAATGCACTCTCCACTCCTGATACAGTTTATCAATAGCTCAGTAGCCGTAATGACCCGAGCTCGCCGGTTCCCAGGCGGTCACTACCCACCGACCACAGATAGCAGAGGCGGCCAGGCGAGGTGATAAGGACTCGGAGATAAGCCCGAGTCACAGCTGACGGAACGTTTGACCCGCGGCCACAACAAAACGTCCACCTCTGGTCTGATACGATGAGCCGACCAACCGTGGCCTGGTTTACTCCGGAAATCTGGAGTATGATGTCATGATAAGGGAATTTATGGATTATAAGAACTTCATAAAAAATGTGATAAAATGAAAGGCAGATTGAGATATTCTAATAAAGCTGAAGATTGTATTTTGTTTCTAGTGCAAAATCTCTGGTCTGATACTGGCTTTTACTCCTACTAATGTGTTCAGTTTTAAATGCATCGTGCCAGTTTTGTAATTGCAGAAACTTTCGTGGTGGTTTAATGTTCATGGTTTTCGCGGTGGCCGCTTTACCGCGAACTTAAAACCACCGCAAACATTTTTCCTTGGCAGAAAGAGACTACAGCAGGGGTCTAGCCAACGTCCGTTTTTCCGTCAATTGACAGAAATTTGCTGCGTCTGACGGAAAAATTTTAAAACCAATCCGTCAACCTTGACGGAAAAAAATCCTTGGTGGAAGCTACAGGCGGCTTGGGGACGCCGTCCACGGCCGTAAAAGCCACACACTGTTTGTTTTGCTATTCTTATGATTGTTGACAATGTGTGTCGGTGCCCTTTCGCATACGATAATCTCATTAAAACCCGTTTTTCAAGGTCTCAGTTCAGTCCTTCTAATTAATTTTCGCGGTTTTCGCGACGGTTGTAATTGGCTGACGGAAAAAAATTTCGAGCTGGCTAAAGCCCTGGACTACAGTGCATGATGCTACCGCGAACTCAAAACCACCGCGAAAAGTCCTTTTTCCCGCTTCCGCGAAATCAAATCCCTGTGAACTTAAATGCATTTACAGTATTTCAGACCTGAGTACCGCTGTCCTGTCCTTGGTGCTGAATCTGATGTTATACTTTGATGTTCAGCTGTCAGGGGAAAACTGGTCTGTTCTTCCCTTTTATTGATAAAGGAGGCAGTTTGTAATCTGGAGTTAGAAGGTTTACATTGTTCTCCCTCATATTCAGGTTCTTTCTGTCAGCGGGCCGCTTCAACAAAATAGATTGTTTCTCAGACAAGAAAAATCCAAGTTGATAAACTGTTAGGGAAGGGCCAGCTGGTGACATGTATATCTGTACTGTACTATAGATGCCTAGATACATGTAACAGCTTCCTTCACAGCTATAGTGACAGATTTTTAACTTTGAGGTCTACATCTAGTGCAGCCCTTTTTTTTGTGTGCACAGCCCTTTTTTTTGTGCATTATTCGTAGTGCTTTTTATGTGACAGCATGTTCCCAGTTTTTCCAGACTGACAGACACATCCACACACACACACATCCACCTGTACCAGGAATGATTAGTGTCCAAGCCAGCATCCCCCCCCCCCCCCCCCCAAGCAGGAAGATTGGTGTCCTGCCCTGCAGTTCCTGAAGGAGAAGGATGGGTTTAATAGTTCGCTACAACAGCAGGAACATGGAACACGGGCCCCGACAATCCTGACGGCTTAGCGAACATGGCAGTCAATATACTGGTCAATACCCAGGACAGGCGGGGCATCTGTCTTACACAGGGGCACAGCACAGAGATGTACTGTACTGGCCAGAGATGTTACTGTCTTACACAGGGGCACAGTACTGGCCAGAGATGTTACTGTCTTACACAGGGGCACAGTACTGGCCAGAGATGTTACTGTCTTACACAGGGGCACAGTACTGGCCAGAGATGTTACTGTCTTACACAGGGGCACAGTACTGGCCAGAGATGTTACTGTCTTACACAGGGGCACAGTACTGGCCAGAGATGTTACTGTGTTATACAAGTCCATCATTCCGGGCTGTTGAGACATTCCTTGGAAAAACAAGTGTTTGGTCAGACTGATTTCTGTCTGCAGCCATTCTTTAGCTCAGTCCCCGTGATTGGACAGTTTTGAGTGGAGCTCCGGACAGGAACATGTAACGTTACAGTGTTGGGATTGTTTTGTTATGTCGATTCCTGAAAAGTTGGGAGAAACTAAAAAAAATGGCTGCTTATATACGAGGTGCCTTTCACAAGGAGATGATGGTTGGGTAAGGAACGAAAGGTGTGTTGAAGTGTAGAGATCTGTAGTTTGGGGGATGTATAAATGCAGAGAATTGTAGTTTTGGGGGATATTCAAAGACTGGACCTGGGTTTGTGGAAATGTCCACTGAAAAATACAAATTATCCCTGAGTCACTTTTCTTTTCCAATAAAATGTATGTCAAAGAAAAAAACATCTCAGCCAAAAAAGTTAGAAAAAAGTTAAGTTTTCTTGAGTTGAAGGTCAGTATTAATGTTATCTGGGATGGTGTCGATATTGTTCAATAAACCTTAGAATGAGAATATATCTTAAAGGCACAATTAGGAGCATGGAAGCACCTACTTAAGTCTTAGTGGCGGTGCCTTATAAGTTTGGTCAATAGTTAATGTGACGTTCACGCTTGTTGTAAGTACCCGCTGTCCAATATCGGCACCTGGGCACGTAAATTCTGCCTGGCAAAAATACCCTACAGAAGCACATCTTCTGGAGCAGCACCTTATACTAGCCCTGTAGTCACCTGTGGTGCTCACCTGGCAGTGTCACCTGTAGGACAGGTGTGTGTACAGGTGAGGTCAGGTGTGTGTGCAGGTGAGGACAGGTGTGATGAAGGGAAGCAGTCATCAGGTCCAGCAGTAATTGGTTCCACACAGACCCCAGTAAGCTCCGCGTTACGCCCGGCTCAATACCTGCCCCCCTCCCGATCCATCTTTATGTGAGGCCCCGGCCTCGGCTTCATTAGCACCCGCCACTTCCCGGCTGAATGGTGGGGCATTACGGCAGCAGGGAGAAATATGGAAATGGTGGCGGTAATGGTGCTGAGAGTGGAGCCATTGTGGGGAGTAATCCGCACTAAGTACGACTCAGAACTGGTCGCAGGGATGGATATGGATGGAGTAAAACTGAGTCCAGGGTCAGTGGTGGTGGGGTGCAGGGCACATGCACAGGGATGGATATGGATGGGGGAAAACTGAGTCCAGGGTCAGTGGTGGTGTGGTGCAGGGCACATGCACAGGGATGGATATGGATGGGGTAAAACTCAGTCCAGGGTCAGTGGTGGTGGGGTGCAGGGCACATGCACAGGGATGGATATGGATGGGGTAAAACTGAGTCCAGGGTCAGTGTTGGTGGGGTGCAGGGCACATGCACAGGGATGGATATGGATGGGGTGAAACTGAGTCCAGGGTCAGTGTTGGTGGGGTGCAGGGCACATGCACAGGGATGGATATGGATGGGGTAAAACTCAGTCCAGGGTCAGTGGTGGTGGGGTGCAGGGCACATGCACAGGGATGGATATGGATGGGGTAAAACTGAGTCCAGGGTCAGTGTTGGTGGGGTGCAGGGCACATGCACAGGGATGGATATGGATGGGGTGAAACTGAGTCCAGGGTCAGTGTTGGTGGGGTGCAGGGCACATGCACAGGGATGGATATGGATGGGGTAAAACTGAGTCCAGGGTCAGTGTTGGTGGGGTGCAGGGCACATGCACAGGGATGGATATGGATGGGGTAAAACTCAGTCCAGGGTCAGTGGTGGTGTGGTGCAGGGCACATGCACAGGGATGGATATGGATGGGGGAAAACTCAGTCCAGGGTCAGTGGTGTGGTGTGGTGTGGTGCAGGACTGGGGACGATGTCAGCAACCATTGAATAGACTGTTCCTTAGGTTATATTTATTGGGTTGGTTTTTAGTCTTTATTTGAAGGGTTTACAGGATATTTTGTGTTAAGTGCTTTCAATTGTCCTATGTAATATGTGGTGCTTGACACCAACAATCGCTTCCTATTCTTCACAGTTATGGAAGAGACTGTTTCTTACCTAATGCTGTTTTTTAGATAGCATTTGTTACTGTAACATTGTGTTTTGTTTCAAAGGTTGTAGAGAATATGTTTTTGCAAACATTGTGTAAAGAGCTCTGTGAAATGTAATGTGTGGGGCATAATACCAGCCCTCACTGCCTGTGCTCTACTTGTGTTGTCCAAGCTACCTAAAACCAAAGTAAAGAAATCAAACTGTATTAACCTTATTTACTGGTTATCTGGTGTTAGTCACTTCAGATGAACTATAGCTGCAATGCCTTCTCCAGGGTACGTCTGTAGCATTGGGCTACATCTGACCCTGCCACTGCTGCTGTGTATATCCATAGTATAAGACTAAACCTTAACCAGCTACCATCTACAGCATTTATGCGTATGCTCTATGTAGACACACGCGCACACCCTCCCTGCAGTGAGCAGTCCAGTCCATTGTTTCCTGGTCAGACTCTCCATTTATTTATCAAAGGCGAGCACACAGGACCATTCATCATCACACCCCAGTCCGTGTGTGACGCATGCACAGCCCCAGTCTGTATCTATTGTATCTTGTTCATCCGTTGGCATCGACGATGACCAATGACATAGTATAATATAAGTATCTATAGTATAAGGCTAAACGTGAACCAGCCTTCAGTATGTAACTCTACTTAAACCTTCCCATCCCTGTTATGTGCAGTCCAGTTCATTGTTTCCTCATCAGACTTTCCATTAATATATCAAAGGAAAGCACACAGGACCATTCATCATCACACCCCAGTCTGTGTGCATCCATGTGTGACGTGCCCATGTTTGACACATCCTAGTGTGACGTGTCCATGTGTGATGCATCTATGTGTGACACCTGCACGATTCCCCAGCCTGGGAGGCTCTCCAAACCATCCCAGCGTGCAGCAGATGTCACACATGTTGAAGCATGGACGGGGGCCGGCCCCGGCTCAACCAGGCTTACTCCGCATTGCCCAACAGATCTGTCTTGTGGGGGAAGCGATTCCTCAAACCTACCAGATCTGTCTTGTCAAGGGAGCGATTCCTCAAACCAACCGCCGGGCTGATGAACGACTCCATCCCGGGGCAGTCAGCTGACAAACAGCTCTGTCCCAGGGCTGGGTGGATTGTTATGAAAAGTGAGTTACGGCCGCGGATATCCGGATCCATCAGTGGCAGGTCTGGTTAGCCTGTGGTGGGGGATATCCGGATCCATCAGTGGCAGGTCTGGTTAGCCGTGGTGGGGGCAGCCTGCCTGATGGTCTGGGGTTGGGATGGAAGCTTGGAAAAAAAAAAAAAGAAAGACCCCATGAAATCTGACCCTTACTTCCCTCATGACCTCAATGAAAAGCGGCCTGCAGGCCAATTTGAGCTTTCCATGAATAAATAAAGGTTCAAACAAACAAAATATCCTGCTCATGTCTTACTCACAAGCCTTCAACTCTGTAACTGTTGAACCCATCCCCCATGCCTGTACAGTCTTATACTGGCACATACCTGTATCAAACATGCTACAGTGCCTGGTATTCAGTGCTAGGAAAAACAGCAGTACATGTACTTCAGTACCTACAACCTGGTTGCTATTTCATACTAGTCTTGCACCCAGAATTTCAAATCATTTTTGAGGAAAAACGTGCAATTCCACAGAATGCCATAATACCACCACATGAGAGAAATACAGTACATGAATTAAAAGTCATGTGAAGAAATGTACCAATACAGCATTTAGTAACCCTGAGGTATATACACTTCAGATACTTAGGTGGTCAAGAAAGTATTGAGAAGACCTACATTGTACATGTATTTGACGGCATTATGGTACCCGGTGATATTATGAGTTGATTTTACATACTAGTAGCTAGACTTGACTTCTGCTTTGGACTTGTTCATTATGTAACCCAACCTAAGCTGACCTGTCCCCATGTTCAGTCAGCTTGAAATGAAATAAATAATTATAAGAAATAAATAAACATCCCCGCTAACCTGTGTCCTCTTGTGTTGTCAGGTTCTTACGCGGGACATGCCCAGTCAACGACTGCCCCTTCTCCCACAAGGTCTCGCCTGACAAGGTAAGGATCAAATCTCATAATGCTGGCGGATATGTTCTCTGTTGGGTCATGGTATACAGAATACTGTTATTGTGTTTTACGTCAATGAAGAGTAGACATCCAGAGCAATAAGATACGCCAAAAAGCAGTTACTCAAGCAACTGGACCAGCCTCCCTCTTCACCATGTATCTGTAAGTCTACTTAGACCTCCCCTCCCTGCAGTGTGCACTCAGTGTCACTGACAAAAAACAATGAATGTTGTCTGAAACGTCTGACCGTTTCCAAAATCATCAGAACTTAGTTTAGATATTAGCTGTTTATGTCAATTTTTAATATAGCAGATGCCTTCTTTCTTTTTCTCTTGCACACAATACTGTAAATACTATGTGTCCTTCAGTATAACACAACAGCTTCTGTATCTGTAGCTAAATTAGCCGGTATAAAGTCCCTTTGCAGGCATGCACAGGTAACCATTGTATAATACAGAACAACCCATCACACTGAGCACCCTCTGCACATCCTCAACTGTAAACGATGTTCAAAGCTCTCCAATAAGGGTGCTACTACAGTTCTTGGTGGAAGCGAGTTCCACTCTATGATAGTTATGGGGGAAAACAAATTTTAGAGCACCTGAACCCTGGGTTGATAACTCTGTTATCTGAAGGGATGACTATTTCTTGCTTTCTGAGCTGGTATTTGGTGCTTAGTAGTTAGTATGTCCACATGTACATGTAGCAGGGTCGGCCTCCTGACCTTCGCAGTGACCCCTGCCAGCTGGACCCAGACCCTGACCTCACAGTAACGTGTCGTTTGTATGATGGCAGCAGCCTTACTGATTAGTGGTGGGAGCTGATAACTCAGTGGTCATGTGGTGACCCTGACATTTTATACAGTGCTCTTTGTAGCTCAAAAAACAAACCTCTTGTATTGAATATGCTGTTATTGTATATTGTATTGTAATAGCCTCTGGTTAGTTGGGCAGCCCTGGCTATATTTCTCTCTATACAGCGGAATAAATCAAGTCAAATCAATCAATAATGAACAAGTGAACCCTCTTGTTGGTACGAGCTTTCCTTTGTGTTTAGCAGCTTGAACTCTTCCCCATATTAGTCACAGGCGAACTTTCATACAAAGTGCAACCTTCAATAGAAAAATGAAGAATGATTCATATGACAAAAAGTTGACACAAAAGATACAACAGAGCAAATGAAGATCAAACTATAATGAGAATAACAGTGGAGCAAAATGGATCAGTCATCATCAGTGATATCTAAAAAACAAGAATATCAAGATGCTGTCATGTAATTTTCCTCTTGTGCTTCTCCAACTTTCTTCAGATAGCAACAACAAACTCAGCTGTGTCAGAGAACTGAACATCAAGAGGGGAGGGATTGATTCTTTATGATGTGATTGATTAATTGTTTAATTGATGGATTGATTGATCCTTAATAATCTACAACAAATCGATCCAGGAACAATGGAACCAAACCAGCCCCAGACAGGTGTGCGAAGGTCGTACCCGTGACCTTGACACCTGTGTCTCCAGGTGAACAGCCCAGCTGGCCGAATCTTACCCATAATTCCCCTAGCGCCGACCTCATCACTCAACGTTGGGCCTCTGTGCCCTTGACCTCTGACCCCGTTCGCAGCCTGACTAGATTCGCGGGAATCTGGGCTCGTTCCGAGCCTTTGTGTTGAGGGAATGAGGAAGCGTTGTGAAGAAGGGAGGTTAACAGGGGTCAGGTCGCCGGGTTCACAGGGAGACAGGTTTCTAATGCTGGTGTGGCCATCAAACCTTGCTGCCTGCCTACGTTCATCTCATTAATTCCCAGACAGTTTAGGATAAAAATCTAGCAAAAGGTAAGATACGCCAAAAAGTAGTTACTCAAGCAACTGGATATGGTTTTGGAAACGGCCAGTCACTCACGAAAACTGGTGGATTCCAGTTGAAACGTCTGGCCATTTTCAAAACCATATCCAGTTGCTTGAGTAACTACTTTTTGGCGTATCTTATTACCTGGATGTCTGACCTACATCGACGTAAAAGGGAAGATAGTCCCATAGCCTTTTTCAGGCCATAGTGGCAGTGGGTTGTTATCCACTGGGTCTGGGGTTCGATATCGGAAGGTGGAGCCCATCCCTCTCCTTCCATCACCTTTAACACCTGTCACACCTGTCCATCCTCACTTATCACACCTGTATACTGCTGCAGGTGTGTTCACAGGTGTGGTCACAGGTGTCCGTGTAGAGATCAGATCAATAAATAAATAAAGAAAAGAGCAAGTTCAATAAATAAATAAATAAAAGAGCAAGTTACAGATGTATTCTCTTTCCATTTCCCTTCAGAGCTTCTGGAAATTTTCCTCATGCCAGGGTATAGATTTTTATTTTGAACATACATTATTGTTCTTTTAAACCAATCTAGCATTTTTATAGCTGAATTGTGCAGTTTTAGTGTTTTGTATTTTTTGGTCCCTGTGACAAATAGAATGTCTTGTCTGACTGGCAGCAGATGTGACGGTCCTGGTTTTTACACCTTTTTGTTTTTCTGGGATCTGGTTTGACTTTTTTTCGACTGAAATTTGCGGTTTGGGGATTGCGGTTTTGTATCCCGACCCCCTGTGAACTGCCTGTCGTTGTCTGGCTGACATGAGAGGTGACAGGTTCCCTACCTGTGTTATTCCCCCACCTGTGTCTACCACTGCTTCAGGAGTTCCACCTCGGTTAGATCATGGTCCTTCTTTCTGTTCCTTTGTCTGTCTGCGATGACATGTGACGTTTACGACTTGAAACATAATGACCTTGTCAGAACAGACCAGTGTAGACATCACATTTGTGTTTTCGTGACTAGCAGGGTGGCTCCAAAGGTTTTCATTTCAAAAAGAATTCTTCCAGCTTCGGTTTGTAAATGTACAGTAAAGGAGCGGAGAAAAATTAGGCAAGATCTGTAGCAACCAACTTGTTAAAATGAAAATGTGCTGTTGTTTTGTTGTTGTTGTTTTGGCTCTATCTGCTGTCTTGCTCCTGAGTTGTATGGAACATCAGGGATCATCAATGGTTATGTTTTAAAATTATTCTTTTAGTTCAGAACTATCCAGCTGAGACTGTCCTTCTCGAATAGGACTATGTAGCTAATTATTAGTGTATAAGGTTTTACAATATATATATATTGACTGACACCCTTTGGAACTTCAGAAGTCTAGTAACAACAAATTTAAGTTTTGCAAATGTCCTCTCCACACCAACAGTAATCTGTTACCAAAGGTAGGAAGTTTTTTGCTACTTAAACAGAAAAACAACAGGCTACACTATCCCTTCTGTAATCCCGCTAAGTGACCAGTAATCCCCCAACTCTCCCCACCGTGACCGCTGTGATTTTAACTGTGTGTTTATATCCTGTGTGTTTATTATCCGTGTGATTTTAACTGGGTGTTATCTAGTCTACAGCAGCCACTTGAAGCCTCTTCCTGCCTCTTCTGTAGCCCCTAAACCCTGAAACACCTGTAGTTATCATATCATATCATAGCCAAGAAGGCTCTACAATAGCAGACTCTTACAGTGTGGTGCCTGTCCATGTGTGTTATCTATATTTATCTATAGCTGCCACCATCCAGATAAAACCACTTGAAGACTCTTCTGTAGCCCCTAAACCCTGAAACACCTGCAGTTATCATACCCTATCATAGCCAAAAGGGCTCTACAATAGCAGACTCTTTCAGTGTGGTGCTGTCCATGTGTGTTATCTATAGTTATCTATAGCTGCCACCATCCAGACAAAACCACTTGAAGACTCTTCTGTAGCCCCCAAACCCCAAAACACTATCAAGCAGTTATCGTACCATATCATAGCCAACAGGGCTCTACAGTCTTGCATGCAGACTGGTACCTGTGTGTTATCTATATTATCTACAACAGCCACCATCCAGACAAACCCACATGATGGGCTCTTCTGCCAACCCTACATCCTACAGTTATCATACTCTAAAGATCATAACTTATACTCTGGTCTCTAGATTCTTACAATCTGCTACCTGTGTTTGCTGAAACATCAAGCCTATATTTTTCATACCATTTCATAACCAAGTCATAAACAAGAGAGCTCTACAGAGTCGTCTATGCATCCTGGTACCTGTACGTTATCTGTTGTTATCTGCATCAGCCACCATTCAGTCATGACCACATGATGGGCTCTTCTGACCCTCAAACACCTGCCGTTTTCACAGGTTTCCTCCCTGTGTGTTCAACAGGCCCCACAGAGTATCATGTAGTAAGAGATCGGTCAAAAATGATTTTCCAACTTTTTCCCTTACATTCCAACTACTCATTGTCTGCTCTGTTTAGTTTCACCTGTCTTTACAGGAGTCTTCCCACTAAATTATGCTGTCTGTGCTGTAGATACAACTTGGGGTCAGTGTAATGTTGAGTTAAAGATGTTTGACTTGGAGATTTTCTAGATCCCAAAGGATACCAGACATGTTTTCTTACCTCCCGTCCCCACGTGCCTGCACCCACCTGTGTTATACCTGTGCAATTTTGTGCTAATCCCGACAGGTGTGTTTCCTGGTTCCCCTGATCCTCCCTACCATCACATCTCCTCAGGTTCTTAACAGGTGAGGCAAGACGTATGAAACCTCGCCTCTGACTTCCTTCTGCCGCAGACCCAAGTTGTTACAGCGTATTGTTCCCATAATCCCCCCTGGCTGGTATGTCATGTCCGAGGCATGGGCAGATCGTCGCTGTTGTTGTTGTTGTCCCCTCCTGTCGATGTTTGTTATGATATTGCTGATAATCAATACGTCTGTGGTTATTGATACCCGTCCTGACGACCATTGTGTCCGCCTCTTTCCCATATCTGTACTTCCTCTGGACTGTTTATGTAAGGATTCAGGCCTGCAGTGTCTGGGCCTGGGGCTGCTGTTGTTTTGTTTGTCGCTGTTGTTGTTTTGTTTGTCGCTGTTGTTGTTTTGTTAGCGCAGACTTAAAACACAACAGAAACCGCACATCCCAGACTGCTTCTCCTAGCTGCTCGGACGATGGAATTTCAGTTTTACGACAGACTGATTCGGGCCTGCCAAAGTGTTTTTTAGTCACAGAATGCATTAGATTCCTACTTTCATTTGTAAAATCATGCCGGCAGGCTAATTGTGTATGTACAGTGTCAAAGTAAAAGTAAATAGTTAATGAACTGGCCCTTTGCATCAGTCCTTGAATGTGGCTTCAAATTAGATTGTCTAAAAGCTAGCCCTATTTTACTCTGAAGCATAATTTCTTATTGTGCATTTAGCAGGCATCAGAACTGCTAGTTAAACCCAGTAGTGCCAAGTTTGATCAAGAAATTAAAGTGGAAATATGATAGAAACCATCATTGACAAACCAGGAAATTTATGTTCCCGTCCTGTCCTATCCCCTCTGTCGTCCATCCATTATCGCCGTGGTTATCGCCATGGTTACCGGCTCCCGGGCCAGGTGTAGCCCCGCACTGGCCCGCTGCCAGGCCGCAGCCTGACAGGGGATCTGTCAAGCCTTAGACTCTGCCCGGCCGCAAGCGTCGGCCCCCCTCCCCCATTGTTACAGAACAATGAAGGTCAGGGAAGGTCGTGGGTTGACACAGATTTGGCGTGATGTTGTGGCTTGGCGATGTCATAAACCGTCAGGGGGACGTTTGGTTCTGTTCAGCGGGGGATGATGTCCACTGATGTCCAACATGCACACATTGTTACCATGATGATCAAAGGTTTTTGCTGGTCCTTTGTTTCAAGCAAAGTTTGAGATACTCAAATCAGCCTACGGGCCGCCTTTCATCATGCTATAGCTGAGTTAGATACTTATACATGATATACCAACACAGATGAACTTCCATACTACAGTCAAAACTGCCCAAGAAGAAAAACTCTGTGATCCGATAAAATTTGGTCTATATGGACAAGTGGTCACTATTTCTTATTCTTCTGTCAATGGGAAAATTATCTACGAGGCCAAATAGGCCAGGTGATCCTTTTATATAGATGTGCTCTAGTGGTAAAAAACTTGCCTTATGCCTGCATAAGTGGCAATACTTATAACATACACAGAGCAAGGTTGTTTTGGCAAGTGAAGCTTGCAAAAAGCTCATAAAACTGCCGTGGGGGATGACTAGCTAACTGCAGCTGCCTATACCCCTGTGTCAGGGATGCCAGCAGCAGTAGAATCAAATACTGCTACAGCCTTGACAAGGATGAAACAATATTGTAGAGAACATGATGGAAAAACTTTTTAGTTAAATTGTTGTTTCAGCCCCAAAA
The DNA here is from genome assembly GCA_019207045.1 of Branchiostoma floridae x Branchiostoma belcheri. Taxonomy (NCBI): domain Eukaryota; kingdom Metazoa; phylum Chordata; class Leptocardii; order Amphioxiformes; family Branchiostomatidae; genus Branchiostoma; species Branchiostoma floridae x Branchiostoma belcheri. Next base: position 632,040 of record CM033028.1, read on the forward strand.
TGCACTCAAGTACAGATGAGGAAAGATATTACATAGATGTGCAGATGGAGTGTTGGCAGACAACAAGACTTGCTTCCAAGTTTCCACAGCCCGATCTGTCCCTAACTGCGAATGACACGATAATTGTTCGCTCAAACATCCCTTACAACCCAGAACAGACAGGAAACACAATGTGCCGCCGCCGGCCTATTGTCTGTGCACTGCTCACAGGAACAATACACCGTGTGGTCTCTGAACCATCCTCAATAGTTCCTGTAGTGATTCTGCAGATAACATTGTTGGAGTATTGTCTGTGTGTTGTCTCTCCTCTGTAACACTACAAGCTTTTTGTTTCCCTTTTCTGCTCTATTGTTGCCCACTTCTAGCCTATTGTTACCCACTTCTAGCCTATTGTTACCCACTTCTAGCCTTTTGTTTCCCCCTTCTGGCCTATTGTTGGCCACCTCGGGCCTATTGTTTTCCACTTCTAGCCTATTGTTACCCACTTTTGTCGTATAATTGTTGCCCACTTCTAGCCTATTGTTACCTACTTCTGGCCCATTGTTGTCCACATTTAGTCTATTGTTTCCCCCTTCTGGCCTATTGTTGGTCACCTCAGGCCTATTGTTTTCCACTTCTAGCCTATTGTTACCCACTTTTGTCCTATTGTTGCCTACTTCTAGCCCATTGTTACCCACTTCAGGCCTATTGTTTCTGGACTATTGTCCACTTCTGACATATTGTTACCTACTTCTGGACAGAAACGAGTGGAGGTGTCACCTCCAAGAGGATGAACTGAACTGAACTGAACTCTAGACTATTGTTACCCACTTCTGGCCCTTTGTTCCCTTATTAAGAGTGTAAACATGATACTGGGCCCATGGATCGCTGTGTCTGGTGTATATAACGTCCTTGGGTGTACCCATTGTTTTCTCTGCTCTCCAAGCTTGGTGATTAACAGTGTTGATGCAGTGTGATGACAGGCAGGGAGGGGAGGTCTGGTAAAGGGCCAATGTTATTCCTACCAGGAAGTTTGTAGCCTCCAGACTAGAACTAGAACTACAGGGTCGCTGGGTAGGAAGAGAGTAAGAAGGATCTATATTGGGATAAGATAGAAAAATATTGTCAAAAAGAAAAGAGAAGGAGGGAAAATGACAGGAAAGAAGGAAAGAAATACAACATGTAATTTGATTTTAAAGGGAAGAAGAGAATGAATGAATGAATGAATGAATGAATGAATGAATGAATGAATCATGTTAATTCAGCACCTTAAAGTGAGCTTGAATAAAAGAAAGCAAGTGTAAAAGAAAGCAAGATGCCCATATTAAAAGAAGCCACCAAAACATACCAAATGTCCCCTGCCTGTTCCCTCCCTACATGATCAGATGAACACCCTAAAAATCACCCAGTCACATATTATAGGAACATGGGACAATTAACATGGGACAATTCATCTCCTCAGTAAAAGTCAAACAGAGATTTGGGTAATTATCCTCTTACACAGGATATCCACTTCTTTCTCTTACACCAAAGTACTGCTCATAATTTGTTCACTTTTTATCATTACCGTGATCCCTGTTGGGGACTTTATTATAAATTTGGCATGAATGTTGCATTGCTGAAGTCCTGTAACGGATGTGTGACACCTGGTACAAATCCTGCTCACCTTTCCACATGGCAGGATTTATACTGCAGATTACTGCTCTAATCACAGGGAATACGTCACCTGATGGCCGACATACGTCTCCATTAGTCTGTACACCTCTGTGTTGTGTGGGTGATGCTGTGTTGTGTTTTGTTGTGTTGTGTTGTGTTGTGTTGTTGGCTGTTAGGATTTAGGCTGTTTGATGGTACTACTGGAATTAGTAGATTGGCTTTCTAGAATTTAGACCCTTTTAGACATAGAATTTAGAGCTTTGTAAAATCTTGTATTCTGCTTGTCTTTCTGTCTGTGTGTTTTTTAGTGTTTGAGTCTGTTTGTGATTGTGTGTGTTTGCATTCTATTTTTTGTGTGTGATTCCTGATATAGACGGGCCGACTGGGTAATAAACATTAGTTCATGCATTCATGCATTCATTCACTAACTATACAGCATTACCATACATTCTCAATGCTGCTATTTTTTCCTGCATATGGGACTTGAAGGGTCACAAGCAACATGGGTAAGGGGGTGAAGTCTGCCATCTCTGCTTTCTTCTTTAGGAACTGTTCCGTGTTTGGCACGTGAAGTTTTATGGCAGGACGTCATCCTTACGTGATGGCACAAAAATGTAGATGTCCTTTCATCAGCGCGAGATAACAGCAGAATGTCAACAACAAAATTCCAGTAAATAAAAAGCAACATTCCTGGCCACAGAAATAGGACTGAGTAGTTTTGTTGGAGAGTTTTCTGTTCCAAAATTACCCCACATAGTTCTGGTGCCGTGTGTTTGTGAGGGGTGATAAGTGCTGCTCTCCACACCACTGAAAATAGCAGCAGCACTCGGCAATAACAGGCAGGATGATCTAGATATGGAGAAATACTGGGTAACGTCCCTCTTGTTGGGGTGAAACGCCCAGGAAATTGTGATGTGCGGCTATTGCTGGCTCCTCAGGTCTTCAGTAACCTTCTCCCTGAACTTGGCAGGTTCTGATATCGTAGTCACAGCGTATGGACAATAGTACATTCCAATCTTGAACTCTTCAAGAAAAGTACGAGTATCTGTAGCGATCACTGTTAAAGATGTTAACTTTGTACGAGTTCCGGTGGTTGTGGCATGCTTTGGTGTGGGCTGGGCTACAAGTATGTATATACCGGCAGGGCCAGGAGGCCTTGTCTAGCTAGAGGAGAACTTAGAAACAAACATCTATGTCCTCGCTCCTCTCGGGTCAAAATGAGTGCCTAGGTTTGGTTAGGGACGTCCCCTCTGATTTTACGTAAAGCTGGGGTCCCGCGTTTGAGGTGACCCACGGCTTAAGCATGTTGCAGGACCCACCAGATCCTACATTGTACATCCGGTTACACTGGTGAGGTACAACCCACCACACTTGTCAAAAAGAGATCCATTCTGCTGTGGGTGGTTCAAACCTTAATACAGTGTGGTCTCCAGGTTGAAAAGGTGATAGTCACCTGTTAAGTAAACCCTGTCACAAATGTGGGAAATCTCAGTCAACACTGACCCGATGTATTTGTGACAGAAAGTTTGCACTTGCATGTAATTTGCTATATAAAATGTAACAGAGTTTACCATTGAATTGTTTTCCAGTGATAACTTTGTTTGTATAGAACATTTAAGTTTTATCTATGGCATTTACATGGAAAAGCCTGCAGTCTGAAAGCTGCTGTGAGTCTCTGAGGTTTTCCTTGTCCTTTTCTTACAAGTGTTCAGAATCCTTTCAAGAATTTGCTTGGGAAGGTTCCTCCACTTACAGAGCAGAAACATAAGGAAAATCATAGGCAAACGTTGACATGTCCTGGTCCCAACCTGCCCCTCTGCCCTGTCTGCTGTGGGTTGCACCACACTGGATGAGCCGTTATGGGTTTACTTCAGTCATTGACTTCACCAGCAGAAATCCAAGTTCACTGACAGCACACTCCTCCTAGAAGCTCACAGGACCGAGTTCTCTATAGGGTGGTATTTATTTTGTGTGATGACGACTGTTTTTGTCTGCCGTGCGCAGAGTAAGTGTTCAGCAAGCGTGAGTTTATTTTTCTTGGCGGGGGACAAAACTGTCCTGCAGAACTCTTGCAGTGGAAAGTCCTGACTACCTTCGCATCTTACCGGGCATCTCACCAGTCAGCAGCTGGGCTCCCTCATTTTCTGCACAGAAACCTTTTTTTTAACCTTCCCCCAACTGCCTAAGCCCATAACCAATACAGATTAAGTGGGACCGCGTGGCACGGTCGGGAGCGCGTTGGTCTCAGGCCCGAGAGGTCCCGGGTTCAAATCCGCTTGCCGTGTCACCGATCTTGTGCCCTTGGGAAAGGCACTTTACACGACTTTCCTCACCTAACTCAGGTGTAAACTAGAGTTCGGCGACCTCATACCTCCATGAATATTTAGAGCTTTTGTTAATTTCATGCAAATGACTTAACATTAACATGATTTATGCATGGTGTTGTTCATCATTGAATAACGTACAGTACACATGTCACAAATAAAATTCCCAATTCAAATCATTAATCATCAAGTTGTTTTGCAATTTTTGCATAAATTATGCAAACAAGCTCCTCATTTGCATATTTGATATCTGCATATGTTCCACCGATTATAACTAACAAGTGTTACATTTATCGAAGTCCAGTTATTGCAAACAATGGAATTATACAATTTCCTCATTAATTATGCAAATTAAGTCCTCATTTGCATAACATGCATATCTTTATGAACATCTTTGCCTAAGCTACCTGTATACCTAAAATGCAGGCAATCCGCCGTTCCTTTCTGCAGTTATCCTCTTTGGAGTGTCTTGACAAAAACACCCATGCAGTTCCACAATTGAATGTTAGGGGACTGAAACTTGCCCAACTTTGTCATGACGCTAAAAGCTATCTACCACCCAAATGTCACGACCATATCACGTACGGGACAAGAGATACATTGAAAAAACTGCTATGATAGAATATTCTCATTAATTACGCAAATGTACTCCTATTTTGCATAATTAGTATTTTATCTTGTACAACATTGTCTAAGGTACCTACATACCAAAAATCATGAAAATCCGTTGTTCCCTTCTTGAGTTATCCTCGTCAGAAGTTTTTGACAAAAATGCCCCTGCTATCCCAAAACTAGACGCTAGGGGGCCCAAACTTATGTCATTTTTTCCTGACCATAAGAGCTATCTAATACTCAAAAGTCGTGACCATAGCATGTTCAGAACACCGAGATAGCAAAACCGGAAGTTGCGCTGCAGTACCAAGGTCACATACCAGGGGGCCCAAAATTGACCTTGACCTTCGTCTTCCCAACCCCTACCCACATACCAATTATCATCGTAGTCCATCAAGAGGTTATCAAGTTATGCTGACCACAAATATGCGGACACACAGACACACACACAGACACACAGACACACAGACACACACACACACAGACAGACACACTCAAAACTATACCTCCATTTTTTCATGGAGGTAATGAGTACATAGCTGCGGCTAGTGGCAGTGACAGGCCTTTGTTGTGGTGACAGGCCTTTGTTGTGGTGACAGGCCTTTGTTGTGGTGACAGGCCATAGGGGCATGTTCGGGCATGACGCACCCGCCATGACACACGAGTCAGGGGTAGGAGGAACCCCTTGCATCCTTGGTCGGAAGTCCTCCTAGGAGATAGAAACTCCGAACAACAAAGCCAACGGTATGGTGGCTTTGAAAAGGCGTCTTTGACACCTGTTTCGCCTTACCCTCCATATGTATATGGAGAATCTCAATAGAAAAATACAAAAAAAAAACAAAAAAAAGATGTGGTGTGGTGTGAAACAGCTGCCTTAGTAGGCTGAGGGTTAAATTTTCACCAGTTTTCACATTTACCACCTGTTATGCTACATTTCCAAACCAGGACCAGCCCGGGATGTTTGTGGGAACAAAAAATAGAATTGTTTATCACAAATCCATAAATTATGTTGAAGACTGACTTCACGTTTTGTTAGTTTTATTCTGTATCTGTATCTATTTAGCCGGTATAACCGCCGTTTGGCGCAACACACCAGCTTCGCAGGCACGCGGTGCTGCAGCAGCTGGTTATATTACACTGAACGACTCATTACACGTAACTTTTGCACATCTATCTGCAAGCGTTCTTTATTGTCTTTTATATATATATTATTCTTTTCGTTTCCGAAAGCTGCCCAGCATAGCATGATTGGGTTAAAGTTTTCATTCAACGCTGCAAGACTGGATGAGCTTTCAGATTTAAATTGTACGACTCAATGTGAAAGTTTTGGACACACGTTTTGTTTTTTCTTAGCTGGTTTCAAAGGGAGAAATATTTCATGTCCACATAGATAGATAGATAGAACTTTATTGCACGACAACAGTGTAAAGGATACAATGTCTGGCAACTTGTTCATACAAAAGTTTAACCATATTAGTTGCTAATATCTAGTAATTCTAAGAAACATAATTAGTACGCTGTTGAGTTTGATGCTCGAATGTTTATTTATGTTTTTGTTTGTTTGTTGACAATGATGTTTGTTTGTTGTCGCCCCAGATGCCGGTGTGCTCGTACTTCCTGCGCGGCGTGTGTAACCGTGACGACTGCCCGTACTCGCACGTGTACGTGAGCCGGAACGCCCAGGTGTGCCAGGACTTTGTGCACGGGTACTGTCCCCGCGGGAAACAGGTGAGAAACTCACTAACATACTAACTTACTTACCTATTTGAAACGCAACAACTGGTGATGGTAAGGTGCCTTCAGGACAAACCAGGTGCTGTCAGATTTTTTATCATTAGAGGAGTCAGGACTCCAGACTGAACAATTATTTGTTTGTTTGTTTGGTATAATGGATAAACTGCCTTGAGGTGTGACACACCAGTTGTATACCAGTAGATGCCTGCTGCGTAAGACTGTACTGTAAGGTTTGATTCACTCACACTGGGACGGACCCCTACAGTTTGCTACAACTTTTTGTGTCGTGTTGGAACTTGGAGAGTTTGTACCCCTGGTGTCCCAGCTACAGATGTTGTGCGCAGTGATAGAGAGTTTGTTCAACTCGTGTGGCCCAGCTTCACCTGCACATGTATAACTTACCTTTCCCCCGGTTCCTGCTGGCTATTTTCTGTGCTGAGTTTAGACGAGTGGCGCTGATCCGTGCTCTCTAGGTTTCTGTGCCAGGTGTGGAGCGCTCACTGCGCCAGACAAGCGTTCATCTAAGTTTCGATCTGACGTTGTCTGTGTTGCTGTAGCTTCCGCAGAAGTTGTCAAGTCGTGTAATTCTGTCTCGGATCTGCGTCATCTTCCTCCTGTCATTTGTTGAACCAGCTGAAACTCGGTGGAAGTTTTCCAAACTTCTGGTGACAGAACAGAAAGTTATTTACCTTTTAAAATCACAGTTAAAGCAGTAAAAATGATGACAAGGTGCATCTACATGTAAGTCTGGAAAAGTGTAGCATCTAATTGTAACAAACAAAAGTGATCTCGAACCAGTTTAGCTCACTGATTCAGAAGAGCTAATCTCCCACTGGTCGTGACAGAAAAGACAGACGCTATAGATGTACAGTATTCACAGGTTCATTGTCCCACAAACACAGGGAACAGTGAACCACGGCTTAACATGAGACAAATGAGTTCATTGACGTGTCAAATTAGTTTGGATTTTTAAAAATAGATTCTCGTGTGCAGTACTAGGATTTTCCCTTTTCTCTTGAGAAGAAAGGAATATAGACCTTCCATTCCAGCTGTTAGAATTAAGACTAGTTCACCTTTATCCGTGGGGTAACCTATATCCGTTGTTTTTGAAAACGGGGTGTTTAAGTAGACGGCTGGTGGTTTCAAAATGCAATATTTTGAACATGTTGCAATGTTGAAACTTCCGCCTGTCAACTTAATATCCTTAAATACCCTGTTTTCAAAATACCAGATATAGGTTACCCCACAGATAAAGGTGAACTAGCGGTACATACTAGTGAATGCCTGGGTCATATAGAAGTGCACTTATATGTCCCTGGCAGGTGGTTGTTACATCAGTGCGGACATTCCTGTGGGTTTGTAATCAGCTGATCTGTGAGTCATCCAAGTGCCATGACTCAGGCTCTGTTCCTGTGCGGTGGGCAGGGGACATTTCTGTTCCTGTACTGTGGGCAGGGGACATTTCTGTTCCTGTACTGTGGGCAGGGGACATTTCTGTTCCTGTACTGTGGGCAGGGGACATTTCTGTTCCTGTACTGTGGGCAGGGGACATTTCTGTTCCTGTACTGTGGGCAGGGGACATTTCTGTTCCTGTACTGTGGGCAGGGGACATTTCTGTTCCTGTACTGTGGGCAGGGGACATTTCTGTTCCTGTACTGTGGGCAGGGGACATTTCTGTTCCTGTACTGTGGGCAGGGGACATTTCTGTTCCTGTACTGTGGGCAGGGGACATTTCTGTTCCTGTACTGTGGGCAGGGGACATTTCTGTTCCTGTACTGTGGGCAGGGGACATTTCTGTTCCTGTACTGTGGGCAGGGGACATTTCTGTTCCTGTACTGTGGGCAGGGGACATTTCTGTTCCTGTACTGTGGGCAGGGGACATTTCTGTTCCTGTACTGTGGGCAGGGGACATTTCTGTTCCTGTACTGTGGGCAGGGGACATTTCTGTTCCTGTACTGTGGGCAGGGGACATTTCTGTTCCTGTACTGTGGGCAGGGGACATTTCTGTTCCTGTACTGTGGGCAGGGGACATTTCTGTTCCTGTACTGTGGGCAGGGGACATTTCTGTTCCTGTACTGTGGGCAGGGGACATTTCTGTTCCTGTACTGTGGGCAGGGACATTTCTGTTCCTGTACTGTGGGCAGGGGACATTTCTGTTCATCACAGAGCAGGGCAGAATACATAAAGAATGGCTTGGTGTACAATCTTAATTTAGAAGTTTGGAAGGAATTATCAGAACAATTTTACTATGAAATTCAAGTTTATGTCCATGTGTAGCAAGTCTTAACATTGATTTGTGCTTGTTTGAATGGTGCGCATTTTTCCATATTCCTTTCCTTGCAGTCTTACCGTAAAACACCTTAGCATTCATACTTATAAGTCTTACTGTAAAACACCTTTAAGTTAGTATTGATACCTGTAACTAAGTATTACTGTAAAACATCTTACCTACCTTGCCTGTAATGTTTTACTGTAAAACTGCTTACTTCTCACAGCAGCAATATTGTCCCATTGAAAAGCTCAGAAATGAAACCAGCATGTGCCACCACTACTAACATTTATAGCGCAAATGCTTTTGTATCTCTTACATAAGTTTTACCTGTATGATTCCCACATGTTCGCACCTTTAGACACACCTAGTGGAGTTACCTGCAAAAGGCCAAGGCCAGGTGAGTCCGACCAGGTGTGCAGACAGGTAACTGTCAGGTAGCATCATGTCATCCATCAACTATGCTGCACAGTTCCACTCTAACATCCATCATAACAAAGACTCAATTTTGAACAGAACATGAAGCTAAGCACAAAGCATCTGGTACAAACGGCACGTCTTGGTGTTTACTTAAGAAGTAGGTTATACCTCGTCTTAGAAGTTCCTTGAAGTGAGGGCTATTTATTAGTGTCAGTGGGAGTAGGATGGATGGGGTGTGACCTGGGAGCCTTTGTTGGGAAGGACAATGGTTCAGCCTGGAGCGAAGTGATTTACAGTAGCCCACAGTCCGCTCTACTACAAGGTTATAGCATTACAATGGTACTGTACCCACAGTTGTACTGTACCCACAGTTGTACTGTACCCACAGTTGTACTGTACCCACAGTTGTACTGTACCCACAGTTGTACTGTACCCACAGTTGTACTGTACCCACAGTTGTACTGTACCCACAGTTGTACTGTACCCACAGTTGTACTGTACCCACAGTGATTTACAGTAGTGGCACTAGTGCACTGTGAGTCCTGCTGTACACACAAGGTTACACCTGGTCCAGCACAATCGTACTGTACCCACCATCGTACTGTACCCACAGTGATTTACAGTAGCATACAGCCCCGCCGTACCCACAAGGTTACACCAACACAATGGTACTGTACCCACCATCGTACTGTACCCACAGTTGTACTGTACCCACAGTTGTACTGTACCCACAGTTGTACTGTACCCACAGTTGTACTGTACCCACCATCGTACTGTACCCACAGTGATTTACAGTAGCATACAGCCCCGCCGTACCTACGAGGTTACACCAACACAATGGTAATTGTGAACTCCACAGAGCGGCGCCCGTCGGGGAGCCTGCCGCACCAGCAAAGGACTCCCCTGACATTCAATTTGCATGGAGGGCTGCCGCTGGAAATTACTCCAGGCCAACCCAGATGACAGGGTAGAGCTGAAATTCCTTCACACGGCAGCGGGGCAGGGGAAGTCTTGTAGAGAGGAAACAGTTCCTGGCATCTTTAGGAGAGGAGTAGAACACTAAGACACTGTCGGTCCTCCTTGGAGCTGTCTTAGGAACTGCAGAAAATTTCAGAATTTGTCATAGCACTTCTTGGGAAAAATAGACACCTCAATGTTCTCAGAGTTTGTTGCATCTTTTAGGATACATATACTAGCAGAACACTTTGGACAATATTGTCTTTGGATCTGTGCAAAACTTTTCTTTCTCCAGAGGGGAAAGACTCCTTGATACTCAGAGTTTGTGGCTCCTTTGGAAAAGAAGTAGGCCATTTTGGACACAATACAGGCCTCTGAAGGAACCAAGCTTTGCAGACAGGTACTGGGGGACTCTATTGTTCCATCCCTGAAAGTGAGCTGTGACGAAGAAATGATGTCACTCCTCATTTCTGTTCCTTTTGATAAAAATCCTTGGTTTGACTGCTGTGTGTGCTGTGACCATGTGTAGCTATAGCCCGGTATCCAGCCATATTATAGCTCTGGACAGAAGAGACTCGAGAGCTATAATACGGCTGGATACCAGGCTACCACTCCTGTTTCTCTACACAGAGCCAAACCAAACGGAACTTTTCGAGAAACCTGTACTGTACCCTTAGCTAGAGAGTTAGAAAGTCACAGGAACCTGGTCCGAACAGTCACTCTCATTAAGTTTGGAAAGTTTAAGCTGTTTGACAACCGTAGAATGTTATCGGCATGCCCCGAGCAGTAACTCCAGTCCAGGTTATGGAACCACCATAACTTCTCCACACGTAAGTGTGCGGGTGATTTATGGTCATTATGAGCTCGTTAGTCTCTGCTGTAGAACTCGTTAGCAGGGTACAGGTGACCCTGGGATGATGTATGGGGGTCCTTCAGCGCTGGCAGGAGTGGGAGGGGGGTTCTCAAGGTCGTTCTGAAACATGGCCAGAAATAGAACAATGGGATCATGGAATAACTTTTGTTCACTTTGTGCCGGAAGAGATGTCATCTGCATGAGGTCAAACCAATTTATTTAAGAACAACATGAAAAACAGCCTGGTTCATAAATAAAGCTGGAGAATGGGGAAGGGGGGGATATATGTCAAGGTCATTCTGAAACTTGGCCAGAAATAGAACAGAGAATTATGAGTTTGAATTGTTCACTTTTCAGAATAGAGAGTTGCTTGCAGAAGTCGCATCGATTGTTTGAGAAAAAACAGCTCAAGAAAGTCTTCCTTGTAAGTTTTTTTTGTAATACGTGTCTTTGAGTGTTTGACTTAGTGTCATTTTCAGATATCATCCTCTTACATTGTATCTTTTCTGTTGCCTGCCCCCACTTTGTTCCTCCTTGGACGGTTCCTTGCTCCACAGTGTTAATGCCCCCGTGTACCCATGTAAGTAGCCTGCAGTTTTTATGTCGTTAACTGTCACATGTCCGCTGCTCTGCGTTCAAAAGTTAAGTGAAGTCCTGCTGGTTTTGTCCTGCACTTAATCACTCAGGTTCACTGTCCTGGTTTATTTGGCTCCCTGCCCAGCGATGGGGCGACACGCCCCTCCAGTCATCGCCCCCGGTAACCGACTAACAAGTTATCACATCAGCAGACGACTGGTGAAGAGTTTTGGACAGCGACGTTAGAATCGTGTCCAGACATTAGTACCGCTTCTTCTCTTTTGGAAAGTGAAATAAATAATCGTTTCTCAGACTAAGCTATTATCTGAAGAAAACAGACATTTGTTACTTGGCAAAGAGTCCAAACTTTAACTACCCTGCAGTTGTCGTGGTATCTTAACCAAATAAGGGCGCAATGTCCTCACCTGACCAGTTCAGCAGACTGACTATTGAAGAGTTTTGGACGCCGTTGTTGGATTCGTGTCCAGATATCGTTATGGATCCTTCTCATTTAGAAAGTGAAATAAATAATTGTCTCTCAGACTAAGCTAAGACAAAGAAAAAACAGACACTTCAAAGCTGTGACTTGGCAAAGGCTTTATGACAGGAACCAAACTTTATCTACCTCACAGATGTCATTGTACCTCAAATAAGCAGAAACAAGGGTGTTACTTGATGTCAAGTTTTTTCTTTACAATGTTCTTAGCTGATAGCGTCAGAATTGCTTGTACTGAAACCAAACAGATGTCACAGAATCTTAACTACCTAAGCAGAAACAAAGATGTTACATGTCAGGGTTTGTTTTTTTTACTATTAAAGGCAACTTCCAGTCAGGCTGTTCTTAGCCAGTAGCATCAGAATTACTTGCACTGAACCCATACAATGAATCTTAGATAAGCAGAAACCAAGTCTTATTTATTGTCAGTCTGAAGCAGGCCCTAGAGTCAAGATTTTACTTTACAAGGTAACTTCCAGTCAGGTTGTTCTTAGCTGACAGCATCAGAAGATTGTACTGAAAACCCAGGCAGAACACTCGTGAGGACAGGTGTCAACAGTCTGGGAAACATCACACACACACACACACACACTCGCTATCTGGTTTAGCGTCCGTTGTTCCCTGTCTTCCAGGCTTTTATTTCAAAGTTGGTCCAAGGAACAAGTTACAGAGGACAAGTCTGCTGAAGTCAAACCGAATGTTCAGTAGTTGGTTGGCCAGGAGTGTGTGGCACACGAACTGGTTGTGCTGAACTTGCTGAAAAGAACTGATTTACGACAGCCCAGCCTGCTATTCTATAGCAGCAGTCATATGTTTACTTGTGGGCTGTGTCTATTTATTTGTTTGTTTGTTGACCGTCAAGGTGCTGCACATCCTCTCCACATGACGTGGAGTGAACTCTGCCATGTAGAGTTACATGTACTGACATCAGCATGGGGATTTTAAACCACATTTTCTATGGAAACATCTGTTTGTTTGTTTGTTTGTTATTACACTTTTGTTTGAGTCTTTACCTCTGCCTGCCTTGGTGTTGCCCAGCCGGTCATGTATAACCAGCTCTGTCCATGTGGCATGGCTGAAATCAGCCTGGGATCTTCCAGCCACATTTTCCCTGGAAAACATGTCACCATGTACATCAGACATGCCAGGGATGGCAGGCTACAACACTGTTCACCTAAGCCGGCCGGCTCACTTAAAATCCAGGGGTTGTAGGTGGCAAATGTTGTGATTTCTCTTAAGTGTCTTCCCCAAAAAATATCTGAATATCAAATTGGTACCATGTTAAATTAGCTCTTTTGTTTAAAATTAGTTTCAGTAATGTTTATTGTTGTTTTAACCTTTTGAAATTAGCAAAAAAATCACACCAAGATATTGGCCTCCCCTGGAAACAGAGTGGTATGGTCCAGGGGAATTTCTAATTTGGGATATCCCAGTGCCTGTGGGACCCCAGAGGTCAGGGGTCGCCAGCTGTGGGGGCTGGAATCCCCAGGCTTCTACTCCGCGTGTCACGCAGGGCTGGCTGGTACCAGGAACTGGGGGGTACGAACCTGCAAAACAACCTGGTACCCCCAACAATACACCCAAACTCTTAAAAACAACCTTGTGCCAACCCTAAAACTAACAAAAAAACATTGTGTTGACAACAATACCCCCAAACTATCAAAACAACCTTGTACTGACAACAGTACATCCAAACTCACAAAAACAACATTGTAAAAGCCACAATAGGCCGTGCCAAGGACTTGTATCAGCCACAATGGGTACAAAACACACAAAAGCAACCCTGTCCTTCCTTCCATGGGCATGAACACAAAACTAACTGTGTACAACTGTTGGACATTGTTCCAGTTACCCCATGATTCAGGCCTGCACAGCTTTTGTTGTTGAGTCTTGCATCACCTATATAGTATATACTGTATCTGTACTGAAGTTTATAGTGTTGGCATTGTTGGTGAGTAGTGAGAGTGACTAACTGACTTTCTACTTTCTCTGTGAGCTTTTGTTTCATCAGAAGAGTTGACTGTATGATTTGCCATATAGAAAGTACTTGCCTGGATGCCAGGCTGTTTCCAGGGCCTACACTGACCCTACTATTGAGATCGGGTTGTGGGTCTGGAATCCAGGTTAAGATAGCACAGGTGTGGTAGTCTACAGGTGTGGTACACGTTAAGGTGTGGTACAAGTTCAGGTGTGCAACAGGTTAGGCACTCTACAGGTGTGGCACAGGCCCACCTGAGTTAGACAGGTGGCACACACTACAGGTGTGACACAGGCCCACCTGAGTTAGACAGGTGGCACACACTACAGGTGTGACACAGGCCCACCTGAGTTAGACAGGTGGCACACACTACAGGTGTGGTACATGTTAAGGTGTGGTACAGATGTGGTATGCTACAGTACAGGTATGGCACTCTACAGGTGTGGCACTTAGCAGGCCCACCTGAGTTAGACAGGTGGCACACACTTCAGCACCAGGAACAGACTTGTCTCAGCTAACAGCTAACAGTTGTCAGTCATCCCCGCCTCCCTGTTTCTAATCAGATGCTGGCTGCAGTTCAGAGCCAGGAGGACTGTCAAACCCTCCAGTGGGCTGGAGTAAGTTAAATACACTTCAGACGTGGGCCAGAGGAAATTAGATACTTCACAGAAAAACTGGAAAATAATTTACAGAGAGAGTATTGATGTCAAGCAGAGTCTACATGGGGATTATAGAAAATGGATGGTTAACAGATATAGAATACAATGCGGTGTATTCCCTTTCACCTGAGCTACCGTATCACCTGAGGTACCGTATCACCTGAGGTACTGTATCACCAGAGGTACTGTATCACCTGAGGTACTGTATCACCTGAGCTACCATATCACCTGAGGTACTGTATCACCTGAGGTGCTTCAATGTCTATCTACACCCCTCACATACATGTACCCTCAGTCTAGTGACAGGCATTCCTGTTCTTTGACAATACCGTAAACCACAATAGTTATAATATGCAACTTTATGCAGTATTGAAATATATCCCTTCTTACCTAACCTACCAAGATCAGCTTGGCTCCCTGAAGTCTTGACTCTGAAGCTGACCAAATGTCTGGTATAACAGGTAGTTGATATGACCCAGCTGCTGTAGTACATGTGCCATGTTGGGGGCAGTGAAAGTGTGGTGGTTGCTGGTACCGGCTCAGGGGTGTTTCTGGTACCGGCTCAGGGGTGTTTCTGGTACCGGCTCAGGGGTGTTTCTGGTACCGGCTCAGGGGTGTTTCTGGTACCGGCTCGGGGGTGTTTCTGGTACCGGCTCAGGGGTGTTTCTGGTACCGGCTCAGGGGTGTTTCTGTTACCGGCTCGGGGGTGTTTCTGGTACCGGCTCAGGGGTGTTTCTGGTACCGGCTCAGGGGTGTTTCTGTTACCGGCTCGGGGGTGTTTCTGGTACCGGCTCAGGGGTGTTTCTGGTACCGGCTCAGGGGTGTTTCTGGTACCGGCTCGGGGGTGTTTCTGGTACCGACTCAGGGGTGTTTCTGGTACCGACTCAGGGGTGTTTCTGGTACCGACTCAGGGGTGTTTCTGGTACCGACTCAGGGGTGTTTCTGGTACCGGCTCAGGGGTGTTTCTGGTTCAGCTGTTAGAGGGGCTCACACTATGTCTCCAAGCAGATGTTGGGAGGGCTGTGGAGTCAGAAAACTGCGGTAGCCAGGACATGGAACAATCTTCACTCCAGACATCTGCTTGGAGATTAGCATTAATTTCTGTACAGTCAGTCCTGTAGAAGCGACCACCTGGCCAATATGACCACTTTTGGGGGTTCCTTAAATGACTTTCCCCATTGAAACCAGCATTGGGAATCCTGTCTATAGCGACCACCTGTCCACATAGACCAAATCTTATCTGCCCCTGAGTGGTCTTTTTGTGCAGGTTTGACTATATTGGGTTGAATTGCACACGTGATTGAACAATTTGTCTAGTATTGTCTACGCACACCTTATCAATCTAGTTCAGATGTTCAACTACCAGAATAGAACCGTTTGGTGTAGAGTTGTCAGATGGGTTTTAATGCATTTTAAGAATGCTGTTTGTCTCCTCAATTCAGCCAGGAATAGCTGCAATGGCATGAAATAAACCAGCCATTCATTAATCTATCTGGTTTTGAAATCAAGATGAGACAGCGTTTTTTGAAGAAGCTCTGTGCGGACTGTGTAAATTGAAACCTTTCCATAAATGTGCATTAGAATCGGAAGACTCACAGATATCAAGTTTCCACATAAAATACAACTATACATAATTATGTGGTATTTCCTGTTGAGTTTGACAGGAAACATCCCATCTGGTCATGTTACCTTGGGCACAGAGAAACAGACTAATAAAAGTTATCTCTAACTTTGACATTCTTACAACCGACATTCTGTAAATTCTGAAACGTTCCTGATTACACGTCCTTTTGTCATGTTTTAGTTACAGTTTTCCTATTGTTTTTTATTGATATTTTCGTACCCAGGAGATGAAGGGATAGATTTTGATTCTTGCTATAAAGCTAGACGATTGGTCATTTGTACTCAAGCCAAGGAGCCTCTGCTTGATAGCTCCCCTGCCAGTTTACATAAGGCCACACCAATTTAATTTCTTGGTTCACGGATTCGCTCGCTCCTATTTTTTGGAAAAAAAAAATAAAAATAAAAATCACCACTAAGCAAATCTTTACCCCAACCATTTTGCAATTTTTATTTTTATTTCGCCCTCTCACTCCATACTTTTTATGAAAAAATCCGTGAACCAAGAAATTAAATTGGTGTGGCCTAAGGAGTGAGAAATAAAACCCTGGTCTTTTTTTAAAGGTTTCTACAGACATGTGGAGATGAGTTTAGCTGAAGTCTGATACAGAAAACAGTTGTGTTTTTATGGCTTTAAACAACCACAAAAGCACACCACAGAAACCCACCCAGTCTAGGCGCGTGTGGGGTTTGTTTTGGGCAGACTGACAGATTAAGTGTTGGGATCAGACTGGCTGCAGAGCCATATACAGGGGCTGGATGTTATATAATCCCCGTATATCACTGCGGATCCATATACAGGGGTTTGGATGTTATATAATCCTGTATATCGCTGCCAAGCCTTGGCTGCGGTCGTGGCCTTGGGGTTCGCTCAGACACAAAAGGACGGCCATCTGTTCCGGCGGCCGTCAGTGCTGCTACGGATATCCCAGCCAGGTACGGGGTCCGCACGCTTGTGGTGGCAGAGTACACATAAGGTGGTACAGTGGTGGCCAATATGGTGATACTGGTGGGACAGATACAGTTATCCTAGGGTAACGGATGCAATGGCAAATACAGTTATCCTATGGTAACGGATACGATGGCAAATACAGTTATCCTATGGTAACGGATACAATGGCAAATACAGTTATCCTATGGTAACGGATATAACGACAAATATGGGGACCCTATAATAACAGACAGTCATCCTTGGGTAGCATCCTTGGACTGGCTGAGGTTTGTTATTTACAGGGATTTCTCCAAGGCCATGTTGGATAGGGGATAGATATGAGTATCAGTGTTATACTTCCTATTCCTTTTACATCAGGGATGGATACAGGATGCCCATCTGATCTGTCATTTGCCTAACAGGTTGCTTTAGCTTTGCGATCTTTGAATTCCAGAAAATACAAAAAAAAACTTGCAGCAGAAACACTTGCCATTTCGAAATCGTTTTATCAGTGCCTTGTTCAATGGTCACAATTTCATTTTCCTTGTGAAGTACAGTTTAATTTCAAAACTTTTTAGTGCAGTTTGACTTTTAAAACATGATTTTAAGAGCCTGCCAAACTGTTTTGAGCAGCATCAAAGAGGATTTTCTGATGCCACACTCACCTGTACAGGTAACAGTCTCAGGTGTCCTGAGTGAAAAGTGGCCGTCACAATTGTACCTGTAATACCTGTACAGCTGAGAGCCTGTAGATGGAACTTTTTCTTTCATTTTTTTGCGCAGAGACAAGTTTTGTAACACACCAGTAGTCCTACTCTCCAAAGTACCATCTGATCCGACTTCGCGGCTGAAAAAATCAGGGCAGCAAGTGTAAGGAGCCCCCGAAGCAATGGGATGGTACCCAGGCTACCTTCATAAGAGGTTTTACACCAGTAGACAGGCTTGTTGGCCTGATGTTGTGTAAGATGTAAGACCAGTAGACAGGCTTGCTAGCCTGATGTTGTGTAAGATGTACGCAGGCTACCTCTGTAAGAGGTTTGACACTAGTAGACAGGCTTGTTGGCCTGATGTTGTGTAAGATCTGGCCTGGGTGAGCCTGGCAGCCAAGCGTGCACATGGTGACTGGAGTGGAGGGAGTGATAATTGCTTGTTCCCAAACCCAAACCTGTCCCACACCAGGTGTGGTGACTGCAGCAGTAGAGGGTGTGATGATGGCTTGTTCCCAAACCCAAACCTGTCCCACACCAGGTGTGGTGACTGCAGCAGTAGAGGGTGTGATGATGGCTTGTTCCCAAACCCAAACCTGTCCCACACCAGGTGTGGTGACTGCAGCAGTACAGGGTGTGATGATGGCTTGTTCCCAAACCCAAACCTGTCCCACACCAGGTGTGGTGACTGCAGCAGTACAGGGTGTGATGATGGCTTGTTCCCAAACCCAAACCTGTCCCACACCAGGTGTGGTGACTGCAGCAGTACAGGGTGTGATGATGGCTTGTTCCCAAACCCAAACCTGTCCCACACCAGGTGTGGTGACTGCAGCAGTACAGGGTGTGATGATGGCTTGTTCCCAAACCCAAACCCACGCTGATGATGTACCCAAACCTCTCCAACATATACACCAGGAAGTGGGCCAAACTTGAGCCTGCCTTCCTTCCTCATGCCTTAGGGACCGTACGGCGTTTAGTGAGGGGGGAGGGCCGGTCGCCAGAGGGTCGGGTCAAAAAATTTTTGCATGGCCCTCCCCCAGGTAAATTTTTTTTTGCTAGGCCCTCCCCCTAAGACAAAATATTTTTGCTTGGCCCTCCCCCCTCCTATCAACTTTGAAAAAAATATTCAAGACGGCAATAAAGCACTGCGCTCCCGCATTTGGAAATGTGCTTTGCGTCATACTTTTTCATGATTTTCATCGAGAAGCAGATCTCTCACCCCTAGTAAAAAAAGGAAAACAGAATGGCTCAAAATATCTGCTAAATAGAGGGATAGATATCTGCTTCATAGAGGCATAAATATTTGCTTTATAGAAGATATTTCATTGTTTTGATATTAAAACAACCAAGGAGCTTTTATCAGGTTAATAATAGCTGATAAAAGCTCCTTGAAACAACACATAAAAAGCATTTGTACCTGGCTTTCTAGTAGATTTGCGCGACGAAGCGGCGCGCGCCCCGCTCCCTAAATTTACGTATTGCAAGCTCGCGGGCCTGAGCGGCTTGACGGAAACTATTTTCAATTTACATATATTTTGGACTTTTTCTTGGTTCTGTGGTGGTAATAACTTACGGTAAATCGGGGGAAAAAATGAAAATTAAAACGACAGCACGATTCGACTTCCAAAACTGTAGTGGGGAGGGGGGCGCCGACGCGTGACGCTGATTTTCCCACGGCGGGGTAAGACCGGTCGCCTCTCTCTAGCCGCCGGCGGGCGTGAGACCGCAGACTTGCAGGAGATCTTTTAGAAATGCCACGCTTTTTTTGCCACGATTTCCTGCATTGCTTTTTTATGGGAAAATTTGCTGGTTAGATGACATTTCTATGAAAAAAAAATTCGAGGGTTTCAAGTTTTTGAGAACGACGTTCCGAACACCAAAGGCACGAAGAATCGCAAGGTAGGTCCGGGAGAATTTTGAAATCTTGACCCTCTTAAAAGCTATTTCCTTCAGTTTGAGGAGATATTTTGCTGACAAACAAAGCTAACTTTAATAGCATTTCAATTTAGAAATACAAAATTAAATCCCCCCAAACACATTATCACGATGTCGGTCATCAAAGGCGCGAGGCTGGTCACGTCAAAAGGGATCCAGGGAAATTTGCAAATATTTACCCTTGAGCTCTGAAACGCCATTTCTTACATTTTGAGGGCAATAAGACAGTGGTAAATTTTGCTGGCAGACTAATCTAGAGTTTAATAACATTTCTGTGCGTGGAGAAGGTTTTCGAGGGCGTCATGCATAAGCCCCGCCCCCTCCCTTTCGCATTTTCACTGTATCCCGAGCGCCAACCTCGGGCGATCCCTTGCAGAGGTCCAGAAAAATTTTGAAATCTTGACCCTCTGAAACGCCGTTTCTTAGATTTTAAGGGACATATTTTGCTGGCAGACCAAGCTATTTTTTTTGCTTGGCCCTCCCCCCGAGTAAAAAAAAATTTGCTAGGCCCTCCCCCTGTCAAAATATTTTTTTGCTTGGCCCTCCCCCCCCTGGCGACCGGCCCTCCCCCCTCGCTAAATGCCGTACGGTCCCTTATATGGGCAGGACTTGGCACAGCGCCAGGCTGGAGGAACAAGGCTGTTTTCAGGCTGCCAAGAAATGATGGAAAGTCTTTGTGAAACCACTTCCCATCTGCTCAAACATCGCACTGGGCAGCACCAGGTTTTATACATGGTTCACAGCCTGGACCCTGGAAATAACACCCTTTCATCAAGCCAAGTTTTGCTGAAGTTTGTTCATACCTCACAGGTGACATCTAACTGTTTTCAACTGTTCAACTTTACACAACTTCAGGGTGACACTATTGCTGTTTCCCATTTGTAAGACTCATGCTCCAGGGGTCGGATTATAAACCAACAGTCCTAAATAATGCATGAGTTATGTGAACACGTCCCTTCGGTGGGACTTTTTCTTCAGCCAAGAGTTCATTCTTCTGTTGGTTGGAGCAATGGGACAAGGTGCTTTACACCCAACCCAACCTGTGGTTGACAGGTGTGATATATGATTGACAGACCTCACCTATGAATGACAGGCCTGACCTGTGATTGACAGGTATGACCTCTGATTGACAGGCCTGACCTATGATTGACAAGACTTACCTCTGATTGACAAGCCTTACCTCTGATTGACAAGCCTTACCTCTGATTGACAGGCCTGACCTCTGATTGACAGGCCGCCTGACCTATGATTGACAGTCCTGAAATGTGATTGACAGGCCTGATCTATGATTGACAGGCCTTATGTTGTTATTGGTAAGCCTGACCTATGATTAACAGACATGACCTGTGATTGACAGGCCTGACCTATGATTGACAGGCCTGACCTCTGATTGACAGGCCTGACCTGTAACCATTTGCCCTACCCTGGCATTGAAGACCAGGTTGGGCTAAAGGTTGCGGCTCAAGACCCTGATCCTGCTGGGCTTTGTGGCGACTTCAGGGTAAACCCCATGGGGACGCGGATTACGGAGCTTTAACCACCCGTTCAGCTGCCTGCTCTCATCTCCAGCCTCCTGCCAATGCAGTTTGATTTGTGCCCTGTCATTGGTCCACTTCAAAGGGAAGGCGAGCATTGATTGGTGGAGAGATGGGCAGGCTGTGGATTGATTGGGTTTTTATTGGTCGAAAGCGGGGTTGGGATAAAGTCGTGGGTTTGAAAGTCTTTATGAAACAGTAAATGTGGAGTCAATAGTTGAGTGGAGGCTGTGGTATTGACCTGTTTTTAATGTTTTATTGTCTGGAAAGTGGGAAATTATCTACATACAATAAATCGTTCCCTTTACTCTGGGGACCTACATGTAGCAGAAAACTTTTTCACTGTGTTGCCACATATAACATTAAGTGACAGCTTCTGTCAAAGCCATTGTTTTGGGCATATTCTTCTTCTTTTTTCCTTCTTTTCTTCCGATCTGTATTTATCTTGATGGTGAATCTAAAGTTGTAAGTGTTAACTTTATAATTTCAGGTCTTACTTAGAAATCATTGATTATGGATAATACATAAGTAGCTCAAGCAGAAGTCCATACTGTCATTGTTGTTGTTTCCCCCAGTGTACCAAGAAGCACACCCTAGTCTGCCCAGACTATAGATGTTGTTGTTGTTGTTTATGTTGACATTGTTGTTGATGTTGTTGTTATTGTTGTTTACTCCAGTGTACGAAGAAGCACACGCTGGACTGCCCAGACTTCAGCCGGACCGGCTCATGTCCCCGCGGGGGGAGGTGCAGGATGGTCCACAGGAGGAGGAGGGAGAAGAGGAGACACCCGGAGGCTGGGGAGGAGACTAGGGGGGAGGATGCAGATGGGAGAGATGGGACTGCTGTATCACGCAGGTAAGGATGGTGGTGCAGGTGTACAGGTGTGGCGGTGCAGGTGTGAGAGTACAGGTGTGGCACTACAGGTGTGGCAGTACAGGTGTGTCAGAACAGGTGTCAGTACAGCTGTGGAAGTACAGGTGTCAGTACAGGTGTTACTACAGGTGTGTTAGTACAGGTGTGGCAGTACAGGTGTGTCAGAACAGGTGTCAGTACAGGTGTGTCAGAACAGGTGTCAGTACAGGTGTGGAAGTACATGTGTCAGTACAGGTGTTACTACAGGTGTCAGTACAGGTGTAACTACAGGTGTGTTAGTACAGGTGTGGCAGTACAGGTGTGTCAGAACAGGTGTGGCAGTACAGGTGTGGCAGTACAGGTGTGGCAGTACAGGTCTCTGTTATCCCTGCCTGGCCTTAGATCATAATGTGACTACATGGTGATCCAGCTACAGTACAGTGGTACATTACAGTTGGAACTGCTCCCAGCTGTGCCCAGGGCTGCAAGAAGAAGTGTGAAATGGTCTCCTGTTTAACCCACACGTCCTCGGTCTGTCATGGTCACAGGGAAAACTTGACTTCCTCTTCCTCTTAGAGTCAGTCTATCACTCACTGCTTGTTTTCTGGGGAAATCATTCTTTTTGACGGCAAGATGGTTGAAGCTACTGATACTGGGTTACTGGAGAGAAGCCCTGTAACATGCCCAAACCTGGCCAGGAAACACTACAGAATGCCTCTGCATTTCTTTACAAGTGGAGTGGGAGTTTTACCTAGCTGAAAGAATACTCTAAATCATGAAATGTTTGCTTAGTTTTCTTTTCAGTGTGACCTCTCCGCTGCAAATTTATGACGTCTCAAACATGCGTTTCCACTGTATTACTGCTGTATTACAGATCGGACGACGTCAAACAAAGTGAAAATTTCCTTTCCCCTTCTGCGGCAAAATTAAGTTGTTGCAAAAATAAATGAATTTACAGTGTATCTCCTTGGCTCAATGCCAGAGCCTAATATTTTAATGTCCCATCCAAAGGATGATGTCACCAGCTGGGCATGTTTGGCTCTCCTGGTCACGACTAGGACGAAAACTTCCTCTTTTTCTCCCGATGATATTCTCATCACTTCAGCGTTATCTTCCATCAGAGTGATTCCTGGTGACAGAAACAAGGCCGTTATCAGCTGAGGCTGTTAGTCTGTGCCAGGCTGCCTGGAGCAGAGCCAGAACTGCCTCATGTCTGTCAGGAACTGTCCAATGTGATTCATGGGGAGTTTGGGCATAAACCTGCAGGGTTGATGTTTGGAAGTATTAATGATTTTAGAAAGAGTGGAAAGAGTGGACCTGGTTCGAGTAAGCCACCCTTGATCATGATGATGAGTGGTTTCAGTCATAGTGGCCATGCAGTCGTCACAGTACTGTCATTTTCTCTTTTCACTTTCTATAGGAAGTACAGTCCTTTAGCGACCACTCACAGGACTGGAAGAACATTGTTGCTGTATACAGGTGGTCACTGTAGACAGGGCTCTAATTGTTTGGGTCAAAAGTTATGTGAAGCCTAAGGAATATCAAAAAGTGGCCAGGAAGACCCGAGTTAGTCCTGATACAGAGGTAGCCACTAGTTCAGGTTTGGCTGTTGAAGAACTTGCAACAGACCTGAGTCAGCTTACAGATGTACACTATGTATGTATGTGGCAGAGACTGTCATTCTTGTATAGGACTGTTCAGCCATAGCAACGTACTGTTGTAGGGTCGGTGTGAATTTGGGATTTTAATACCATGGTTGTTTTGGGTAGATTAGGTTGTATGTTCTGTTGGGTTGCAGTCAGAGATGACTACAATTACTATAAGTATAAGGTATCTTTTATGTTTATGTCAGTGGTAAAAAAGATCCAAGATATGGGGCTGACACATGCCAATCATAATTCCAGACGTTTTAAGGCCAAGGAAGTTGTGACCTTAAATAACCCCACTGTCCTAACCCACTGACTTCTGAAGTTGCCCAACGAAAGTTCTCAGAATATGGTCTTCAGGAAATAGCTGATACATATAAGGTTAAGACTGCAGGAGCCTGATTTTTATTAAAGTTCAGTTTAAGACTTTCTCAGATGCTGTCTGCTGCTCTCATGTTCCAGGAAGTTTTCGGAAAAAAAAAGCAGGAGGGGCAAAAAAAATTGATTCCTACAGTAGCCTTATGAAAGTTCTCTGGATACAGATGGCGAATACAAGGTTAGGACTGCAGAAGCCTGTTTTCCATTAGAGTTCAGTTTGAACAGACTTTCTCAGATGCCGTCAGCTGGGCTGCCGTTCCAGGAACTTTTCTGTTATTGTTCTGTGAGGAGGAACAAGGAAGTCAGGCCCTGCCTGCCCCCTGTTCACCCTGCATAACAACATGGTACTGCTCACGTGGTGATAGGTGCCAGCTGGCATGATTTCCAGCATGTGTTAAACTTGGTTACCAGCCTAGCGTGTGTTTAACATGGCTACCAGGCTATTCTTGCAATAGTACATAGTTCAACTCCCATGTTTATACAGATTGCCAAACATTGGACCTGTTACAATTGCAGCGCAATAAAGTTCTTCTGTGTTTGTACCTGAGCTGACACGGCCAGGTTTGCCAGAAGACAGCGTGTATTAAGCTTGGCTACCAGGCTAGCCTGTGTTTGGTCCTGACAAGGAGGAGGT
The DNA here is from genome assembly GCA_019207045.1 of Branchiostoma floridae x Branchiostoma belcheri. Classification (NCBI taxonomy): domain Eukaryota; kingdom Metazoa; phylum Chordata; class Leptocardii; order Amphioxiformes; family Branchiostomatidae; genus Branchiostoma; species Branchiostoma floridae x Branchiostoma belcheri. The sequence goes on from CM033028.1 coordinate 656,792, forward strand.
TTTGTGGTTTGCTGCATTCTGGCAGGATGGAGTCATGGAGTCAGCTGAACTGGAATCATGCCAGATGGTGGTTACATGTGGTTGTTGTGAATCCTGAAAAAAAGTTGCTCCAAATATGTTTTCTTCCATTGTGAGAGGAATAACCCTGGCCAATGTCTCACCCTGGGGCAGAACTTTGGGAAGAAATAGAAAACTAAATTTCCTGCATCCTAAAATCAATCTTTACAAAGTCAAACAAAATTCTAGTAGTTCAAACTGGAGTCTGACATCTCCTTATGACCTTGAGTGTCCTTGACTCCACGTGTTGCCATGGCAACAAGACTTGCCTGTTGCATTGTTGAGGATAATAAATCTGCACCTGATCTGATCAAGGTTTGCCTGGCTACACAATGCTGTTTTATCTCTTTTTTAGTATGAATGGACCCTGGTGGGGAAAGCTGCACCATGTGAAATGTTAGCCTCCTCTGCAGGCATTTATGAGTTGGGATTTTTTAGCTTATATCGAATGCTGTTTTCTGATTATTGTCATTTCTCACTTTACACGGTTTCTTATTTGCTATTTCTTGTAAATAAGAAACTGTACCCCTGTTAGGTAGGCCATAAAGATAAATGACAAAAAGACAATAAAAACCCACACACATCTGCTTGGAGTGAAAGTGAAAGTGTACTCATGACCCTTGACCTGCACCTTACAGACCTGCAGAAGGAGACCCCGACTCTGGGGAGGAGCCTCGGGAGGAGTCTGGGGAGGAACCTCCCAGGAAAGTGGCCAAACTTCCCTCCTTCATCTCCCTGAGAGACAGCATGGGTGCAGGCAGTACAGGTAGGACTGGGCTTTTGATAGAAATTCAGGAGTGACAGTTAACAAGACTTGGTAGAACTGCAAGACTTTAGACGGTTTTAGTCTTTAGTCAAAAAAGCCACATCACACTCAGAATGTAGCAACCTGGACCTCTATCTATCTGTCTATGAATAGAGATTAAGGTAACATTCAGACACAGGTCAGAATCTAGCAAACTGCTCCTTGTCTCTGTAGGAAAAGGTAACATTCGGACACAGGAAAGTCATGTCAGGTGGTGCAGCACAGCAGGCCTTGTCTCTGTCTGTAGGGAAAGGTAGCAATCGGTCATAAAAAAAAGCCACATCGCGGAGTGTAGCAAACTGGGCCTTGTGTCTGCCTGTAGGAAAGGTAACATTCGGACACAGGAAAGCCGTGTCAGATGATGGGCCTTGTCTCTGGCTGTAGGTAGGGGTTAAGGTAGTTTCCATATACAGAAGGTCATGACGATGTATCACTACAGACAGACAGGATGGGGGCATGGGCACATGCTGGGATGGGTTGAGTTGTCAGTAATGTTATAGAAGTTTGGTCTCCGTGGTCACCTGATCACTGTGCTTTTGTACACCCTCAGTACAGAAGATACAATCAGCCAGATTCAGACTGTTGTACAGAAAGTCATGACAAAATATCAAACTCTGTTGTTCATATTATTAGCCAACTCAACATCAGTGCCACTATATGAATGTTTTCACTGGATGGAATTGAACAATTGTGAACTTGATGTTGACCTTTACACTGTAACTTTGCTGTTCCCCATCACAGAACAACCCGGTCAAGGTCAGGAGAAACTCCCAGCATTCCCTACTCAGCCAGGTAGCCAATCAGAGGGCAGGCCTCCAGCGGAACAAGTCCCAGGTCAGTGACCCCAGGGTCGTTGCATTCTTGTTTTTTTTCTCCTTCCCGCTATTCCTGTCCCGACGGACGTGACAAAGGCCACACCGTTCTGATTGGTTGGTTCTTGGCGGGAAAAAAGATAGCTGTGTAGAAATTGAGAGGGGTGAGTAAGAACAGAAAGAAACAAACAAGCCAACACCCGGGATCAAACCCGGGGCGGCGGATTACAAATCGTGACCGCTATCGCTGTCGCCACAAAAGCTTTAGAGCTCTTGGGAAAGGACGGTAGGCGGTATTTGAACACCACTGTTACAGCTTAACTGGAAGTCAACATGAAAACACAGTCTGAGTGGACAGTCTGTAGCTTGGTGCTTTTATAGTTTTAGGCAGTGAATCTGATGGTCTGTCAAGTGTTCCTCTTGTTCACTTGGAATATCAGAGAAACTTCTTAAGAATTCTTCTGTTGTCATCTTCAATTGAAGTGAAACTCGATGGAGGGTTTGGCAGAAACAACAAGCAGCAATTTGAAGGTTATAAAGATTGTATTATTGAAAACACTTTATAAGTCTGCGGGAAAGACTGTACCTTGGTACTCAGAGTTTTAGGGCTTGAACCCGATGGTCTCTCAAGTTTTCCTCTTGTTCCCTTGGATATCACAGAAACTTCTTTAAGAATCTTCAATTGAAGTGAAACTCAATGCAGAGAACCTACGAAATAAATTGATTCGTCCGAAACAACATGCAGCGATATGAAGGTTATGATAAAGCTTGTATTGTTGAAAACACAGTCAGAGGAGAAAAGTCAGAACTTAGTTAGCCTCCATAGCAGGCTCTCTGGGGCCTTTTTTTGGCTCAAAATACACTTTTGCTGGCCATTTCTTTTTGTACTGGGTTGCCACGTAATCAGCGACGACCGGCAATCAGCAACCCAATACAAAAAGAAATGGCCAGAAAAGTGTATTATGAGCAAGAAAAGGCCCCAGAGAGCCTGCTATGGAGGCTAGAGCTTGGTGCACACAGGGCCTCTGTTCTTATCTTGGCATGTTGCTAAATTCTTCCCCGGGAGGGTCCGTGAACCAAGGAAATAGCTTGATATGGCCTAAAGAACATGCTGCAATATGAGGGTTATAAACCTTGTACAGCAGCAAACATGGCACACACACGCTCCTGCATGCTGCCATCCCGGCTATTCCTGCCCTGATTATGGTGCCATTGACTCAGTTTCCTGCAGCACCACAAAACATGACGGGTTGTTGCTGTAACGTCCACAAAACATGACGGGTTGTTGCTGTAACGTCGGGTGATGGTGGCAGGGGTTCTCTTTGTCTCTGATGGGGCTGTTAAAAAATTCATCAACAAAATTATCTGTGAAGCCATAAATAAATCTGGTTAAAATGTGAGAGCCGGTCCCAACAGTTCAGGATGTGCTGCATGGTGGAGAGGCTGGGATGGACGGTGCAGAAGTTTCCGAATCAATATTTTGATCTGATAAACATCAAACCTACAAAAGACCATCAAACGTTAGACATGTTGGAGTTGGCACACACACTTTTGGGTCCTAAAAATGTATGGTTGTCCTACTGTCAGTGATGGTTACAGAGCCATTTTGAGGAATGGATGCAGAAAATGGTATCATATTTCATCAAAGACATTTTTTTCCCAATCAAGGCTGTCTTCAGGACTTTGTTGGGATGGACAAAGATTTTACCCTGTCTGTCCAAAATTTCTGAACTTCATGACATAAAACTGTTGAGAATGTATTTATTACACTTAAAACAACAGAAAGAAGGAAACAATCTAAGTGAGATTCTACTGGTAAAACAATAACCTGAAACTAGATGGGCCCCCAAACAGTGCGTGGGCCGGCCCAGCGAACATCACCCCCCAAACAGTGAGTGGGCCAGCCCAGCAAACATTAAACAGTGAGTGGGCCGGCCCAGCAAACCCCCCCCCCCCAAACAGTGAGTGGGCCGGCCCAGCAAACATCCCCCCCCCCAACAGTGAGTGAGCCGGCCCAGCGAACATTTCCCCCCAAACAGTGAGTGGGCCGGCCCAGCAAACCCCCCCCCCCCAACAGTGAGTGGGCCGGCCCAGCAAACCCCCCCCCCCCCAACAGTGAGTGGGCCGGCCCAGCAAACCCCCCCCCCCCCAAACAGTGAGTGGGCCGGCCCAGCAAACATCCCCAGGCACCTGTCAGAAGTTTACGGCCGATAATTGAAGGATTTGCTCTTTACGGAAATCCCCGGATCTGCGGGCGGGATCTGCCGGATTTATCGGCACGGATCAGCGAGATTTTCCCGCACGGAACCGCTCACACGTCTACCTTTTAATTACCTGTGTGAGACGGGCCGTGAAAAGTCAAGTGCTGCCGCGGTAACTGCCCTGTCAGCATAATGTTCCTGTCAAACGCCGGGGGGGGGGGGGCAGAGGGGTGTTGTGGGAGGGGCAGAGGGGTGTTGTGGGGGGCGTTACAGTTACAGCCTGTCAATCCAGACATGAACAGTTGACACATGACAGTTTATGTCTATGTTTGGTTATACTAAAGACTAAGTAATAATTGCTATAGCAGGCTATTGGGAGGAAATATAGGCCTTGAGTTTAATGAAATAAGGATTTTGAAGTCCCCATGGTACCTCCTGATCACACTGGTGTCTGCTTCAAAGATAAGAATTGCACTTCCTTAAGTTGAGTGTTTTTTTCAGCTATGTTCCCCTTTTGCCTGTTCTTCTCCTTCGAGTTCATGAGCTTTTATTTTGTGACCAATTTTTGACGACGCCTCAGGGGAGTCGTCAAGTGGTATATTTTGCATTCAGTCTGCAAAAATTCTAGGAATTGCACAGGCATTTCCACAGGAATGCAGTATGCTGGGTATGCAAGCCCTCCCCCCCAAATCTGTTCCAGATGTATCTCTGGTATGCAATGGTGGAATGTAGGTCACACTTGCTCCCTGGAGGAATTTGTCCTTTGAAACTAGACAGGGAACTCTGCACAATGGATCACGTTGTCTTGGTTGTTATGTAATGTTATGAAAGATACATTTTCTTTTCTAGAGCTTGTTCAAGCCATACGCCACAGGCAGACAGGAAATACTTCTGTAGTGCTCAGCTGTAGGTTTAGGTCACTGGCAGACCATTGTGCTGTACCGGGGATATTACATTTCTCCTGGCTGTAGGTTTATGTTACAGGTGGGCTAGTATATTGTGCCAGGGATAGTGCGACAGGGAAGTTCCAGTCTATTTCTGATTTGAGCTGTATTGTTGTACCCTCAATCGTCGTCATGGCAATAATACATTTTTATTGCCAGTCTTGTTCCCTTTGCATGGGAAGAGAAGAAGTATGAAGAGAAAATGGGCGAAGAAGACAAGAAAGCACCAAGACAAAACAAGGAGGTTTTATCAAAATGATGTCACAATGACTTTAAAACTGGATAAAATCCTTACATTATGGTCCAGTTTGGTGACTGCTCCCTCTCCCCTGTCCCTGCCACTCCTTTATCACCCAGGAAAGTCCTGGTTCCTTGTTGTGGTATCATGTTTCCTTGTTGTGGTATCATGTTTCCTTGTTGTGGTATCATGTTTCCTTGTTGTGGTATCATGTTTCCTTGTTGTGGTATCATGTTTCCTTGTTGTGATATCAAGTTTTCCTCCGTGGGTTTGTATAGGGTTAATTGCCTAGAAAATTCAGTAATATTGAGACGCAGCATTTTGCCCGGGCCTCTGGGGGAAAATGAGTTAATTACCCGCAATTGTCATTTAATTTCCGGTGGCAGGGAGCTTCACTTATCTCATTTATGTGTCATGGAGACCCTGCGTGGCCTGTCATCAATGTTTCAACACTCCTCACGTTCTCTTTGTCAAATATTTTGACTTGCACTTGAATTTGTCACAGCATGTAAGTCAGTAGGTGTCCAATGTTTTTTTGGAAGATGGTCAACATCTGTACTTGTATCTGCTGCTTTCTGTACATTTATTGCTTTTCTTATGTTAACTCTCTTGTGTTCGTGAGTTTCTGATATATGAGACCTATCAGAATAGATACTGAAACCCACAATAATCCCCACTTGATAATTACGGGCCGTGAGTGAGTGATAATTACCAAATGACTCATTTTGGCTCATAGTATTAGTAAAGATTTATTTTGTCTGTTATTATGTACATGACGGAAGTCTCTGTACCGTTACTTTTTGTTGTGACATTTTCCTCCTCTCTCTGCCCCCATCAGAGCGACTGCAGATCCGCCCCAGGTTCCTGGCCCGACCGAGGCGGGGAACGGAGAACGACGGGACCGTGGAGAAGGACGGGACCGCGGGAGAGTAAGACTTCCACACAGACGTGTCAGCAACTAAACCTTCCAGTTCTCAGTGCAATATAGTTCTTCTGTTGTCGTTTGTTATTCGATCCTCCGTTTATCGTGATCAGTCCAGGTAAGTACGGTCGTTTCTCGTAAGGAAGCGGAGATCGTGAACTTGAGCGAAAAGTTGATTTTTAGTCGCCGTTGCTACCTGTTGTGATTAAACGCCATCCCGACTGCCGTGCTCAAAAGCACGTCAGGAGAAAAGCGTCGTGACGTGAAAGATGGCGAGGCAAGGTGTTGAGAGACGCTAATAAAACATGTATGAAGATGAAAGCTGTGTTTGTGCGGTGCCATGATTGTGTGATTATGCCCCCCTCCCCGTCTGTCAGGTCTAGTTTAACTGGCCCTCCGTTCATTAATACACGTCGGAGGGAAAGATTGGGGATGATGTGATACGAATCTGCCTGATATGGTTCTAATTGCTCCGGGGACGCGCAGTAAAAGTTTGGTTCCGTGGCCGCGGGGTCTCGGGTGGCCGCGGGGTCTCCGGCGGCCGCGGGCTCTCTGGCGGCGTTATGACACATTTCTGGGCTGGGATTCGGGGCGCTCAGCTGGCCGTGAAACGGGCGGTGTTTGTATTTCTTGCAGTGACACATGCCCTGTCCAACTGTAGAAAAGGAAATTTTGGAAGCGTAATATCCTATTCGTCTGTCATGTAAACATAGAGCAGGAGAAAAATACTCAGCAAAGCACATGCTTTTTGTTCTAAGACAATAACGATTTTGATTAACTGACATTGGTTCGTAAGTTTGGGATGCGTAAAATTTAAGGTTTATGGTACTGAAACCTTATTGGACAGTACACGGTGTCTACTGTCCAGTGTAATATATTAGGAATGAGGCCAAGATTGACAAAGTTGTGCCCTTACCAAACCCCTTCTCCCTCAGACGTTGTGACAATGTTTCTCTGTACCCCCCTCCTACACCCCCCTCCGCTATCCCCCTCCTACACCCCCCTGCAGGATACAGTGTTGCGTGACATGCAAGGCAGTACCCCCCTCCTCCACCCCCCCCTCCGCTATCCGCCCTGCAGGTTACAGTGTTGTGTGACATGCCAGGCAGTACCCCCCTCCAGCCCACCCCCCTCCGCTATCCCCCCTGCAGGTTACAGTGTTGCGTGACATGCCAGGCAGTACCCCCCTCCAGCCCACCCCCCTCCGCTATCCCCCCTGCAGGTTACAGTGTTGCGTGACATGCCAGGCAGTACCCCCCTCCAGCCCACCCCCCTCCGCTATCCCCCTGCAGGTTACAGTGTTGCGTGACATGCCAGGCAGTACCCCCCTCCAGCCCACCCCCCTCCGCTATCCCCCCTGCAGGTTACCGTGTTGCGTGACATGCCAGGCAGTACCCCCCCTGTGCCATCAACCCCCCAGCCCACACCCCCCTGCAGGTTACAGTGTTGTGTGACATGCCAGGCAGTACCCCCCTCCAGCCCACCCCCCTCCGCTATCCCCCCTGCAGGTTACAGTGTTGCGTGACATGCCTGGCAGTCCGACACACGGATTAAGAAAACCAACAGAGTCTATATAAAGCCAGGGGGAATCCCGGGGCAGGCACACCATCGGGGAAGTCCACCCTGTATCGGGTTCCCATAGCTGCAGGGTCGGGTTACAGGTTCCCATAGCTGCAGGGTCGGGTTACAGGTTCCCATAGCTGCAGGGTCGGGTTACAGGGTCCCATAGCTGCAGGGTCGGGTTACAGGTTCCCATAGCTGCAGGGTCGGGTTACAGGGTCCCATAGCTGCAGGGTCGGGTTACAGGGACCCATAGCTGGGGTATCGGGTTACAGGGTCCCATAGCTGGTGTATCGGGTTACGGGGGTGTGTGTATCCGACCTGTTGCAGTATGTAAGCCGACACTGTACACCCTACTTCTGGTGTTACCATAGCTCACATCAAACCACTCGGATTCAGCCTCCCTCTGTGGGTTGTACTGTACTAGACAGTGTACAGGCTATACCATGGTACATGTCCAGCGTTACTGGTTTTACGACATGCCCACACCGCCCTGATGTAACAGCAGAGGGTCGACAGGGCTGTAGTATGTGTCAGGCCACAACAATTTATTTCATCTGTTCACAGTCATTTGAAAGTGGAACTAAGCACGAGAACGTTGTGAAAACAGAGAGCTGGGAGATAAACTTAATCTGACTAAATATTCACTTTTGCCTGTACTCACTTGCAGACTTCCCCTCAGATTGTAACAGTTTTACATTGGCTTTGAGTTTTACATCGTGTTAATCTGATAGTTTTACATTGACTTTGACTTCATTCACATTGTAACAGGGACAGTGTTTATTAAAGTCGAGAACCAGCCCGTTAACTTGTAGTTGCCCTGGTGAGGTGACATCAGATCAGTGACAGACGCACCTCGGGCCTCCTGTGTACCCAGCTGTCAGCCTCCACTCCAGCCCCTACTAACCCCCCCCCCTCGTATTGGGTTCCAGCCCAAATTGGAAACTAACCATGTTGATGAGGATGAGATTGGGCAGTGGTGTCCGGCTCCTTGGGGGCTGTTAGGGCACTTAAACCATCAGGCTGCCCTGATTCCCGCTTTATAACACCTGAAAATCGAAACCCAGAAGCGAAGCCCCCGAACCCGCGTGTTGACCGACGCTAAGCGATGACGTTATACTCCGGCCTGACCTGTGGTTTAAGGTTATCCCGGATAAGCCGCTGGTTTTATCTCTGATCTGCTGGCGGCTAAAGACCAGATATTAGGGCGGGCTGGGAGCTAATCCGTCCGGGGACCTCCGGTCATGAATATAACATCCCCGCTCATATCGACACGTCAGGAGCCGCTCCCGCTCTATCAATATACAAATTACCGTGCGGGGAATAACGGCAGCGGACACGGCTCAATAAATGCTCGTTTATCAGCCGGCCTGATTGCACCTGATTGTTTCATATCTGCCTCGATTGGAGCCGCGACGACACAATTCCCAAATCAGCAGCAGCATCTGCACACAGCAGTGTGATGGAGTCCTGGAGGAAGGATAGCCTGGGTACCATCCTCCTTCCCAAATCAGCAGCAGCATCTGCACACATCGGTGTGATGGAGTCCTGGAGGAGGGTAGCCTGGGTACTTGGCTCTCCTCTTCGCTTGCTGTTTCCAAGCAAGTGAAGATGCAGAGCCAGCAATAACTACTGAGGATGGTACCCAGGCTAAGGGAAGGCCCTTCCAGAAGTGGGATTCTTTCTTCAGGAATAAACTTAATTGCACTACAATTATACTTTATGGCCTCCTTCGGTCAATTATACAAGTACAACATATGGCATCACATGCTTCATAGCAAGTTGCATAATAATATATATGAGACTAATCTACCTTACAAAAGAGTCATGGGGGATGAACATTTCTTTATGTGATGTCCATATGTTCAGACTCCTGTGGATATTTTTTCGCTCCTGTAACACTTAAGAATTATCTATAATTCTATAGTGTAAAATGTAGGCCAAATCATAACTGATATGTAGGGATTGATTTTTGTTTAATTCTTATATCTGAATTGCAGCAATGCAACACAACATCGGGCACCAGGCAGCATATTTTGGTGTTGTGCTTCACACACTACAAAACATATTTTGTATCTTATCTCATAATTTTTGTTATTTGAACATCTGCTGTGTGAGAGTACCCACAGACCCATCCACACAGGAACTCAGTACACGAACAAACTTGCATGTCTGAGCCTCAAGGTCAGGGTCAGAGCCACTCAGATTAGATAAGAGTACAGAAGCTGGGGTTGAACTTGACCCTGGTGAAGGTCCGGGTACAATAGCTGGTGCTGTCTGCAGGGTGTGCAGTTATGGTGGTTCTTATCCAGGCAGGATGGGAGCAAGGCCGCAACGGGAACTTTGCTGTGTTTTACAGTTTAGGGCTGAGAAAAATTATTTTAGCATCTTACATTGGTAACAAATTTATTCGCGCGTTTTTAAAACCAAATATGTTGTAAGGGATTGCTATCGTCTTTCGGAAGGGACGTAAAACGGGGGTCCCGGCCTAAGATGGAACTACATGTACCTTGTTCCTACCTGGCCTGACGAACTCTAAGAATTCTCTATGACATATGACTCATGAACGAGTCCGTAGGTCATACATTGTTTCCACACGAAAGCAGTTCTGTACCAGGGCTCTGCGCATTTTGGACGTCTTTTAGGCGTTTTATAGGCCTTTCTATTTTGTCAGATCTCCCCATAGCCTCTACCAGGCTTCGTGGATTGGTAGAATCATTATCCTCACCGTTTTGTGGTGAGGACACGTACTCTTCTGTCCGGCTAACTCCCCTAGCGTACTATAGACTCTATTTGTCCAATTTCTACAATTAGACCACCGATCCACGAGGCCTGGTAGAGGCTAATTTGCCCATACATATCAAGAAAAAGTGACGAAATAGACAAGTAATTGAAACGACAAAAATCATCCAAATCAATTTTGAGCCTATAACCTCTGTTTGGAGAGTGCTGTGTCAGCAACCCTGCGCACGGTGGTTGTACATGTACAGGTCAGACACGTGGATTTTCTAGAGAGTATTTTCAATTTTTTTGACCAAAATGTTAACGTTAAAGGTATAGTTATACATTTAAAGATAAACTTGGTCCCGAGCAAAAGAACCAATATAGGTGTTACATAACAGACTATCAACAGATTCATTTACAACTTCTTGAGTTATCCTTGTTTAACTTAAGTTAAAGCACTTAATAGCACACGTACAGCTAACCGAGGTAACCAGAACGTCCAGCTAGCCGAGGTAACCAGAACGTCCAGCTAGCCGAGGTAACCAGAACGTCCAGCTAGCCGAGGTAACCAGAACGCACCAAGAAGAGAAACAAGGGGAGGTACGGCAGGGCCATGACGTCACACGGCCGGCCTGGCTTGTGAAGAACCCCGAAAACTGACCGGTCCGAGATGGTGGCAGGAACGGCAGGTGAGTTCGTGATGAAGGGATTTCTGCGAAGTAGACACAGATTTATATAATCACGCTTAGTTATGAACCCAGAACGAGCGACAGGAAAACGGCTTATTGTATCAAAGAAGAGTTTCCGTACTTTGAACATCTTAATTCAATGGACGAGTTTCTATTTTTGATGCGCTTAGATAAACCCTGTACAACAAACATTATCTGTTCCTATCTATACACATGTACAAAGAATCGACATATTGACGTGTAGTTAACGTGGATATTATTGTTTTAACTCCCCTGTATTTGTCCAAGGAGATTTTATCCTTGGTTTGTCTGTTACGTCACACCATCAACGACCTGTACCTAGCCCGTCGAAGCATGAATGTACCATATAAGTCTTTCATTGACAGGTTCGGTCATCATAACGCACATTAAGCATTATAAAAAAACATAACAACTGGCAGTTAAAAAATACTACTCATAAGAAACGATCAATCACATGAATAGGCTACTGATGACAGAATAAATCACAGGGAAGTGAACAATGCGCAATCGGCTTCCCCTTCGTGATGTGGTTGGAAATTTTATTAGCATATTTGTCTTGTCTGGTCGCATTCAGGGTGACCAGGTCCCGACATGGTCTGATCGGTACGAAGTGGGGCAGTTGGAAGATGCACACTGAACAGTGGATACAGTAGATACCAAAGATGGTATAACGTGAACACGACAGGCTCGGTAGCGCTTGGTCTCACACAGCAGATATACAAACAAATTTATATAACACTACAAAAGTGCAGTAGACTAACAACTCTGGCTATAAGGAGTTTTGCCACCATAAAAGTCTTTCATTGGTCGAAATTTTACCTTGACTTGACTATCTTTCTTGGCCAAGTATTCCTCTCTTTGCTGAATTCTACGCCCATAGGAAGGCCTGATTGAGGCTATACAGACAGGTGCTTTATTAGTCCATTAGTTTATGGGTGAGCATGTGAGCTGGACATGGTAACATACTCTCCAAGCAGAGGTTGAGTCGCGTAGATATAGCGATGTTACCTCTGCTTGGAGAGTAATGGCAACAGACGCACAGAAACAGTAGAACCCGCATGTCACGTGTCTCGGGACAGGTTTCACTACGATGACATGCGGGGGGAGGAATGCGGAGTGGGTTCAGGACTGCTGGCAGAACCCCCAACACACCCACAACAAACCCGCCCTCACACCGCGGACCTACTACACTTCCGCTTTCAGCTTTCTGACGAGCAAAGTCCAACACACTCCTGTTCACATCATGCATTAAATAAAAATGAAAATGAACAACAAATAAGAACCTTGCGGCAAAAGGAGAGACAGACAAAAAAAGAGAAGAAAAAATGTAACAGCAGTAATTTATCCCCTCATTTTTGTAAACCGCTTTCCGTTCAGCTTTCTGAGATTACAAAACTAAGAAATGTGAATCTGAAGTTACAAGTGAGTCAAAAACAATTGTCTGGACGTTTAACTCTATAGAATATCGAACAGTAACATACAGAGCAAACACCTTTCCGTACATCATAAACAAGCCGCGCGGTAATTATGCGGGGTAATTTTCACTTACTTCAGAGTTCGCGTGTAACGATTTTATCGTGGGATTTACGGAACCACAAATCATATAAACCAACATCACAGATCCGGCGATAAACCCCAACTCAGCTGGGAAAACGGCAAAAATTGGATTTACAAAAATAACCGCACCCCGAGAGCGAAGGGCTCGGGCAGAACGGTGTTCCCGTGTTTCGTATGGCCGTGTCAGGACTGGGCTGATACGGGCTGATATGTGTTTACATCGTCCCTCACTTTCTTGTGGAAAAATATAAAGTAACGTACAAAACGCCTCTGATGTCCGACGTATTGCAAACGTGAAGGAAAATGCGGAAAACTGAAAATGAAACTATATAAAATGTGAAGTTTTTATTTCTAGTGTAGATATTTGAATGTCTGTATTCATGATCATGTACAGCGATGTCGTGTTGGTGAAATATCGTTTACAACCGACCGTAAATGAAACCGGGGACAGGAAAATAACCGTGTTTTTTTTTTTCAAAAACAACAGCCGGTGTCTCCACTTGCCTTCTCCCGGTGCATGTTTCCGTACGTTGTCAAGCTCTTGAACAGCAGTAAATAACTTTTATTTAGCATCGATGTGTAATGATTATTGTATATTATCATGTTGTAAATTGACAACAAATGTATATAAGTTGATTGATGTATTTTACCTGTAATGTTTTTAAAAAAAAGACTTTGTAACTGTGAATCTCACAATTCAGCCTTTTGGCTGCCAGGAGTTTCCAATCAATAAACCAGTCTATGTACGTACGCTAGAGTTGGATGTCGGTAGTCGGCAAAGTCTTTTCCAGTGTTGGAGTTTAACCGTTAAAAATTGATACTAAAAAGGTTGCAAAGCAGGAGAAACACCCCAGCTGATCATCACATCTGCTTGGAGTCTCTCCTGACCAAGCTTGACTCTGTTTGGACCCGCGCGCAGTTGCTGATACAAATACAGAAGGTGCCGAAATGCATTAAGGTGGGGTCACACATGCGTATATATTCTTTCAAGTCCTTTTGAGGTGCGTATGACGCTCTTAGTCTCTACCAGGCTCCACAGGTCGCGGGGAAAAATAGTACAAATTGGACAAATATAGATACATAACATGTCAGATGAGTAAGCTGACCAAGAAGTATAGTTAACCGGTTAGCGACCCAGCTAACTCGTCTGACATGTTACCTGTTTACGTTTGTCCAATTTCTATTATCTTTCCAACGACCTGTGGGGCCTGGTGGAGTCTAATATTATCTTTCCAACGACCTGTGGGGCCTGGTGGAGTCTAATATTATTAGACTCCACCAGGCCCCACAGGTCGTTGGAAAGATAATAGAAATTGGACAAACGTAAACAGGTAACATGTCAGACGAGTTAGCTGGGTCGCTAACCGGTTAACTATACTTCTTGGTCAGCTTACTCATCTGACATGTTATGTATCTATATTTGTAATAATTCCATACGCACCTCATAAGGACTTGAATATATACGCATGTGTGACCCCACCTTTAGATATCGCCAGCGTACCCATTTGACGGCATAGATGATATCATAGATGGAGAAGAACTTTGTACAGCGACAGAAATACTTCTGTGTAGTCTACTACATCCCCTGCCAAACCGCTGGGCTGGCGTGCGGGTTTACCTTGGCAATACAGGGACGTTTGAGCGGTGAGAAAACCGCGCAAATCAGCCCAACAAAAACGTGGAAAATCGTCAGCCTCATTTAAGCCTGCGTCACAATTCAGGTTAACGCCGGTCAAATTTTCATATCGACTGGAGCTCGGTCGCCAAATTTCAAAATCGCCCGAGCGTCGACCGAATTTTTCGCAAAAAAAATCTGCACCGTCACAAAATGAACTGGGCTCGGCGTTTCATTCCGGAAACTTTAACTTTATGTCTTTTCTGTCGTTTTGGTGAACAGGTGACATCACGTGGAGGTTCAAATCCCAACAGACGAGCTGCTAAAAATCACCCGAAGTCCCAGTAATACCCCTGTCACATTTATTGGCGAAAATCAATCGGACGATCATTCTGCGGCAATCGCCCGATCCTCGCTTATAATAATAACGTTATTGCACAGCAATTGTACAAGGTACAAAGTATGGCTTATATGTGACAGGGACGTTTTTCGGGTGAAAAATACGCTCAACCCTCTGTCGATCTTGAAAATGGCCGATCTTCCATCGATACGCCCGAAAGTCGCGAATAATGTGACAGGGTGTATAATCGCCAGGACGTCAGCCGTACTTCGGCCGAAAATGCCCATTTTGAGCTCGTCGGGGTTTGATATTTGGTTGCCCAACTATTAGAAACCTCCCGAACAGTCTTCACACCTCCGGGTGGTTCACGTGTTCCTAGCCAGAACGGAGTTTAGTAGGTCAAGTTCAAAACAGAGTTAACAGACATCCGTTAACTCTACTTTTAGTACTTTTGCGAGTCGTGCCAAAATAATATTTACCTCCAGACGTTTTGGTGGGGCGTCATTCCGTGATGTTTGGGCTGTCGGGAACATGGGGAATGGGGCGCTCACTCAGCCACCAGCGGTGCTTTTCTTCGAGCAGAGGTTTTGGGCGGGGGGGGGGGGGGGTAGAGGGTTAGCCGGATGAAAACCCGGTCACTGCTAACGCAAGTTCACCTTTATTCGCGTATGTCCGTTGTTTTTGAAACCAGGGTATTTTGAAATATTAAGTTAATGGACGTTGATTTCAAACTGAAACATTTTCAAAATACAGCAGTTTAAACTTAATGTCTTTACGGTTAATGCCCCAACAGCCGTCAACTTGATCTCCCCAAATACCCTTTTTTTAAACAACGGATATAGGTTACCCCGCGGATAAAGATAAACTGGTGTTATCTCCCGTGGCACCACGAATAATGTCTTCAGGACGCCCGTCACATTCGCAGACCTTGACTTTCAGTCTTAGCTTCCAGAAATTACAGAACAATTCTTAGACACATGCGCGGGCAAGACATGTAACTCAAGACAATTACGGCAAGACATGTACGGCAAGACATGTAACTCAAGACATGTACGGCAAGACATGTAACTCAAGACATGTAACTCAAGACATGTAACTCAAGACATGTACGGCAAGACATGTAACTCAAGACATGTACGGCAAGACATGTAACTCAAGACATGTACGGCAAGACATGTAACTCAAGACATGTAACTCAAGACATGTAAGTCATGACATGTAACTCAAGACATGTACGGCAAGACATGTACGGCAAGACATGTAACTCAAGACATGTACGGCAAGACATGTAACTCAAGACATGTACGGCAAGACATGTAACTCAAGACATGTACGGCAAGACATGTAACTCAAGACATGTACGGCAAGACATGTAACTCAAGACATGTAACTCAAGACATGTAAGTCATGACATGTAACTCAAGACATGTACGGCAAGACATGTACGGCAAGACATGTAACTCAAGACATGTACGGCAAGACATGTAACTCAAGACATGTACGGCAAGACATGTAACTCAAGACATGTACGGCAAGACATGTAACTCAAGACATGTAAGTCAAGACATGTAAGTCAAGACATGTACGGCAAGACATGTAACTCAAGACATGTACGGCAAGACATGTAACTCAAGACATGTACGGCAAGACATGTAACTCAAGACATGTACGGCAAGACATGTAACTCAAGACATGTACGGCAAGACATGTAACTCAAGACAATTACGGCAAGACATGTACGGCAAGACATGTAACTCAAGACATGTAACTCAAGACATGTAACTCAAGACATGTAACTCAAGACATGTAACTCAAGACATGTAAGTCAAGACATGTACGGCAAGACATGTACGGCAAGACATGTAATAATGTAAGTCAAGAACAGAGCAAAGGAGCAATTGACAAATGACGGTTGGTATTTTCTCCACATGCACAGTTTCAGTCCCGTCTTTTTCTTCCAAAAGCAGAATGATTCCTCGTAAAACTTCCGTGAAGCTGCACCTGAAGTTGTCCGTGAGGTTGTCCTCCCCAGGTTACCCAGGTGGTTGCCCATGTGGCGGGAAGCTGCGCGGAGTGATCCATCACGGCGGTATTGGCGGTGATGTGGCCTGTCGCACGGAGCTGATGGATAGAGACGGACGAGACAAGACAAACTCAAACCTGTACCTGGAACTCTGCCCTAACGTTGCCGAACCTTAGGGGCATCGTAGATTGGTAAAGAATTTGGCCCAGAGGTACTGGGTTAGAATCCCGTCACCTTGACTTGCACCCTTGGGAAAGGTACTTCGGTTAGGGACGGCACTCGGATAGGACATTAGGTTCTGTGTTTGAGCCACGCGTCGAGAACCCAACACATTTATCGAAAAGGGTAGGGATCCTTCCAGGAGTGAGCGGATCAAATGAATCAGTTCGGATATGCAGCTTGTTCTCTTCAGTACAAATCTGTGTTGTGTATTAAAATGCCATGAGGAGGTTTACTGGGTATACAGCTTGTACTGTTCAGTACAAACCTGTGGTGTGTAGTACCATGAGGCGGTTTACTGGGTATGCAGCTTGTACTGTTCAGTACAAACCTGTGGTGTGTAGTACCATGAGGAGGTTTACCGGGTAAGCAATGCGAACATACAGATAAACCTCTGGTCTGTGAGTGCCAGAGCAAGTGACCGACCCCGTGTTCTGAGCCTGGCATATCTGACCCGGTATTGACCGTTCCGTATGTATGAGGGGAGGCTGTAGTACGTTCCGTATGTATGAGGGGAGGCTGTAGTACGCACCGCTGTACACTAACCTGGGGTTAATGCCTCAATACACGCTGTCGGGGCGATGCAGTCAAACTGGTACATCACCTCTGTGTATTACAGTATAAGGGTTACCTCGCACCATTGTGAGCACTTTCTTGTGGTTCCAAACATAAAGAATCTTGCCTCTAGATACCATGATAATAATAAAGAAGACAGCGTAGTATTACTACTAAATAATAATGATACTACGGTAGCTTCAATGGCCATTTTCATGACGCCCCTTGCTTGGTATAGACAGGTTGTGTGTAGCTGTTTCACGTTACGGCCGTTCTCTATCCCATACTGCTGTCAGATGGCAGAAAACGCCTCCTAGCTGCATCAGTAACGCCCGGACCGGCTGGGCACGAGGGGCGTTAGGCCGTTAGTCTGACCCTGTTCCTTGTGAAACATACACAGCCTTTCTTTCGCGGGTAAACCACTGCAAGTTCTACCGTAGCCTGAAACTCAACTGTATCTGTTTTATAAGCCGTCGAGTCCCAGGCTCGCTAGCTGCCAGACCAGCACTAGTTCCGAGGTACTGAGGGGGAAGCAGACGGAGGAGCGGGCGGGAGTGCAGGCTTGTATGTGGGAAGGAGCGGCGCGCGTGGACCATTGGACAGGTTTGTGCTGTTTTGTGCGTTATGCCTGATCATAAGACACGATTGCGCGGTAACCATCAGTTTTACAGCCACTGACTAAGCTAGTCGGGATTACTCAGGCTTTAAGGCGAAGTTCAAGCAGAGCACGGTTGATATCCGGTTGTTTAGCGCGACTTCTTATTTGTTTATTTATTACATTATCACCGGTGACATTATTCCAAAGGCGAGACCAGATCACACATACATGACTGCGCTGTAATGCTTGTGATGTTATTGGTAATATTTTGTTGTTCTGTACCTGTATGTACTTTAGTAGTAGCTGTTGCCATACGGTGTATCCTGTACAATTGTCGAGCAATAAAGTTAATTCATTCTCATATTCATCTGAATCAGGCACCTTGCCCATATCACCTCACCTATAGCTATCCACCATACTCATCTAGAGGTTCTCGACTATGGTAGCTGGCCTATGTATACATGTACATAGAAGGAGACTATCTTTTAAAACCATATTCAGTGAATGGCCCCAGAAGGTACTGAGATTGTAGGCATCTGAATGGACACGTGTCTGTATTTATTTATTTATTTATTTATTGATGGCGTTACAGGAACAGAGGAGTCGGGAGACAAATGAAAATGACAGTTTGGGGAGTCTAACGTCAAAGGAGCCAGTCCTGTTACTGGCAAAATAAACCTGGTGCTGGTCTAGCAGCAAACAACAAGGTGCCATGACCTAGCCTGAGTACCATCCAAGGTGAGCAAGCGGAAGTATCGAGCCAGCGGTCACTACGGAGGATGGTACTCTGGCTAGCTATGACCGCGCGTATTGTGGAGATTGCACACGTGATGTAGTGTTTTGTGGCATCTTGCACGTTTTTCTCTGCTCGACAAAATGCGTAGAAAGTAAGAAACTGACAAAACGCGACCGAAAGTACGCCAGAATCTGACTGGAGTTGTGCGTTAGCTCGCAGGTAGGTGAGAGGTTCCCGCGCTCCTGTTGTTTCCGCGCTTTGTGCTGTTTCCAATCGATCCCTCCGCTCTCCACCCCGGCTGTAGGGCTCTGTCCTGCCATCGGAACTACGCTACAGATCGGCTGGTTTTATGGTGACTTACAACGGATTTAGCCTTTAACCCTACCTTAGAGCGGCTTGTGTGGAACTGGCGAAAACATGACGGGCAGAACTGTCGGTGTTGGCAGGTAACAGGTGTGGGCAGGTGCACAGGTGTGGGCAGGTGCACAGGTGTACGGGTGTTTATAAGGTGTGCAGGTGTTACCCAGCTGTAGCAGTCGCAGTCGCCTTTAGCACTCTACGTGCATCATCATTGTCATATATCCAAAAGAGCAAAGTCTCCATCAAGGGTAATTCTAAAGCTTTAACAGTTTTAAGGAAAGATCGGAGTCCTTTTTGTCGGTGAGAAGAAGACCATAACACTTCTGCAGTGTGAGGAGAGTTTTGTCCCGACAGGTTCGCGCTCCATACCTGTGTACTTCTCCCTACCCTGATCTCCAAGCAGATGTAAGGACTCAGCTCGTGTTGTACGGCTGCTTTTGCTTTTCCAGTGTCCTATTTTGTAACGGTTCTTCTTCTCCTACGATACAACATAATTACACAGAGAACACAGAATAATACTTGAAAAGCGTAATAAAGGTAAAGCTAGTTCCTTACCCTTTTAATGCCGTAGGTTGCTACACACTATATCGGCCATGATATTGGGAAGCGGAGCCCAACCCTCTCCTTCCATCGCCGGTGACCTCCCAACCGAAGTCAGGTACCCATTTAACCACCTGGGTGGAGTGAGGAAAGTCATCATGTCTTTTTTTCCAATGGTACAAGATCGGTAGCATGATAGGATTCGAACCCAGGACCTCTGGGTTCTGGGTCAAACACTGCAGTTTCGCCACATGACCCCACTAACAAAAGAATGGCGCACAGCACGGAGAACAGGCCTGATGCTCACATCTACTTGATGATCCCTCCACAGCGTGCTGTAGTTTTGAGCCAACTCCTCTGGTACATGGTGTGTTATCTATCTAAAATGTATTTGGCCATTCTACTATTCCCAGCGACCTGTGGAGCCAGGTAGAGGCCACCAACATCGAACAGGCTTGTGACTCCAGCAAAGCGTCTCTTCGTTACGATTTTAACATATTGATTCTCGGTCCATATAAGAAGTCACCATCCATAGCGGCAGGATTAGTTCATCAATTGTGTACAAGATAAGTACCCTAAAGTTGTCGATATTTATATAGCATTGAAACATTCATGCAATTGAATAAATCGTGCATTCTGAGCTCAGTCAATTTATAGCTGACCAGGAAACAAAAATTTGAACCTGCACATGCTAGTGTACATCAGGCATTGTAGATGTAGTAAGATCCACATTCTTATTTCACTGTAGTTCCTAGTAGTGATGACACGAAAGAAGAAGAAGTTCCTAGTATACTCCTGCTTCATCCCCACGACATATACTTAGCTTTCAATAGCGTAAACGTACAATAAAGTCCCTCATTACTTTGTGACTGGAGGGTCACCTCCGTCGACAAAGTATTGTGAACGGTCTATGTGTTCGCACCTATGTCTCTATTTTCCGTTTATCGCATTCGTATGTTTAAATCTTAATCAGAGTTCAGAGAATTTTAGAAGAGACTGTCAGGTTTTTGTGCAGCGTGTTTCCTGAGCTGTACCCGGAAAACTAGTTCCCGAAAACGAAAGAAGGGGAAATGTTTAGGTGCGGAGAGGGGCGTGGCACCGCGTGAGGTCATTGACCCCGGCCAGAAGCAAGGCTGGAGGCCGTCCAACTGTTATTTTATATATTCATGGCATGTTGTTAAGTCCTATATAGCACGGAAGGAAACGGTACAGATACGGCACATGGATATTATCAGAACACTACACAAACAAGACCACAAGAAAATCATGTAACGAAAAAAATATTTGAGGAAAACAACTCGTACTTTCAATTTGTTACACTGTTTCACCAGTACTTGCGAGGATTTTGACACTGACCGCTTATTTCATCTGAGTTACATTGTAAAGATCAACGGCATTCAGAGATGCTTCTGCTAAGAATTAATCTCTGTAAGGTTGATTTGATTTTAATGAATAAAGAGATCAAGAATAGGAATACTTCATAACAGAAATGTTGCAGCCGTGATTTTATATGAATGCTGAATATTATATGTTTATTCTAGTCTCGTCCTGTTCCCTAGCCGGCTATACTCCTCTGACCGGCTTACTCCTCTATTTGTTCCATTTCTACGATTTTCCAGCGACCCGGAGTCTGGTAGAGACTATATATATTCAAGATTGATGAAAACATACACATTATTACAAGTATCCTGATCGCCTAAATATGTGATGAGAGTTGACACTGTTTGTGCAGGCGGCACTTGTAGCGGTCTGGCTTGATACAGCAGAGCCTGTAGCGTTACGCTGTGCACCAGGCAGTGTCGGGACACGTTCGGACCTGTTTAATAACTCGGAGTACCGCCTCCTGTGCCGTCCTGCACGGGCGCGAGTCGCCCTCCCCCCGCCTGATCCGCGCGTGCGTCCCGCTGGACAGGTGGCGGTACCGGGCAGGTTCCGGGGACACATGTTCGGGCTCATGTGCGCTACAGTTCACACCGCGCTTCTCAACGCGCCCGACACACCGTGGAAACTTGCCAAGTGGAGCTTCTGTGACGGCTGGCAAGTCACCAACCTGTTTCTGTGGTTTATTCCACTCTCCAAGCAGAGGTTAGGCTCCGGTAGGGTTTTGGTGTCATTTTAGCGCGAGTTTGTTGGCCTTGGAAATGCCATTAGAAATGGCTATAAAACAGCCGAGACCTAGCCTCTACCAGGCTCCTCGGGTCGCTGAAAAAACAGTAGAAATTGCCCAAATAGAAAGAAAACACACCAAAGGAGTTGGAGGTGTACAGTTTGCGACCAACTCCTCTGTGTGTTTTCTTTCTATTTGGCCAATTTCTACTCTTTTTTTTTCCAGCGACCTGGGGAGCCTGGTAGAGGCTATCCGAGACCTAACCTCTGCTTGGAGAGTAGGTTTCATTCTTCCCGGGAGGGTGGGGTGAACACCCGGGGGTCCCGGGGAATGTAAGACCCCAACACGGAAGGTTTCTGCGATCCCCAAACATGGAGGAGATCGCTCCTGCTCTGGGCGCGCTCCGGAGCCGCGGTTAGCAGTGGACAGACACTCTCCCGGAGTCCGCTGCCTCTCAGTCCGCGGAGACTTACACCAATTTCCGTGCTGGCAAACCCGGGTTTTCCTTATCAAATAAACAACATTGACGGTTACTAAAATGGAGTTAGGTACATGTAGATTAATCTATGCTTGACTTGTTGATCTTAAAAAAAAATACATGCTAATTTCCGAGATACATTGATTAGATAGCTTATAGTTTAATACACTACCGCTTTCTTCGATAGTAGTTGTTGGTTATGTCACATGTGGGACGTGTCTTTGAATATGACAAATGTAACAAAAAACAAACAGAAGGAAATAAATTATAATCTTCTTCCAGTTATCTAGTGAACTTACCCATAGTTAAGAATTTATGTTTATCATGCATTGTTGTCCTGTTATTTTGTAACTATGCATATGCTATGTATGTCGGAGTGAATAGTGGTGAAGTTTGGTGTACCAGGGTCTCCCGAAAATCAGGGCTCTCGCCCTGAGTGAGCACACCTGGCTAAATAAATAAATAAATGAAATGAAGTTACAAGTCAAGTTCACTAGATTGAAGACTCTGACAATAATCCACACATGTCCGACTTGCTACAAGTCATACACAGTTCTAAAGTATAGATGCACACACAGGAATGAGCCAAGACTGTGTTGCAGTAATCCATACAACACTCAACCGTGTCGGATCTGTAGTATATACCAGGTTTCAGCAGTGGGTACTGTGCGGGTGTTGTGTTTGTGTTTATAATGACCGGAGGTCCGAGCAACCACAGAAAGCCGCAACCGCTTACTTAGAAGTCCCCTCCCACTTCTGTGGTCACACCGGCCACACAGGTGAGATAAACGGTGATTAACCCCGTCTTCAGTGTGATTAACAGCTCATCAAGAGTTCTCAGAGCGTCTATTCGCGGAGGTAACGCCCCCAGTCCGTCTGTACACGCGGGGTGAAACCTGACCCTCCCCCGGCACGCGGCACGTGCAGCCCGGCGGCGCCCCGCCTACCCCCGTGCCGAGCACACACGCGGGGCGGCCCGGCGGTAAGCTACCCGGGATCGCACCAGGCTGTGACAACACGCCCGTACACAAACCATGGTCACACACGGGCCGGGGGGCTTCAACCTGGAAGCTAGACTGTTACCGGGGTTTTCCTATATAAAGGGACAGGCAAAGTTTCCTTGGGGACATGTTGGCCCTGGAATTGAACCGAGGAGCTGGACTGTGTAATTTGCAACAGTTTGGTTTTACAAAACCTTTCAAAATGGGGGAAACGATCCACATCCATTCATCTGCTTGGATCCTGTAAGACGCCTCTCCACAACTGGGTAAATCCGGGTTAAATACCGCGGCACGGCCGGCCTAAAGCCGGTCTCAAAATATCCCAGCGGCGGCCCATCTGTCCCGGGCACGTGCCCGCCTGTCAGCCGCCGGGCTTCTCTCCAAGCAGAGGTTGGGAACCAGCGTGTTTGGGGCATCTTTTGGGTCATTTCTGTCGGGCCTCTACTTTGTAAGGATAAAAAGAAACTCTGACAGAGCACAGAGCCCGGCAACAACGCCTAAAAAGACGTCAAATAAAAGCCTAACCTCTGCTTGGAGAGTGCGGGTTCTTCCTCGGAGCTGAGGTTCGGCTGCCGTTAGGTTCGTGCGCGTTTCTGTGCGCGTCTTCCTGCAGGTGCGCTTTTCTCCGCCCGCTGCAATGGAAAGACATGAAAGACAACACCCCAAAAGTCACACCCATACCTCTGCTTGGAGCAGAGCAAGGCCTGCTATGTCATGGTTTGCCTCGTTGCGCGGCTCCGGTGTTCTGGTGCTCATTACTTCTAGGAAGTCTCAGACCTCAGGGCGCTACCCCACCCCCGGGGTGTTGACATGATAGAGTGATGGTTAGGTCCAACATGACAGCTGAGGGGGGGGGGGTTCTACAAGTGACCTTGACACCGCGGGGAAGGTCATTTCCCCTTATCTTCCCGGAAGTCACCTGTAACAAAGTTACGCAGCTCCGCTCAGCCCTCCGGAAGTCGCACCGGGCGAACTTCTCCGAACTCCGCCAGGAGTCCTGACTCCGGAGTCCCCGAGGAAGCGACTTTAAGACACGCTGTAAAACTTAAACCAGCGAAGGTTTCGCGTCTTGTAACTTCCTTCCGTCAACCCCAAAGAACTCACCTGAGACTGTAAGGAACCCGTTGTCTTATCCGAGCTCTGTTTTCCATCTCTGGCGCTGATATCAGTTGACAGGATCTAGGACAGATAGAGGGTACCCTTACGCATTACCAGATAGAGAGGCGATGCTGCGGGCTGGGTTCCCTGGAGGAAGCGTGGTGACAGGACGGGAACACAGATGGACATACCGTATAAACCCCGATGTCATCGGAGCTAAGCTTTTAGCAAAGCCTTACATCACGGCAAAGTTATTATATTATAATAGCTAAGCTTTCACAGCAAACATTATCTGTACCTACATGCCGAAACTGTTATCTCCAAGCACATCTACAAGGTTTACTTCTGGCTTCCTTCGTCCGCCTCACACCGGGCTCAGGAGTGGAGAAACTCCTCCCTATATACCCAAGACTCCACTCCGGTATCCCAACGGTCAAAGTGTCCTACTCTGCCGGGAGTTAGATGGTGTCTTGCGCCCGGTATTTTTCCTGGTATATTCCCAAACCTGTACTGAACTTAGTTTCGTATTACAACTATTTCATGTATGTTTGTTTCCGTTTGTAGGTATTTGTTCGCGATGACCCGTACTTAGCCCGTTGGGCCACAAAGTTATAGTTAAAACCATCCATCTATCCATTTGTGAATTGGACATATAAAACAACCGTTCCTCGGTGAACCCGTGGATACTACCATATGTTACCGGAGCGCCCTTGTTTGGGGGCGGGGCGCCGTGTGTGTACGGAAGGGTACAATATTGTTCCTCACCCCGACACGAGCGACAACACAAATAAATAAGCACCCCGCTGGTCACACCGGGAACTTATCTGGTCTCACACATAAACACACAGACGAGAATAAACCAGACCTGCAGTTTTAACCCAGTATTACGGATATTTCACGTTTGTTTATCTCTGAGCTGAAACGTTATATAGGTTCTGAACGACCTGCACTGAGCCGTTGGGGCACAAAGTTACAATAATAATAAAATCATAAATATAGAGTCGAATCAAATCTTCGATCCTCTAGGAACTGTATAGGTATTCATTCACACAATTATAATCAATACAAGTGTCTTTTAAAATGGGCTTTCGTGGTGATAATTTTCAGTGTTGTGTTTCTGTTGTGGTTTGTGCTGTGTGAATGTTGTTTGTAGAAGTTGGGATTGTGTGATGATGTATCGTCCCGATGTCATGGTGTGAGGAGGAGGTGAGGTCTGATGGACACTCGCAACTGGGCAGTACACTGTACAGTACAAGTTATAACTCTATAGTACGGCAACATTAAGTAAAGGACAAGTTGAGTTCTTTCAGGAGGTTTTGTTATAGTTGTTTTATTCTCTACCATTAAAGCGGAGTGTGACCGAAGCCAGGCAGTTGAGGAGTCGGCCTGCCCTGCGCGCCCCGTGGCCTACCCGCGGCTGTGTCAGGGTATATTTAGTAGCGGATATCCGATCCGCTGCCAGTTGTTTGTATGTGATATTCCCCGTTATACGCGCTGTCATTAACCCACATTTTATTCCCGAAACGAAAATCTATGGCCCGAGCATTCCTCGGTGGTAATACCGTTTTACGCCTTCCTTTATTCAAAGCGCTGAAACAAAAATCAAAACCTTGCAAACTTCTGCCGCTCGTACCATCCCCGGTCCTGTCGGGTTTGGGGGTAACAAGTTTGCGGCAGTGTACAGATATTAGCAGGCTGTTAGGTCCTGGTGTTCCCCTGTTCGCTATCTGGCCTTGTAGAGGCGATATGTCGGGCCTGTAGCGGCACCAGGCCGTGGAAATGGCCGTATCTAATTTTTGATGCACGGTTTCGCCCCGTGTGACCCCGGGGTGTGTGACGTCACGCCTGTCATGTAGGCACCCGGGTTGGTGAATCAGAGCCTATAACCCATCAGTGCTGGAGCTGGGGCACACTTCCCGGTGTGACAGCGCAGTGCGTGCACTACCGTCCGCTCTCCCTACAGGACTTACCTACTACTCCCTCTACAACACTACAGGAGTTACCGTCCTTCCTACCTACGGGGTCTGCACCGGCACGCCTGGACTGTACCTGCGGCTCGCCTCGCACACAGGCCCGTGCTCGCCAGGACTTACGTACGGTACGAGCTCGTACACCAGCGGGACGCCACGACTGTACCTGCGGCTTGTACAGCGCACAGGCCCTACCACAACGCACGGCACGGCACCTTACGGCCAGGTGAGCTTCGCTGATTTCTACTGCTGCTGGGATCAATCTCAGCTTTTCTGTAGTCTGTATGTTCGGAGCGCAGTGACCGCCCGGGGGTTCTAGTGGCGCAGGGTTTGTTGTAAGGCCTGTCCAGCTGGTCCAGCAAACACACTCAAACACACGCACAAACACCCAGCCTGACTACCAGTCTTGCACCTACCAAACTTCGTTTTTTTTTCTGGTATAGAAAAGTAGCCTGGCTCCTTTGTGACCAGTTGATGTGTATTGGCATTCCTATGCACGGCTTGTCCCCTGCCGAAGTGGGATTGTTATTTATCTGTTTTTAATGGGTTTTGCATGTCCCCTAGCTGATATGACGGGCGGTAAGCCGCCTCTAGCCGGGTCTGTATCTTGTCTAACGTTACGGTACCAGCCAGCGCAGAGCTCGGGCCGAGTCCTGCGATGTGCTGCTGAAACTCTGCAGTGGACAGGGCCGAGCTGTTGGGCCCCCATAGCCCGGGACCGCAGGGGTGTAGCGTTGTTGGGTCCCCCGGGCAGTGAAAAACAGCTCCGGGCTAAAGCCGGCTGGACCAGTCTTTATAAAAACAACTCGCAGTCCTAACCAACAACCCTAGTTGGTGTACAACTGGTAGTCAGCCCCTCTAGTTTGCAATTAGAATGTATTTTATGCCGGGTTTTGTAGTTGGGGAACAAGAAGAAAATTGGGAGCTTAAGAGACGTAGTGATGAGTAAAATAAGTCCGGTCCTCCGTCTTGCCGAGCTGTCAGTGTGTTTTGGATAGGGCGGGTTGTTTTTGCGAATCCACCGAGACCTTGGACCGTGCTGTACTGTTCTGTACTGTACTGTACTGTATTGTACTGTATTGTACGTATGAGCAAGGCATTGGTAGGAACTAAGCCCAGTGAAGGAACAACTGTATAAGTTTATTCTACGTCCTAACCTGGGACTTTTTTATGTGGAATTTTTTGGTGATTTTATCTCTTGGGTTTATCTTTTTTCCCTGTCCATAAACAAACCACAGAGTACGACGGCCAGGTCACCACGTCCTCACGACGCCCCAGCGCGAACTCCGATGTTTGAACAGTTCCGTAAAACTTCGGGCCGAACTTCCAAATTTGTTGACAGAAAAAATACCCATACGGAGAGTTCGGGTCCGTATCTTTAATCCCTAGGGAACCCCGGGGTTTAAGGAAAGCTTACAGATTGTTTTTGGAGCAGATTTATTTGAAGTGTAGCGAAGTTTCGTAACAGGTTGCAATGAGAAACATGTCCTGTCACGGTTGCAGTGGCTTCTACAAGGTGTTTTTTGTGCGTGTGTGTCGAGTTGAGTCACCCTTTACCGATCAGCTGGCCAGGGCCGGTGTTTTCCACCCATTGTGGCCTGGCCGGCCAATGGGAGCGCTCCTCCCACAGAACTATTGTTTGTGCTGTCATCTGGGCTTGTGTATCTAACTGTAGGGTCCGGCGGTTTACCCCGAACAAAACGCACTTCGGTCCGGGCCTGTTTGCCCAGCAATCCGCCGGTGTCAGAGCTGTTGGTTCGGCGGAGACCAGAAGCCTATCAACAGCGCTAACGTGTGGTTGTTTACGCCGCTCGGCCACATTTTATCGTCCGAAGGTGTTAATCATTAAATTATCGACCTGCACTGCCCACCATAACCACCCCAGCACCGATCAGCTGGCGGCCTCCTGATTGGCCAGAACTTTAAGCAGGAGGTCGCGACTGGCGCGCTGATTGGCTGATAGTGATGTAATATGAGCGTGACGTCACGCGGGGTATATAAAGCGACCCGGATCGAAGTGCGGAGTGTTGTTGCCTTCTTCCTTCAACCCTTCACGTTGCGTTGGTTTCTGTCTGAAATCTTCGCCTTCTCTCCCCCTCCTATTTAGACCAACCGCTCCAGAAGTGCTACCAGACTGTAGACCAGCCCCAGCCCGACCCCCACGGGACTCGCCGCCGCCTGCCCGGAGCTGTACCTGCGGGACCGCAAACTTTTCTTCCCGGGGACCCTGGATCCAGGGACCGCTGCCACCATTGCGCAATAACTCTCCTGCCAGCTGCAAAATGGCCGACCTCGTCAACGGCGGCGACATGCCGACCAGCCCGCTCGCCATGCAGTACGTGAATGACTTTGACCTCATGCACTTGGACGTGAAACGGGAACTGGAGGAGGCGAACCAGGCGAGCTGCATGGTGTCCTCGGGGGTGGCCGCGTCCCTGTCCGGCAGCAGCTCCGTGTGCACCACCCCAATGTCGTCGCCCTGCAGTTCCGTGCCCTCCTCCCCCGGGTTTGAGATCCCCAGCCCCGTGGACCAGAAGCCCAACATCGAGGACCTGTACTGGATGACGAGTTACCAGCAGCTCAACCCCGACGCGCTCAAGCTGACTCCCGAGGACGCCGTGGAGGCGCTGATCTCGTCCGCGGCGGGGTACGAGGCTGGGTCGGCGGGACCAGGCTGCGGGCAGCCCGGCTCCCATCACGCCCTGCCCCCGGCGCCTCACCACCACCACCACGGGCCCGGCCACGGGGACGACCACAAGCCGCACCACCACCACCACCACCACCCCGCTGGCCAGTCCCGGCCCAGGCTGGAGGAGAAGTTCTCGGACGACGAGCTCGTCTCGCTGTCCGTCCGCGAGCTCAACAGGCAGCTGCGTGGCTACAGCAAGGAGGAAGTGATTCGGCTGAAACAGAAACGCAGAACGCTGAAGAACCGGGGGTACGCGCAGAGCTGCCGCTCCAAGCGGGTCCAGCAGAGGCACCTGCTGGAGATAGAGAAGCAGCACCTACAGAGAGAGCTGGACGATCTGCAGAAGAAGCTCCGCGACACGGAGAAGGAACGCGACGACTACAAGGCCAAGTTTGAGCGCCTGAAGTCGTACTCCAGCTCTCAGTCGTCCCCGTCCAACCCTAGCAGTCCCGAGTACTACATGTGAGCCGCGTCGCGCCGTCGGAAGGGTTCGGATATCACACGGCAACACACGCGCTTACTAACCAACGGACAGACGGCCGGAGCGACTCACACGCGCACGAACGGACTAACGGACGAACCGACAGGTGAGCTGTCATGCCCCTACATGCCCCGCAAACAGCTCCCCCTCGCGGCACGCTCGGAACTGGACACTGTACTTTGGACTCTAGTATCACATAGTAACCAAACGCTGTACATACACACCCTGGACACTTCTGAATCCCCTTTTGGCTGGGAGTTTGACTCTTGGGGGCCCCGATAGTAGATTTAAGAGTTAGCTTTTTAACGTAGCAGAAGAGTTTTTATTCAGACCAAGTCAGGATGGATAGTGTTCTGTGCCCAAGCTGGCATGTCCACCTGAGCTTGTGTTGACTGTACATAGCGGTCCCATATGGAAACGGGTACAGCAGGCGACCCCATGTTTCCAGGGCTATTCCTGTATATCTGTTTACATCCGAGAACTTCTAAAAGAAGCTATGAGCTATGTCCAGCTGTGGTCTGGATATGTAAGTACAGAGAGTATAGTGTGTATATAGGAATATCGTGGCTTCAACCAGCCAGCCTGATATGAACATAACACGACGAAAACGGACTTGTCCTAACAGGACTCGAGAGTATGTTTAACGTTGGTAATGAACTAGTCGACCGCTCTGAATGTCTGACAAGAGCTGAACTTTCTTCCAAGAGTGACAGGGAAAGGCAACATCCACGATGCTTTGGAGGAAGAATTTAGAGTCTGCCGCGGAGGCGCATCAGCACTGAGAAAAACAAAAAACAACAAAAAAATCGAAAAAGGATAGAAAAAGACAAAAAAAAAAAAGATGCTACCAGGTGAGAACAACAGGAACGGAGGGATCGAACACCTGGGTCGGACGTGGTGACTCTCCAAACCAACACTGAAGAAGGTTCTTGTTGCAACTATGTCTGAACGGACTGGACTTTCCGACAGCGATTGATCTGACGCGATCATGAACTTGTGCCTCGACACAACATATTACCATCGAGAGATGTTTTTAGCTATCGTCACAAATTTCTGTCTCCATGATTCCATTGCCAAATGTCTGTGGTCCTTCGAACGTTTCCCAGTTTTGGATGGGACATTTTGAAAGAGAAGAAGCTATAATGAAAATAGAGTTCTATTAATTTGTGAAATGTTTTATGTTGTCCGTTTCTGTTGATCACATGTGACAGACTTTCCTGTAATCGTAGCCGAAGCGTTCGGAGCTACTATTAAAAGCATGGAAAGGCCTTTTATTTTTAACCCTGGTGTTGGTGATCAGTTGCTGTGTGTGTGCAGGCAGTGGGGGGGGGAACTGGATACGTGTGTTATGTGGTGTGTGCATGACTGCATGGACTGGACCATGGTATGGTCATCCTATAGCTACAACTGTTGGGCAGTTCAGCTAGGGGTTGGTCAGAACTAGAACCAATCACTAAAATCTGAGGAGTGCATTTTCTGGTTGCTCTTATGTCTTTTGGCCTAGCTAATCTGTTGAACTTCAAGTTTAAGTGGTGTATTTTCTCACTTATTGATGAAATATACCATGTTTAAGATATAATACTACACAACGAACTCACAAAAGTCGCCCCAAACCATACCTTTATTTAGGATTCAGAATATCTCATTTCCTGACTAATTGAAATTTTTAAAACTTGAAAGGAAGTTCTGAAACGAAAGTACCTGACCAAATATCACTTCTAATTCCAGCTTGTTGGAGGGGAGCACTTAGCCCAGGCATGGTCTAAAACCAGCTGTCCTCCTCCCCCTGGTGACCTTGGGTTCACCTTGTACTGGTGATGCCCTGAAAACGGCAGTAAAACAAGGATCATAACTTGTCATGGCTTGTCTAGTTCCACACCCAACCCTTGTTTGAACATGCCAGAAACAACTGCTCTGCTCCTCATAAAAATGAAGATCCTTGTGAACTGGTTAGTTCTGATAAAACATGGAGCAAGAGATGAGTCCTTTTAGTTATGAATACTAGAGTAGAGAGTAAAGTAGGGCATACAGATCAAATCAGAGTGAAAAAATACTGCACATAATTCAAATGGTGAAAAATTCTACACCTTGTTGATATCTATTTTAGCTCTGTTCATATATCTGCTCCCCCATTCTGGGCTTCTTCGGGTTCTGAAAAATTATAAATTTCGTAGAAACTGACCAAATGGGCTGAAAAATTTGCCAGAAGACTGTCAGTCATAGAGATACAGATTTTCAACTCGGCTAATGCAAAAAAATCATTTGGCAAATTTTAAAACCCCTTTGGCCAACTTCTACTAATTTCTCAACAACTGAATGAGTGGTGGGGTCTACTGTACAGTGCCGAATAGGGCTGGGTATCGGTACAGCGTACCGGTACAAAACCGGTTTTTCTTATTGGACCGGTCCAGAAAAACCGGACCTGAAAAAATTAGGTGGACCGGATGTTGGACCGATTACAAAATTAATAGATTATTTTATCAGACATTCAAACGTTTTGGCGCTTGCAGGAGGAAGAAAATAACAAGAGTGAAGTAGAGTAGAGTTTATAGTAATTTCTACCAAGTCTTACAGCCAACCGTACAGGTGCAGTTAGCGTTGTAGGATTTTAAAACGCTAGTGTAAGTCTAATACTCCACCAAACAGATTTCTTTGTAGGGAAATGAACCATTGGTATGAGTCATACTGCATCAGGTCCAGGTTCAGGTCCGGACCTGGACCTAATCCTTTGGACCTGTACCTGAATTTTCTGTACCGGTACCCAGCCCTAGTGCCGAAAGCTGTAACATTACAAGGCTAAGCCGTGTTCTCAACTGGATGTCTCCAAGCAGATGTTTGTGATTTATTCCTGTCTTTGACACATTCAGTAATCTTTTCTATTACTGGTATTTCATTGGTTTTAAAAGTTTGGCTCCTACAAAGTAGTATTGACGTTAATAAACCACAAAAATACAAGACTTCTGAATGGTCCAAAAACAGGTGCAGAACACAGAACGAACCAAATCCTTATAGTTACATCTGCTTGGAGTTTGGATACCACTGCCAGGTTCTACTCCTAGCCAAGAGAGGGCTGGATAACAGGCTAAACCTGTATCAGAGAGGGCTCAGGATCCGGTCTAGTACTGTATGTGTACTCCTATCTAAATGTTCAACTGACTCCTATTTAGAGCCTAGGGGGAAGGCTGGATCCCAGGCTACTAAATGTACATGTACTCCTATTTAGAGCCCAGCTGAAGCCTGGATCCAAGGCTAGTACATTTAGCCCAGAAATGCTGGATCCCAGGCTACTACATGTAGTCCAGAATGGCTGGGTCCCAGGCTAGTACATGTAGTCCTATTTAGACCCCAGTAAGGCTGGGTCCCAGGCTAGTACATGTAGTCCTATTTAGACCCCAGAAAGGCTGGATCCCAAGCTAGTACAAGTAGTCCAGAATGTCCCTATTTAGAGCCCAGCTGAAGCCTGGGTCCCAGGCTAGTACACGTAGTCCTATTTAGAGCCCAGCTGGCTGGAGGCTGGCTGTGATGACAGGTTGGCAGGTCGCCAGCAGGCCTGACCCTGGATCAGGGCTGCTCTAACCAACAGGCTCAATCTGGGGAGCCGCCTGTCAATATGCCTAACCTGTGCGACTCCAAGTGTACAGATATAACCTGTGCGACTCCAAGTGTACAGATATAACCTGTGCGACTCCAAGAGTACAGATATAACCTGTGCGACTCCAAGAGTACAGATATAACCTGTGCGACTCCAAGAGTACAGATATAACCTGTGCGACTCCAAGTGTACAGATATAACCTGTTCGACTCCAAGTGTACAGATATAACCTGTGCTACTCCAAGTGTACAGATATAACCTGTGCGACTCCAAGTGTACAGATATAACCTGTGCTACTCCAAGTGTACAGATATAACCTGTTCGACTCCAAGTGTACAGATATAACCTGTGCGACTCCAAGTGTACAGATATAACCCGTGCGACTCCAAGTGTACAGATGTGTTACATGCAGGAACCACAACAGGCTAACACTTCAAACTGTTGTAAACTCATGCAGTCAATGGTGTAAACTCTGGTCAATGCAAATGTGGAGATAAATTACTGTAAATGTTCAAATGTTCGCAACACTTGGTTTTTATAAAATTTGGAGTGACCTCTCCAACATGAAGTCATGACAGAACAAATATACATTTCCATTGTATCACTACTGTACTGTAAAACTTTCTCAACGTCAAACTGACAACACAGTAAGAATATCCTTTCGCCCCTCTACAGACACTGCAAAAGTAAATAGTTTTACAGTATATCATTTACACACCCCCTCTCCTGTTATAGGTCAGGGAAGTGTATGATTGACAGGGATACAAACAACATATGTTCTGTGTACAGAGCTGTAGTTACTGATCCACCCCTGGGATCTCAGATCCCCTGAGATCTCAGCAGATCCAAAACAATCAACAGCAGAAAATGATATCACTCTCTGGGACATGGCAATACAGGCCACCCCCCCTCTGCAGGGAAATGAGCTTGTGGAAAAACATGTTATAAACCTGTTCTGACTTGTTGACCCCGAGGTAAGGGTCAGGGGAGCTCCAAGCAGACGTATGGCTGCCTCATTTTAGAGGTTTTCTCTACATACTAGTATTTGTTGTGGTTCTGTAAGAAGTCAGAGGGGCAAGTAGAACAGAAATAAACAATATATACAAATATCAGGATCACAACACTAGCAGCGTAACTGACTAAGCCAAAAGCCTGAAGAAGAACCAGAGGAAGTTAAAATGCTACAAAATGACTGAAAAAAACAGCCTTAGCCACCACACATCTGCTTGGAGATGGGTCACTGAGGGTCAGTGGTGGTTGCTATGGTAACCGGCTGTGAGGATCAGATGACAGCCCCAGGACAGCTGGTGAAACAGGGGAGCCAAATTAAGAAATATGAGGGATGATATGACAGGTCCCCTCTTCAACTTCTGTTCAATAAACAACCAACTCCATTCTTCTGTGTCACCGAATGCAATGATGTTCCTCTGCAGAATACTTGCTAGTGGTTTGCATTAGTCTACCTGGTAAATAATGACTATATTGATAAAGTGGAAGAAGTTTTGCGAAAACTTTCCTGGACTTTCCACCCTTTTGGCTGTTAAGAGGCCCAGATCAGTATGTTATAATGCGTTACCAGTCCTATATTAACAGTAAACACAGTTAGACAGTTGTTCTCAGCTTGGCAGCCCAGGAAAACAAAAGAACAGTCCTAACCATAGAGCCATGCTGTCCCTGGGGAATCTAATGTTTTTCTTCAGGCCTCCAAGGAGCTACAAACAACTCCTTATTCCTCTGACCTTCTGTTCGTGTCTCTTCAAAATTTCCTTCAGATAGCCAAGTGTTCAAGTCTTCCCCAAGTTCACTCCACTAAATGTAAGGAAGCTATGCTGAACTCTTCCTGTAAAACTGTTAGGAAAACAAAGAAAGGAGAGTGTTTGAAAACATTTTGCCAGCCCGCCCCTGGTAATGCCCTGATGTCCCATGAGAGGCGATCAGTGTTGGAGTTCAGTGGAGCGTGCTCTACTGATGAACTGGAACTAATAAAACCTCAACACACACAGATTCTGCCTCTGTGACAGCAGCTTTGCAGCCCTCTATTATAAACTGTAACAGAAGAAACATAAACTGAAGTACAGTCAAACCTGTCTATAGCGGCCACTCAAGGGACCGGACAAATTTGGCCACTATAGAGAGGTGGCCTCTGTATAGAGGTGGCAACTTGTAGATAGAATACCCAAGGGACCGACAAAAAGTGGCCACTATGGACAGGTGGCCCCTCTGTAGAGGTGGCCCCTAATATAGCCTCCTTCACCGGCGTACTGTACCCAGTACTGGGAAGCCAATTTCGCCTAGCCCGTACAAGCTATCCGGTGTATATTCCTTTCCCGGCATATATTCCTTTCCCGGCATAATATTCCCGGTTAAAAATCGCGAATCGACCTACCGCCCCCCCCCCCCCCAAAAAAAAAAAAACTTCCCCCCAAAAAAATTTGCCAAGCTTCCCAGAGACGCCGGTGAAGGAGGCTACCCCTAATACAGGTTTGACTGTATAGTATAGTATAATACCCACTCATTGTTTGTGAACCCTAACTTTTGGGGCTATATTTGCTATTGGGCTACCTATTAAGCTTAGCTTAGTTCTTGAGACTGTATATGCAATTAGCCCTCGGGCATGATTTTGCAAATAAAACACATCATTAAGCTGATGGAAATACATTTTCAAAAGTTTCAGGTCATCATATGTTATCAAGAAGTTACCTTTTGTAGAGTATACCTATACAAATGAGCCCAATAGCCGCTGTATAAACAAGTCTTCCCAACATGCAGTTACTGTATCCTGAAAGATCTGGGTACCGGTACAGAAAATTCAGGTCCAGGTCCGGTTCAGGTCCAGAGGATCAGGTCCAGGTCCGGACCTGAACCTGGACCTGATGCAGTATGACTCACACCAATGGTGCATTTCACTACAAAGAAATCTGTTTGGTGAAGTATTAGATTTACACTGGCATTTTAAAATCCTACTGCACCTGTACGATTGACTGTAAACCTTGGTAAAATTACTATAAACTCTAGTCTACTTCACTCTTGTCATTTTCTTCCAACTACAAGCGCCAAAACGTGTGAATGCCTGATCAAATAATATGTTAATTTTCTAATCGGTCCAACATCCGGTCCACCTAACTTTTTCAGGTCCGGTTTTTCTGGACCGGTCCAATAAGGGACACCGGTTTTGTACCTGTACGCTGTACCGATACCCAGCCCTAGTGCCCACTATACACCACACTATGGGTCCATCCTCAGCCATAGTCTGGCTCTGATTATGGTGTTGGGCTTCAGTAATTACCAAACTGGAAACAGCCCCATCCTGGTGGCTGCTGGAGGCTAGAGATGACAGACTGGTGTAACCTGGGGAGATGGTACAACATAGCCTCCAACAGGCTCCTTGGGTTGGTAGGATTCTGTTGATGATTTTGTTGCACTCCCTCTATGAGTAGATCTATGGGCAGACATATTACTTAGGGGTGAGGAACAGAACACTTTCCTTTAATCTATGCAAAATTAAGCAATTCTCCTCATATTGTTTAAAGTCAGACTTTTCCAGCCAATTATTTTGTGTAGCTGGAGAGAAATTAGACTCCCAGCGGGGTAGCTGATTATGAGGGGAATGGCTGTACTCTCCAAGCATAGCTTAGGCTCCGGCTGTTGTTTTTTTTACATTTCTTTTAATCGTTTTTATCTGGCTTTCTATATTGTATTGTGTCTTGTATTGTTAGGTTTTGACAATACAAGATACTGTAAATGTTTTTAAGTTCGCTGGGATTTAATTTCGCGGTAGCGGGAAAAAGGACTTTTCGCGGTGGATTTAAGTTCGCGGTAACACCATAGACTGCAATCTAATATCATTATAGAAAAATGTTCGCGGTGGTTTTAAATTCGCGGTGAAGTGGTCACCGCGAAAACCGCGAAAATTAATCCACCGCAAACATTTCTGCATTTACAGTACGAGATAAAATAGAAAGTAAAATGAAAACGACTGAAAAAA
The DNA here is from genome assembly GCA_019207045.1 of Branchiostoma floridae x Branchiostoma belcheri. Lineage (NCBI taxonomy): Eukaryota > Metazoa > Chordata > Leptocardii > Amphioxiformes > Branchiostomatidae > Branchiostoma > Branchiostoma floridae x Branchiostoma belcheri. The sequence continues at coordinate 693,709 of CM033028.1, forward strand.
CGTTTAAAAAAACAGCCGGAGCCTAACCTCTGCTTGGAGAGTAGATAGGTGGGTATCAATGTGCACTTACATTGTATTGCTGATGTAACAGCTACATGCTGCAACATGTTTTTGCATGCCTTTCAAAGCTATTGGAGTTGACAGGAGGTTTGGGACCGATTGTCAGCCAGCCCAGCTGGAGGAGGGACGTGTGTCATGCATCCTTATTTTCATTTTCATTTATAACAATCTTTACCAGCAACAGCCAGTAAGGGTTTTACAAAGTCAAGGACCCCAAAAAGCAAACAAACCAGAAGTGATCAAACATCCTGAGTATGGAACAAACCACCTCAGGCCTGGCCTGCCCCCCGAGACCAGGAAATTGGAGCTATAAAGTGTCGGAGTCGCCGCTGTGATCGCTGAGCTATTGTCAACCATCTCTTGTACAGGTGATGGATACAGATGTCTGACAGGTCTGCCTGTCAATCAATCATTCAATCATTCACTCAACTATTCACTCACTCAATCAATCATTCTGTTTTTAAGGACTGATTTTAAATACGGATCTTACCCATAGATAGGAATTTAATATAGGGATGTAATCATGCATTGTTGTTCTATTTTTGTAACTATGCTGTTTGTCGGATTGTATGTTTGTGAAGTTTGGCATTCCCAGCTTTTCCTAAAAAACAGGACATTAGCCCTGATAGTAAGTAATACCTGGTTAAAAAGAATGAATGAAATGAAGTTATGATCTCTGCCATAGTTCCTTCAGCTTGTCAGTGAGTTTTTTCAATCAAACTGGCTGTTTTTTGTTGTATGTGCCAAAATTGCAACACACCACTTCACTCTGAGAACCAAGACGTTACATTGGTACAGCCCACTTCTTCTTCCTAGAAGCATTAAGAACCCCAAAATGAGCACATCTGAGCCCAGCAGGTGGACGGAGTCTGCTAAGACGTCTTGGTGTGCCAAGACAAACGTCTGGAAGGAGGCGGTGTGTGCAGGTGTTACTTCTGGCTGGTTGGTGCCCAGTCAAGGCTGACTGGGACCTGTTTGTGCTAAAAGGTGCCGCCTCGCTGAGCAGGGCTGGCGGGAAGGTTGTTAGACAGAACTGTTAGCTAATCTGTAAGCAGACGGGCTGTTACGTGTAGTGTTAGCACTAGTTTTACACGTTTTTTACAGTATTTGGTACATCTTTTCAACTGATACACTTTATTTCTCTTTTTGACCTGCCAAAAGACAACTTTGGCCTATTATGGACATCTTTTACAGTGATTTACTTTATTTCACTGTTGGCAGTCATATGGCATCACACCTTTTCAAATGCATACATTGTATATGGGTTATATGAAACACATTTTATCCAAATCCTTTAAGCAACTTTAAGACAAAAAATATGTTTCAAGAATCAGTGTCTTTTGGAAGTACACTTCAATGTAATGTAACAAAGTGTCTAATTCAGCCTGTGTTCCTGATCTACCTTCACTAATGTATTATCCATTCACTCACTCACTCACTCACTCACTCACTCACTCACTCACTCACTCACTCACTCACTCACTCACTCACTCACTCACTCACTCACTCACTCACTCACTCACTCACTCACTCACTCACTCACTCACTCACTCACTCACTCACTCACACTCACTCACTCACTCACTCACTCACTCACTCACTCACTCACTCACTCACTCACTCACTCACTCACTCACTCACTCACTCACTCACTCACTCACTCACACTCACTCACTCACTCACTCACTCACTCACTCACTCACTCACTCACTCACTGAAAAACAGGCCGAAGCCTTGCATCTGCTTGCAGATTACATAAGGCTCTTTTGGTCTCAAAACAGAAAAGAACAACAGCCACAGATTTGCACAACAGCCCTAAGCACAAACTGGCCACTTGTTTTCACAACATGGTGTGTGTTTATCCCTGCCTTTATCGTTATCCTGTGAGGTGCAATCAGCCCCCAGGCAAGGGTCTGCAGTACCACTGTCCAGTCATCTTTCATCCATCATTTCTGTCGCAGGGTGAAAAGTTTACCTCTGCTCATTTAGCACTCAATTTTATCAAATTCTAAGTTTTTAAGAGCAGAGAAGAACTTCTGATCAGTTTTCTAGTTTTCTGCAACAGCAAAAATTGAGCCCACAATGCACAATTCAGAGTCTCAGACAGTGATATTACATTCTCCAGCCCCTTCAAACTAGTCTGGAAGAAAAATAATTTTTGATTCCAGTAGAAGAAGAAGTATTAAGGTCTTTTTTTTACCAGTAAGAAAACACACCTGCTACAGAAGGCATAAAAGAAACACTGGTTGGAGACAGAAAGAAACCATTTGAGATGAACTAACATAGACCAGAACAGGGACACTCTTTTCTAATCTGCAAGCAGATGTGAGGATTCGGCCCATTTTTGCAAAAAGCACTGAGAAAGGACAACTTTCCTAATCCGGTGAGGAAAGTGTTTGTAAGCCGTACACAGTCCTGTAACACCAAAGGGCTGTCTCCAGCTTTAAATTCTCTCCGTCTCACTCTTTGTTTGGGACCCCATGTTGTAAATTCCCTCCATTTAATCTGTCATTTCGAGCTTAGAAAAAGGCATTTTCATTATCATGAAGTTCAGATTTTGGGGATGGACAGGGTGAAACTTTTGTCCATCCCAACAACTTAAAATTTTCCATCCTGGGACGTGAGGAAGGTGAGATAGTCCTGCACTGGAGCTGTAGCAAGGCTCTGGCAGGAGTTTCCTACTTGTCAATCTCTGGGTACAAAGTACACCAGTAGTACAGCCCTGCTGTCTACAGTTCCACTCCACTCCAGAAAACATGTCTCCTGCACAAAAACGATTTCCTCCAGTCTCTGCACAGGAATGCCGGCGGCTCCAAACACTTTTATTGGGAAATTCCTGCAGGAATGAGATTTGGTGGAAGAGAGTGCACCGGCAACGGCGGGCGGAGAACCCAGCTAACAACCTTCCCATGGAACACCAGGGTTAATGAGGCAGCACTGATGTCTGCACAATATAGACTGGAACCTGGGTCAGTAGGGGTGTGTGGTGCACTGATGTCTGCACAACATAGACTGGAACCTGGGTCGGTAGGGGTGTGTGGTGCACTGATGCCTGCACAACATAGACTGGAACCTGGGTCGGTAGGGGTGTGTGGTGCACTGATGTCTGCACAATATAGACTGGAACCTGGGTCGGTAGGGGGGTGGTGCACTGATGTCTGCACAATATAGACTGGAACCTGGGTCGGTAGGGGTGTGTGGTAGACTGATGTCGGCACAATATAGCCTGGAACCTGGGTCGGTAGGGGTGTGTGGTGGACTGATGTCTGCACAATATAGACTGGAACCTGGGTCGGTAGGGTGGGTGGTGGACTGATGTCTGCACAATATAGCCTGGAACCTGGGTTGGTAGGGGGGTGTGGTGGACTGATGTCTCTACAATATAGACTGGAACCTGGGTCGGTAGGGGTGTGTGGTGGACTGATGTCTCTACAATATAGACTGGAACCTGGGTCGGTAGGGGGTGTGGTGGGGAACCTGGGTCGGTAGGGGTGTGTGGTAGACTGATGTCTCTACAATATAGACTGGAACCTGGGTCGGTAGGGGGGTGTGGTGCCCTACCTTCACAGGCAGGCTTTCCTTTATTTATAGGCTCCTCAAGTCCAAAGTGCTTGTTTCTGATAGAGACAGCTTACAGGAACAAAAAAAGTCCAATCAGGACTGATTTGCCATAAAACAAAAACAGATTATTTCCCTAAACACCATCTCATGGAGACTAAGCTGGAGGTGGTGTCGCTGCTTGTAGAAGTTTTTATTTCCAAACTCTCCAAACAGAGAGCGGATGGGAAAATTGTTATCTTTTCCTGCTCATGCAGCTTTGACTTTTGGATGGACAACTGTCAGAAAGAGCGACAGGTCAGAAAAAGGTAACAACCTTCTCATCCAGTCTCCGTTTCGAAAGTCATCCATGCAAATCCCATCAGCCCGTGTTCATCGTGGTTGGTCTGACAAGCTGAGCTGCCAACTGTGCTTCAGGGCACGATGAACTCAACTTGTTTTTCAGGCAAAGTGATGAAATATACTCCTATTGTACCAGACACTAGCCACTAACTGCTGTGCTGCCTTCAGTTTTGTAATTTTTTCTTTCCCACTCATTGTTTGGGAGCCTATGTTGTTAATGTTCATTGTTAAAACTGACATTTGAAGATGAAATGTAATCAGAAAACTGTATGGTAAGCAAGAGGGGGTTGGGGAAGTGGCCAAAAAACAGCTGGAAGAAAGTTTTACGATGTTATCTTGGTCTGTTTTTGCAGAAGCATCCCAAAGTCAAGTTCAAACCGCACTAACGACTCTGTCATGTCATGTCGACATTTCTATTGTGTCTGAAGGACGCGATCGTCAAGGTCATCTACATGTCCTTGTGAATCGCTACACAGAGTGTTCCGCACAGGAAACCTGACCATCTGACAGGGAGTCACACACACACGTGGCTTCTCTCTGACCTTGCCAGGAGACTCACAGCTGACAGACAAGTTTGCTTAGAGATAAAATTGTAACCTCCAAACAGACGTGGAAAGACAAGGGTTCCTCAAGCTCCCAGTTCCATAATCTCCAAGCAGATCGTAGGGTAGCATAAGGTAGTATCAAAAGCTGCCAGAGGAGTGAAGCCGGCCTAGGAGTGTGTATGCGACCGTCTGACTCCCTTTGGCCGGCTATACTCCTCTGCCAGACACTATCTTATGGCACCATAGGATCTGCAGAACACCGAAGTATGGAATTGTCCTAATCAGCATAATGATTTTTGCCATTGCAGAACTGCACTGCTCGGAGGCTAACTAAACTCCACCACAATATCACTTCAACTTTGCAAGCTGAGAAGAAAAAATCACAGTGCACTTCCATTTTTGTTGGAGATGTTGCCCTGCGTAACCAAGAGTTGGAAACAAAGTTGCATGATAACAAACTTCAGAGTGAGTATTAAACTTTTATACTGTTACTACAGTAACTGTAGAAACAAAAATAAAAAATATCCTCTTTGGAAGCAGATAGAAAATGCACAATCACATCTGAGTCAGTTTGTTGTCCTTGAATGACTCTTGATATTGGAAGTTTAGCAATCCAACAACTGCAAGTCCACAAATAAAGCATTTCCTGTCAAGAAAACACTTTCCTGTTTGCTCCAGTGACCTACAAACTGACTTTCAAGGTCACAGAGGAGACAAAAGTGACCTTGTACTTTTGCAGAAGGACAGAGCGTTACCCCTAGCAACGGGATGCAGAGTTGCACTATGTCTGCTGTTTGTGCAACCAACCGTAGCCTCAGTAGGCAGGGTCCCAGGCTATCTGTCCTGCAAGACAATCCGTGTTGGAACCAATCAGGGGTGAAATATATGGAGCTCTGCCTTTGTTCCCAACAAAAACATGTAACGGTTACAACAAGAAGGCAGGGTCCCAGGCTATCTGTCCTGTAACACAATGCAAGTACCCTAAGGACACTGGGTCCCAGGCTATCTCTCTTGTAATAGAACTCCTGTAACAGTTGAAGCTAACCAGGGATGAAATGTGCGAAGCCTTACCCTAGAGTTCCAGTCTATCCCCCTGTAAAGTGTGATAGAGCCCCTGCTAAGGTACGGAGCCCGGCCCTAAGGAGTCTGGATCCCAGACTATAGGTAATGTAATAGAACCCCTGTTGAAGATAACCAGGGGTGAAATGTGTAGCCTCAGAAGCCTGGATTCTCGGCTACCCTGCCTGTAATGGAGCCCCTGTTGAAGCTAACCAGGTATGAAATGCATGGATCCAGCCCTAAGGAGCCTGGATCCCAGACTACAGGTCCTGTAATGGAGCCCCTGTTGAAGCTAACCAGGGGTGAAATGTGTGGAGCCTACCCTAAGGAGCCTGGATTCTCGGCTATCCTGCCTGTAATAGAGCCCCTGTTGACGTTAACCAGGGGTGAAATGCATGGAGCCCTAAGGAGCCTGGATCCCAGGCTATAAGCCCTGTAACAGAGCCCCTGTTGAAGCTAACCAGGGGTGAAATGCATGGAGCCCAGCCATTGTCTCTGTTCCGCCCCGCTGAGCACACTGCACAAACCATATTGGCAGCCAGCTGATGGTTGTGAAGCCAACACCCTGCTAACTTATTGTTGGGCCCAGCATACATGACTTCAGCTGTACCAGCGACAGGGGCATGGCATTGTTAGGAAAAAGGCTTCTCGGGCTACAACAAATAAGTTACGAGGTTCTCGGAGATTTTAAAGTACTGGTAGGAGTCAAGCAATGGGTCCAGATGAAAACAGAAGGCTGGCAGGAAAACTTGAGTTGGACTCTGTTCAACTTTACACCCTGAAACGGTGTGTACCGTACATGGTACAGACTTTTCCTCTATCGTAGACACGATTCAAGTTTCACTTCAGCCTGTCTGTTTCTCAAACCCAAGAAACAGCAAGTTTAATTGTTGTGGCCTTTTGTTCAAGTGATGTGAGAGATGTCAGAAGTGGAAGTGAAACATCAGTTCGGTTCTGAGAAGTTCTGAAGCTCAGTAATAAGGAACATCTGCATTGATATCTGTCTGAAGAAACCAACCGAGCAAGACATCTGCTAGGGAAGGTGTCCTGTGCAGAAATACTCCTTGTTGCAGACACCACTTGTTGTGAGTCCCAGCCTGCACCTAACCTCTGCTTGGAGAGAATCAGACACCACTTGTTGTGAGTCCCAGCTGTTAGCGGAGTCTGGAGACCTGCCAGGGGGTCAGAGGTCATCAGTAGGAGCCCTGCTGCCTGTCAGGTATAACAGCCAGGGCCTGTGGGACCAGGTAGGGCAGCACCAATAAAGTTTGCTGGTTCTGAGGGATAGAAATAATTGTGCTGAACTGATGGAATTTGAAAACAGATACTGTAAATGCATTTAAATACGCGAGGATTTAATTTCGCGGTAGCGAGAAAAAGACTTTTCGTGGTGGATTTAATTTCGCGGTAACACCATAGACTGCAGTCTAATACCATAAAAGAAAAATGTTCGCGGTGGTTTTCAGTTCGCGGTGAAGTGGTCACCGCGAAAACAGCGAACATTAATCCACCGCAAACATTTCTGCATTTACAGTAACAGAGGGAGAGTGCATATGTTGGAGCATTGGAATTTCAGAGTGAACGACAGAGAAAGTTTTCCTCCTAGTCTCTTTGTTCTCATCTTGGAGTTGCTGTAACACTGTCCGTGAACCAAGCGAATGACTTAGTGAGGCCTGGCACCAGTAGAAACTCTGCATTTGACCTACAAGAACAGTTGAAACCCAACTCGCCTGAAGGCAAAACTGAAACTATCTGATGGAAAACAATGTTTGCCAAACGTTATTCAAAGGAGGATTAACTTGAAAACATCAGTTCTGAAAATCACGACTGCACAGCCAAAAATGTATCCTCTATAAAGGCTAGCAAGAAATATTACTTTTTTTTTATCTATGCTGTATAAAAAAGATAATGAAAAGGCATTATGCCTCTTATCCAAACTCTATGCTATGTTATGAAAAAACATGTTTGAACTGTAAGTAGGGTTATCCCTTTAGTAAAACTGTATCATTCTTTGAATTAAAAATTAATGATATATTAAAGCTTGTCCCTGTATGTTATGTCAATGTTATGTAGTTATGAAGATTAGTCTGCCTCCTTCCTTCAGTAGTGGCCTATTTAATAATAAGTGAGGAGAAAACATCACCAAACTTCAACAGATTGGAAAACATCACCAAACTTCAACAGACAATCCGGCCTTTGGCACTGCTAGGGAACAACATTTGCACACAATAGACTGGAGGGAGGCTTCAGGGCAGCTTCACGGCTGGGTGATCGCTAGTGCTGGGGCCTGAGGAGCCTGCAGGCAGGACTCCAGGCTAGGATTAATGAGCCCAAACAAACACTACATCACTTGTAAGCTAAACAAACAAGCAGTAAAAACAGCAGGTACTTATTCATGACTGTCATCCTCTGGTTTATGGTTTATCTTCCATTGACTGGGACTCTATTAACACTTACACTATAATGGAGGGGTGAGGTTTATTGGTCTTTTGTGGTATTGTTATTTAATCTGATTATGTCTTGAAAGTGTATTGAACATTTTGAGATACAAAAACAGTCTAAGTAGAAAAGAGCACAGACGAATTTCCTAATTGAAACAGTGTCATACTTTTATTTGGAGCTAACGTTGACATTGCCCAAGACAGTCTGTTCAAATGACTGTGGGCATCTTGTACGACAGCTTTGAATTCTATTTAACAACAAAAATTTAACAACTCTTTTGCAAAATCTCCCATTTCAAATATTTAGAAATGCATTTTCTATTCTTTTCTATTCAAAAACATCTATGGCTTTGAATGGAACAAACCTTCTGTGATTTAAACTATTCTACATTGGTATGTTTCTGTGATATAAAAAGTTTGCTTGCATGGTAAAAAGTTTGCTTACTATATGATGATAAAAAGCTTAATTTCATTTTTATATTTCTTCTTTATTGCACACATAATGATGGATATGTTTAGCATAATTACACAATGTAGCTTGTCTTTAAGGAATGATCAGCAGAAATAAATAAAAGCAGCTAACTACGCTATAGACAGAACCACCATGGGCCTCCACACATATCTCAATACTCTCGAAGCAGAGCTTGATGGGGAAAATTGTCACCTTTTTCTTAATAATATATGCCATCTTTTCTGTCAGTTGGTGGGGATAGCTGACAGAAAGAGTTGGCATATTATAAGAAAAGGGTCACAATTTTCTAACGATTTTCCCCATCAGCCTCTGCTTGGAGAGTAGTATCTCAGCAGTTTCCCTTCACATTGTTCAGTTTTTCCCCTGAGAAGCCCAGAACCACCCAGCTAGGTTGGTTCGGCCCGGCAGCCATTGTTCTGTGCACAATACAACTCCAGTGACACCCGGCTGACCTTCGCCTCAAACCATGCAGAATGATGTTTTCTCCTGCAGACTCCAAACAACAGCAGTTAACAAGACATCACCGTTCCATACTAACATACGTCCTGGACGTTACAGTCCTGGGGAAAATGTCGAAAATCGTTGTCTACGAAACACTAGTGTGGAAGCAGACAAACTCAGACGTCTGAGGCGATTAAAAACACATTTATCTCCTATCACGTCATTTCACCCAAGGGCACAAACCCTCCCCCCTGTCCTGTGTCATGCAACAGACAGACACAAACCAACCATACTACTTATCTCTAGGCAGATATAGCGATCGGACGAATTTTATATCCATTTTTACAACATTTACACGTAGTACCCGTTTCTAGTATTGCACTCCCAGCTCCTTACATCTGCTTGGAGGTTAGGCAACAACGAGCTTCTGTCATTATCTTATCTCCAAGCAGATATGAGGCTTCAGCTATAGTCTGAAATTACTGGTCCTGGCCTGCAGCATGCGCTCACTGATCTCCCAAATCCCCGCCGTGACGGGGGGCGCTATAGGCTGAATTTACTGGTTCTGGCCTGCAGCATGCGCTCGCTGATCTCCCACAGCTCTGCGGCGGCTCTCTCGTTCTGTCCGTCCGGCGAGGGGATGCAGCGGCAGCAGTTGTTGAAGTACATCCCGCCGATGCCCTCGAGTTCACGCGCCGTCCCGCAGTACACACTCGTCGCAGCGCCCTGTTGCTGCAGCGGACACAGGAAATCAATCAATCAATCAATCAATCAATAGATTAATGGTATAAGAGATAAATGAATAGATAAATCATTAGATCAAACAGTCGATCATTGCATCAAGTATCAGATTCACTGTTTCAATAGACAAATAGATCAATCAATCTATCAATATGCTTGCTTATATATATGACAATCGATCAACCAATAGATCAATTTATATGTCAATCAATCATTCAATTCATCAATCAACAGACAAAGCCTACGGACTGCATGATAAAGCAGATAGGAGACCTGCCTACAGACTGCAGTAAGGTGTTATCAACAGCCTCGTTCAATTTGTGCCATTAAAACCCAGGAGTCTGCCTGGAGCAGGGGGTGGGGTAGAGGAGAACAGACAGATGGTTCTCTGATGGAGGGAGTGAGAGAGGGACTTGTGGAGGAGAGAGATGGCTGACACTGATGGAGGGAATAAGAGAGGGACTTGTGGAGGAGAGAGATGGCTGACACTGATGGAGGGAATAAGAGAGGGACTTGTGGAGGAGAGAGATGGCTGACACTGATGGAGGGAATAAGAGAGGGACTTGTGGAGGAGAGAGATGGCTGACACTGATGGAGGGAATAAGAGAGGGACTTGTGGAGGAGAGAGATGGCTGACACTGATGGAGGGAATAAGAGAGGGACTTGTGGAGGAGAGAGATGGCTGACACTGATGGAGGGAATAAGAGAGGGACTTGTGGAGGAGAGAGATGGCTGACACTGATGGAGGGAATAAGAGAGGGACTTGTGGAGGAGAGAGATGGCTGACACTGATGGAGGGAATGAGAGAGGGACTTGTGGAGGAGAGAGATGGCTGATGCTGATGGAGGGAGTGAGAGAGGGACTTGTGGAGGAGAGATGTTCGACACTGATGGAGGGAGTGAGAGAGAGACTTGTAGAGGAGAGATGATTGACACTGATGGAGTGAGTGAGAGAGACTTGCAGAGGAGAGATGTTCGACACTGATAGAGGGAATGAGAGAGGGACTTGTGGAGGAGGAGAGAGATGGGTCAGCTCTTGAAAGATAAACCCCTTGGGACACATGCAGAAAGCAGAAGCCGTTTGCACTGGTCGTGATGAGTGATTAACCTGTAAGGAAACACAGGAATGATGGGAAGTGATGGGTCGGCGTGTGTCGGAGAGACAATGTCGTGCGATAACCATCGCCCGGCCGCAGGTGAGCCGCCCAGATAACGTCGGGGCGGGAAACGTGCGCCGCTCCCCGCCCCGCGCCAGTCACCACCAGATACAAGTCAATGGATTCAATAAGTTTCCCCACAAAAACCCCATTAGCCTCCTTTGTGGGCGCGGGACAATGGGCCTGTGTGTGCGGAGCGCGGCTCATGAATGTGAAAGGTGGCGGAGAGGGACCCTGTTCTGGGGTTAATATGTGGGTAAATACAGCACATTGACTCCACAGGGCCAGCCGGGCACAGGCCCGCTCTTACATAGATGCTCCCGAGATGTTCCGATACTCCTGGCCAGATAACTGTTCCCTACAGGAAGATGGCACCTTCAGTTTCTTCAGACAATGTCTTATCTCTGACCAGGAAGAAGTTATGAATAAAGGAATGTGGTGTAATAGCTGGAAAAAGTATACATCAGAAATGAAGAGGACACAGAACATATCTGATACGTGCTCCCTAGAGGCAGGCAGACGTTACCGGAACACATTCAGCCAATGTCTCTATCTCTGACCAGGTCAGGGAAGAATTTAAGGAGACTGCATGAACTCGCTATTAGTGATGTTACCTCTGCCCGGAGATAACAGGAAAAGTTTGGGCAAAAAATGGAATGATAGAGAGTACCATAAAATCATTTACTTCTGCCATGTCTTTATCACGTAGAACTGGAAAATCACATGTAATACAGTGATGGACAGCCACTCCAGTCCTGGGGTATGGCAAGTAGTGAAGTAGTTAGTCAGTTGTAATGTGGATGTAACAGAAGAACAGTAACTGTTGTAATGTGGATGATTGAAGCTAGACTTGTACACTGTTGTAACAGAACAGAGTTGTACTCTGTTGTAACAGAAGAACAGACAGTTGTAGTGTGGATGTTGAGAAGCTCGGAAGGGTTAAGAGTTTATACAGTCCCAGTATCAGTAGTGCCCCGGCCGGCAGGGGTCTAAGTTTGGACATGAATGATTTATCCAGGAGTGTTTATTCAGTATTGATGTAGGTTAACCAGGCCTCAGGTCAGGCCCAAAATAAGTGTGAGGTAGGCGGGGGCCAGGGACGCGGCATGGCACACATAGCTGGCATTCTGACACACGACTGTCCGAACCCGCCACGCCCAATCACACACGCTCGCGTAAATCCCCGCCAACGAGACGGGTCAAGTGCACGCTGCTACGGCTGCGAATGTTCCCGCGCTTGAAACGTTTCGCTGGAGAGGCTGGGATGGACAGAGGTGGAGGAAACAGGAAGAGAACAGGGACACAAGCCTCCACCTGGCTGTCTTCAGGGTTCTGGGGACTCAGTTCAATTTAGCAAAAATAGGGAATATAATTTCCCAGGAAAGTCAGTCTGTGTGAGGGGTATCTTCCTCCCCAGGAAGCATTGGCAAACGTTACTTGTTGTTGCTAAACTCCCCTGGCAGATATTCTCCCTATAGCATATAATGGCAGTGTACTTAGTCTGGAAGCTACATGGAGACACTGTCAGGTTTGGGACAGGGGGTTTTCTGAAGCATCGCAGGGGGCATGGATCTACATGGCTTGGGGGGGGGGGGGGGGGGGCTCAGTCTCTTCTTACAAAGGGGGTCTTGTCACATACCCCTTAGTACCAAACCCCCCACCACCCCCAATTTATGCTGGTGGTTTCCTTGTCAGGACCTGGGCAGACACTGTCCACGTGTGGCACCCATGGTCTGGCGGTCAGCGACCCTGTCTCCGGACTAGAAGGTCAGAGGTTGAAATCCTGGACATCGCTGCTCAATACAGGAATGCCTTTCAATCCTCAGGCATTTATATAGTAAGCAACCGTCTAAAGGTCAATTCTCATCACTGAAGAACATGGGGAGTTTCCTGGTGAACGTAACGTCAACCAGTGTGTGATTTTACAGAAAAACCTTCTTGTTCTAAAACTGGGCTGAGATGCATCCGACCTACCGACCCCTTCTAACCCACGGCACTGACCAACAATGTCTGACAATATACAAACATGTTGTACTGTTCGTTTGCTAAAGGCTATCCCATCAGCACTAGGCAGAACACCTTCCATCATCCTCCTCTGTTGCTAGGTGTGGCTGCCTAGCAACCCCTCCCCTCAGATCTAAACTGCAGAACCAACCAGTACTGTTGCTAGGTGTGGCTGCCTAGCAACCCCTCCCTTCACACCTAAACTGCAGAACCAGTTACTGCTAGTTGGGAGAGGGACTGACAGAGTTGGTAAGTTTTAGTCTCTCTTTATTTCATGAAGTTTGCAACAGTGCAAGTTTTCTAGCCTGATTAAATCTCGCTTATAGCAGCCCGCCAAACATCTGCCGGCCCCCGTGGGGAGGGGCCAGTTACAGCCCTGGACAGCGGAGTTTGTGTTACACAGACTACAAGTTTTCCACTGCGCTCCTTGTTGTGTGAAGAGTCTCAACAGACAACCTATAACGTTACTATATACATCCATCAGGGATGTGTTATTCTCATGTAAATATGACCATGCTCCACTGACTAAAGTCTGATTCAGAACCGTTCTGTTCCCAGTTGTTTTTACAGCAGGACAAAAGGTTCCCTGCCTGTATCATCTGCCAGCTGACAGGAGGGCACCAGGGGACACGTCCATCACTGGCAGACTTGGGAAGGGGCAACTTTCATCCTTCAATACTTCTTCATGATTTCTTATTATAAGGTACAGAAAAATTGTTTTGCCATTTGTTTCTAATCCTTTACAATTCAGCTGATTGTTGTCTCTGAGACCCAACACGTTACTATGGACAGGCCCACATCAGAATTAAGTGCTCCATATTCTTGTGAGGAAGCAAGTATGACCTTCAATGTTCTGTGACCATGAAGGACATCGACAAGACAGTGGGTAAAACCAGGTCACAAAGGTGTGTTCTGGTCGCCATGGTGACGTGAGGTCACAAGAGTATATTGCTGGTTGCCATGGCAATAACAGACACATTACCAATTGGCCTTTTGATGGAAGTTCATTACAAACAGATTTTCCCACAACAGGTTTGTCACTGGGGAGCGCCCCCCTCCCACCGCTCCTGTTCACTCCCATCAACCTGCCACGCCTGAGCGACCGTCGCCATGGCAACCCTCGCTGCAGCGATGGGGACTGGCACAATATGAGGTACCCATCCATCACAGGGCACCCTGGGAAATATGGCAGTGACTGAGCCTAATTAATTAGTGGTTATGAGAGTGAATTATGCTGTTATCAGTCCTCTCTATCTGGCATCGCTGCAGGGGTGTGCAGAGGGGGTGTCATAAAAGTATGATCACAACAGAGTCTTCTGTATTGTTTCCTACACATGTTTTATAAACTATCTCAGACCTTCCAGAACAAGTAGGAACAGAACAAACAAAAAATATGCCATGGACAGTTGGCTAGGAATTTCGCTACAGTTGATGCGAATAACTAGAAAAAACATTCCTACAAAGAAGATGGAAACACAAATTCATCTGAGAAAAGTTAATGGAATACCGGTAATGACACTTTCACCATCCTTGCATCCAAGTTGTACAGATTACAGGTCACACACCCTGACTCCACCTCTTATCACGTGGTCTAATCTGAATCAGACTCAATCTAATGGGGAAACAATACACAGCTGGGCCGTACCACTAGTCACAAGGGATGACCTAAATCCTGGAGGTAGGAGGCAGAATATCAGACTGCATTGCCTGTCATGTTCAACTCTGCTAATTTCACACAGCATCTATATATAAGGGTCTGATATCCCCAAAGACATGGAGGTTGTGCATGGCATGGGTAGCTACCCATGCCATGCACAACCTCCATGTCTTTGGGGATATCAGACCCTTATATAAAACTTCCCATGATAACTTCTCCACATCATTATATATAATTAATAAATGAATACAGAAGTTATGACGCTGGAAGTTATAAAATGTCAAGTTGTGTAATTTATTGATTTTTGCCACTTCTATAGGATGTTTGGCTACTACCATGGCAACGGTGTGAAGGCTGTTGCAGAAATCAATAGATTTTATAACCATTGGGTAACCTTACTTTCATAATTACAACATTCATAATTAGGTAACATGTACTTTCATTTCATAATTAGTACACCCAGAATTAGGTAACACAAACATGTAACTTACTTTCATAATTGAAATTACCATACTTACAGGCGGAAAGTACTTAGCAAGCAGCTATAATTACAGCATACAGCATTTTATGATTGGAATAGTAATAATTTGTAGAAATGCTTTTATGAATGAGATCGCTATAACTAGGTAAGGCCATGTTGATTTGATTATATGGATGACATCCTCCGGGAACTCCAAAACTGATGCGAGCGAGCGAATAAAAAAAAAGTTTGGCCAAAAAAAAAGTTGCCTTCAGTATGAAATCAAAGTGGCCAGGAAGGTTGAACATAGGACTACAAACACATAGTATGGTATACCAACAGTTAGGTGTAGGGACCAGTACATCATACGGGTGCAAAACATTTTTTTCTTCTTGGACCAATCCGAAAAAAACAGACCTGAAAAAAACAACAGAGGAACAGGTTTTGCCAATTACAAAATGGACACACTATGTCAGCAGCCATTTGGGGTCTAACGGGGGGGGGGGGGGGGGGGGGCGGGGCCAAGAAGACAACAAGAGCGAAGTCAAGTAGAGTTTATAGTCAATTGCACTAAGTCAAAGGTACAGAGACAGTTAGCCTTTACTAAGTTACATGGAGATGGGATTTTAAAATGCAGTGGGAGTCCAATAATCCACCAAACAGATTCCTTTGTAGCAAAATTGACCAATTACAATTGTTTTCAGTATTGCCAGTTCTCAAGTTTCCACAGACAATCAGGTCCAGGTTCACGTCCGGACCTGGAAATGATCCTCTGGACCTGAATTTTCTGTACTGGTATCTCCCCCAACCAACAATAGATTTTTTTTCTTTCTATCTTATTCTTTGACTTTAGATTCATTTTGGCATTCTATGGCATTAGTTATCTGTTTTCTGATACTTTTTTTTCAATCTACGGAATATTTGTGCTCATTTCACAGCTGCTTTGCACAATTTATTGTGTGGTCGAAAACTTTTTTTTTTTGGAAATGGCCGAAAATTGGTGCGAGCGCGGATGTCATCCATATAATCAAATCAACGTGGCCTAACATCAAATGAAACTATTTGCACGAGAAATAGTAGCATCATTACATACATGTATTATTATGTTGTTAGTTGTCTGACCTTGTAGTTGTTGGTAGCATGTGCACAAATAAATAATGTATTTTGAATCAATCAAAATGCTCCTTTCAACAACTGTCATGATGACTGTATGTTTGAAATGCTTTTCAATCATGCCACGAGGAAACCTGTATTTGTCTCCATTATTTCTAAGTGTGGTTTTATAATATAAGGATATTCTACATTATACCCAAAACTAATAAGCTATAACCCTGCCCGTTTCCTCCGTGATGCAGTATTAGGCCTGGCAGGCCACACAGTTCAGGTCCGCAGAGTTGACATGTCATGTTTTACACCCCAAACAAACGCCATGCACTGAACCACAAAACTGTCCCTCAAACAGAACAACACAGCACCAGCCTTCACTGAAAACTTGCTGTCATCTCTGAAGGATTGTGGGACAAGCATCGCTTCTTTCCCTTCCAAACATTTGAAGTGAGAGGTTGACAATGTTTCACAAGATTGGTATAAGCCACAACATCACAGTTACACTACATTTGTATGACCAATAACAATTGTATGAAAGGATTTACAGATAAAGCTAACCTATTCCCTAAGCCCACAGCCTGAAAAGGCTCCCAGAGGATCCTGTACAGGATTACTTTCATATCAAATGTCCCAGGCCACAGGCCTCACCAAGTCAATTGGTTGATTCTCACAAAGCCTGAAGTTTGGCTGTTCATCTGTCTTGACACTTGGTAGAAATCTGCAGAAGCAGAGTTGAGCTGTAAGTGTAACAAAGTTTGAAGGCCAGGTTTTCCTCCTCCTGTTATCATGTTGTTTTCTAGAACAGAACTCTAGTTTCTAGAATAGAACTCTTAGTTCGATAGTTAGTTGGTCGACATACAGGGTTTTACCATACCATCAGGGTTATACCGCCCCTTGCAGGGTGACATACCCTTTCTTTGGCTGACACAAGACGGGGTGTGCTATGTCTCCCGAACTCTTAGACTAGTCTAAACTGTCTGGGAACCCAGTAATGCCTTGTAGTGGCCGGGTGCAGAGACACCAGATCAATAGAGCAGGGAATGGGATTAGCCGCGTCGCGCCGTGGCTGCCGGCTAACGCGTTTGAAATTGCCGCCGCTCGAGCGGCCGTGCGGTGTGCGTGCGACGGGCGCGGGAATCTGTTATTGATTGAGTGCTGAGCGGTGTTCGTCGGCGCGGATCCCAGGTGAAAGTGTTTATGTGCGAGGGATGAGCAGGGATAATACGGGGGCAGATAACGACACAAAGGAGGCGGCAGGAGTGATGGCGGCCGGGCGCGGCGATGTCAGGATGACGGTTTGTCTCCCCGCCGCCCCCCGGCCGCGAGCGCTCCTCGCGCACATAAAATTAACCATTGATCGTCGGGGAAATTTATGCAGGGCGGCTAAATGGGGCACTGATGGAGGACGTGGCACATTCTGTGTCTAATTTCCTTGAAAACTACCAACATTAATCAGGAGTATTGACTTCCAATACCAGCCCCGGCCCTCTTCCCCGCCATTGTGATCCCGCGCTGCCCGATCAATACCAGTCGGGCAGTAAATTTGGCTGTGATACATCCGCATCAACCCTAATCACCGCACAAAGGCCAATATTGTGCAGCTTCGCCCGGAGGGACCAGGAGGAACTTTCCCTGCTCCGGGATGTCCGACCTGATGGATGGATGGAGTTCAGGGCCGAACTGTCGGGACCTGGTTATCATCCGGGTGCCACTGGTCTGCTTGTTACCACCTCACCGGTCACTCTGCTAACTGGTCACTCCACTAACCAGTCACTCCACTCATTACCACCACACTGGTCTGGTCACTGGTCAGCTTGTTACCACCTGACTGGTCACTCCGTTAACCGGTCACTCTGTTAGCTGGTCACTCCGTTAACCGGTCACTACACTAACCGGTCACTCCACTAACCGGTCACTCCACTAACTGGTCACTCCATTCATTAACACCACACTGGTCTGGTCACTGGTCAGCTTGTTACCACCTCACCCATCACCCTGTTAACTGGTCATTCTGCTCATTACCACCCAGTACTGAAGTCTTCCCCCACACTGACGTATCTATTGAACACAGATCAATCGTCCACTCTAGTTATATACTGGCCCAATCTCTTCCTGCTCTGCTATGTACTGGCCAAAACTCCACTGGCCAGTTGTATCCTGGCCCTATTCTCCTCTAGCCCAAACTCCACTGGCCCTGCTACAAATGTCCTTGTTCTGATAGGTACCAAACTACCACTTCGATGCCAAAGTCTTTCCTTCTTTTCAAAGTTGTGCCTGCTTCTGAACTGCAAATTCATTCCAGTTTGAGAAGAAGCGATTCCAGCCGTACGGCGGGCTGTGTGTGGGAATACCCAGCGGGGAATTGGTGCGATCTTCGCTCCTGTTTACGACCGTTCTTTGATCTTCTCCGTACGGCACCGCCCGACTCCCACCCGGCCTCTTCAAACGGCTCCTCCATAATTGTGGATTTGTCCACGGTTATCCTCAGTCAGACAACGCCGAGAGAAACTTTCCCGACAAGCCCAGAGATGGAAAAATCATGTTCAGCTAAGAGAAGAGGAAACCTGTGTGGACCAACTGGGAACTGATTCTTTTGAAGAGAGAGATTCCACTTTGCAGAGTCTCCAGAGACCAGTCTGTGTTTGCTATAGAGTGAAACTTTCAACTGGAATATCTTGTTTGAATCTTAATTAACTCCCAAGATTTTTTAAAATTGATTTTTGACACTGTTTCAAAGTCAAGGCCATACGGAAAAAGAAGAGGTGGATGAAGTTGACTTGAAGTTGTTTTATCTTGTAGAGCTAACACACAATACAGTATCTACAAAATATTCAAAAATTGTACATTTAATATTTTTCTTACTGCCAGCTATTGTAACCATTAATGCAGGAAAGCTATCATGTATAACCTAGGACATTGGTTTAACATAAATCCTGCAAGATGAGGTCTCAAAAAGATTTTCCTGCTAAAAACAATCAAAGAGAACACAACTCCCCTACAGACAATGTTGAGAGTAGCAGGTAACCTAGCATGTAGACCTGACCCTTCTCTCCAGCAGTGGTGATGGGCAAATTAAAAAAGCCAATAAACCTCCCTGATAACATAATTCCTCATATAACCCAATCCAAAGGGATCCCCCATTGTGGAGCCAAGGCCGCTCTAACCGATACAGACACACGAGAACCCAGACAATCGTTTTCACCAGCCGGCCACGGGAGAGGAGAGCGTCGATGTTTTGATCGCCGGCTGCAGCGGAGGGCGGACAGACAACAGATGGTCCCAGTTGCCGCGGCAACGTCCATCGGGGAAATCTGGCCGGGGGCAAGCGGAGCTGTGAAGTATGGTGCCGGGGTCAAACCGCCACCCAATTTGTTCCCCCTGAATTGAAACTGTCAGTGCGCCTTAATTGCTAATGAGAAATCAATGAGCGGCAAACGTTTTTATGGGGCGGGAGGCGGAGATCTGAGCGGCCGGGCGGGCGGCAGCGGCGCGCTCCGGGGCGACATAAACCCCGCAATTACACCGCTACTGTCACTCGCAAGGTCGCCTGAATATTCATGCGCCAATTTGGGCGGGAATTGATTTATTGATCCGGGCGATCCGTCAGATTTGTGATTCGGATCCGCCGGATCACATGATCACACCTGCAGGGCACAGGGAACATCTGTCACTGGTCGGGACGTTGTTTACTTTAAACTCTGTAAACATTCACCAACAAAACATACAAACAAACTACAGAGAAAGGAAAATTCTTTCCTCTACATTGTCACAAGACAAACTAACACTAGAATATCTAAAGCAAAACTAAAAAACTCCGAAATTCTTCACAGAATTCAAATAACTGACAAACTTTTCTCACTCTCTGTTGTAACAGACATCAACATCCACCGTAACTATCAACTGCTATCCATAAAGAAATGACAGCACTATTACTACCTCTGTACATCATAAACAGAACATCAAGAAAACAAATCTGCTGTCAACTCGACATGACAAACAGAAACCCCTGAAACGAAAGCTGCCGCCCAGTCCACTGTAATTTGCGGCTGAGGTTATGAGTGATGGAATGATATGAAATACTTATGACCATCCGATCAAGGCTTATTAAGCACCAACCCCTCCCAGCTATGGGCAGGACTACGTGAATCATTCAGAGCTGGGATCCATCAACGGCTCCACCTGTAGGGCTGCACTGGGGGAGTCTGGGTGATGGAACCTTTCCTATACGTGTTTCAAAGGATAGAGTACCTATTAGTGAGTTAATTGTTCTTTTGTCTTTTAGTTTTCCTTACTTTAACTTAAACTTACAATTTACCTATTCTTAACCATGTAGCCAAGCCACCATAACACAGGGTGAGCTATACAGTGTTGTGCCCTGTACACGCGAGTTTGTGTGAGTTAAGGCTCTGAAATAAATGAAAAATACAAATGACAAACATGTCAGATACTGGGATTTTTTGTAGGATCTGGGGCAACGTTTGGAAATGCTGTAAGAGATTTGACTTTGACATTTTGATTTGTGAAGGGGCTACTTTGATACGAGGGTTATCTGAGTGGTAAAAGGTACAAAAAAATAAAGCCATGTAGGAAAAGTCTGGTAACAGGTTATTTCATGGTTTGATAATGGCTAACTGTGTCTAACACAGTGACTGTAAACAGCATGTTTGGGAACAGGCACTGATTCTCCACGCTTGTTTTAAGCTGTGTAACAGGACCCTAATGTCTGGACACGGCCAATTCTGCACGCCAAATCAAATCGTTCCACCAATTTTCCGCATTACCAGATTCTGGGGCGGATATCAGGGATGATCAGGAGCCTTTAGTGGGTCAGAAGCCAGGCTGGGAAACTCTGGTACCTTCCACCAAACTGTTGAGGTGTTCCTCCCATCGTCTCCTCTCCCAGGAAACTTATTGATGAAGTTCCAGCCACGACAATAAGGCAAATTTCAAGGTTCAATGAGCGGCTAATCCCAAGGTCACAGCCCTGCCATTAGAGGTCGTACGGGGCTGGCCGCGGCCATAAGAGTTGATAGGATGTAGTTTTGATGAGCTGAGCAGCGCCCATTCCGACCGGCGCTGGAATTGTCTGGCTCCGTAACAGGCGGAGTTTACAGGAAACTCGCTCCACTCCGTCTCCATGGTTCCCAACTTCTCCTGCCGAGCGGACGTTTCCCCGCGACCGTCCGTCATCATACGCGGGAAAGCAAAGGCCCGTTTCCCCCGCGCTTACCGATCGTTACTGCACGATAAACAACAACTGAAGAGAGCCAGGAACATTACAGGGTAATTCATGGACGATGTAGGGCTGAGAGGAAGAGTCAGATAAGGGAGTAAAACAGTTAATCAGGCAGTGGAGACATGATGATGGTTGGGAGCAGGAAGGAGAGAGTGGAGACATGGTGATGGTTGGGAGCAGGAAGGAGAGAGTGGAGACATGATGATGGCTGGGAGCAGGAAGGAGAGAGTGGAGACATGGTGATGGTTGGGAGCAGGAAGGAGAGAGTGGAGACATGATGATGGCTGGGAGCAGGAAGCAGAGAGTGGAGACATGATGATGGCTGGGAGCAGGAAGGAGAGAGTGGAGACATGGTGATGGCTGGGAGCAGGAAGGAGAGAGTGGAGACATGATGATGGCTGGGAGCAGGAAGGAGAGAGTGGAGACATGGTGATGGCTGGGAGCAGGAAGGAGAGAGTGGAGACATGATGATGGCTGGGAGCAGGAAGGAGAGAGTGGAGACATGGTGATGGTTGGGAGCAGGAAGGAGAGAGTGGAGACATGATGATGGCTGGGAGCAGGAAGGAGAGAGTGGAGACATGATGATGGCTGGGAGCAGGAAGGAGAGAGTGGAGACATGGTGATGGTTGGGAGCAGGAAGGAGAGAGTGGAGACATGATGATGGCTGGGAGCAGGAAGGAGAGAGTGGAGACATGGTGATGGTTGGGAGCAGGAAGGAGAGAGTGGAGACATGGTGATGGTTGGGAGCAGGAAGGAGAGAGTGGAGACATGGTGATGGCTGGGAGCAGGAAGGAGAGAGTGGAGACATGGTGATGGTTGGGAGCAGGAAGGAGAGAGTGGAGACATGATGATGGCTGGGAGCAGGAAGGAGAGAGTGGAGACATGGTGATGGTTGGGAGCAGGAAGGAGAGAGTGGAGACATGATGATGGCTGGGAGCAGGAAGGAGAGAGTGGAGACATGGTGATGGTTGGGAGCAGGAAGCAGAGAGTGGAGACATGATGATGGTTGGGAGCAGGAAGGATGGCTGGAGCAGGAAGGAGGCTGGTACCAGATGGACCATCAGCCGGCTGTTGTCTGGATGTGATCGGGTCAGATGGGTTAAGGAGGGGGCAATGATGGTGTAATGTAAGATTCTATAAACAAAGTACAGGGGACAATAATGGTGTAATCTATCAAAGATTCTATACACTATAATTGTACACTAGGATCCACAGTCTGGGTCACATCTTGCACCAGGGGCTGGTACTGCATCCTGATTCTGGGTCAAAAACTTACACAGGTTTTGGCTATCAAATTCCTGTGTAAGATGATAAGTGAGTGAGTGAGTGAGTGAGTGAGTGAGTGAGTGAGTGAGTGAGTGAGTGAGTGAGTGAATGAAAGAGTGAGTGAATGAAAGAGTGAGTGTGTGAGTGAGTGAGTGTGTGAGTAAGTGAGTGAGTGGGTGAGTGAGTGAGTGAATGAAAGAGTGAGTGAGTGAATGAAAGAGTGAGTGAGTGAGTGAGTGAGTGTGTGAGTGAGTGAGTGAGTGGGTGAGTGAGTGAGTGAGTGTGTGAGTGAGTGGGTGAGTGAGTGAGTGAGTGAATGAAAGAGTGAGTGAGTGAATGAAAGAGTGAGTGAGTGAGTGTGTGAGTGAGTGAGTGAGTGAGTGAGTGAGTGAGTGAGTGTGTGAGTGAGTGAATAATGAGTAACTAGAGCTTAAAGCTTAACAGGTATGTGTGAGAATCCCTGCCTGCAGCCTGTATGGTTCACAGTCTTTCTAAGGAGAAAGTCACTTCTCTGTCAGTTTCATCTTTACAGAGAGCCAAACTTTGGGCATGATCAGAACATCAGCCGACCACACCTCTCAGAGACAGCCTGACAACCCTCCAACTGTGCCAGATAGTACTGCCTGTTCTGAACGTTTAAGTTAAACTGCTCCTTCTGTGGTATCCAGACAAAGCTTTTCTCCAAGATCAGCACACAACAGTTTCCTTCCCAACTGTACCTTACAGCCTCACTAAAGCAGCAGGGTTCTCACGGTTAGTGCCTAACTAGTTACCTGGTCTCCAGCTTGTATTTCACCTGTCTAAATCCAGATCTTAACACAAAAATTACTCACTTCTTCCTTGAGCTGAGAAGTCAGCCCTTTAGAATAGGAAAGTAAAGAAAACTCGTCATGGCTAAAACTTTATATTCAACTCATCCTGTCCCCAAACAAACAAACAAACAAACAAACAAACAAACCATCTTGTTGCCATGATTATTACGCACACACTCATCACAACATCTGTAACTTCGCTACAACTTCACCTGAGTGACTGAACTGCACACAAACGAGAGACGAGTGACGGAACTGCACACAAACGAGAGACGTAGCAGATGAAAGTGATACGATCGGCAGGGTTGGTTAATGGTGGCCCTGGTGGACCCGCGGCACAGTGGTCCCCGCGGAATGGAACGCTCAGCGCCGCGGGCGACTCCGCACATTAAATCTGATGCATGTCTACACAACGCTGATTGCTAATTGACACCGAGACTTCTGGGACGGGACGCTTGTGAGAACACAGAAACTGTGAACAACATCAGAATGACTAACAAACATTTCATTTCAAAACTCAGAAAATACAGCGGATGACAAGTTTGCGTATTCTTTTTTTCCATTCTTTATTCCTCCACTACAGCAGTGCATTCATTTCATTCATTCAACCACTCACTCCAACCACTCCACAACAAACCATTTTGTCCGATATAGATCATTTATTCATGCATGCGATTAATTACCCATCCATTCATTCATCCACTCATTCACTCATTCATTCATTCCATCACCCATCTGTAAAGCTGTGCAGATAAGACAAGCTTACAACAAAGGTAAGCCAAAACTTTCTCCCCGGCACACTGAAGTGAAGTTCATGTCATAACCATGTATCAATATCTGCCATCTAACGACGCCGTAATTGCTCACTGGTGACGACTCTGGTGATATGATTAACATGACAGGTTTAATTACAGCTCTCATATGTAATCATACCACTCAACACAGCCTCCCCTGGAGATGATCGTAATGTCACAGCCAAGTTTATATCCAGAAGCTTACGTGTCGGCTGTTCGCTTCTTGTTTTTGTGTTTTATTAGATGTAACTCCGAGTTACCCCAAAACCAGGTGACAGACCTGAGGTTTATTTTCCTGGCAAAACAGATGAGTATGGAGTGGAACATGAGCGCTGTATGCAGGTGTGAGACAGACTCTGAGTGCTAATGAACTAATGAGGGGGTTCCCATGGCGACGCGTCCCGTCGGTGTGTTTCCGCCGCGCCCCCGGGCCCTCCCGACATCAAAGCCTTCTCTGCCGTTATACGCCGTGTGGGAACGGATGCAATAACCCAGAAACAATTAGAGCCGCGGCGCGCGCCGCCCGCGTTAACTGGATGATGGATTTGACAAGAGTTGTTAATGACTAACGGAGAATACAAGGCCCCAGCGCCAATCCTCCCCTACACCCCGGGGACGTTAGCATAGGGCTGGCCCTACCCCGGGGGCATTTGTGTCCCGCCCCTGGGGCATTAGTACAGGTTTGATGAGGAGAAATTAACACAACAGGAACAAGTTTTGGTTGTTATGGCTGATTTACGCGCACAAACTCAGAGCTGGGCAACTATAGAATAGGAATAACACTTAAACTACAGTCAAACCTGAGCAGCAATTGCAACCACCTCCTGTGGTAAACCACATTAAAACGGTCCCTTCAAATCTTACACTGATAAGACCCTCTTGTGACCTTTTTCTTCAGAGTTGTTGAGACCAAGTTTGACTGGATATTCGTTTTTATTTACCATATTGATCACATATGGAGAAGAGAGCCCTTTTTTGAACGGCATGTAAGCTGGGGTGGCAGTCAGGCCTTGTGACGCAGTAACTCTGCTATATAACCGCATGTAAGCTGGGATGGCAGTCAGGCCTTGTGACGCAGTAACTCTGCTATATATCCTTAACGTCTCCAATGAGAAACCCTTCAAGGAACGAACAAACACCTGTCTTCTGAAGGACGTGCTGTGGCCCACGTGCTGACTACATGGCTTGCACGTGTGCCAGAGGAAAGACATCCAAGCCTCTGCTGACAGACCACAGCTGACAGGACCTGTCAGCCTGACAACAAGGCAGGAAAAACTCCTTGACCTCCTGCTTCTCTCTGCTGACAGACTGTAGCCTGCCTACCTCTCCCTTCCATAGGACACCAGAACAGGAATTTTAAAGTTTTTCGCATAATTTTTACACCTCAACCATGCCGCCTGTAAGTTGAGTAGACCCTCAAAATAAACGATCGTATTAACGCAGGTTCAACGAACTACATCGCACTCCCAGTCTTCTTCTGAGAAGTTGTGGCTTTGGGTCGTACCAGTGAGGATAGTGGGGGAGGTACAGGTATGCAGGGGTTCTCAAGACTTGTTTCTTTTCTTTCGGTCTTTCTGCAGAGTCAGTTCGAACAATTTCAGTGGACTCTGGTGATACAAACTCCTTGGCAGACTATTCTGGGTCCAAGAAATAGTTTCTTCCTCCCTTCGTTCTGCCCCTCCTTGCTTTATCTACCTGCCCTTGGAGTTGTCCCAGCCCTGACAGCTGGTGTAGCCTTGGTAAGAAAAGTCCCCAACAAGCCCAGGCAGAGCTAACTGCTAAGCAGTATGACTCTAAACAGCTGGAACAGATCCCCACTCTTGTACAGTGTCACACTGACCCACTTGGCACAGGGCCATGTGACCTGTCCCAGCCAATCAGCATCCAGAAGCGGGGCTGTGGGCGGGGCCTGCCATTTTGGGCCACTTGTTGCTGGGGGCCTGTGGAAGCAGGTCGTTGACCCCAGATGTAGGTGAAAAGTTTGTTTGAACTGGGCGGCTATCGGGAGCAAACAGGGCTTATCGCTGGCATCGGAAACACAACAGTTTAGGCCTATTACAGGCATCAAGGCAGACCCAGTACAGGGCACAGGGGGGGCCTGCAGGCATGGGCAGGGGCGTGGTGCCTGGTTTCCATGGTAACATAGAGGCAGGGGTGTGGTGCCTGGTTTCCATGGTAACAGGGGAGGGGTGTGGTACCATGGTAACATAGGGGGGAGGGGTGTGGTGCCTGGTTCCCATGGTAACAGGGAGGAGGGGTACAGTGCCAAGTTTCCATGGTAATATGGGCAGGGGCTTGGTGCCTGGTGGCTGGTTTCCATGCTAACATAGTGGCAGGGGCGTGGTGGCTGGTTCACAAGGTAACATGGGGCAGGGGTGTGGTGCCTGGTTTCCGTGGTAACATAGAGGCAGGGGCCTGGTTTCTATGGTAACATGGGGCAGGGGTGTGGTGCTTGGTTTCCATAGTAATACAGCTTTCTAGATGTATGACAGAAAATGGCTACAAAGTTACCTTGCTGGTCCTCTCTAACCAAGCATTATACACATGTCTTGCAATTGTGAAAGACTTGAGTGTTGAATGCTTGAATACTAGATCAGTGGGTTAGTAAACCCAAGTAGACTATATAGAGATAACGTCATCAGTTGGTAAGCCTACATCTGAGCAGGTAAACTTAAGACAAACATGGGGATGTCTGAAGCACCATGGCAACACAGCTAAGGTCCTTATCATCACTGCCTCAACAGTTATAAATCACTTTCTAAAACTGACAAGCCATTGTTCTACATATCATAGATTTGATTAATTAAAATGCATAAGATCACAGAATGGACAGAATGTTCAAGGTCATCTTGCTTTGATTACCAAGGTCTATTTTCAAGGTCATAATGTCCTTGAACACACCAGGTAGAGGTCATAATTTTTGTGGACTGTCCTGGAGCAACAGTCAAGGAATGCTTCTAATTTCAGTATGCATAAACCAAAATTACTTCTTCTTTCATTAACACAACACTGCGGCTATTTTACTCCCTCTTCAACCCCCTTTTCAGGCACAGAAATCTGCCCCAAAAACATTTACGCCCCAAAATAGGTCAGCGTGTGAGCTGGTTAACATGTCCTAATTACAGATGGAAGCCAACAAAACCGGTGCTGAAGCCCAATCATATGGGCAGGCAGGAACAACCGTATCTGCCATCTCCGGCAGGGCTGGGGTTAGTCTGACCAGATAAGCTGGGAGTTTGTGAAGTTAGAATCCTTCCCATATGAAATGGCACTTCGGGTGGCCCCATCTCCATTTCTGTAGCCTTGGGCCACATAGTTTTTGGTGCAGTCACTTCAGCAGGGGCCTAGTCCACTGGTAGTGATGTGTGTGTTCAATTGCCATAGTCTTTCCCAAATGCTGAGTGTTAAGCAGAGAAAGCAGCATGTACCATTTTAAAACTCTTTGGCAGGACTCTGCTGCAACATACTAAATGCAAGGCGAACACTCTACCCACCTGGACATTGCACCGGTATGATAAGGTGTGAACAAGGAGGTTACAGAGACCTGCTTGGTGTGGATAGACAGTACAGCTAGGCTGGACAGCCTGTTAGGTCTGAATACTGGAGGGTGTCTTGCGTAAGGCATATAATGATATTCCTACTGTATTTTTTTGGTAGTTTTACGTTTTTTCTGTTGCTTTCTTTTTTCTTATGCTATCCTGTTTTCGTTCTTGTTTTGCCCAACTCAACCAAATTCCTTCCTGCTGACATACCACAGGAAACAAGCCCAGAGTAAGACAATCATTTTCTTGGACAAACTTTAAAAATGGCATAAACTGGTGATAGATATTACCTTTTAATAAGTTCCTCACAAAATGTAGCACTGATTTTGTGAAAAGAAAAACTGTTGCGCTCACAAAGTAAATAAAACCTAAAATAAAACCCTGCTATTCTAAGCTGTGTTATCCATCCAGCCTGGCAGTATCCCACAGCTCAAGAGTTATTACTGGATCAGGCCTGTCAGTGGAGCCCTTGTAAAACTGATAAACACCTACACTTGACATGTTTGCACACGGGGAGTTTTACACACCTCCGTCCACCAGCCAATCACAGCGCAGCACTGGCGGTTACCACGGTGACATCACCGCCCAGGAATGTTCCATTGTGCGAGCAGTGCTGTTGCTGGGGAGGAAGGGATGTCAGGCTCAACGGTCGAGCAGATCACAGAAAACAAAAGGCTGTGTGGTTACGGGACAATCTGGTGGCTGTCAGGTCGTAAATAAGGCACCGTGGATGTGGGTTAATGGTGGAACGGTGGGGCGTTGCTGGGAACCACTCAAGATAAATGAGGGAAATTCCTATAGACCCACCTGTGGGATAAGGGCTTCAGGTGAAAGTGTTCTTACAAAGTGTGCCACACAAATGTAAAAAGTCATGCCTAAACAACAATTTCATTTTAAAGTTTCAAATTAAAGCCTAGGATCTAAACAAGAAAATGCCGAAACAGTTAGAAATTCTGGCAATGCTTGTAAAAGCCTGTTCTCTTCCCATACTACTTTTGTTAAGTAAATCAGTCTTTTGTTAAGTAAATCAGTTTCAGTGAGTGTACATGTAGCAGTGGTGTAATTGTTGTGCAATAAAGTTTATTACTACTATTTACAATTATCAAACTTGTTACTGGATTGACAGTTAATAAGTTTTTAAGGGACATTTGAACTTGAATCTTCCCCACAGTATTCTGTGTCACATACGGGAGCCGCGTCCATCCTTCGCTTACCAAGATGACGAAAGGACCTGTCAGTTTTGCACAACACGCCCGTCCGTTTCTCTGTTCCACCCCGGCAGCAGGTAAAGCAGGGCCAGGCGGGTGATTGGCAGGGCGGGTCCCGCCTGATGAACTTTAACACAAATATTGAACCATTTGCTTATCAAACATTCCAGTTTAACCACAAAGTACACGCTGGGCGAGCAGTCAAACTTTCCTCTAACCGCAGGAAACCCTCCCCGCGCAGGGGGCATTAGAGTTACTCATTCTCTGGCCGAGGTTTTGCTCACAAGTGTGAAAATAAACTACAATGTTATATTTCATCTAGATATACAGATAAAAAAGTGTTAAGTTGAAACATTATGTTCTTCTCAACACTCCTAGGAAAGGTTAAACTTTACAATTCTAAAATTCACTCAACAGAAGCTACTCTCTGTCACAGGACTTTCAATCCAAACTTTTTCTTTGGAAAACTGAAGCATTGTTTTACAAGTTAGTGAGTGCGATAAATTGGTTTTGCTTTAGATCTAAAACATGTAACCTACATTGTAGCAAAACGTGACCTCAGACTTATCAAGTTCAAATTTTCTGATTTGGGAGGGTTCAAGATACCTGCCAATGTCTAAACCCACCTGAGACAGGTGTTCCTAAGCAGGTGTGCAGAAACACCTGTCTGTGAGGAAACTTCTGCTTAATGTGTGCGGGGGACAAGTTTGACCTTGAACACCAATGTCAGGGTGACCCCAAGATCACAGTGCACAGTTTTTACCCACGTGCACATCAAACTCAGTCTGATGACTCTCCCCTCCACCAAGACTCCTCACTTCCGCAAAGCTGTACAAAGCAAGAAAATGTTCTAGTCTCCTGATTTGGCCAACCAGGATAAATTAAACCTAATCTAATTACCTGTTTGTAGGTAGCTTCAGAATCTACTTCTTGCTTTTTGCTTCTGAAACTGGCCTGAAATTAACAGCTTTCAATTTGGCCAGTTTGAAACAAAGTCTACTCCTGCCCAAATCGGTGTCAGACTTCTACAGAAGTTTCACCGAGGAAACTCTGAGAGAACCAAACTACCTCTCCTTACTGTATTGTGAG
This sequence comes from Branchiostoma floridae x Branchiostoma belcheri, assembly GCA_019207045.1. NCBI lineage: Eukaryota > Metazoa > Chordata > Leptocardii > Amphioxiformes > Branchiostomatidae > Branchiostoma > Branchiostoma floridae x Branchiostoma belcheri. Next base: position 723,699 of record CM033028.1, read on the forward strand.
AGCTGTTGCACCCTGGTCCTTTGGTGAGAACTTAAGTGGCTGTAAAGCAAACTACAATGAACAATTCTCTAATGACTCTAACAAACTTCACACGTTACACCAGCAGTGAAGGACAGGGAAGAAAACTTTGCCTCCGGCTGTAACAGGAGAATCTGAGTGACTTTTGCCCAAACAACGATGAACCAGCCTTCAACAACTCTGTACAAGTTACACCAGACACCCCAGTACTGAGGGACAGGACAGAAAACTTTGCCTCCGGCGGTGTGACAGGGACTGTCGAACGCTCTCCTTCACGCTAACGGAAAATCTAAAAATAACCCTTGTCTCTTGGGGAGGAGCTCCATTTTTAAACATTCTACCGTTGCCCCCCCCCCCAATGTGATAGACAACTGAAGGCTGTGTCTCTTTGTGAGATGACAAAAGTGTGTTTGAAGAAAAGTAAATGAACACAGTGCAGAGGACAGCCGTGTTGACAGGGCAAATTTGGGCTGTCCGCGAGGGTTTGCTCATGTGCGGTTGGGCTCAGGAGCAAGGCTGCTGCTTGGGGGTTCATAAACCTGATGATGCTTGGACTAGAAAAAGCTGAAAAATATAGGATTCTAAAAGTTTTCAAAGTAGCATCTTATACAGCAAAAAAGAGGAAACCAGAAATGTGAAATAATTCGAAATGGAAATGACTTTATTCTATAAATCTTGTTGAGACGAGACCACCTGTTAAGAGGCTTTGTGTTGAGGCTTGAATATTTCTTGACTTTGGTTTTCTTTTTTTCATCCTGATCTTATCCGTCTTATCCGTTTCTTTTCTAAGAAGTTCTGCTAAATGTACAAAACATGTTTATTCCCCCCAACGGAAATGACATTTGTTTTCTAGTTATTCTGCAGCTAGAGGGAGATTAAATGTGCCCCATGTCAGGTACAAAAACATGTTGACTAGAGTCGAGGGCTGATGTGACTGTTGGGGTAACTACAGCTCCGCCTGTCAATCATACCATAGGGGTCAACCAGGGTCAAACATAAGCACTGCAGCTTTTCAGTCCATAGAAAGGTACCGTATATTCTCGAATAAAGTACGCACTTTTTTAACTTTTCAAAATTGAAAAGGTGCTACAAGTTCTTGCCAAAGTTGGGGTGCGTACTTTATTTGAGGTCACTGCACAGAGAAATGGTAAAAAAAGCCTAAAATAAAGCTTAGGTGGAGCTACACTTCTAGTAATTTTTCAAAACATGCACATTGTTGTTGTCTTGTAGTTGTCTAAACATGAAACAAAGAAATTGTCTAAACATGATTTACATAAGATTGGCATTTGCATACAATCCTTTTGAGTTAGTGACTTTGACTTGTACAACTGGTTTTTCCTGATTTCTTCTACCAGTTCACAGTGATTTTTATAATTGCAGTAGGCAATTCTCCAGGTTATCTTATGCAAAATAACTGGGGGAAAACATCATAAATTTGAATTTATCCAGCTAAAGGTCTGTTCAAAATTGGTGGAGAAGGGGTGCGTACTTTATTTGAGTTTTTCCATTTTACCTTTCAGTCCCAAAGATCTGTCTAAGACTTGTCCAAAATCAGGGGTGCGTACTTTAATTGGGGTGCGTACTTTATTCGAGAATATACGGTATACTCCTCGCTATTGACTGTTGAACAAAAAAGGGGACTTTGAGGGCTTTTTTTTACCCGCAAAGCCTCAATAGTTTGTTTGACAGGACTGAATGTATTTGGCTTCAACACCTGTGTAAGGTTGGGGACCAAAATGATTTTTGCATTGACCCTATTAGTTTCCTAACAGAGATGAAGAAAACAATATTGCTGCTAATCCTGTTGAGTAGAAGTATTTTAAACCATGCTCTAACACTGGCAGTCTCCCCGACGTCCGAATGATTAACAGCGTGTCAACATTTACGCCCTCATAAAAACGAACCACAGCGGCCTCAAGACAAACAGGCCGTCCCCTATGTCCACACATCGCTCCACACAACAGACAGGCGGACGCCACCGGCTCACCGGCGTGCCTGCACGGCAATGCCTACACCTCTGCATAAGGATAACCTGTCCACTGTCTTTTCATGTATAATTATGTAATTTTTCCCATTCCCTCTATACAACAAAGAGGAGGATGCCACTGGCAGACCTAACCCTTCTGCTGTACAATGTATGCACAAAACTAGCCACATCTCAACAACTCACATGCTAAAACTTAACACTATTAAGGTTAAACATTTGTCATATTGAGCCTAGATGCTGGGAATGTGGAAAATTTGATTGAAGTTTTAACTTCTTGAAACACTCATACATTTCAGTTACTGCTGAATGTAGGGTCATCAGAAAGAGCACAGTTTTTATGTTGTTGAACTCTTTTATTTGAGGATTTTGAGACTTGAAAAACCTGTCATCCTCTTCTGAAATTTGATGTGATGAGTGTTACTACATGATTTCAAAGGATTAACAGAAAAAAAACCTTTCCCAGCCTGACAAGCATGCCAAGGTTGATTGAGTGACAGTTTCTCCTAAAAACCCTTTGCTTTAAAGATTACAAAGCTATGTCAAGATCTTAGCAAGCTGAGAGACTTGAGTCTTTCATCATTGCAAGTCAGACACTTTTTAACTTAATCAGATCTGAGGGTTCACAAAACTTTGTTTGACACTTCAAGTTACCAGGAAACCACTACCCCTTGCACTAAGCATCGCCTATTCTTGTTCTACTGTAAGAAAACTTTTTTTCACTTCAACCTATGCTCTTGGCAGCATAAGTGAGACTTTCTTTAAGTTTACAAGACAACTCTTAAAAGCCTTTTATGCAGAAAACCAGTACTTTGTAAATTGACTGTATCATAAAGTTTTCAAGAGACCCAGCATTCAGCAATCTTGTGTGATTTGATGTTGCCCTTCATTGCTCTACTTAGAAAACTTTTTTTTCACTGTGCACTTTGCGTGAACATGACTTTCTTATTTAAGTCCACAAGACGACCCTTAAGACAGTTCTGAGTGTTTTGTGCAGGTGTTGCAGGCTTTACCTCACCTGGAGACGAACACATGCACAGCCACATCTCAGAAACAACCCGAGAAAAACATGTTTGACATGTGAGTTGAACATTGACAGGGCCGTCCACTTGTTTTCTCGGCCGACAATACTGCGGTTTGTATAGCTGTCAATCAAACGTGCTGTTCGCACCCTGCCCGGCGATGATTTATGGGGCTGATTACTCGAGCTGCGGTCCGGCCGCACTTTGTTTAAACTTTTGTGTCAACACGTTCTGGGCTCTTGCCTCGCTGGATTGTGGGTAAACAGGGACAGGGGGTGTGAGGGGGGTGGGGCAGCTTTCCTGCATCCTGATTGGCTGCCGGCAGCTTCTCTAAGATCACCCCAGATTAGCAAGTATAAGGCAATTCAATACTGGAAATCTCAAAATGTTTGCGGCAGTTTTGTTTTCACATTTTTCTTCCAGTGGTCTCTTCATACTGCAAAATCATGACACTGTGTATGCGTATTATTTGTTTCTTTACTGCTACTGTACTAAAAACTTGTTTCAAACACAATTTTAAAACACTGTGAAAGCCTCCTTCTAATCTGTACGGGGAAACTAAGTCACCATGAAAATAAAACAATCTACAGTATGCTGAGTCCAGTTCTGCCAGTTGAAATGGAAGAAAAGGCCTTTTTCCATTACAGAGATAGGAAGAATTGTACCAATTGAAGACTTGAATTAAGCAGGGAAACTTTTAAAATTTAAAACATCTTGAATATTTTCATACATTTTCTAAGACGTTTGATGATTTATGCGACAGTTTGTGTGAAATTCTGCCCCACTCGACCCATCAGGGTAAGTGGTCAGTAGAGGTTATATATCACCTCACATGGCCACTTCCCTACTTCACAGGTCCTCAGGTCTGTGGTGGGCAAAGGAAGTTTTGTCAGGTGTAAACCTGGTGTAAATCATGGGTAAATCAGGCGTAAATCACGAATAAATCAGGTGTAAATGAAGAGTAAATCAGGTATAAATCGTTGTTGATCAGGTCAAACAACGTTTGAGGCGTTCGGTTCAACTTCTGGTGACCTGTGCGATCATTGCTGCAATCCCGATCACGCCACTTTGCCAGAACAAAACAGGGCGGATCGGGTTTCATCCCCTACCTGCCGCCGGCTGTTTGTGGAAACTTGTTCAAAGATCGCTCATTCAAGTCAGGTAGGCTACTGGACCTGAGGGTCTGCTGGGGTTTTACAGGATTGCTGCAAACTAATGAATAGCTTTAAAATTTAATCACCAATGATGTTTAATATAACCTAAGAGCAGGACTGTGGATATGGTCAAACCACCAACAATCTATGATTTACATTTGAGAGTACATTCTCATCAAGTTCTATGGAAACCCCTTGAAGACCCTTCTGCTCTAGGCTACTTTTCTTATCAGTTGTCTTGAGACACAAACAGCCACAGGAGACAAGTGTCTATTTTATTTTTAGTCTGATGTTTTTATCATGTCTCTGATTGACTTTGTTCAGACATGACTCTGCCCCCCCCCCAGATTTGAACCTGTGATAACCCAAATATGGGCATACCGGCACCAAAAACAACTTGTTTTTCTCCTTCTTATTGCATCATGTCTTGGGAAGCCTGACACTTAAGCTATTGTCCTTTTCGTGTCTTGCAAGAAACCTTATCTCACGGGTCATCAGCAACAACAGAGGCCAACAACAGCTCAAGGTCAAATGACAGCTGGCAAGGTTACCAGATGAACATGTCACAATGCTGCACAGAAAGGGCCTTCCAAAACTTTATGGGAAACTTTTAAATAAACTCATTTCATACGTTACAAACTGCCAAAACTGTAACAACCTAAACATACACATAACGTGCATAATTTTCATCTGCTAATTAAAAGTTTGGAAGGTTTTTTCTCTATCAGTGTTCTTCAACTTATCCCCAAGCATTGCTTTTCAAGTATAATATGGTGCTTTTGAAATGATCTAAAATGCCAGAAAACCAAACCTCCTCTCTATAAAAACCTTTTAGCATAGTAATAAACTAAACTGTATAATGTTTAAGCCTCTAACTGGAAGAGGAGAATAGTTTAACTTTTAAATAAGAGTTAACATTAAGTATCTTCCATTGTCCATCTAGTGTCCACACATCATCATATTGAGTGGGGACAGTGACTTCAGTTGTTATAACTCCCAAACAGTAATGATCTCTTTTGGAATCATACCTTTCCGTCATGCCTGAAGCTTTGAAACTGCCCCTGTCCTGTAACTCGTTTCACGAGGCTGTTTTTCTGTTCCTGCGGAGCCTGGGGCCCTTCAGTAATGACCGTTTGTTGACATGTAAACATGTTTGTGCCGCGGTGGGCTGAGCGCCGAGCAGTAAACAGTCTCACAGGAACTGCAGAGTACCTGGTCTGATTCACACAGGTCCAGTTTTCTCCTTCTCTCATTCTCTCACTCCTTCTTTGTTCTGTCTTGCTCAGCTGCAATTCTTTTTTCTGTCCCTCTCCTTTCTCACAACTCACTCATCTTTCTCTCTCATTCCTTTTTTCACCTGTCTGATTCACAAAAGTCTATTTTTCTTTCTCTTTCCCTCTCCTTCTCCTGCCCAATTTCTGCAGGTCCAACTATCTTCCTTTTCTCCTTCTGTAGCCCTTTCCCTCCCTTACTCCCTTTGAAGAAGCCCCGTTCAACAGTTCACACAAGACAAAGTCACGGCACATCATACGATTGTATTCTCTGTTGTTTCTATCTTTTCTATCTTTTTACTCTTTCTGCCTTCAAGTACCAGAAAACAGGTACTTTATGTTGGTATGTCAGGATGTCTTGTTCTGTTCCTTACATTTTTGTCCCTTCCTTTCTTCTCTTTCACTTCAGTCTCTTATATGCATACATGTGAAGTTTTCCTTATTTTCTTTTTTGTTTTAATTCCTTTCATTTTCCTTCTTCTCTTCCTGTCTTCTTGCCTGTGTATGTGGCATTCTCTCCTGCTGGTCATTATAAGCAACAAGATCTACAAATTACCCATGAGGCATGTGGAGACCCCACTTTAGATCAGCTGATAACCAGCTGTCAATCACAGCAGCAGACACGTGCCTCCGTCCCCATACCTGTCCGCACACCTGTAAGCACACCTGTACACGGTCATTACCTGTAAAAACACTGACATCCCTGCGGTCATGCCCACCTGAGTTACCTGGAATGACAGGACGTTAGAAGGGACACCTTACCCATTGTTATCCTGAACAATAGAGTGTATGCCATTACCCAGGGACCTGTTCTCATTACGACTGTCAAAGGAAGAAGTTATTCAGAGTAGTTTCTAAGTTGTATCCGAATTTCTCCTCTATTGCAGGGAAACAAAAAGCTTCTGCAAAACACCCACCCACACAGTATACTAGATGATGTGGGAGGTTTCGCCTTTTTAACAGCCTTCATAACCCCTGTTCCTCCTATTGGGTCAGTTAGTCCTCACTCTGAGCTTGTCTCAATCATGATGTTTCTGACTTAGGGAGAAGAGATGCTGATGAAATTGCCGAAAATCATTTCATTGCCAAGAAGTGGTATCTTGGCCTTGTCCTGAGCAAACTACTAGTAGTTTAAAAAAAATGCTATCATAGAAAGTTTCCCTCGTTTGAAACTTTGAATAAGCTACCTTCATCAACATATCCGTACCTTCCTTTTACAGTGGGGAGTTTTCTGAATGACATATTCTTGCGCTACATTGAAAACTGTGCTTGAAAGGAAGTCCTGACATACATAACAGTTAAAGGTGAAGCTGTATGTAAACTTTTCAGGAAAATTGGTGACCACAGAACCAACAAGAGGAGACACCTCAGCCCTCAGACAGGGTCTCCCTGCACTCGGCACACACTCCCCTGATAAAGGACAATTAATGAGTTTACAAACAAACTCTGAAACAGGAAGGAACTGGAAAACCATCACGTCAGATGGCTGACTTCACTTCACATTACTACACATTACTAGAAAAGAGACAATCAGAGATGGCAGACTTCACCCCCTTAGACCTTACCCTAACTGCTTTCGGATCCTTAAAGTCTAATATACAGGCAACAACTAGCAGCACTGACTATGTACTGGTATGTCATGCTGCACTATGTTTATTGGGTTTCACAGAAACACACACAGACACAAACATACAGATAAGCCAAGAAAAGTGTAGATACACTATTAAAGTCCTTGGAGGAAGTATTGCACTGTCAAAACCTTGAATTTGTCACATAACAAAGAAGTCAAAGCTCTAGCTGATGAATTTTTTAATCAAAAGCTGTAGGAAACCTCTCCAGCAGAGAGAACTTGTTGATAGCAAAGGTTGATAACTGCAGAAAGACTGATGCCAGCTGTGTGAGGGGATGGCAGAGAGCCAGGTAAGGGGAAACCACAGAACTTTGGGCTGCAATAAGTTAACATTTTTGTTACTAGTTTAAACAGAAGATTGAAGCTAAACTGGAATAGCAACTATGATGAAACTGAGTCTGATCATGATAGGAAAGTCTTTACTAAAGCACATGTATGTACAGACAGTTTCAGAGAGTGAAGGGGCCATCTCCTTCAATATCATCTTTGAAATAAATTGGTGAGCCCCAACACAAACATTTGTGGTCAGACAGAACAAACTACAGATAACAGGTGATGTCATGCCTGTACAGGTGTCAGGGTGATGTCATTTCCTGTACAGGGGTCTGATCAGTAAACATGTGTGATGTCACTTCCTGTGAGGAGTTTGAGCAGTAAACAATGATGTCATCGCCAGGAGAAATGTGAAGTGATGAAATTGTGTCAGCTGACTAACCATTAACCACCTGTGTGATCAGGGTTTATAATCTCAACTGTTTCTCTGTTTGCTTGCGGTTGTCAAATCTACTGCAAGGATTTCCAGAAAATACATGTGCGGAGAGGATTATGATTGTCTAAATGGGCAGCCCATAATTTGCGTCAAACAGAAAAAACTTGCCCACACCTTTGCAAACAGATAAGTCTCCAAGAAAAGAACAAAAGCTGCCTGAGTACCATCCTCCGTAGGCTCCACTGGCTCCATCTTTTCCTGGTAGCAAGCGAAAAGACTGACATTCAGTTAGTAGCTAGGACGGAGGATGGTACTCAGGGAAGATAACATACTTTTTGTACCTCTCTCTCTCTCTCTCTCTCTCGATCTTGTATATAAACATATATGTTGCTAATAATAATTACTTAGTATTTGTCAAGTGCACAGTAGACCTAAAAACCAAACAGTGCAAAAAAGATTCTATTTGTTTTAAATACCAACCTCTGAGTGGCAGCTGCTGAGTCAGAGTGCCATTTGGTCTTTGCTCCTTCTGAAATTTACCTACTTATTCTAAGTCTATAGTATACATTTAAAACCACCTTTTGGGTCTTAAGTCAACACAGCAACCCCCCCCCCCCCCTTCAGAAATTAAAGCTTGTCAATGACTGATTGTTAAACAGCCTCCCACTGACCCAGCAGACATCAGTTATATCTGAAGACTTTATGGTCCTGCCATTTCCACTGTCACAGTATTAAAATCACTCAATTGATTCATATCATTATTATCATATAATACATGTAGTACATTTTGTACATATTTAAAACCAACTTTCAGGTCTTAAGTCAACACAGTGAACCCAAACCTTCAGAAATGAGTGATTGCTAAACAGCCTCCCACTGACCCAGCAGACATCCGTTATATCTGAAGGTTTTATGGTCCTGCCATTTCCACTGACTTATCTAATCTGCCATCTTCACTTAATATCCATTAGAAGTGTGCCCAGCAGTGTTACCCACAGTGTGCCAGGCATTCATGAAGGCAGGGCTCCACAGCAATGGTCTGATATCTGGGAAAGGTGTGTTGTTGTTTGTACAGGGCTCGAAATATTTTTTTCTGCAGACCTGCACTGGACAGGTGCGGGTAACATTGAAAATTAACTGCACCAGAAAAATTTTACTTGCACCACTCAGAACTTAGGAAGTATGGATCATACTAAAAACTATTCAGAAACCATTGCCATTTGTTCTTTCTAATAGCTAGTAAAATTCCACATCTTGAAACATGTATATATAAACCCAGCACATGGACCAGTGCAGGTTAGGTACAGGTAGACATCAGGAATACCTGCACAGTTTTAATTTTTCCTGCACCAACCTGTATATGCAGGTGGTATTTTGAGCCCTGAGTGTTGTTTCCCTGTGGCTACGTGCCTGAGAAGCTGTTGTGTAAAGTTGTAGGGCTGTGATACAGATACATGTACAGGTACAATATCTGTGAAAGTTGTTGATTGGTTGTTGTTTGTATATCTGTGTGGCTACGTGCCACACGTGGGTTGTGCTATCGGTCATGATAAACCAAGGTAATCATCATGACCGATTATCGGCCACGATAAAAATGATTACCAAAGTTCAACACCACAGGAACCAGCTCGAGTGGCTCTAATGTGACATGCCACTAGGAAAACTTGACAGGCTTGTTGAATGAAGACTTTGATTGCAATACAGTCCAGGGTCCTTTATCAACAAGTCTTGAAAGTTTAAAACCAACTTTATGAAGTTTGAGAAAAGAAACTATCTTGACCACTGCTATTCCTGAAGGAAAGCATAGGTGCCACCTTGAGTGACAAAAACATGGACATGCTTTTTTGTGTAAAGTAAAAACTCTGTCTTTTCTGACCTGTTGGTGAAAAAATTCTTCATCAATGTTTTCATGGCCCAAATGTTTTGTGTTGTTGATACCCAAATGAGTGATGACTGGAAGAAGCAGCTACTAAATAACGTTACTTTTCAAGTTGAATTCGGACAGACACAAAAAAAGAAAAAATCAAATTTTAGACTTTGCCAACTTACGATTCTAACTTTAATCTTATCATTTTTATCCTGTCGATACTCATTGGAACCGGTTGGTACGCTGGCAACACACCGGTCCAAACTGCACTGAGCTGGTCACAGGTTACCGACCCTTACCGGTCCTGACTACACCTGGTACCGGCTGGCATGTTCACCTGACCTGACTGTGCTGTGGAACACTGCGGACAGGACAGATGGTCTCTCTCACACAGTACTGGGTCATGCTCAGGACCTTTGAGCAACATTGTACAAAGTACAGAACCTACGTGCAACATAGTGTGCAGTAGTACAGGACTTGTTGAACCTTGTTGTATCAAGCACACAATAATCATACCATCAACACACACACACCTTCTCTTTGACAAAGACAATGCGATGCATGTACATGACATTAAGAAAAGTTTATCTATCAAGAAATTCTGCACCAGCACTGGGGCAAGGTTCAACCAAGATGACTTCCAATAACCTATCAGTAGACATGTTTGAACAAAATCATGTCCGTACCAGTTATTACCTGATACTGTAATCTGAGTCTGATAGAATTGTCATCTTTACTCTGACAAAATGTGTAAATTTAAAAAGTCTGAGTCTTTCTGACCCCATGTACAGTTTCCCTTTCCCATAGGGTGTGGTGTTACCTATAAAAGCACACTTTCATATCAATGTTTTAAAGTTTATGATAAGTTGTGATACGTTGTTTTGCTATATATTTTACCCTATATGTAATTTAGCTTCTGGCTGTGAAGTTTCACGTTAAATAAATCATTCATTCATTCATTCATTCATTCATTCATTCATTCATTCATTCATTCATTCATTCATTCATTCATTCATTCATTCATTCATTCATTCATTCATTCATTCATTCATTCATTCATTCACTCACTCACTCACTCACTCACTCACTCACTCACTCACTCACTCATTCATTCATTCACCTATACTGACAGGTGTTTAATGTTCTAATCATGACTAATTATAAGACCATTGTGTGATTAACCTGGAGTAACCCCTGGTGTGGCAATGTCCTGCACTAGGGATGATCCAGAAATACTTCAGCATGGAGCAGGAGACTGGGTCAGGCTAACGATGGGTTATGTACGTAACATGTGTAACATTATATGTAACATTTTCAACATTCTGTCATGTGCAGTCATGTTGGATGGCCAACTACTAAAGATTCCTCTTTTATGCTAAAGCGCAAAGTAAAAATGCATAATACAATTTTTTTGTATTCTATCTTATACTTATTTGTTACTTCATAAGGTCTCCTCATCACTTTGAGTGGCCTATCTTATATTATTCTATCTTATAAAAAGATGTAAAAAAAAGTTGAAACTCTGGCCCTGCCCCGTACTGCATCATTACTGGACACTCCCCTACGGAGCTTGGAGATGACCTGTACAACCCCTGCTGTTGTCGATGACGTCATTGTTACATTACTTATCAAAGATTCAAGGACAAGCCAACATGACTTTAGAACAGTTTACTGACTTTTGCAAAGATGCATTGCTGTGTGATGATCTATACTTCGAACAGGGGGGCAATTCATTGATATGATTGAACAACAAAAACAGAACATTCTTCCACAAAACTTAGTGATGGCAAAACAGCCATTCTTTTGTACACTGTGAAACAGACTCTGTGATTGGACAATGGAAGTTAGTGACCCTGAGGTCATCAAATGCAGGTCAACAACCTGTTGATTCCGTGACCCCTGACCTTGACCAAGTGCCAAATGCCGTAAATATTGTTGACAAGTTTCTCCACCAACGTGACCGACTTCAAAACAGGTAAACATGAAGGGTTTTTTCCACCACAGTCAACAACAGGGGACGTCAACCACCTGGCAGTAACACTTTGGACAGAGGTCATGGCAATAAACCCACCCAGAGGTGACCGAACTGCAGGTTGTTTTCCAGGTGACACAAATGTGTGGAGAGAGAGTCATGGATTCAGCAACAAGAACAAACTTTACTCATGACTGTTGAAGTGACAACTTTGAAATATACCGTTTGGAACGACGAATTTCTGAAGTATAGTGGAGTCACTTTCCCAGAGAAAATATGTGGGTTAAGCTGATATGTCTTGTTACTGTTAGATATGTCGTTATATAGATCCAATCACAATGGGAGACCCCCCTACCTTTTTTCATAAGTGTGATAGGTTTTTTACCACGCTCAAGATGTGGCTCTCCTAAAACACAGGACCTCCATTTAACGTCTTATCCAAGGAATGTAATGGTACTGACATTTTGTAGTGAAGTGACCAAAGTGGTGTAAAGCGCTTTTCAGAAGGGCACAACATCGGCGCATGTCATGGGACTCAAACCCAGCACCTCTGGATTCCCCTACCCAAAAATTGTAGGGGAAATTGTTATCAATGCCCCATTCCAGTCTGGTGCCTAAAAATGAGGTCTTTGTGCAAATCCCGTGCCCCGTAGGTTTTTCTGAGTAACGTTTGTTGTCCAGCTTCTGAGGAGAGATGACTAACCCACCACAGCTCCTGAAGTGCAGGTAGGTCTGAACGTTTAAAAATAGAACTCCACTAAACAATGGACTCACAACCCTTTGTTCTCACCTGTGCAACCCTGACACAGGTGTTCCTACCTGCCGCACACCCACACACAACGCTCCACTCTCTCTCTAAAGCTTTACACAACTGTCCTCAGAATCAGAACAATCAGAGTGCGATGGCAGAAAAGTCTGCGGTGGGAACCCTGTCAGCCGAGAAGCGGCATTACACGCCCACAACGGGACGGCGCATTGTTCCACGGGAAGTGACATCATCACACACAGGAAGTGCCGGACCAGGAGCTGGTCAGGTGTGAGATGGAGCCTGCTTACACCGGTGTCATATGACCAGGTCACCATGGTTACGTCAGTGTCATATGACAAAGTTCTAATAAAAGGTCAGTCAAGGTCACCCATGACTCATCCCTGTCTTGTGTGAGATGTTTGTTGCACATCGGAAGAAAAGAACAACAAATCACAGGAAGAGAAAATACCCATTACCGCTGAGGGTGATTTACCTGTAAACAAGACTGGAAATAGCTAATGTTTATAATATACAGTTCTGGTGACAACATGGATGATTCAGCTACAGAATAAGGGGGTGATTTGACATGTAACAATGTACCTTATTGTGAGGACAGAAAAAAGGCCCATGAGTTTAATGAGAAAGCTACAAAAATTATGCATTCTGATCAAGCAAAAGGTATCTGATATCTTAAGTACTACCTTAAGTGCTGTATATCAAGTACTATACATGTAACAGGTTTTCTGGCTAAGACCTGCCTCTGATATGCTACAACAAGAGTTAGTGACTAAATCAACTTAAGCAGAAAACAAGTTTCCCATAATTCTAAAGCCATTTCAAAGATGACAAAACATGCCAACTTGAACAGTTTTTTCCTACAAATCCACCCCCAGCCATCAGCCTGTCTACACAGTCAACTATGGCACGGTGACAGGTTTTCTGGCAACACACCTGTCTCTGAGATGCTACAATTGACTAACCTACCAATTTAAGTAGAAACCATTTTTTATTTCCATTTCAAAAACAAGAAAAAAAGGTGCAAATTTGAAAAAATTTCTTCCCTGCAAATCTTCCCCCCAGCCCATCAGCTTGTCTACACAACTGTAGATGGTGAGACCGATTCTGTTCCACCCTGCTGTCCTAACATCACACCAGCCTCACTGCAGCTGTAGATGGTGAGCCTGATTCTGTTCCACCCTGCTGTCCTAACATCACACCAGCCTCACTGCAGCTGTAGATGGTGAGCCTGATTCTGTTCCACCCTGCTGTCCTAACATCACACCAGCCTCACTGCAGCTGTAGATGGTGAGCCTGATTCTGTTCCACCCTGCCTGTCCTAACATCACACCAGCCTCACTGTGGCTGTAGATGGTGAGCCTGATTCTGTTCCACCCTGCTGTCCTAACATCACACCAGCCTCACTGCAGCTGTAGATGGTGAGCCTGATTCTGTTCCACCCTGCCTGTCCTAACATCACACCAGCCTCACTGTGGCTGTAGATGGTGAGCCTGATTCTGTTCCACCCTGCCTGTCCTAACATCACACCAGCCTCACTGCAGCTGTAGATGGTGAGCCCGATTCTGTTCCACCCTGCTGTCCTAACATCACACCAGCCTCACTGTGGCTGTAGATGGTGAGCCTGATTCTGTTCCACCCTGCCTGTCCTAACATCACACCAGCCTCACTGCAGCTGTAGATGGTGAGCCCGATTCTGTTCCACCCTGCTGTCCTAACATCACACCAGCCTCACTGTGGCTGTAGATGGTGAGCCTGATTCTGTTCCACCCTGCTGTCCTAACATCACACCAGCCTCACTGCAGCTGTAGATGGTGAGACTGATTCTGTTCCACCCTGCTGTCCTAACATCACACCAGCCTCACTGCGGCTGTAGATGGTGAGCCCGATTCTGTTCCACCCTGCCTGTCCTAACATCACACCAGCCTCACTGTGGCTGTAGATGGTGAGACTGATTCTGTTCCACCCTGCCTGTCCTAACATCACACCAGCCTCACTGCAGCTGTAGATGGTGAGCCTGATTCTGTTCCACCCTGCCTGTCCTAACATCACACCAGCCTCACTGTGGCTGTAGATGGTGAGCCTGATTCTGTTCCACCCTGCCTGTCCTAACATCACACCAGCCTCACTGCAGCTGTAGATGGTGAGCCCGATTCTGTTCCACCCTGCCTGTCCTAACATCACACCAGCCTTACGGCTGTAGATGGTGAGCCTGATTCTGTTCCACCCTGCCTGTCCTAACATCACACCAGCCTCACTCCGGCGACAGCCTCTCCAGCCCAGACCCACTAATCCTGAGTGATTGGCAGGTGACTGACAGGGGCACTTGTCTGTGTGCGTTTCCCTTCAAGGTTGTTGAGCGGCCGCCACAGTTCCATGACAACAGCCAGGCCATCAGGCAGAACCAACGACTGCTCAACTCGGAGGAAACACAACAAACTACCTGCTAGGACAAACAACAACCACGTCTCAATAGGTCCGTCCCAAACTACGCCGGCAGCGAGAAAAACAGGACATGCCGCGGTGACCTCCGCCCTTTGTGCGGAACACGATTGTCGTGTTCGACGGCTGTTGCTACCTGAGTGCGAAACCGGATCCCGCCGCACGGCAAGAGCCGGGGACAAAGGGTGTCACAAACAACCGAGCCACGACATCGAAACCGCTACAACATGCATCCCCGGACAAAGGAATGGACGGAGAAACACCTCCACACAGGTGTCCTTACCTGTAACACACACCTGTAGGCACCCCCTCACCTGTAACCCACACCTGCCGGTAATTACCGGGGAGGGGCATCGAGATGTTGATGTTTGGTTAAGTGTCCTCAGACAATACCCTCAGCACCTCCAGCAGGCAGAACCTTGGGACTGGGAGGCACCAGGAAGACAGACTCTCCGCTACTCCAGACAACAGGAGACACCTTACACCATCTTAAGGCTCCTCCAGACAACAGGAGACACTGTACACTGTCTTAAGAAACGTTTACAGGTCGTTAACCTGTCTGAGACCGAGGGGGTATTAAGGGGGACCTTGGGGTGATGGACACTTTAACCTGGCGATGGTACAAATGTTCATAACAACTACAGGGTCACGTAGGGGGGTATCGAGAGGTCAGGGGGGGACTCAGGGGTCAGGGGGTATTGTATGTTGGGGGGTTATATAGTAAGTTTGAGAAAAAGCCAATATTGCTTTGAAATTGAAGGGTATTTTTAAAAGGAATATTTTAGGTACAGTTACCTATGCCAGGGGGTTGTTTATAAAACCTACATGGTTCCAAGTGCAGTACAGTACATGGCAAAGATGATAAATCCAAAGATTATTGGGGGATATCATAAAAGTGTTACAAACCTGTTTAAATCGGTTCCAATTCCAACTTTGAGCAGCTTAAGACAAAACCAATGGTTCATAGAACACAGATTCTTGTATGAAGCAAAGGCTGTTTCACGACATTGAACTTAAAGCAGACTGGAAATTTGGAAGACGTATGATGCACTAAACATGTATGTGCATTATCACAATACTGCAATACCTGTCTGTGCTGTAGTGCACAGTTAAAATGAAAGTTGATATTTCCCTGACATCAGCTGGAACATCACCGAATGCTCTAAGTGACCACTGTTTTCATAGAGTGCTCCTGTCTATGAGACATTGACAAAACAGTTGGTGTAAGATTAACATTGTCGTTCAAACACGTCCAGGGAAACTGACGCCGCATCGCACGTCATTAAGTTCCTTTGTAGTCCAACAAGAAACAACAAAAACAGGTGAATTTGATCCGTGTTTGTGGGGAGTGCTGTGGGCATATAACCAGTCAACAAGGCCAGTGGCATCATCTGTCTTGTCCAGTATGGTATGGAACGTTGTGTTGCACAGTAATGTCAACCCCCTAATACTAGCCATGGTCATCTGCCAGGGGTCACTCAAGGTTAATGACACCGATTAAAAGGTCAGATCACGTATCGGATTAACGTTACCAAGGGAGTGACAGTGCTAGAACAGGTCTATTACTGGTGGGTCAAAAATAACTTGGCCTGAATGTTAAGGCTATATTCTAGCTGTCAAAATTGACTCACTGTCACCAAAAACGTTCTCAAGGAGATAGCCTTCCACACATTACATGTACATGTTGGCTCGTTCCCTTTTTCAAGAGAAGCTGATCTTAAACAGGTTAAAGAACCCATCACACAAACTGTAATTGGTTGTTAAGAGCTGGGATACACCATGTGGCGTACGTAAATGGCTAAAACTAGAAAATTCCATATACGTGTACAACTTGCACCTGCCAATGTGACAGTCAGGCTCAGGCTCATTGGTAACGCAACAGCTACTCAAGCAACTGGATGGAATGTGGAAAGAGTCAGATGTTTCAGACAGTATCTGCTGTCTTTCATCAGTGACTGAACAAGAAGATATCAGCTTTTAAACCAAAACATTGAAATAAGTTCAAAACAATTTTAAGATGGTTCAA
This sequence comes from Branchiostoma floridae x Branchiostoma belcheri, assembly GCA_019207045.1. Lineage (NCBI taxonomy): Eukaryota > Metazoa > Chordata > Leptocardii > Amphioxiformes > Branchiostomatidae > Branchiostoma > Branchiostoma floridae x Branchiostoma belcheri. The sequence goes on from CM033028.1 coordinate 740,557, forward strand.
AGTTAGAAGCGACGGGTCGTTCAGTGTAATATAACCAGCTGCCGCCACGCCGCGTGCTTGCGAAGCTGGTGTGTTACGAAGAACGGCATATAGATACAGATACAGAAATAATATGAAGTCAAAATGCAAAATATGCTAATAAGGCTCAATTTGTAAGGGTCAAAGGACTCCAGCATATGTGAATAAAGGAGGGAGTGACAGACAACTCTGCCCTTCCCTCATCCAGTGATCAAGATCTGACCTGACCTTCACTCCTCTTTACCTGCTGAAGGTCACATGTAAACCTCATCCAGGTCAGAAGGTCAAACCGTCATATGTCTTCTAAACCTGAAAGGTCACCCGACCTTCACCAGTTTTAGCTACTAAAGGTGAGGAAATGGAACCTCCTTAATGACAGTGATGACAGGTGCTAACGACCACCCATTAACGAACCACAAACAAACAAACAAACCAGTACACAACATGGATCTGTGCCTGACGCACTCACCTGGCCTTCACCTCGGCTTGTTCTTTCACAGATGAAGAAACAAAAAACCTCCTTAATTTTTGTGATGAAAAGTGTCAAGGGCCAGGTGTTAATGAGCCACAAATAACAAACAGAATTCTACATACTGGGGTGAGAACAATTCTACATCTTCTAAACTAAGCTAGAGTGGTCACCCAATGTTTGCCATTTTCCTTATATCAAGTGAAGAAATAAAAACCTCCTTACGCTTACATAGTCAAAGTTACATGTACACAGACCATCAGCGTTCAGGGCTAGCTATCACTTTTAATGAACTACAAAGAACAAACTAAAACATAGCTCTAAAGATTGAAGTGAGAACATCTTCTAAACTAAGACTGGTCACCCAACTTCTACAATCTTTTTTTCTTTAATATGTGTAGAAACAAAAACCTCCTTAAGCCAAAACTATCTTCTACATCTTAAGGAATCACCTGACCTTCACCTGTTCTTGTTTTTGAAATGTGGAGAAACAGAAACCATTGATCCTAATGCTAGCGATGACAAAGCTGACAAAGCCTCCTATACCAAATGTGATGTTAGCGATGATAAAGGGTGCAGGCCAACTGTGAACAAACCACAAACAACATAACGCTAAACAATGTAAGGTCAAACCCATCATACGTCTTACACCCCTGTAGACATTACCTGCCCTTCACCTGCTCGTATACTGGAGGAGGAAACAAAAATCTTACGTGTACATACATTTTGTACACATTAACTGATGAAATCTTAAGGGTCAGCTATCAATGAACCACAGACACCAAACAAAATACATAATAAAGAGTCACCCGCCCTTCAACTGTTTGTCTTACCGAGGAAGAAACGAAAACCTCCTTACGTAATCTGTCAGTGATCTTACCATTACGTAAACCCTTACTAATGAAAGTCTTCAGGGCCAGCTATTAACGAAACATTAACAACAAACAAAAGACACAACAAAAAGAAGAAGTGACCTGCCCTTCACCTGTTATTTTAAGAGGAAGAAACAAAAATCCCCTTACGTAAACCACCAGTGATGACAACTGTTCAGGGTCAGGTATTAACCAGCCATTAACGGCAGACAAAAGACTTGTGTGCATCAAACCGGTCATATATCTTGTACTGTGACCTGAAGGGATCACCCGGCCTTCACCTGTTATTTTAAGATGAAGAAACCCAAAAAAATCCTTACATAATCCATCAGTGATGACAACATAACATTTCATGGTCAGCTATTAACAAACCATCAACTGCAAACAAAAGACTTGATAATGTGCATCAAACCTGTCATATATCTTGTACAACTGAAGATCTCACCTGCCCTTCACCTGTTCTTCTTAGAGGAAGAAACAAAAAAAAACTCCTTACGTAAGCCATCACTGATTTCCTTACCATTAGGTAAACCCTTACTGATGACAGTCTTCAGGGTTAGCTACTTATGGAGCAAACAAAAGACACAAGAAAGAGAAGAAGTCACCCGTCCTTCACCTGTTTGTCTTACAGGAAGAAACAAAAACTTCCTTAGTACGTAAACCCTCAGTGATGACAACTGTTCAGGGTCAGGTATTAGCAAACCATTAAATGCAGACAACTTGATAATGTGCATCAAACCTGTCATATATCTTGTACAACTGAAGAACTCACTTGCCCTTCACCTGTTATTCTTAGACTCAAGTTAGAGGAAGAAACAAAAAAAACTCCTTGCATAATCCATCAAGGATCTCCTTACTGTTACGTAAACCCTTACTGATGACAGTCTTTTGGGTCAGCTACTAACGAACCACAACCAGCAAACATAAGGCATAATAAAGAGAAGAAGTCACCCGCCCTTCACCTGTTCTTCTTAGAGGAAGAAACAAAAACTCTTTACGTAATCTGTTAGTGATCTGCTTACTGTTACATCAACCCTTAGTAATGAAAGTGTTGAGGACCAGCTATTCATGAACCACAAACAGCAAACAAAAGACTTAATAATAATGAGAAGAAGTCACCTGCACTTCACCTGTTTTTCTTAAAGGAAGAAACAAAAACGTCCTTTCGTAAACATCAAGTGATGACAACTGTATAAGCTATTAACGAACCATTAACTACAAACAAAAGATATAATAATATTGCATCAAACCAATCATACGTCTTCCACACTTGAAAGGGTGAGACCTTACCTTGACCATTATTCTTAGATGGTAAAACAAGAACCTCCTTTAGAAAACTGTTGTTAGCGTTCGGGGCTATTAACGAGTCATGAACAGCAACAAAAGACTTTTAAGACTTAAAAGAATGTCCATTAAGCTCATCATATATCTTTTCTACCTTCACAATGTTGCTATAACTAATAAGGTGAGGAGGTAGAAACCGTTTTAAATGAAGAGTTAACAATGACGAGTTTTCAGGGCGGACTAGAACCAACCACAAACAGCAAACACAGGACCACACTGGGGTCAGTGGAGTCAGGGACAGGTCTCTGATTCAACACTACAAAAATATAACTCTGATGCTGTCCAAATGTCCAAAAGTATGATATATATATTCCATCCAAACTGTATGCTATGCTACATGTATGCTATGGTACATTGTACAATAATACCTGTAGTACAAGTTGTTTCATGATATAGTTTAGATCACCCATGCACTAGAACATTACACACTGGACCCAACCAGTAGGGTAAAGCACAACATTTTAAAGATGAATCTTTACACAATATAGATAAGAAATACAGGGAAGAATCCAAGATTCTAAAGACTGCTGACAATCATCTTACTTGATCAATTGAACAGGTTCCAATGTCTGCAAATTGTACTTTTAATTCTGATATCTCCTTACAACAGAACTGTTTCTAAACATGCAAAATCCTCTCTACTGGTAAAAAAGTTCTTTTAGAATCAGTTTGTCTTGTACTGTTTGTACTCTAAATCCAGTCAGACCTGTACTAGTGACCATCCCATCATATGGACCATTATAATTGTGACTACTTTTGGGCAGTTCTTTACAGATAATAACACTTTCCCATAGATACAAGCATTTAAGACCTGTCTATAATACATTTAGACCAGTTATGGTCACACCAATTTAATTTGTTGATTCACGGATTTTCAAAAAATGAGGAAAAATTTGCTTAACTGGAAAAACATCACGAAAACAAAGCCAGAGGACCAGGTGTATGCCTTGGTGCACTCAGGTTTATGGAGTGGACATGATTGGACATATACAAATTTTTCCTCCCTGCCCATTGCATTTATGATGTCCGCTTGTCATATTTCCACTTTAAAAAATCCGTGAACCAACAAATTAAATTGGTGTCGCCTACAGATCCCCATATAAAACGTATCACCACCTCTAACCTGGCAACCTTCACCCTTCAGTCCCACAAACCCATAACCAGCCGTGTACAAACCTCCCACCACAGACAACACACCCTCCTGATGTACTGTAAACAACAGAACAACACAACCTGTTTTCAGACGTTACACTGTCAACAAAAACTACTCAAACACGTCTGTTTTCTTTGCCTCAAACCGTCAACAAGCCAAGATTGCTCTACTGCATATAATTATGAAGTATCACTTCCTCACTGTAAAAGTAGTAGATAAATTTGGACCTTGTAGTGATTCAAGGTTACTACTAAAGTGAATGTTATACCTGACATTTGAACATCAAAGAAAGGGAGAAAAATTTACTGCCCTGACCAGGATGTGTCTATACTTGTATAAGGGACTCACAGGTGTGTTCTACGCACTGATATTGGAAACAAAATGAGTTTGTACAAGGTGTCCTACACATGACAGCAGTACTAAGAGCTCCCCCTAGCAGCTGGAAGTATACTGCACTGCTGTATATTAAGTGCAGTAAAGACTGGTTGAGAAAAAAAAAGGAATAAGATTTTACTGGAAAACTAAAATTGGGGGAAAATGGAGAAAACTGACTATTCTCCATGAACAGAAAGATTCTGCTGGTAAATTTTGTGAGGTTTACAAGGTGGGAGCCACTGGCACCTGCTGATAGTGGAGTACTATTGGTGCAAGGCTCTTATTTTTATTGATGAATGAATCAAGACCTCTATTGTACATTTTTGCCCAACCAAGCTGCCTGGACAAGTCACAGCAAAGACCAAATAATATATTATGTACAAGTATAGAATGTAGTCTAGCATAGAAGTTGGGCTTTTTCTCGCTTCTTCTTAACAGTGAAAATGTAGGACTGTGTGGGTTTAGCTAAAAATAGTCGGTTTGTCAAAACAGGTGAGGAATTATCAGGAATATGAATTTATCAGTGCTGCTCATATGTCTTTAGTGAGGGAATCTACCTTCTATGTAACTACACAAGACATTTCTATCATTAACAAAGTAGTTGTACAATACACGTTATTATTACAGTTACTGTACTTATGTATATGAATGTGAAGAACAAGTGTGTTAAAAAGCCACCAGTACTTGGGGAGCCTAATACAGCATGCTTCACTATAAGCACTTACACATGATCTCAAACAACGCTCTGGAAACCTTTTCATATCATACCAAACATCAAACCTTCTCTTAATTCAACATTGCTGTAAATTTCATTTTCAGGAGCTCTTGGACACAGCGACTCTTTTGTGCCGGCTGACGTTGATAAATTTCTCTAATATTGAGTCAAACCGGCGACAAGTTCGGCCTAATAACTGCCCATCGCCCCGCTCCTGTTACCACGGTGATCGTCAATCACGGCACAAATTAATCCCGGAGACCCTGCACGGACCAAAACAAACTTAATTCCAAACTTCAGACATGTTACAACCATTAAACCAACCAACATACAGACACAGGGACTTGTAAAAACTGCCTTTAGACACAGAACTACAAGGTGGGGATATTTCCTAAGAAAGCAGTGCAAAATGAGCATTTCTGACAGGCCACAGATGAAGCGCATCGACAGAGTGGGGCACTTGATTTGTGGGTCTTCATTTTTCTGTGCATTTCTTTGTTTTCCACACAGTTTTAATGACAGTCATTTAGGAGTTGTATAATCCTGATTATGACTACAAGTACTTTTTCTTGTGTTCGCTTTTTTCAGTTCTCCACAAGAATGAAAACTGGTTGCAGTCATCTACTAGTTACCCTTTCCTATTGTACATTCTCTGCCTCAAATGCAACCAGGCATATGGAAGTAGGAACAATTCTGTGCTTAATGTCGTAATGTTGTCACAAAGTCATTCATTTGTCTACACTTATGTTTATTCTTCTTCTATAATTGTAGCTTTGGTGGGCAGGCAGCTGACTGGCTCCTGTGTTATACATCATCATCATATACAATGTGTTATACAATTTGTGCATTACAATAAATAAATTCAATTCAAAATATGATTAAGACTGGGCTGTATTTAGAGAAGTAGGAATATTTCAGATGAAACAGAGCTGGTGTCCGAAGACTCCCCTGGTAGTAGTGTGAGAGGCGGAACTTTACGTGACAAAGGAGTGCATTAACAGTGTGAACCCCGGGCACTACTGGATATTACAGCCCAGTCATAATAAAAAATGGCTGGGGGGGATCAATAGAGCACAAATTACATCCATCGATTAGGCCCAAATGACCGGGCAGGTTCTGACGGCAGAGCGCCTCTCCCGGCCCGACCGCGCCGCCCCATCAACTATACACATTTAATATCCGCGCCCGCCGTGACAAATGTCACGCCACGTTGCCACGGAAACCATTGTTCCGGCGGCAAAACCAGCGACCATTTGTCTGTGACAAGGGCAGGTGGAAAACAACAGAGAAGGGTAACTGCAAATGAGATCGTACAAGTCCTGTTTTTGAACCATGTACCAACATTTTCTGAAAGAATTTACCCCATACATGTATGATCACCCACGTATGTCTCTATATGTTGTCAGCCTGTCACAGTTTGGGTTTGCAGATGAGTCCACATGAATATAATTTCACACATGAACCATCACTAAAAAGCACCACTACATTGGGATACAACTATTCACCACTTTTCAGCCTCGTCAATTCTGAGACAAGTTTGGCACATTTTTGTGTCCCAAATGCAGTCTTACTCTTTCTCTTTTGCCATAATGTACGTCATGTACAATGCTGAAAGAAAGAGAGAGAAAAGTTTTCATGATGTTACACTTCAGACTACTTCCTCTGATAAATAGACACCGGCAAGGGAAGACGTGTGCCACATCGTACAGAGACAGAGAATAGAGCTGACCTCCAGTAAGATCTGTGGCTACGTCTGGGTCTTGACTGTGACACTCTTTTTATGCATCCCCAATCCCTGAATGGTCTACTCTGAATTAAAAAAAGAATATGATAAAAGAACACCGAATTTGGCTGCACTCATCTTAAATTCATGGTACAGTTACTACATGTACTTCTCTTTTTTTTTCAGAAAACACATAACATGATCCACTCATCACTGTACCCAACAGATACTAACAACAAAATGAAACTGAATCAAACAATGCTGTTTTTACTCTAAGTACATGACATCCCTGACTGTTTCTGACACCCCAGCCCTAAGTCACCCAGGTAAAACCGGTCCTGAGCGAACGTTTCATCCCGTCTGCCTCCCTCCTCTGTCTTGTTTCCTCCCTTCACCCTTTCTGCCTGCCCATTGACGAGCGAGCATCTCTGCCCTGGCCGTTGACAAGCGAGCATCTCTGCCCTGCCCGTTGACAAGCAAGCATCTCTGCCCTGGCCGTTGACAAGCGAGCATCTCTGCCCTGGCCGCTGACAAGCGAGCATCTCTGCCCTGCCCATTGACAAGCGAGCATCTCTGCCCTGCCCCTTGACAAGCGAGCATCTCTGCCCTGCCCCTTGACAAGCGAGCATCTCTGCCCTGCCCGTTGACAAGCGAGCATCTCTGCCCTGCCCCTTGACAAGCGAGCATCTCTGCCCTGCCCATAACAAACAGCCCCGCGTGTTGTAATATTGTCCCAATCTATCGGATATTACCCAACCCCGCATGACGGATGCCCGCTCCGCATCGTTACCACGGCAACCATTCTTCCCGGAGGTGAGACAGATACGGTTGCCTGGATGATGGACGGGGAGCGTGCGCGGGCGGAGATACGCGACCGGTCGCCATGACGATTATGGAGGTTTAATGGCGGAGCAGAGGTGACAGATGTCGTGTCGTGGCGGGTGCTCCGGGCACGCCTCGCGCCGCCGGGACGTTAATATGGCTGTCATACCGCCTCACACTGGGGAATCCAATAATCATAATGATAAAAGTAATAACGGCAGCTTTCTACTAAAAGGATAGTAAATCATGGATGAGAAGTTGGCGCAAAATGGATTTTTCACAACTTTCATATGGAAAAAGTTTGGACAGCTTCATTTTCGAGTGATTTCTGAAAAAAATCTATCAACTTTCAGCCTTTCTTACATGTAGATCAAGTCTACCGTACTGAAAAACGTACACACACTCACTACAAACGAGAAGATAAAAAATGCTGTAATCCAACACAAGTTTTTCTCAAACAAGCTGTGAAAAGGAAATTATTAATTTCCCAGTTGTCTATTTCCTGACAGAACTCCACCAGAATCTCCTTCAGCTGAGAGCCATCAGAAGCTGGAGGTGCCGAGTCAGTTAGGTTGACCTTGGGCAGGAGTGAGTTGACCTTGAACAGACCATCTGTTCCTTGCAAGATTTATATCAAATAAAAAAACTGCAAAATGTAAAACTTTTCTTAGATCAAAAATCTGTTTTATACACTAGTCTCCTTTCTGCTTCCCAAGCCTCAGAAATTATCCATCAGAGTCAACCCAGGGACAAGATGAGGGATAGTCTCCAAAGCGTTTTATCTGTGCGACAAGCGGTTTAATATCAGGGCGGGCGTATCGATTACCTGGCGCGGGACTAATTCCCGCTGATGACTTTGCTCCCGGGCAGGGACAGAAACAAATATCCCAGCATGCCCTGCAGGCCAGGTCATAACTTGTCAGCTGACTGATGAATGGATCGTAAACCTGGGACAACTTTTCATTCCTGTGACTTCCGTGGAGCAAACCTGGAGCAACTTTTCATTCCTGTGACTTCCGTGGAGCAAACCTGGGACAACTTTTCATTCCTGCGACTTCCACGGAGCAAACCTGGGACAACTTTTCATTCCTGTGACTTCCATGGAGCAAACCTGGGGCAACTTTTCATTTCTGTGACTTCCATGGAGCAAACCTGGGACAACTTTTCATTCCTGTGACTTCCATGGAGCAAACCTGGGACAACTTTTCATTCCTGTGACTTCCATGGAGCAAACCTGGGACAACTTTTCATTCCTGTGACTTCCATGGAGCAAACCTGGGACAACTTTTCATTCCTGTGACTTCCATGGAGCAAACCTGGAACAACTTTTCATTCCTGCGACTTCCATGGAGCAAACCTGGGACAACTTTTCATTCCTGTGACTTCCATGGAGCAAACCTGGGACAACTTTTCATTCCTGTGACTTCCATGGAGCAAACCTGGAACAACTTTTCATTCCTGCGACTTCCGCGGAGCAAACCTGGAGCAACTTTTCATTCCTGTGACTTCCGCGGAGCAAACCTGGAACAACTTTTCATTCCTGCGACTTCCATGGAGCAAACCTGGAACAACTTTTCATTCCTGCAACTTCCACGGAGCAAACCTGGGACAACTTTTCATTCCTGTGACTTCCGCGGAGCAAACCTGGGACAACTTTTCATTCCTGTGACTTCCGCGGAGCAAACCTGGGACAACTTTTCATTCCTGTGACTTCCATGGAGCAAACCTGGAGCAACTTTTCATTCCTGTGACTTCCATGGAGCAAACCTGGGACAACTTTTCATTCCTGTGACTTCCATGGAGCAAACCTGGAACAACTTTTCATTCCTGTGACTTCCGCGGAGCAAACCTGGGACAACTTTTCATTCCTGTGACTTCCGCGGAGCAAACCTGGGACAACTTTTCATTCCTGTGACTTCCATGGAGCAAACCTGGGACAACTTTTCATTCCTGTGACTTCCATGGAGCAAACCTGGGACAACTTTTCATTCCTGCGACTTCCGCGGAGCAAACCTGGAGCAACTTTTCATTCCTGTGACTTCCATGGAGCAAACCTGGGACAACTTTTCATTCCTGCGACTTCCGCGGAGCAAACCTGGAGCAACTTTTCATTCCTGTGACTTCCATGGAGCAAACCTGGGACAACTTTTCATTCCTGCAACTTCCACGGAGCAAACCTGGGACAACTTTTCATTCCTGTGACTTCCGCGGAGCAAACCTGGGACAACTTTTCATTCCTGTGACTTCCATGGAGCAAACCTGGAGCAACTTTTCATTCCTGTGACTTCCATGGAGCAAACCTGGGACAACTTTTCATTCCTGTGACTTCCATGGAGCAAACCTGGGACAACTTTTCATTCCTGCGACTTCCATGGAGCAAACCTGGGACAACTTTTCATTCCTGCGACTTCCATGGAGCAAACCTTGGACAACTTTTCATTCCTGCGACTTCCATGGAGCAAACCTGGAGCAACTTTTCATTCCTGCGACTTCCATGGAGCAAACCTGGAGCAACTTTTCATTCCGTGACTTCCATGGAGCAAACCTGGGACAACTTTTCATTCCGTGACTTCTACGGAGAAAAAATGAGAGCACGATTCTCATTTTTAATATCGACATGACATTTTCTACAGAACCTAAAGCAAACAGAATTCCAAGATGGATAGATCATGCATACATGTATACATGGCACAACTTTTCATTCCTGTGACTTCCATGGGCCAACAAGAAAAATGAGGGCTTAATTCTCTCCTTTGATAGCTCAGAAACAACACTTACATGTAGTACATGTATTTAAGAAATCTAGTTCCCAGATGAATGGAGCAACTTTTCATTGCTATGATTTCCATGGAGAAAAAAAAGACAGCTTGATTCTGACTTAATTACTGGGGTATCAAAAAGATACTTTAATATTTTCTCCATTTAACAAAAGAACCAAAAGCAGAATTGCCAGATAAACCTGTGACATATTTAATTTCTGATTACCACGGAGCATTCAGCACAACTTTGAAAAAGGACCAACAACCTGGAAATATGTTTTGAACTTCACCCTCTCTAAAGTGAGGCAGGATCTGATCATGAAGCCCTGTGTGAGTCATTTCCATGCACATGTTTCCTCAAAGGAGATTTCTGCACTCACCATGCAGCAACTACTACTGGATCAACATGTTCAGTATCCAAGTCACTTTTATAACACTTAAAGGTTTACTGTCATAATCAGACTGTAAAATTGTGATCAACGATCGACCATCAGTTTTTGGTGATGGATAAAAACAGAACTTGAATATCATGATTCCCCCAAACTGACGCCTCGTTCTTAGGCCTCAGCTTTGTACTTGAAAAGCCACCTCACATCAAAAAGGTTTGGAATTATTGTGTTGGTTACAAAGTTCATTTTTCTTTTTCTTTCTTCAAGGTTTACTCACAATATACAGTCATGTACACCACGTTTTTCATGGCAAAAGAACACAAAATGTTCATTGCAGCTAAATTTCTGTCTGCAGTTTATGCAAGTGAGTAAAACTCCACGACTGATGTGCATCGCAAATCACATCTCTTCATCTTCTTCCAGCCAAGTTTGATCTCGATGCAAGCCGATGACCTTCATTTGACTTTGACAGAGCTGAGCTGTCCTGCTGCAAACAATTTTATGAGGGTGGTTCTGAAAAGGTTACGACTTTCATCAGAGACAAGTAGTTTTTCATGAAATGTCACGTTTTGTGTCCCTGTTGTGAGGAGCGCGGATTCGCCCAGCCGGAAAATGACATGGGATATCGCGGCAGATTTTACACCGTGTTGCGGGGCGTCTCCGAGATTACGGCGGGATAATTAGGTTAGACTGTCAGGCCGGCGGTGACGGAGCGGCGCGGGATCGCCGGGAAGGGGACTGACGGATGGTCGCTCTAACTGCCTCAATCTGAGTGGTGCTGGGCTGCCTTCTCACGGACAAAGTTTGAGCAAAATATCACTTGATCTTATCACTGCAGTGGGAAACTTTCTGTCGTGTCACAATTTTTTTTTAATTCATTGACATAAAGACAAATGAGCTTTCAACTCCATTTTTTTTTAATGCACCCAAACAGGATTTGTCAAAATATGAATAGGACTTCCAACATCCATTTGGATTTTAAGATTTGTCTCCAGCATCTTACATGTACTTTGTCCATGTGCATCAACAATCAGGAAGTCTTGGTCCAAAGTATTGCTTTGTAACTCTAATCTGCTTGTCTGTTTGGCACAATTCCCCCCTTAATTTGCCCAGTGCACTGAATCATATCTCTTCTCTTTCCAGAGCTGAATAGTGTATACTAAAAAAAAAAAAACTTTATGAAAATTGATGTTAATTCAAAAAACATAAATCCTATATCCCTTCACTCCTACAGGTTCGGCCAAACTATGAGTCACTCCAGGGTTTTTAACAAGAACAGGTGGAATATGGGAGCCATAAAACAGACCCTGACAACATTTTTTATAACATTACAGACAGATCCCCTGAACTCCGGTTAACCGGGGTGCCGCGGCCACAAGTCACATCAGAGCTGCAGAGGGGACACCATTTCACGCTCCGCAGGGGGGATTGTTGGTCCGTCCAATGGTGAAGTGTTATATTGTGTGACAGTGAAGGACACGCCCCCAGGCATTGTCATGGTATAACCCAATGGACCCCTGTGCCCCCCAGGCATTGTCATCATGGTATAACCCACTGGACCCCTGTGCCCCTCATGCATTGTCATGGTATAACCCACCAAATGGAACCCCTGCCATCTGGGCTGTAGTACAACTCACATGTAAATGTAATATACAGCAATGACATAGATACAAGGACTCCTACTTGCCATTTACTAATGGTTGAAACTACAGTCAAACTTGGTCTCAACAAGCACCCAAGAGACTTACATGTAGGAAAGATATAGTTACTGAAGGGGAGTGGTTACTCCAGACAGAAGAGTCCTTGAGGTGGCCAGATTTGACTGTTAGTCTGAATCTCGAGGACACCATGTTCAATGCCACACATTTCAATTGTTTCTGGATGAATACAAAAATTTCCCAAGTTTGTTATTATAGCTGTCTCATATCATGGTTATTTCTTCCTTGATGTCTAATGATATTCTGTATATTGTAATGTAATTAATCAAAATTTTTGTGGTACATTATGAAATATCGGCCCCTCATTGGCTATTCGATTAGGACTCAACAGCACACAGCTGGGGAATCATGTAGTATTGAGGTCAATCCGGCCGAGTCCAGGCCCTCCAGCGTTACAATCCACAGAAGTGCCTTTACTGGAGTAACATGCGGGTAGCCTGCCTGGGATTGGAACCCATAACCTCAGCACCACAGGACTGACATGCTAGCAGACTGGCTGGGATTGGGACCCATAACCTCAAAATTTTATGACCACATATTCATCACATAATGCCAAACTATCAAACTCCTCTCCACCCATCAAAATGTCGTGCCCGCCATAGAAAAGATGGACTGAGCAGAGACCTGACCGTGTTAACCTGCCACCGTCACCATGGTGACGACCCGACCCCCATCACCACGGTGACGACCTGCCCCACGTTCCCGTCCCATTACCCCTTCATGCCGGCGGAGTGGGGAGGGTGACGGATGTGAAGGTCGCGAGCGGAACACGGGAGGGCAGGGAATAAAACGGTTCCTGCCAGGAGGTGTGACCGGAGACACATTTCCCCCGCCCGCCAGCCTGCGACAGTCACCTTGGGTTAATGCGATGACCTTGGTTCCCCGGCTGTCATGGCCGCCGATGATGTAGGGAGGTTCTGCGGACCTAAATCATCATCATGCTCCATGGTCAGGACAGGGACTGCACAGTTCTGTGGTCAGGCTGGGAGGGGCAGATGTCAGAGTTGAGCTGCTCAGAGAAGGGCTTAAACTTAAAAGGGGAAATACGACAGCCACTGTAGTGTCTTGGAAAATTCATCTTTCCTTGTCGATGAAAACTTCTGAGACTTTTTATGTAGAAGGAACAGGTAGGGTCTAAGTTTTTTCATTTTGGAGAAAATGTGCTCAGTTAACAGTTTGTTGGCATATTAGGATAGATCTGAGTTCTGCAGTCTGGTATTCAGAGTGCAGAAAGATAAATGGCAGAAATTGGGATCAAAAAAGGAAGATGAGAATTACAACAGCCGTGCTGCCAGCAAGCACCCCAACCTTACCCACAAGGCACCAGGCTGGCAAGGAAATATTTCCTTACTGCTGTGACCACCTGAAGCTGCTCTACCCAGACCTGGTGAGATGTTGCGATTTACCACATTTAGTGGAAGGATCGACATAACTGGTGACAATCACCTTTTCAAGATGTCAACCCTGAGACCAGATTGTAAGGTTTTAGCCACTCACACTTACACTTCTAATAAGTGCAGTGGGTTCTTTGATGTGCTTGGGGTGTGGTTCTCCTCAAATAAGGGACCTCTATCTAACGTTCTGTCTGAGGGACGGCCCTAACAAAAGCTAGAAGTCAGTAAAAAATAAAGTCGTGTTAAGTGCCTTTCCCAAGGGCACAAGATCGGTTACGGTTACCTAGCATATCAGATTCGAACTCAGGACCTCTGGGTTCTGGGCTAAGTACCTTAACCACTTTGCCAGACGACCCCGAGTGATGAAACGCTTCCTGCTCCACTTAGTAGGGACGTGCTTCTCTTGATCCTCGACTTCTGACACACCTCAATCAACTTACCCACCCGCCAATCAATCGTAACCACGTTACCCACCAGGCCACATTACCCAGCATCCCCTGGTCACCTGTCCCAGTTTCTGGCTGTGACCTCTAGTCCCCGACCTTGCTGTAAATCATACAAAGCAGCTGCAAAAGGAGCAAATATGAGCTGTGGATGAAAATTAAACATAACGCTATATATCAGAAAACATATACTATAATTATAATGTCAGCACTAATTCCAAGGTCAAAGAAAAAGATGTGAAAAGAAAAGGTAAAGAATCTATTGTGTGTAATGGTCATTTGTTCAACCTTCCAGACAACTTAAATTGCATAATGTTTTTTGGGCCAAACTTTTTTTATTCACATCCTCGCATCAGTTTTGGGGTTCCCAGAGGATGTCATCCATATAATCAAATCAACGTGGCCTTATCAAAAAGAGTAGAGGTCCTTCCCGGTGTGAGTGGATCAAATCTATCCATCTGGTCTTCGGGTTGACATCTTGAAAAGGTGATAGTCACTTATTAAGTCAATCCTTCCACAAATGTGGAGACTCTGGATAGATAAATAAATTATCAGCCCATCAGCAAGCTGATCCATCCACAGGCCGCCGGAGCTGTGACCTGACCTAGTTTGTAATGAAGGTCGTTCCTGGTTCCCTGACCTTGATCGAGGCTTTGTCAGCATTAATTATTCAAGAATACATCAGTCATGTCAGCAGCTCGACTGAGTGTGGCACAAGTACTTCTTTTTATGTTCAAGGTTTTGCTTCATTATTTGTGTCCAACCAAAGCATGTTGCAAGACTGGGCATCTGTTAGCCAAAACCTTTAGCTGTACGTATGTGCTATCATGACTTTATCTTGCTGGGACCCTTTCTTCTGGGACCAGGAAAAGTTGCTGACTGAGATGTTAAAATGTGGGCAAATGGCAAATCAGCAGAAACGGGCTCCTCTGCTGTTATCTGGAGGTGATCAATTGAGGGGGGTAAATAATGAACATTTTACCTCGACAAACTTTGCATTTTCTTTCTCATAATTTGTGTTTCACACCCTGGCCTATAGGAACCTATGTTTGTTCCAGTAAGAGTTTGTCGATCCACACGTGAGCCACACTTGTAGCAACTGTTCTCTTCTCCCCTGTCTACAACCGTTGACACCGCAAACTTGACCCGACCAAAAGTCGGAAACAGCCCATTACCGGCTCGTGCCCTGACCGTGACACGGCGCGTTCCTGATCGTGCCCCGACCGTGACACGGCGCGTCCCTGATGGAGTTTTATCCACTTTCATCCTCCTTAATCCACTTATGAGCCGGGATGGCAGAGGCAGGGCTGGGGGTGGTTCAGGAGGAAAACTGCCGGCCAGAGTTCAGCCGGCGGTAACCGGTTCAACCGGCGATAACCAGGTTTGCGGAAACATACCAGCTGATGCCGGTGTCAAGGTGAACAACACCGCATGATCTGTCGTGCGATAATTTCTATCAAAAACCTTAGCTTTAAAAAAATCAGATAAGACTGTCCTCTAATGGTGTTCTGAGCTCTCTGAGATCTAAAACTTGGACAGCTGTTGAACTGTAGGTCTTACATGGCACATAGTGTTCATGAAGAGTATTTGAATTAGTTATGAAATTACTTTTTTTTAGGTGAATTATAGTATCATAATTCCATTTCATGCTTTGCTATTCTTTTGTCAGACTTTCATCCTAGATCCTGGCTAGGTTTTTGTTTGATGCTACAGTTTTTCGATGTTAAATCAATTGTGTTGCAGTGAAATCCACATAGCATGATTGCTTTCTTATTTCTTAGTTCTGTCATAACTAGGAGTCAAATGTACCCAGTTCTGAGTTGTTTATATTGTAAGAACGCATGGCCTGGAGTAGTACAACCACATCATATTGTACCCGGTTCTCCATATGTGACTAAAACCGTCCCTACTGACTCCTTCCCAGCCCCAAAACACCCATTTAGCGCTCCTGCCTTCATCAAGTATTCAAATTTCCCCGAACTCCGCGTACGTTTCCTCGGGCGATGTTCTGATCCGACGAGCGCCCTCCTCCAGGGGCTACTTGTGCTAATGACACTGCAGGCGGTTTTTACTCGCAAACCTGGGGCCTTATTTACACATGTCCCAGTCCCTTCACTATAGATCACTATACATGCACAGAATATGTTCCTACATGTAACTGTTAATGTACTATTCAAAATCACTAACCTGCGGCCTTCCTTACACAGTCCCAATCCTTTCTTTACACAGAGAAACATGTTACTGTACTACAGTCATATTGAGACAAGAGCTTGTGACTGACTTCAAGTTTATCTGTCTGATGAAGGCATGCGTGTCGGTTCTACTGTGAAAATTTATTTTTGATGAAGAGTTTTGGCACAAAGTATTGTATGATTCATGTTGCTTTTTTTCTTGTGTGAGAAAAAGTTTGAACAACTTGGCACCAAATCTGCATTGGCTATGGGGTTAGGCAGCAAGTAAAAGTTTATACCAGCAGACATTAAATAATGTGATGCAGTGACATGTACGAAAAACAGATTGAACACAAAACAATTAAACTTCTAAACATACAAATGTAACTTTACAGTTAAGGTAAAAAGATTTACACTTAACGTTACATCTGATAGATTCAAGTAATCATAAGTTCAATGTCAAACTATTACATCCAGAACATTCAAGTCACAAATATGACCTTGAAATTTGTCATTCTTTAACCCATAAATTTCCCTCCCAAGTCTTCAGGATTACAGGCAAATTGTTTGACTCACACAAAACTGCAGAAGAGAAAGCGGAGATGTCAGGTTCATCGGAAGTGTTGAGTTTGCAGTTAAGTTCAGGTGACAGTTCTAGGCTGGTGATCAGCCTAATCATAAACTTTACACAACAACTTGTACCGTTACAAACAGAACCCCACTCGCCTGAGGCAGGAGGGTTATTCTCGTACAAACAGCGCACCACACGCCCGAGGCAAGGAGGGTTATTAGCACCGGTACAGATTGACTGGAGTCAGCAGGAAGCAAGGCTGTGATCAGGGATGGAAATGAGCTGCAGCTGATTGGTGCTGCAGGGGGATGGGAGATGCTTTAGAACATTAACAAGCACCTGGGGGGGGGGGGGGGGGCTGCATGTAGGTAATGAGGCCTGCAGGTTACTCTGTGTTAAATAAAAAACTCTCTAGCATTCACACAAGCACTGCTACAGATAGGCATTAGGTACAAATAAAGAATATGTTTAAGCAATACATATAGGTAGTGTTAGCATGAAAGCTCATTTGTGTTCAACTTGGTAAATCACATTATTGAAAAAAAAAGAAAAACTAAATTTTGGTAAGTCCCAACTATTTTTCAGTGTTAGTTTGGTAAGGTTAAGTTTTTTTTAAAATTCATTAGACTTAGCAGTGTTACTGTTTGTCCAGTATACTCTCTCACTGACTAGCCTTCACAGCTGTTTAACTTAAAAAGTAAAGGATTTAACGGTGTTAATGTAAGGATGTACATTTGAGACTTTCTTAGGGTAAGCATATTTCTTTTGTCATCTAAATCAAACTTTTCCCCATTTTCCCGACACTTCCTACAAGAAAAGATCAGGCCCACGATTAGCTCCAAAAACTGAAATATCCAGAAACAAAGACTAATCAAAACTCCTCCTTTTGGCCCTTCCTAGTTTTATTTTGCACCATTAAAGCCTTGTAACTGTTAGAACATAGCCCAGCCCACTGCAGTATTGTTGTAAAGTTTGTAAAACTTAAAAGCAGGTAATGTTTCAACTTCCAATTTTGGGCCTTAGTTCCTGTTAAACCCTGGAGAATTAAATTTGCAATGACAAAAATGTATAGCAAAGTTCAAGACAAGCACAGCTGCTGTAATTCTGCAGAATTCTGGTTTGAATACTCAGTAAAAGGTCCTTCCCACGCCTGAAGGGGCATATGGTGGTGCCCATCTCTGTTTCAGTAGCCCTGGGCCACACAACTATTGTCACAGTGTAATCACTACAGCAGGGGGCTAGCCCACTGGTAGTGGTGTGTGTTCAACTTTCATACTCTTTCCTTAATGCTGAGTGCTAAGCAGAAAATTTCAAAGCAGCATGTGCCATTTTTAAAGTCTATGGTATGACTCGGCCGGTGATCAAACTCACGACCTACCGACTGCAAGGCAAACGCTCTACCCATTCAGCCATTGCACTCTCTGGTGTCTGAATACTATGGTGGAGTATATGTGTGATGGATGTGTATGGAGGTGTTTCTGCCTGCCTGTACATGTATGTAAGTTTTGTATAATGTGTTCATTCCTCTGTATGATAGAGTATGTATGACGGAGGCTGTATGAACCCCTGATGGATGACAGATTAAGTAGGGAGAAGCTCCATGAATATGTCATGATGCCATCAGCTACACTTACACCAGCCGGGCTGCAATAATCTGCACCGATCTGGGTACATTATTTATCTGCTATATATTAACTACAGCTACATGATAGCAGCGAACACTTATCTCTCCTGACATATCGTTCTGAGGCACAGAGTAGCAAAATACAACACACTGTGAGCTAATGTTGCTATACATGATTGTAGTGCAATAATGGCACAGTTATAGCATGCTCTACTGATAGCATTTCCCCATGACATCAATGTACATGTGCACAGTAAAACGTGATGAGCTATTAGTTAGTGATAGGTTACGGGCACTGTCACAAACTGATGGCACAAACTGGTTCCTAATTCATTTTACTACAAACACATTTATCTTGCATTCTTGGGACTGTTTCATGTTAATAGACTCATTGCAGTTCAGATGTCCAAAATTCTACATGGCAGACACAAAAAGATGTATTTAACTTAAATTTGTTGGTACATCATTTCTGGTTCTGACAGAAAAAGGAACCAAGAAAGTGTCAGCCTAAATCATTTGTTACTAAAAATCAAGCTAGATATAAAATTATGTGTATAGGCAGTGAATGAAAAGAGGAAACCTTGATAAGGTGAAGCTTTTCAGATGCAGCACAAGTGAAACTTCTGTTATCATCCCAAAACTGCAGTTAAACAGACTCGTACGCCCAGATACAGCAAGTGGTAAGTGGTAATTATCTCCTCACAACTGCCAGAAATCTGTCTGAACCAAAATAAAAACACAATACACACTGTTTTCTTTGATGTCTATAAAGTACATGTACTCGCAAGCAGCATGACACATGTCATTAGTGTGCTGTTAATGCTATCATCCCAAAACTGTGCCAGACTTGTACATTGTGCACTACTCTAGTACAGTAAGTGGTGATTATCTCTGCACAAATGCCATAAAACTGCCTGCACTAGAAAATAAAACCACAATAAAACTGTTCACTTTGATGTTTACAGAGCACAAGCAGCGTAATGCAGTAGTGATGTGTTGTCATCCCAACAGAAAAACTGTGTCAGACCTGTCAACTGGCAATCATCTCAGAAATCAGTACAAACCAACATAAAAGCACACTAAAATCCTGACAATGTTCACTACGACATCTAAACTAAACAGTCAAGCAGCATAACACTGTAGACAGATCTAATATCATCCCCAAACACTGCATCAAAATTGGGAATTGTGTACTACCACAGTACAGCAACTGGTAACTATCTCAGAAATTAGTGTAAACCAACATAAAAGCACACTAAAATCCTGACAATGTTCACTACAACGTCTAAACTACGCAGTCAAGCAGCATAATACTGTAGCCACTATTATCAAGCCTTGTGTACACTACAGTACAGTGTACAATACAGTACATGGTACAATACAGTACATGGTACAATACAGCACAATATACCACACAGTACACGGGACAGTAAGTGGTAATTATCTCCCTACAGGTGCCAGACATCCGTCTGAAGCCACATAAAAACACAATAAAAGCTGTTTGCTTTGAAGTGAAACCAGCGGCAGCCTAACGCGGCGCAGCGCGGCTGTAGTACGCCACATGTGCGCCGGGGGACGTGCCGTAACGATTTCCTGTCAGGTCGCGTCGGGGAGGAAACTAATCTTGCGTTCCCGCGGGAGGCTGGGAGGTTATTGGCTGGGAGGTGTCGCTATCACGGAGCGACGCTCGCGCGGCGGGCGGAGTGATCGATAGGCTGAACTTGTCAGGCGCGAAGTCAAACTGATTCACTCTAACCGGGGTGATAGGGTAAATATGAGGGCCAGGGGACGCCTGCTGGCACATAGGGCTGTATATAACACGTACATGCATGTACACAGGGCTGTATATAATACATACATGTACACAGGGCTGTATATAACACGTACATGCATGTACACAGGGCTGTATATAATATATACATGTAAACAGGGCTGTATATAACACATACATACACACAGGGCTGGCAGATATACTGCTGGGGACCTACATGTACTGTAGTACATACATGTACATGTGCACAGGGCTGTATATAACATATACATACACACAGGGCTGGCAGATATACTGCTGTGTACCTACATGTACTGTAGTACATACATGCACAAAGGGCTGTATATAACACATACATATACTGTAGTACATACATGTAAACAGGGCTGTATATAATACATAGTATTACATGTACATGTACAGAGCTGTATATAACACATACATGCACACAGGGCTGTATATTTATATACAAAGGGCTGGCACATAGGGCTGTATAAGTACAATATATTACATACAGTCAAACCTGTATTAGCGGCCACCTTTGCATAACGGCCACCTGCCCATAGTGGCCACTTTTTGTCGGTCCCTTGGATTCGTAATGATTAAGAAATAGGCTTAGCGGCCACCTGTCCAAAGTGGCCACGGCCACACGATTTCTGGTCCCGCAGGTACAAAAACACTGCCGATTACGGCCACGCGGACCGCTGATCTATGTTTCGGCACGCGTTCGGCCATATACAGCGGCCCTATCGTCACCCTACGCCGGATTTAAAACCTCTTTGACTTATTTTCAAAACAAAACTTCGTAAACTGGCGCTACCCATACCCGCTGACAAACGAGGTCATATAAGGTCAATAGACGACACCAATATTATGGAGGTAAATTGTGTTAAAGTTACGTTCTAATACACGATCGCTTAGGTTAATTTACAAACATTTCTAAATTAATTGTTACAAAGACAAAATGATATGAACTTCAGACTATGGTAGATTTTATTCTTACATTTATTAAGAGATAAGTCTAAAATGACGTTTTCTTGAGAGTACCACATTAGCATAATGGGCGAATCTGACGTGTGAATGCCAGCGGGAACACACGGACGGCGAAGTATCAAAGGATACAAGACGAAAGATCAAAGAAATATGACGATACCGGTCTCTTCAGACAATATCAACATTTAAAACTTTTTATAGCTTTTGTTTTCTTAATACATATAGTGTAAAAATCATTGCAGTACATGTACAGTACTGTATTATGTGAATAAAGATCAGTGGGTACTAAAACCATGTGTAACTTATTGCTTGTGGTCAATTAATTAGCATATTCTCTATAGTGGCCACCTCTCTATAGTGGCCAATTTTGACCAGTCCCTTGAGTGGCCGCTATAGACAGGTTTGACTGTATATGACTTTATTCGAATTGCAACAGGGACAATACCATGTGGACACTAGGCAGCTAACTAGCTGATATTGTGACCACATACATACATGTATAATACATACAATATACATGTATACACAGGGCTGTATACGTAGTATATATATAGTATGTATCTAAGCAATGGTATATCAGATATATACATATACATCACTGTCTGGTGAGAAGGGTTGGTGGAATGAAGGGATATTACTACATGAGAACTCCTAATGGCAACTGTTGAATGCAGTCTTGTTATTGTTCTTGAGAAACAGTGAACAGAGCATTTGTTGGTGGCTGACGTGGAAGGTTTGGATCAAACTGGTAGGATTTTTGCCGTGGAGTTTTTATAACGAAGACAAAGAATTTACAGTAAATTCACAAATTCATCTGACAGGTGTAGATATAAATTTGTGCAAAGCAGAGTTTTCTGTGAGACGTGTTTCAGGTTAGAATCAGAAGAACCCAGCAGGACAGACATGTGACGGGTCAGACGAACATTAAACTGTTTGGAAATGTTCCTAACACTAGAACCCCACAGCCTGTTGGTTCCTGTACAACTGTTCCTAACACTAGAACCCCACATGAGTGTTCTCATCTGTGAAGCTGAACTGTTGTTACAAAATGAGGCAGAAAATGGGCAGTTAGGAGAGGTCATGACCCCAAGCAGGGGTGACCCACATGTCCAGCAGCGCAGGTCTGGACTGACCAATCTACGTGGGTCCCTAACCCACATGTCCAGCAGGGTGGGAATGACAAGTCTGGGTGGGTCTCTAACCCACATGTCCAGCAGGGCGGGTCTGGACTGACTGGTCTGGGTGGGTCTCTAACCCACATGTCCAGCAGGGCGGGTCTGGACTGACCAGTCTGGGTGGGTCTCTAACCCACATGTCCAGCAGGGCGGATCTGGACTGACCAGTCTGGGTGGGTTTCTAACCCACATGTCCAGCAGGGTGGGTCTCGACTGACCAGTTAGGGAAGCATACATTAGGCCACACTGTCTTAATTTTATGGATGACATCCACATGCATTGATTTTCGCCTGTTCTCCAAAACAAAAACAAAAAAAATGGCCACATATGACCCCATATCAATCAGAATTTCATGCTTACCGGAGGACTAGCCTGTGTTGACACAAGCTCTCGCTGACCAAGTCTCAAGTTTCAGTGACTGTCTGTTGTATATGCCCTTACTGACGGTCGGATCTGTCATACCTTGACTGAAAACCTCCACCAAAATTCAAATACCATTCAATCTCTTCAACTGGACAAAAACAGAGATTTACTTTCGGACATTCTTCAACGTCACTAGAATGAACTGGAAGAAACAAGTCAATACAAGTACTTCAAAACTGTCTTACGGATGTGACTGTGACTGACATGTCTGCCTGTATAGCGGACTTGTTGGCTGTTCTAGGGGTGATCTGTTCCCATAACCTCCAACCTCCCCATACACAACCCAAATATTCTTGTTAATTGTTGGTACATTACCCCAAACTTCCCCATACATAGCCCCACATTACAGTTAATTGTTGGTACATTACCCCAAACTTCCCCATACATAGCCCCACATTACAGTTAATTGTTGGTACATTACCCCAAACCCCCCCATACATAGCCCCACATTACAGTTAATTGTTGGTACATTACCCCACACATAACCACACGTCACCCTGGCACACGTGTAATGTACACCACATAAAGCCCATGTTATCGCCCCTCTGGTATTCACAACCGTAAGTTTTCCAATTACACCTAATTAACCCTGGCCCATTCCCGCGTCCCTACCAGGACTTAATGTCGGGATATTTACACTTCTATGGAAACTGTGATGGGGGTTTTATGACTCCGTCAAAATTACTTTTTCTGGCTGTCAAACAAGCCGAGAAATTGACTCTGAAACAAAAGGCAGAATTTATGGATGCTTTTTCACCAACAGTGGAATGTTTTCCCAACTATTGCTGAAAATCAACTCAAACACATTCGATACGTCACTTTGCCATCACCGGACTGGCATTATACAGGAAGTAATTAGACTATAATTGACTAATTGCCTGATGTGTTTCTGCTAAAGCTACAAACAGATCTACATGTACACAGGAGGCTGGAATTGCAGCAGTATTTCCTGGTTAACTCCAGACAGCTTTACGCCTCCTTTGTTCCTTGTAAGAGTAATAGGAAAAAATGGAATCAATTTTTCTTGGCTTACTGGACAGATAGATGCTCTGAGCACAGAAACACTGAAACAGAAATACAGAAGTTTGACTTCCAAAACCAAACCGCACACTAACACACTGCTGGTAGAATGACACTCATCCTACTAATATACATTACCCATGGGAATTGGACAGTAAGTAAGGGAAAAGGTTTGTCAAAGCTTGGCTAATTACAATCATTTAATATCAAGTAAAAACTGATAATATGATGGATGAAGGAGAATTCTTTGTACACAACCAGTGGGTACTTACATAGCTTACGTTTCGATGTCTCTCAGACACCTTCGTCAGAGCTTCTAACTGGAGTTCTGCTTCTCACCGCTATATGTAGCCGATGTAGGTGGCGCTTTTGCTTTTGTTTTCTCACCGCAAAAGCGCCACCTACATCGGCTACATATAGCGGTGAGAAGCAGAACTCCAGTTAGAAGCTCTGACGAAGGTGTCTGAGAGACATCGAAACGTAAGCTATGTAAGTACCCACTGGTTGTGTACAAAGAATTCTCCTTCATCCTATATTCTATCAACCTGATGAAACTATTTTCGGTGATAATATGATGCGAATTTCATGTAAGGGAGTATTCAGGTCTGTCTCAGTGCAAAAATTCCTGCATTCATCTTCTCCACTAGAATTCCTCCGAGCAGCAAAAAAAAATGTGAATGCTGGTGACAGCTTGCATATGCTTATACTTAAAGCTTCAAGCCAACATACCAACACATATGTGTATACATTTATATACATTTGTTATTTTGTATCATTTGCATCTGGACTCCAGGAAGAGTAGTGATTTGCTAATGGAGATCAAAATAAACCAAACCAAACCAAACACACAGATATATGTAGCCCAATTTTCCCAAACAACATCCATTCCCACCAACAACAGTTGGACATGAGTAAGACACAAAGCTGTCGATTCCGCCCTGATGACAAATCTCCCATGGAAACACGTCGCACCAAACAGGGCGACTGACACGATGGTACCACATGATTAATGACAGGGGCAGGTAAATCAATGGTGGGACTTGCCGGTTCCTTAAGGGCCTGGGCAGACTACAGGAGACATATTTACTGTGGTGTAAATGAGCAGGCAGGGGACAAGTCTTCATTTGTCACCTGTGAGTGGCCAGGAGTATCAGAGAAGGGCTCTGCTGATGGTGGTAGGGACTGGCACATGGGGAGGTTTCCAGCATAGGATGGTGGAATACAAACATACAAACTTGAGAGGTTGTCGCTACAGACAGAGAGTAAACTGGTTATACCATACTTAATCTATAGTCAAGAGACTTGGTTAAAGGTCCGCTATGTGATTGAGTGAGTGAGTGAGAGAGTGTTTCTGTGCATGTGAGTGAGTGAGCGATTGTGTGAGTGAGTGAGCGATTGAGCAACTATTAGAGTGTGAGAAAGTGAGTGAATCTAAGGCAGAAATATCAGTGATTGTGAGGGGTCTGACAAGTGACTGTGTGTACATGTATAAGTGAGTGAGCATGTGTGTGAATGTGAGTGAGTGAGTGAGTGAGGAGGGAAGAGTGAGTGAGTGAGTGAGTGAGTGAGTGAGTGAGTGAGTGAGTGAGTGAGTGAGCGAGTGAGTGAGAGAACCTACCAAAGACTTGGTGAAGGGTTCATTGTGAGCAAGTGAATGAATGAATGAATGAATGAATGAATGAATGAATGAATGAATGAATGAATGAAGTTGAGAGAAGCTGAACCTACCAGAGACTTTGTGAAGGGTCTGACGAGCAGGAAGAGCAGCCTGTATCCCCACCAGTTCCTGGCCAGGTTAGTGGACATCATGTTCCCCGGGTGCAGGGCGTTAGTGGTCACTCCCCGCCTGGACAGCCGCCGGTGCAGCTCCTGGTACCACAGCAGGCATGAATGATCGATCCCCAACTTTCTAACTCACACAAACTCTCAAGTCTCTTGTACATAACCATAATAAAAATATGCAGTTCCAGTTATCTGTATCTGTATCTATATAGCCAGTATAACCACCCTTGGGCGTAACACACCAGCTTCTGTATCTGTGTCTATATAGCCGGTATAACCACCCTTCGGCATACACCAGCTTCTGTATCTGTATCTATATAGCCAGTATAACCACCCTTGGGCGTAACACACCAGCTTCGCGGGCACGTGGCACAGCAGCAGCTGGTTCTATCACACTGAACGACCCGTCACACCTAACCTTTGCACATCTATCTGCAAGTGTTCTTTAAATCCGGAGAATGAAGGAAGAAGAAGGCCCGAGCAACCCTAGCCGAGAAAATAGAACCCCTACCTATGAACCCTACATATTTCAGGACGGCACTCAGAAATATTTATTTCCCTATAGTATACTCCTGACCATTTGTAACGTGGTGGCAGACCTGATACTGAACCACTGCCAGGATCAATGGGGATATACTATGAAGGTTAAGGTCATTTCTGTTGTTGGAGTGTTTACATTAAATCCTGATCGAGCATTGACTAATTTACAATGGTTGAACAAAAGTTACAATGTTAATGATATAAACTCTGCCCATTCAGATGAAGCCTAACAAGTGCATAACAGGGCTCAAAATACCACCTGCATATGTAGGTTAGTGCAGGTAAAATTAGAGCCTAAACTGCACAGGTCCATGTCCAGGGTGTATATCATGCATTGTACTATGATGTGGGGGTATGTGGATTTTTACTAGCTTTATTGACTGGTACCACCTATGAAGTATACAAGAAATAATAGCAATGGTTTCTGAATAGTTTTTAGTATGATCCATGCTTCCTAAATTATGAGTGGTGCATGTAAAATTTGTCTGGTGCAGGTAATTTCCAATGTTATCTGCACCAATGCAGGTGTGCAGAAAAAAGTATTTCGAGCCCTGGCAAGAAGAAACAGAGCGTCTAGAAGGACATGAAGCCTGAAAATCTGATGAACTCCAGTATACTGAGACCTGTGTACTGACCTGTGAGAAGAGCACGTTGCAGAGTTTGGACCTGTTGTACTGCTCCATGGGCCAGACTCTGTCGTTGGAGGGGGAGAGCCACTCCTCCGTCAGGGGGAGGCCTTTCAGCTCCACAAATCTGTACAACAGGGGGGGGGGGTGTTAGGGGGTTGTACTAGCAGGGAAGGGGGGCTTTCAGCTCCACAAACCTGCACAACAGCGAGGGTGTGTGCTAGGGGGGTGTACTGGCAGTTCATCTTTACAAATTTGTACAACAGGGGGAAGATATTAAAGCTTTTAGCTCCACAAAAGCTGACAACAGGGGAAGGGTGGTGTTGGGTTCAACTACACAAAACCATGCAACAGGCGGGGAGGTGTTAGAGTGTGTACAGGGGGCCTTTCAACTTTACAAATCTGTACAACAAGGGGAAGATGTCAAAGCTTTTAGCTCCACAAACCCTGACAACTGGGGAAGGGTGGTGTTGGGTTCAACTACACAAAATCATGCAACAGGCGGGGAGGTGTTAGAGTGTGTACAGGGGGCCTTTCAACTTTACAAATCTGTACAACAGGGGGAAGATGTCAAAGCTTTTAGCTTCACAAAAGCTGACAACAAGGGAGGTGGGTGTTTAGGGGGTGGCTTTCAACTACACAGCCTTTTCATTGGACAACCCTGTACACATAAGAGGGAGCTGCAGCTCTAATCTGTGGGAGGGGGGCAACCATGACCTTGGCACATGACCTTGGCAGGAACATACTAACTAAACATTACAAAACACACAGAACAGCAGGAACTGTAGGTCCTGAAAAGGCTGAACATGCAGGATATATATATGCTACTATAAAATTAAATGTCTTTATACTATGAAGGGACTTCTTAAGTCTTAAGGAGATAACTTGACACTTGGAGTGACTTGATAGTTGAGGGCTAACCTGTGAGATTCTGAAGTGACGACCACGACCCTGGCAGGTGCAGACTTCACCAGGATGTCTTCAAGGAGTTGGGTCAGGTAGAACTGGCCCAGGTGGTTCACCTGTATAACAAACAACAAACAGGTGAGTCAGATAGAACTGGCTCAGGTGGTTCACCTGCAGAATGATAAATAATCAGTGTTTTGTGTGTGTGTGAGAGAGAGAGTGTCTGTGTGAGTGTGTGTTCTGTGTGTGGTGGGTATGTGTGTTCTGTGTGTGTGTTCTGTGTGTGTTCTGTATGTGTTCTGTGTGTGTGTGTGTGCTGTACGTGTTATGTGTGCGTGTGTGTTCTGTAAGTGTTATGTGTATATCTATGTGTGTGTGTGTGGGGGGGTGTTATGTGTGTGTTATGTGTGTGTGTTTTGTGTGCTTGTGTGTCACTGACACAACTGTTTCTAAAGGCCCTTGAATTTCTTAATCATGTTACATTTTATGTACTGCCTTACATGCAGGCTAGAGGTTTCAGCATCATGTTTTACCTTGCTGATGACAGGGACTCTGGGTTGATACTTACCTGGAAGATGCTCTCCAGCCCATCTTCTGTCAGTTGCCATGGCAACCCGAACAGCCCTGCATTCAGGATGAGGATGTGTAGTGGTCTGGAGGGGAGGGGACACAAAGTTGTCATGAACATGTTGGGATCCATACAAACATCTGGAGTTATGTTGGTTCCCACTACAGACACAAGAAGGAACTTTGTTGTGTGAAATAAAACTGTACAGTGATGAGTGGATGTACACATGCTGCAGATTTGACTAGATATGATAGGGGGCATTCATGTACAGCTCTAAAATTTGTCCTACTCATACTCAATTCTTTGACAAATTCACAGATTTATTTAGGAACAAACTACATAACAAATTGCATTATACTGCTATGAATGCCCAACATTGCTGGAATATTTTGAAGCTATTCCAACAAGCAGTTACTGAAGCAACTGGACATGATTTTGGAAACCGTCAAATGTTTCAGGTAGCATTCACTACCTCTGGTCAGAGACATCCTTTTAAGCTATTGCTAAAAAGATATGAAATTTGTAATAAAAGAACCAACTTCATGCAAAACGTCTAATTCTTGACATTAACAACAGCCAAAAACACAAACAAATGCAGAAGCATACAGCTGTTAAGAACAAAACAACAGAAAAATGGAGTCAATACATGGATGTGAACAATATGCCCAAGTTAGGCTATTGTGATGAGAAAATGCAGTTCTTGATAATTCAGCTAGAGGGCGTGCATGATAAGGGCAGGTGATGCAGAACTCACAGTTCCCTGAGCCTAAAGTTGTCTGCAAACTGCTTCACACTCCGGAGTGAGGCGAGGTCCAGCTGGAGCACATCCACCTGCACCGAGGCCTGGGGACGGAGACGGGCGTTAGTACGAAAGTGAAAGTGATATTGATCCTGTTTAGCTCACTGAAGAGCTGTTCTTCCACAGGTCCTGACAGAGAAGACAAATATTTACAGGTTCATTGTACCATGGAAAGCTCTTTCTGACAAGCACAATGAACAATGGACCAGGGCTTAACTTCCTGTCATAAGAAATGCAACTCTTTTTTTTCAGTAGCGTGCATGTCGGGTAAGTAACAATAGCAGGGATCAAACTTACAGCTTCTAGTTCAAGAGGCAGGGCCACTAACCACTGTACGCTACCAATCCTAGTATGCACACGCTATCATGTACATCCTTAACATCCACCCACAGTACTGAACAACCTTTAGAGATCCAACATCTGATGGGAGCTTTGTGGCACCCAGAGTTCAGAGTTCAGCACCAGGGACAGGTTTCCTGACTTGGACAACACAATCCTCAATTATGAGCTATATCTTGATACAACTTATTATTTACAGTACTTTTACTTCTTCTGATTTCTACTTGTGAATACAACTACATCACTATACTTCCCTGCGTCCTACAACAACACAACAGACAATACTCCTCATAATCTATCTTGACTATCCACCATACACTAACTTACAGGTGCACCAAACTTTATTTCATAGGTAACATCCTCTGTAGACTTGAAATCTGCAGGGAGATTTGTGAAACTGCGAGTTCAGCACCAAGGACAGGTATCCTTAGATTTCATTTTATTTGACTTTCATCACCTCACACAGCACTTAATACTCACCGGCAGCCGGCAATTGGCAGAAAAGGTTTTCTAGATGGCATGCAAAAATATAAACGAGAAATACACAACAGAGCAAATGTTACTTTATGGATATATCTTCATGGATTCATGGCGATTATAATACATTTGTATATTTCATCTTTTGTAGTACTTCAGCTTGTTTCAGAGTGTAGACCAGGGTGAAAACAGCAGGAAGGCAACAACAGGACTTCTGTGGCAAAACGATCTTCATTCTACTGGTGACATGCTTCACAGAACCAAAATCTGTTATGAGGTGTTTGGAGCCACGAATTCAGCACCAAGGAAAGGTGCCACCCGGGTTCACACCTTGCACACCTGTAGTTTCAGTGCCCCTTGTGTGTGGGATGGCCTGTAAACCATATCCCCCTGACTTCAGCAAAGGTCACAGGACCACGCAGTTCTTACTGACCAACTCTACAGTGCAACCATCACCGAATCACTCCCGAGACAAGTGTAGTTACAGTGTCGAGATATTTAGCACCAAGAACAGGTGCCACCAATTTCCATTAGATTGTATTGATGGATTTACAGTCTTTCTAAACTATGTGTTACACCTGACCAAGCTAATGTGGGTGTGTGGGTAGATGTGCTTGCCTACTGCTCCCATGGTTAAGTCTGGGCACATATTAAATCTCACCCTACATTCAGCACCAAGGACAGGTCCCACCAACACCAATTTCATACCAGGTGTTCTTAAACTATATGTTACACATCACCTTACCTGTTGGTCAGATGTTATTGCCTACTGCTCCCTTGGTTAAGTGATGCACCAATGACAGGTACTACCCACACCAGTTTCATACCATGTGTTTGTCTTGGCATATAGCTTTCCTAAACTACATGTTGCACATGACCATTCCTGTTGGTCAGATGTTATTGCTTTCTTCTTGCTTATTAACTGTGGGTCCTTTTAATGTTAACCCAGAATTCAACAGCAAGGACAGGTCCCACCAACACCGATTTCATACCATGTGTTTGTCTTATTTAGGCATTCATCTACTGTCTTCCTAAACTAAGTGTTACACATCACCATCCCTGTTGGTCAGATATTATTGGTTAACTGTTGGTCCTTTTATTGGTCACTCAAAATTGAGCACCAAGGACAGGTGGTAGCAAAATCCATTTGAGCTCATGTGTTTGCCTCAGCATGTTTACTGCCACTTTAAACTACGTTGCACCTGGATCGTCCTGCCGGTTAGGTGTGGGCATCTGCTCACCCAAAATTCAGCACTAAGGACAGGCCCCACCAGCTCCACATTTCCAACATATACACAAGGCTGTCTCCAGGACCCGTCCCTAAATTCCGGGATGGAAGTTTGCTTCTTGGGACGGACAAAATGTCAACCTATCTATACAGAAAATCTGAACTATGGCATGACACTGAAGAAAACATACTTCCAATAAGTTTAAAATGAAATTGGCTTCCAAACAATGAGTAGGACAGAAAAAAAAATGAAAGCCGGACACAGCCCTGCCTACAAATTACCCAAACTGACAGAACCACAGTGATACACCCCCCTAACCCCTCTCTCCCAGTGGTACTGACCCGCTCTGCCCGGATGACCTTGACAGCCTGGTTGCCCTTGTGTAGATCGCGGCAGGCGAGGATCACGTGGGCTCCGTGGAGCGCCAGCGAACGGGCGGTCTCAAACCCTGGAAATACATATCACACAACCCTGTTAACTAACACACAGTCACTACAGACACCACACATC
This sequence comes from Branchiostoma floridae x Branchiostoma belcheri, assembly GCA_019207045.1. Lineage (NCBI taxonomy): Eukaryota > Metazoa > Chordata > Leptocardii > Amphioxiformes > Branchiostomatidae > Branchiostoma > Branchiostoma floridae x Branchiostoma belcheri. The sequence continues at coordinate 772,275 of CM033028.1, forward strand.
ACTGTGGCTCCGAGGAGCTCGAACCCTGGGGAAAACACACACATTACAGCCAACGAGCAGGCCGTCTCAAACCCTGGGGAAAACATTATTACACAACATTGTTAACTAACACACAGTCACTGCAGACACACACATCACTGTGGAGCGCCAGCGAGAGGGTCGACTCAAACTCTGGAAATATATTGATGCCAGCGAGCAGGTCGACTCAAACTCTGGAAATATATTGATGCCAGCGAGCAGGTCGACTCAAACTCTGGAAATATATTGATGCCAGCGAGCAGGTCGACTCAAACTCTGGAAATATATTGATGCCAGCGAGCAGGTCGACTCAAACTCTGGAAATATATTGATGCACAATTGTAGCAAGACAAAGGACAAGCCAAAAGCATGCTGTTTGCAATGTCAGCAAAATTAATTGATCATCAAGCAACAATTTGAAATGTAGGACTTTCTTCCTCACCTATGCCACAGTTGGCGCCCGTTACCATGGCAACGCGTCCGGACAGGTCGCGACCCTGCAGCACCTGCAGCGCGGTGCTGTGTCCGTCGAACCGCTGGCGCCACTCTTTGTCCTCGGGCACAGCGAAGGCGAGCCGCGGGTCCGTGTACGTGGTTATCCTGGTCACATGGCTACAGAGGCAGGGAGAATTACACACAAATATCAGCCATTACAAAACACACAGTGCAGTCAGACAGTTGGAAACTTGCTAAGGCTAATCTTTATGCTTCCAACCTGCAGTTGTAAGGGGATTTATACTGTCTTCAAATGGTGAAGTTTTTACAAACATCCTGCTTCTGTGGCTGCAGAGGCAGGAGGAGGACAGGAAATGGTGATAAGTTGAACATCTGGAGTACAGTACATGTAATTACAATATCTTTTATCTAACAGCAATTATGGAAAAAATATATAACATGGCACCTTAGTTTCTTCTGCAGTATCAACAAGATTGAGGTCTACAGTTTAGAAGGTATACCTGATGAGTTGTAGTACCTTGAGGTAACACAGATGTCAGTTATTATGATAAAACATAACTCCATATCTAACATGGAGCACAAGTTTGGGAGTCACCTCACAAGTGTTGGCCTGTTACTCTTATGAATGAAGCAGACCTGGTGTCAGAAGTGGTGACTTACAGCTGGCCACATCTGCTATTACAACATTGTATTTTGACCATATGGTAACAGTTGAGAGGAAGCCACACTTACTCCACATAGTAAATCCTGCCCTCGTCATCTGTGCACTGTTCCCAGCCATACGGCAGCTCTGTGGAGACACACCAGTTCATGAATATAACCACGCAAAACTCTGTACGTTCTACACATCAAAGGCAATGGGAGAGCTGTACCAGTCATTGAAACAGCAAGCCAACGTGTAAATAATTTACAAACATGTCATTTGAACAGCATACGTTTTTGCTTGCATCTCATGAATACAAAACCGCATGACACACGAGTAACTTATATTATAAGCTGCAAAATACCAACTTGATAAGTTTGATTGATCCTCTTATTGTAAGTGTGGTGGGTTCTTTAACTTGCTTGAGGATCAGGACAAACATGGGACAACAAATGTAACATCCCGTCCAGGAGAATGCAAAGAGTATTTAGCAACATGAGCCTGGATTTCAGGCCTGGACCTGGCTAGACCAAGTACACTGGCTAGACATAGTCAGTCACAAATCTTTCGGTTTTGTTTTTTTGCACCTTCACTTCATTTTTTATTTTTCGTTATCACGCCACCGGCCGCATGGACCTGCACCTTCCCTGAGTGAGATGCCCTCACAGAGGGCTTTGCTCCGTATCAGTTTGAGATTTACACTACTGTACTGAAGATTGCACACAGGTTTAAGTCTTTTCACTGATCTAATTCCGCACATGCAAGTCAAAGGTGACGGCTCTGCCCTGCATGTCTGCATCTCTACTCACCGCCCAGGACCCGTTTCCTCTTCCCACTGGAGGGGTGCACCCACTGGGTGGTCTTCTCTCTGTGACTGAGGAGGTGGTGGGGGGGCGAGGGTGGGGGACAAGAAAGTCTGGTTAGTACAGAAGTCAGTATACAGATACAGATACAGAGGATACAGTATGGAGCCGTGGAAAACAAGCAGGTTCAACTTATGGAAGATTGTTTATTGTAGACGCGTCTAGGCTGCAGTAGGCATCATTTTAGAACCAGAAACTTGACTATCAGGCAACCAGCATAAGTTACTTCGGAGGTGCACGGTAGCCTGGTATCCTGCCGTATTGTAGCTCAAGTCTCTTCTGTCCTCTCCGCAAAGAGGACATAGGAGACTCCGGAGCTAATAAACAATACGGCTGGATACCAGGTTATCTGGTGCAAGGTTCAAAGCCTGTACGTTGGAGGGGAGGGCCTTTTCCTTACATGCCCTTGAAACAAACAACACTAAGAATTGCCTTACTTTGCGTAATACACCCTGCCGTCTGTGGTGACCCTCTCCTCCCAGCCTGGAGGCAGCTCGTCCTCCGAGTCCGTGTCGAAAATACCCTCCACAGACGCCATTTGTGTTCTAAAATGGCCGGGGCTATAATGCAAATAGGGGTATTAGGATAATATAGTTTTAAATCTATAGTATTAAAAAAATTAAAGTAATTATTATTCATAGCACATAAATAATATTAAATATTAGTGGTATTTCTTGTATCACAAATATTTTGAATGAATATGTTAGGGAAAAATAAACGCTTTGAAAAGTATATCTCTCCTCTGTTATAAATGGTAAGGTCCATCACAACTTCCGGTTCCCAGTGTTGTGAAGAGAAAATGTCTGCGGAAGCTCGGCCCGACCAGCCGCGGGTCCGCCCCGTCCCCAAGGCGATCAAGTACCTGTTCGGGCTGGGGCTGGGGGCCAGGGCCGTGCTCATGTCGTCTCACCTGGCGGGCTGGCTACAGGACCGGCTGGAACTCGCCTCACCTGTAACGTCATGGACACGCAGTGAGTGGGGAGGGGGGCGGAGTGAGGGGTAGTGCTGGAGGGGTGGGTCTGGGGGCCAAGGGCCGTGCTCATGTCATCTCACCTGGCGGGGTGGCTACAGGACCGGCTGGAACTCGCCTCATCTGTAACGTCATGGACACGCAGTGAGTGGGGAGGGGGGCGGAGTGAGGGGGGGGGGTAGGGGGACTGTGTGAGGGGGTAGGGCTGGGGGTAGGGCTGGGGCTGGGGGCCAGGGCCGTGCTGATGTCGTCTCACCTGTCGGGGTGGCTACAGGACCGGCTGGAACTGGCCTCACCTGTAACATCATGGACTCGCAGTGAGTGGGGAGGGGGCGGAGTAACGGGGTTAGTGGGAGGGGGTAGGGCTGGGTTGGTGGGTAGGGCTGGGTTGGTGGGTAGGGCTGGGTTGGTGGGGAGGGCTGGGTCTAATGTCCTTCCCACAGGCGGGCTGGCTCCAGATCGGCTGGAACTGGCCTTGCCGGTAATATCATGGATACGGTTTGAGTGTGTGTTGGGGTGGTGGGGGTGGTGGTAACGTTAGAGTCTGAAACTTTATTTATTCATGAGAAGCTCAAATCGACTTGCAGGCCGCTTTTCATTGAGGTCATGAGTGAGGTAAGAGTAATATAAAATACATGTGTTATAACAGATAAAACATAAGCAGTAAGTTATCCCTAATGATGTCCTTGTTCATTGTTTCCATTCCCCAGTGACTGAAGGCCTGAGTCTGCTGGACCACGGGATCTCGCCTTACGAAGGGGACATGTTCCACGAGGTAGGTATGGATCATGACTAGTTGTATTACACTATGTGTACTGTACTTCCATCACTTCCTGAGCCCCTGTCCCTACCACACTTTTATTACCTTACAGACTTTACTAATTACGACTTCCCCTGTTTCCTGCTGCAGACTCCGCTGGTGCTGATGCTGTTCTACTGTCTCAACAAGATCTGGAGCGGACTCATCCCCATCTTCTTCCTGGTCAGTTGAGTTTACAGTTTTTATAGATCAATCAATCAGTCAGTCAGTCATCCAGTTAGCAGAGTTTACATTTTTTATAAATCAATCACTCAATCAATCCTTATTGCGCAACAATTGTAATGGGTACAATGTATGGCAAGTTTTACAGTAGTACATTTACAGAACATCAAGACTAATATCTACATACAACAACGTATAACAATAGTAAAGAGTGTGAAAGGGTGTTTAGGTGCTGATGACTTCAGAAGAACTCTGATTACTACCTTTGTGCCCAGGGCAGGTAGTTCCCCATACTCCAGTCAAATATCGCTTTCCAGGCAGCACAGTCACTAGCAATACTGAAGAGAAAGTTCTGGATAGCAATTATCCACCTAGCGGTCACCAGGAAACAGAGGTCGTGGTAGACGGCAGAAGGAGTGTGTCAGTGTGCAAAATACCCACTTGCACACTTGCACATTGCAACCACTTTTTACTTGGTGCAACTTACTTCTAACCTCAGGTTGCACAGGGTGCAACTTAGATTTTGAGCCTCAGAACTCGATTTTGTTGTCAATTTACTTGGAAGAAAAAACTGGACTGAGGCAGCTCCGTTTCATATCAGCCAAACATGTCTATAATGTATGTATGTACTAGTGAATTGTAGGTGGTGCAACTTGAAATTCAGTTGTGCAACTTATTTTTGCCGCAGACCACACTGTGCAACCTGGCTCAGTAAAGTATTTTGTACACTGTGTGTATAGTGGGCATCAAAGTGTGCAGCCTTGCCAGTTTGAACCTGCAGGACAGAACAACTTGGAAGCGCGGTGTGAAGACTAGCTGACGGCTGCCTACCTGTTTCAGGGACCCCAGCAGCAGTATAATCAAATACATTTACTAGATAGTACTAATATGGGTCAGGTATCTTTGGGTATAACTTATCCACGGAGCACCTGTATCAGCTCGTCGTTGTTTCGTGTTTATTTGTTATTGTTTGTATTTGTTCCAGCTGGTGGACTGTATAACGGCCTGTCTGCTGCACGAGGTCGGCTCGAACGTCTGCAGACACCTGGTGAGTTCAGATGTGCAACTGAGACGTCTTGTGTGACCTTCAGAAGACTTTTATCATTTATAGTATAGTTTGACATTGAAAAATGGTAAGACAACGTTTGAGTTTATTCAGATCCACAGTTAGCATGATGATATACACTGTTGCATATCTTGACAGTTAGAGGGGTGACGTTAGTGTCCAAAAACTTGTGAATGTCAATCTTTGCTGAGAAGTGTAGTGTGACCTTGACCTTGACCCCTGCCCCCCTCCCCAGCTGGAGAAACAGGGCAGACATGTGAAGACCTACTCCACAGACTCCATGTCGCTGCTGCTGACGGGGAAACAGCTGAACAGTGTTCCCAGGCTCATGATGGGCACGTGAGTCTACTTTCCTTCTTCACTCACCTTTACTGACATGACACAAACACTGAGCTAACACTTATCAACAGTCATGTTAAGGAGGCACAATAATGAATGGCTGCTTTACTGTAGCTAGGTAAGTGTCACTGGATGGATGACTGAACTGAAACTGAACTGAACTACTATAAGAACATCTGTGTATATAATCACCGTGAATACAGTATTGTAATTCTCATAATTCGAAATGCTAGGAAATTGGCAAGAGGAATCCTTGAATAGACCTGGCATTATCAATGCTCAGGCACAAGCACAGTTAGTCTGTGTGAAGGTTTTCATTTGTGAACATCTGTCTGCATCTGGAAGTGCATTATAGTTCACACTGTACAGTATTGTGTAGTTATTATTGTAGTGTGTATATCATCATCATAGTAGTGTATACAGGTAACAGACTCCTCCCTGTCCCTGCCCCAGGTACCTGTGTAACCCGCTGACCATCGCCTCCTGTGCAGCCTTCTCCACCACAGGTGTGCACAACCTGGCCATCTCCGCAGCTCTGCTGGGGGCCGTCAAAGGTAAGGAACTGTAGTCTGGAACTGCAGGCTTGTTAGGGCTGTCAAAGGTGCGTAACTGTAGTCTGGAACTGCAGCCTTGTTAGGGCCGTCAAAGGTGCGTAACTGTAGTCTGGAACTGCAGCCTTGTTAGGGCTGTCAAAGGTACGTAACCGTAGTCTGGAACTGCAGGCTTGTTAGGGCTGTCAAAGGTAAGGAACTGTAGTCTGGAACTGCAGGCTTGTAGGGTGCAGCCTTCTCCACCACAGGTGTGCACAACCTGGCCATCGCTGCCGCTCTGCTGGGGGCCGTCAAAGGTGCGTAACTGTAGTCTGGAACTGCAGGCTTGTTAGGGCCGTCAAAGGTACGTAACCGTAGTCTGGAACTGCAGCCTTGTAGGGCCGTCAAAGGTGCGTAACTGTAGTCTGGAACTGCAGGCTTGTTAGGGTTCTCCACCACAGGTCTGCACAACCTGGCCATCGTTACCGCTCTGCTGGGGGCCGTCAAAGGTACGTAACTGTAGTCTGGAACTGCAGGCTTGTTAGGGTTCTCCACCACAGGTCTGCACAACCTGGCCATCGCTGCTGCTCTGCTGGGGGCCGTCAAAGGTGCGTAACTGTAGTCTGGAACTGCAGGCTTGTTAGGGCCGTCAAAGGTAAGGAACTGTAGTCTGGAACTGCAGGCTTGTTAGGACCGTCAAAGGTACGTAACTGTAGTCTGGAACTGCAGGCTTGTTAGGGCAGTGAGAGGTGTAGTATACTACGCTGGATTCATTAGTACTCATAGCAACTATCTTAAAACATGAAGCCTCAGATCTCTCCATCATTTCAATTGTAGGCCTGTTTTTATCACTACCGTGATGTTGACACCTTTTTCCTGCAGGAAAGCGACTGGTGGCCACCCTCGCCACAGCTGTGGCCTCGTACCAGTGTGTCTATCCAGAAATCTTCATCATTCCCGTGGCCATGTACATCGCACAGGTACGCACCCTATATCATCCCTGTAGCCATGTACATTGCACAGGTGTGTACCCTATATCATCCCTGTAGCCATGTACATCGCACAGGTGTGTACCCTATATCATCCCTGTAGCCATGTACATCGCACAGGTGTGTACCCTATATCATCCCTGTAGCCATGTACATTGCACAGGTGTGTACCCTATATCATCCCTGTAGCCATGTACATCGCACAGGTGTGTACCCTATATCATCCCTGTAGCCATGTACATCGCACAGGTGTGTACCCTATATCATTCCTGTAGCCATGTACATCGCACAGGTACGTAATGTTATATCCTATATCATCCCTGTAGCCATGTACATCGCACAGGTGTGTACCCTATATCATCCCTGTAGCCATGTACATTGCACAGGTGCGTACCCTATATCATCCCTGTAGCCATGTACATCGCACAGGTGTGTACCCTATACCCTATATCATTCCTGTAGCCATGTACATCGCACAGGTGTGTACCCTATACCCTATATCATTCCTGTAGCCATGTACATCGCACAGGTGTGTACCCTATATCCTATATCATCCCTGTAGCCATGTACATCGCACAGGTACGTACCCTATATCCTATATCATTCCTGTAGCCATGTACATCGCACAGGTACGTAACATTATATCCTATATTATTCCTGTAGCCATGTACATCGCACAGGTACGTAACATTATCATGTATGTGCTTTGAGTGGGTTTTTCTGTCGAAGAAACATGCAATGTAAAGTACCGTAAGCAACAGAACTTCTCAAATATAGATGTTCGTACAACTGACATTTTATATTTAGAGGCTAAACCATACAATGTACGAGCTGATGTCATCCGCAGAATTATATTTGTGACTAATGCAGAAAACTGATGCAACCGCTGTTGTCTTAGATGTTTAGTAACACTTTTCCCACACAGCATCATCAACATTATTTTGTAGCTGAGGGCATTGCTAATCTTAGCATCTTTCACCAACTATACTAATGTCACACCTTGTGTTTTCAGCTAGAACAGGGCAGTCGGTTCTCCTTCAGGGATACGGACAGTCGCCTGTCCATGCTGCAGACAGCAGGCAGCCACTTCGCTTGGCTGGGCTTCCTGTGGGGCCTGTCGTACCTGCCGTTTGGGTCCATGGAGTGGCTGTACTCCACAAGGGGGTTTGTGTAAGTAATTGCTGATACAAACCCAGTGACATTAAAGAGTCTTCCCACGGTAGAAGTATTTGATTTGATACAAGCTCCCTCTAACATCTACTCTCTTTGCCGTCTTTTAAGATGTCAATGTTGTAGGGTACTGTCCTGTACATGTCTATCTCTGGGGTGCCTTTACAAAAGCTACCTTCCTCAGGACCTCTGGAAGCTGAGAAGTGTTACAAACTATCCTGGTCACCACCGTATCTTCTTCTGAAGGAACCACGACCGGTTGTCTTGTGTCACCTTCAGTCCTCTGTCTGTACTGAGCTTTGTCTTTCTCTGCTCTTCTGTCTCCAGCCGCTTCTTAGAGACAGCCTGTCTTCAAAATGTTCACCACTTAGTCTTATCTTTTCCTTCAAGATACCTTAAGTAGTCTTCAGCAGTGCTGCCTTAAAGTCTTTCACACCTTTACATTCTTGAAATGTCATCTTGTGAAGATCTTCAACACCTTGTGCCTGTGTGTGTAGAAGGAACACCAGAACTATGAGGAAGACTGTCTCACGTATTCTCTCTTCCTTACCTGTGTGTCTGTAAGAAACAGTAGCTGAAGCGTAAGGAAGACTACCTCACCTGTCCTTTCTGCCTTATGTTCTTACCTGTATGTCTAGAAAGAACAGCAGCTGCACCCTGATGAAGACTACATCACCTCTGTCCTGCACACCTTGCTGTCCTACGCCCTCTGGCTGTCCTTTCTGCTGTTCCTGTCCTTCCTCTGTTTCCTGTCCTGGGATTTCCTCTCCGCCACTGTGGGGTTTGTGTGAGTGTCTAGTCTCTGTGGGGTTTGTGTGAGTGTCTAGTCTCTGTTTGGGTACTGTGGGGTTTGTGTGAGTGTCTAGTCTCTGTTTGGGTACTGTGGGATTTGTGTGAGTGTCTCATCTCTGTTTGGGTACTGTGGGGTTTGTGTGAGTGTCTAGTCTCTGTTTGGGTACTGTGGGGTTTGTGTGAGTGTCTCATCTCTGTTTGGGTACTGTGGGGTTTGTGTGAGTGTCTAGTCTCTGTTTGGGTACTGTGGGGTTTGTGTGAGTGTCTAGTCTCTGTTTGGGTACTGTTGGGTTTGTGTGAGTGTCTAGTCTCTGTTTGGGTACTGTGGGGTTTGTGTGAGTGTCTAGTCTCTGTTTGGGTACTGTGGGGTTTGTGTGAGTGTCTCGTCTCTGTTTGGGTACTGTGGGGTTTGTGTGAGTGTCTAGTCTCTGTTTGGGTACTGTTGGGTTTGTGTGAGTGTCTAGTCTCTGTTTGGGTACTGTGGGGTTTGTGTGAGTGTCTCGTCTCTGTTTGGGTACTGTTGGGTTTGTGTGAGTGTCTCGTCTCTGTTTGGGCACTGTGGGGTTTGTGTGAGTGTCTCATCTCTGTTTGGGTACTGTGGGGTTTGTGTGAGTGTCTCGTCTCTGTTTGGGTACTGTGGGGTTTGTGTGAGTGTCTCGTCTCTGTTTGGGTACTGTGGGGTTTGTGTGAGTGTCTCGTCTCTGTTTGGGTACTGTTGGGTTTGTGTGAGTGTCTCGTCTCTGTTTGGGCACTGTGGGGTTTGTGTGAGTGTCTCATCTCTGTTTGGGTACTGTGGGGTTTGTGTGAGTGTCTCGTCTCTGTTTGGGTACTGTGGGGTTTGTGTGAGTGTCTCGTCTCTGTTTGGGTACTGTGGGGTTTGTGTGAGTGTCTAGTCTCTGTTTGGGTACTGTGGGGTTTGTGTGAGTGTCTCGTCTCTGTTTGGGCACTGTGGGGTTTGTGTGAGTGTCTCATCTCTGTTTGGGTACTGTGGGGTTTGTGTGAGTGTCTCGTCTCTGTTTGGGTACTGTGGGGTTTGTGTGAGTGTCTCGTCTCTGTTTGGGTACTGTGGGTTTGTGTGAGTGTCTCGTCTCTGTTTGGGTACTGTTGGGTTTGTGTGAGTGTCTCGTCTCTGTTTGGGCACTGTGGGGTTTGTGTGAGTGTCTCATCTCTGTTTGGGTACTGTGGGGTTTGTGTGAGTGTCTCGTCTCTGTTTGGGTACTGTGGGGTTTGTGTGAGTGTCTCGTCTCTGTTTGGGTACTGTGGGGTTTGTGTGAGTGTCTAGTCTCTGTTTGGGTACTGTGGGGTTTGTGTGAGTGTCTCGTCTCTGTTTGGGTACTGTGGGGTTTGTGTGAGTGTCTCGTCTCTGTTTGGGTACTGTGGGGTTTGTGTGAGTGTCTCGTCTCTGTTTGGGTACTGTGGGGTTTGTGTGAGTGTCTAGTCTCTGTTTGGCCACTGTGGGGTTTGTGTGAGTGTCTCGTCTCTGTTTGGGTACTGTGGGGTTTGTGTGAGTGTCTAGTCTCTGTTTGGGTACTGTGGGGTTTGTGTGAGTGTCTCGTCTCTGTTTGGGTACTGTGGGGTTTGTGTGAGTGTCTCGTCTCTGTTTGGGTACTGTGGGGTTTGTGTGAGTGTCTAGTCTCTGTTTGGGTACTGTGGGGTTTGTGTGAGTGTCTAGTCTCTGTTTGGGTACTGTGGGGTTTGTGTGAGTGTCTCGTCTCTGTTTGGGTACTGTGGGGTTTGTGTGAGTGTCTAGTCTCTGTTTGGGTACTGTTGGGTTTGTGTGAGTGTCTAGTCTCTGTTTGGGTACTGTGGGGTTTGTGTGAGTGTCTCGTCTCTGTTTGGGTACTGTTGGGTTTGTGTGAGTGTCTCGTCTCTGTTTGGGCACTGTGGGGTTTGTGTGAGTGTCTCATCTCTGTTTGGGTACTGTGGGGTTTGTGTGAGTGTCTCGTCTCTGTTTGGGTACTGTGGGGTTTGTGTGAGTGTCTCGTCTCTGTTTGGGTACTGTGGGGTTTGTGTGAGTGTCTAGTCTCTGTTTGGGTACTGTGGGGTTTGTGTGAGTGTCTCGTCTCTGTTTGGGTACTGTGGGGTTTGTGTGAGTGTCTCGTCTCTGTTTGGGTACTGTGGGGTTTGTGTGAGTGTCTCGTCTCTGTTTGGGTACTGTGGGGTTTGTGTGAGTGTCTAGTCTCTGTTTGGCCACTGTGGGGTTGTGTGAGTGTCTCGTCTCTGTTTGGGTACTGTGGGGTTTGTGTGAGTGTCTCGTCTCTGTTTGGGTACTGTGGGGTTTGTGTGAGTGTCTAGTCTCTGTTTGGGTACTGTGGGGTTTGTGTGAGTGTCTAGTCTCTGTTTGGGTACTGTGGGTTTGTGTGAGTGTCTAGTCTCTGTTTGGCCACTGTGGGGTTTGTGTGAGTGTCTAGTCTCTGTTTGGGTACTGTGGGGTTTGTGTGAGTGTCTCGTCTCTGTTTGGGTACTGTGGGGTTTGTGTGAGTGTCTCGTCTCTGTTTGGGTACTGTGGGGTTTGTGTGAGTGTCTCATCTCTGTTTGGGTACTGTGGGGTTTGTGTGAGTGTCTCGTCTCTGTTTGGGTACTGTGGGGTTTGTGTGAGTGTCTAGTCTCTGTGGGGTTTGTGTGAGTGTCTAGTCTCTGTTTGGCCACTGTGGGGTTTGTGTGAGTGTTTAGTCTCTGTTTGGGTACTGTTGGGTTTGTGTGAGTGTCTAGTCTCTGTTTGGGTACTGTGGGGTTTGTGTGAGTGTCTAGTCTCTGTTTGGGTACTGTTGGGTTTGTGTGAGTGTCTCGTCTCTGTTTGGTACTGTGGGGTTTGTGTGAGTGTCTAGTCTCTGTTTGGGTACTGTTGGGTTTGTGTGAGTGTCTCGTCTCTGTTTGGGTACTGTTGGGTTTGTGTGAGTGTCTAGTCTCTGTTTGGGTACTGTGGGGTTTGTGTGAGTGTTTAGTCTCTGTTTGGCCACTGTGGGGTTTGTGTGAGTGTTTAGTCTCTGTTTGGGTACTGTTGGGTTTGTGTGAGTGTCTAGTCTCTGTTTGGGTACTGTGGGGTTTGTGTGAGTGTCTCATCTCTGTTTGGGTACTGTGGGGTTTGTGTGAGTGTCTCGTCTCTGTTTGGGTACTGTGGGGTTTGTGTGAGTGTCTAGTCTCTGTTTGGGTACTGTTGGGTTTGTGTGAGTGTCTAGTCTCTGTTTGGGTACTGTTGGTTTGTGTGAGTGTCTAGTCTCTGTTTGGGTACTGTGGGTTTGTGTGAGTGTCTCGTCTCTGTTTGGGTACTGTGGGGTTTGTGTGAGTGTCTAGTCTCTGTTTGGGTACTGTGGGGTTTGTGTGAGTGTTTAGTCTCTGTTTGGCCACTGTGGGGTTTGTGTGAGTGTTTAGTCTCTGTTTGGGTACTGTTGGGTTTGTGTGAGTGTCTAGTCTCTGTTTGGGTACTGTGGGGTTTGTGTGAGTGTCTCATCTCTGTTTGGCCACTGTGAGGTTTGTGTGAGTGTCTCAACTCTGTTTGGGCACTGTGGGGTTTGTGTGAGTGTCTAGTCTCTGTTTGGGTACTGTTGGGTTTGTGTGAGTGTCTAGTCTCTGTTTGGGTACTGTGGGGTTTGTGTGAGTGTCTAGTCTCTGTGGGGTTTGTGTGAGTGTCTAGTCTCTGTGGGGTTTGTGTGAGTGTCTAGTCTCTGTTTGGCCACTGTGGGGTTTGTGTGAGTGTTTAGTCTCTGTTTGGGTACTGTTGGGTTTGTGTGAGTGTCTAGTCTCTGTTTGGGTACTGTGGGGTTTGTGTGAGTGTCTAGTCTCTGTGGGGTTTGTGTGAGTGTCTAGTCTCTGTTTGGGTACTGTGGGGTTTGTGTGAGTGTTTAGTCTCTGTTTGGCCACTGTGGGGTTTGTGTGAGTGTTTAGTCTCTGTTTGGGTACTGTTGGGTTTGTGTGAGTGTCTAGTCTCTGTTTGGGTACTGTGGGGTTTGTGTGAGTGTCTCATCTCTGTTTGGGTACTGTGGGGTTTGTGTGAGTGTCTAGTCTCTGTTTGGGTACTGTGGGGTTTGTGTGAGTGTCTAGTCTCTGTTTGGGTACTGTGGGGTTTGTGTGAGTGTCTCGTCTCTGTTTGGGTACTGTGGGGTTTGTGTGAGTGTCTAGTCTCTGTTTGGGTACTGTGGGGTTTGTGTGAGTGTCTAGTCTCTGTTTGGGTACTGTGGGGTTTGTGTGAGTGTCTAGTCTCTGTTTGGGTACTGTGGGGTTTGTGTGAGTGTCTAGTCTCTGTGGGGTTTGTGTGAGTGTTTAGTCTCTGTTTGGGTACTGTTGGGTTTGTGTGAGTGTCTAGTCTCTGTTTGGCCACTGTGGGGTTTGTGTGAGTGTTTAGTCTCTGTTTGGGTACTGTTGGGTTTGTGTGAGTGTCTAGTCTCTGTTTGGGTACTGTGGGGTTTGTGTGAGTGTCTAGTCTCTGTTTGGGCACTGTGGGATTTGTGTGAGTGTCTACTAGTCTCTGTTTGGGTACTGTGGGATTTGTGTGAGTGTCTAGTCTCTGTTTGGGTACTGTGGGGTTTGTGTGAGTGTCTAGTCTCTGTTTGGGTACTGTTGGGTTTGTGTGAGTGTCTAGTCTCTGTTTGGGTACTGTGGGGTTTGTGTGAGTGTCTAGTCTCTGTTTGGGTACTGTGGGGTTTGTGTGAGTGTCTAGTCTCTGTGGGGTTTGTGTGAGTGTTTAGTCTCTGTTTGGGTACTGTTGGGTTTGTGTGAGTGTCTAGTCTCTGTTTGGGTACTGTGGGGTTTGTGTGAGTGTCTCGTCTCTGTTTGGGCACTGTGGGATTTGTGTGAGTGTCTACTAGTCTCTGTTTGGGTACTGTGGGATTTGTGTGAGTGTCTAGTCTCTGTTTGGGTACTGTGGGGTTTGTGTGAGTGTCTAGTCTCTGTTTGGGTACTGTTGGGTTTGTGTGAGTGTCTAGTCTCTGTTTGGCCACTGTGGGGTTTGTGTGAGTGTTTAGTCTCTGTTTGGGTACTGTTGGGTTTGTGTGAGTGTCTAGTCTCTGTTTGGGTACTGTGGGGTTTGTGTGAGTGTCTAGTCTCTGTTTGGGTACTGTGGGGTTTGTGTGAGTGTCTAGTCTCTGTTTGGGCACTGTGGGATTTGTGTGAGTGTCTACTAGTCTCTGTTTGGGTACTGTGGGATTTGTGTGAGTGTCTAGTCTCTGTTTGGGTACTGTGGGGTTTGTGTGAGTGTCTAGTCTCTGTTTGGGTACTGTTGGGTTTGTGTGAGTGTCTAGTCTCTGTTTGGGTACTGTGGGGTTTGTGTGAGTGTCTCGTCTCTGTTTGGGTACTGTGGGGTTTGTGTGAGTGTCTAGTCTCTGTTTGGGTACTGTGGGGTTTGTGTGAGTGTTTTAGATTTGTCTAGTGTGTCTATTTGGTCATGGGAAGGTCTTAGAATACATGATTTAACTGTGGTACACATTGTCAGAACAAAACAGTGTTATATACCTTCAAATTTTTTCCCATATGTACAACTGTAGCTCTCATGACAGTTTTCCTTTTACCTGTTTTATCTCCAACGTTTATGCTATTTTTAAGCATGCTAGGTATGCCAGCTGAGCTTGCAATAAACATGATTATGGGAAACTTTGAAACTTTGAAACTTTATTAGAATAACCATTAGCGGTGGACCCTAGGGTCCACCGCTAGTCTTCCTGGTATTCATTCACAGAGACAATACATTATACAAACATGGTTGGCAACTAGACAAGTCACAAACACATCTAAATCAATAACATATTTACAATATACATAATTTAAAAATTGACAATCCTGTCGCACAGTGCTTGTAACTACTGGTGGAAGTATTTGTGCAAGCCATCCTTAAACACTCTCAGGGATTGTGTGGATTGCATGACAATTGGAAGGTTATTCCACACTCTGACAGCCCTGTACATGAAACACTTCATCAGTGCGTTAGTTCTAGGTTTCTCTAACAGAAAAGATTGTTTAGCAGCAAAACGGGTTCTGTAACTATGCAAGTTGTTGGAATATTTCCAATAGAGTGCCTACATGCACATATCCATCGTACCCAATAAAATTCTCACCTACAAACGTTATACAGCCCTTAAACTTGAACTTAACAAGTTCTCAACCCCCCTCCAGGATGCTGGCCCCCGACCTGACCCCCAACATGGGCCTCTTCTGGTACTTTTTCACGGAGATGTTCGAACATTTCCGCATCTTCTTCCTCTGCGTGTTCCAGCTCAACGCAGTCTTCTACGTCATTCCTCTCGCCATCAAACTCAGGTAGGAACGCAGGAAGCATAAAGAATATTTTACATTCAACTTGGTGTATCAGTCATGCAGTGTCTCAAGTAGAAAATGTGGAAGACATAATCAGTATGCATAATTGAAGGAGTGTGAACAGTGTAAAATAATGTGTTTCCATAGAGACCACCCTATGTTCCACCTGCACCTGTTAGTGGGCCTGACTGCAGTGTTTAAGTCCTACCCGACGTTCGGAGACGCAGCCCTGTTCCTGTCCCTGCTGCCGGTGTGGGGGCACTGCTTCAAGTGTGAGTACTCCTTAGATATCCATCCATGCAACTATTAGGTTCTGTTGATTGCCTATCCAAAACATCTGAAATGTTCCTATCATGCTGTGTCATTGTACCTTTACAATCTAGAATGGAATGTTGATATACATGAGGAGCCTGCTGTCCCTAAAAGTGTTCATTTGGCTCCACAGTGGAGACCCAGAGGCTTTATTGGTGCCTTTGTGTAGAGTGCAGTTATACAAGTGTGTATTACAAACATGAGGCTGTACTAAACTTTTGCGTAGGGTACAGCACCAACAGGGTTTACTGCGGAGGTACAGAATTACATTCCCACTGTCATGTTTCAGACATGAGGAAACCTGTTCCTGGTGGTGTGCATGTGGCTGTACAGCAGCACATGTGTGTACAGTAATGTGTGTACTATACAGTAATGTGTGTACTATACAGTAATGTGTGTATTGTACGCTGATGTGTGTAATGTTTGTGTGTTACAGACATGAGAAACCTGTTCCTGGTGGTGTGCATGTGGCTGTACAGCAACAGTGATGTGTGTACAGTAATGTGTGTACTGTACAGTAATGTGTGTACGCTGATGTGTGTAATGTTTGTGTGTTACAGACATGAGAAACCTGTTCCTGATGGTGTGCATGTGGCTGTACAGAAACAGTGATGTGTGTACAGTAATGTGTGTACTGTACAGTAATGTGTGTACACTGATGTGTGTAATGTTTGTGTGTTACAGACATGAGAAACCTGTTCCTAGTGGTGTGCATGTGGCTGTACAGCATCATGTGTGTGTAGTAATGTGTGTACGCTGATGTGTGTACAGTAATGTGTGTACTATACAGTAATGTGTGTACTATACAGTAATGTGTGTATTGTACGCTGATGTGTGTAATGTTTGTGTGTTACAGACATGAGAAACCTGTTCCTGGTGGTGTGCATGTGGCTGTACAGCAACAGTGATGTGTGTACAGTAATGTGTGTACTGTACAGTAATGTGTGTACGCTGATGTGTGTAATGTTTGTGTGTTACAGACATGAGAAACCTGTTCCTGATGGTGTGCATGTGGCTGTACAGAAACAGTGATGTGTGTACAGTAATGTGTGTACTGTACAGTAATGTGTGTACACTGATGTGTGTAATGTTTGTGTGTTACAGACATGAGAAACCTGTTCCTAGTGGTGTGCATGTGGCTGTACAGCATCATGTGTGTGTAGTAATGTGTGTACGCTGATGTGTGTACAGTAATGTGTGTGTACTATACAGTAATTTGTGTACAGTAATGTGTGTACTATACAGTAATGTGTGTACTATAAAGTAATGTGTGTACTATACAGTAATTATATGTGTGTACTATACAGTAATGTGTGTACGCTGATGTATGTTATGTTTGTGTGTTCCAGACATGAGGAACCTGTTCCTGGTGGTGTGCATGTGGCTGTACAGCATCACATGTGTGTGTGTAGTAATGTGTGTACTATACAGTAATGTGTGTACGCTGACGTGTGTAATATTTGTGTGTTACAGACATGAGAAACCTGTTCCTAGTGGCGTTTTGGCTGTACAGAAACAATAATGTGTGTGTACAGTAATGTGTGTACAGTAATGTGTGTACTGTACCCTGATGTGTAATATATATAATGTTATATGTGTGTGTTTCAGACATGAGAAACCTGTTCCTGGTGGTGTGCATGTGGCTGTACAGCATCAGTAATGTGTGTACGCTGATGTGTGTTATATTTGTGTGTTACAGACATGAGGAACCTGTTCCTGGTGGTGTGCATGTGGCTGTACAGCATCGTGCTGGCTCCTGTCCTCTGGCATCTCTGGATCTACTACGGCAGCGCAAACGCTAACTTCTTCTACGCAGTCACGCTGGCGTACGCAACAGCACAGGTATGGGGGAATATCCGGTTTTCCCATTCTTTTAGAATAGATAAGAGAAATATTTAACATGTACAATCTTCTTAGCACCAATCTCAAATTATTACTGGGGACAGCAGTGTCAGTGTGAATGTCATTCAGCACCAGGGACAGGGACAGCAGTGTCAGTGTGAATGTCATTCAGCACCAGGGACAGCAGTGACAGTGTGAATGTCATTCAGCACCAGGGACAGCAGTGTCAGTGTGAGTGACACTCAGCACCAGGGACAGCAGTGTCAGTGTGAATGTCATTCAGCACCAGGGATGGCAGTGTCAGTGTGAATGTCATTCAGCACCAGGGACAGCAGTGTCAGTGTGAATGTCATTCAGCACCAGGGACAGCAGTGTCAGTGTGAATGTCATTCAGCACCAGGGACAGCAGTGACAGTGTGAATGTCATTCAGCGGCAGTGTCAGTGTGAGTGACACTCAGCTTCAGGGACAGCAGTGTCAGTGTGAAAGTCATTCAGCACCAGGGACACCAGTGTCAGTGTGAATGTCATTCAGCACCAGGGACAGCAGTGTCAGTGTGAATGTCATTCAACACCAGGGACAGCAGTGTCAGTGTGAATGTCATTCAGCACCAGGGACAGCAGTGACAGTGTGAATGTCATTCAGCTTCAGGGACAGCAGTGTCAGTGTGAGTGACACTCAGCTTCAGGGACACCAGTGTCAGTGTGAATGTCATTCAGCACCAGGGACAGCAGTGACAGTGTGAATGTCATTCAGCTTCAGGGACAGCAGTGTCAGTGTGAGTGACACTCAGCTTCAGGGACACCAGTGTCAGTGTGAATGTCATTCAGCACCAGGGACAGCAGTGTCAGTGTGAATGTCATTCAACACCAGGGACAGCAGTGTCAGTGTGAATGTCATTCAGCACCAGGGACAGCAGTGACAGTGTGAATGTCATTCAGCACCAGGGACAGCAGGTTCAGTGTGAATGTCATTCAGCACCAGGGACAGCAGTGTCAGTGTGAATGTCATTCAACACCAGGGACAGCAGTGTCAGTGTGAATGTCATTCAGCACCAGGGACAGCAGTGTCAGTGTGAATGTCATTCAGCACCAGGGACAGCAGTGTCAGTGTGAATACCATTCACAACTAGTGTCAGTGTGAATGTAACAGTACAATCATTGTTTCTGGAAATGTTCAAGACGTCTTCCCCCTTCCTGCCCCCTTCAGATTTTCCTGCTGACAGACCTCCTGTACGCCTTCTTGAGACGAGAGTTCCACCTGAGACACGGGCCGGCTCCCAAGGAGGGCCAGGGGATGCCGATTCTCATGAACCTCAAGTGACATCCCAAACCTGCAGCATTCTCAACCTGCAGCATTCCCAAGTCATCACTGTCCAATTGTGTGCTTTGTCTTCTGTACATAAAGGTTTCTCATCAAACTGTGGGTGCAATCTTACAGGGGTATCCAACTGTACTGGACCACGTTGGCGACCTCGCTGTGTTCTAAATCAAATTTGTGTTAACCTTGACTTTGTTATGGGAGTATCGTGTGAAGCATGCAAGTGTGATTAAAACAACAACAGAACAGACAAGAGATTTGTTGTTTTTATCAACGAAATTTGTTGGGCTCACTCAGCTGCAGCGACAAAACCAATGTAACAGCCTCAGTAAGATACGTGCTTTAGGGTGTATATTTTGATCTGAATACTTTGTCTTTGCATGAATCTTTAGGTGACGCTGCATGAGTTTGACCTAAACAATTATGTTATCTGTGTCAGTGCAGAATTGCTGATGTTTCCTCACAGGATTTCATTGTGATAGAAATTGTGTCGCTGTTTTTTTCTCATCAGATGAAATCTGTGTACAAATATATTTTTAATATCCTGTGGAGATGAGTTTTTTATCTATTTGATAAATAGTTGACTTTTCTCATCTTTCCGTTGTTGTTGCATGCTCAATGTTGTTGCATGTCAATTTTGGGCATGTTAGCCAAAAAAATGGAGTCAGTATGGCTTAATCAATACGAGGTTGTTATAGAAGTACTGTGCGTCTCTTAGAAATACAGAAATGGCCTTGAATTTCCCAAGTTTATTGTCCAGCCACAACATCTCAAATACATGTTCACTGGGTGGAGCAATGTCAGGTATAAGCGTTATTTACATGATATTATTTACTGTGCTATTGCTGTATGTGCCACTCAACAGTAACTATGTGATGATTAAATAATCAGCATAATGTCAGCAAGTTTCCATCCTTTATGACCAGACCTGTCAGCATCCTTTAGTACCTGACAGCAAAGCAGCTGATTGCAGAAAACATTAGTGTCATTTTACTTAAAGTAGAAATGCTATTTGAAAGTGGTACTCGTACGAGCAACCTGAAATCAGCTTCATCATTCAGCAAGTTTCCATCCTTTGTTTCCAACATAGAATTACATGACAGCAAAGCAGATGATTTCAGATGATATCTATGTGATAGATAATATCATAGATCACAATCATTGTATCATGACAACAGGACTACACTGGTATTTAGCAATGGTTGGACTTGTGGAGCATGATGAAATCAAGAATTGCAAACTGCACAGTCACATTCATTCTCAGACTGTTGTTCCTGGTCCAGAAGCTGTCCATTTGCTTTAGTCATCCAGTTAACATTTGAGGTTATCTGGAATCTCCGAAATATGACAAACTTGGGTACATTTGTAGATCCATATGTAGATCTCTTCATAATATAATGGACTTTGCTGAAGATTATGTAAAAAGTTGCAACAAAGACACGACATCCTTTAATATTCAATGTACTATGTGATTCGTTAAAGGCATACTACGGAGTATTTGAACAAAACAAAAAGTAGCTTTTCCTACTTTTTCTTTACATTGTTAGTTCAATCAACCCAATAGCATTGCATACCAATATATAGTCAATACCAGTCAATACATAGGCCATATCAATTAATGATGTATCAATGATGATATTATAATAATGGTATACATATACTGACCACACCGCTGCCACAAGCTAGTGACTCCTAAGTACGTCATGATTGTCAGATATTAGCAAAAATTGGCAAAGAAAAAAAATCAAGTTCTATGAGGTGAACTGAACTTGGAATGACCCAGTTTCCTGTGCCATATGTGTGACATAAATGCAACCGATAATCACGATAAAGATTAGAAAATCTTCAAGGCCAAGTTTACTGCATCATTTCCGCAGCCTCCGGGTTCACCTCCTCCAGGACGGCCTTGAACACCTGACGCGCGTCTCCGGGCTTTGTTCCCACGGTGTCCAGCAGTGCGCGTGCGCGGTCCTGGGGCGTACCTTTGACCCTGATGACGTCACACTCCTCCGTACTGAGGACCTCCATCGCCTGCAGGTGGTCCAGGAGCGGTTCCACGTGCCGCAGGGCCTGCACCAGCTCTGGGCGGTGTCTGGTCAGCTGGTCCGCCCTGTCCTGTAGCTCATCGGTCCGCTGTGAGGACATCAGCAAGTCTGCTGCACGAGGCGCAACCTCCTCAAGGACCGACTTGAACACCTCTAGTGCGTCTGCTCCCTTCGTCCCCACGGTGTCCAGCAGTGCGCATGCGCGGTCCTGGGGCGTACCTTTGACCCTGATGACGTCACACTCCTCCATACTGAGGACCTCCATTCTCTGCAGATGGTCCAGGAGCGGTTCCACGTGCCGCAGGGCCTGCACCAGCTCAGGGCGGTGTCTGGTCAGCTGGTCCTGGTCCTGTGGCTCATCTCTCCGATGTCTGGTCAACTGGTCCTGCCTCTCCTCCTGCTCCTCAGTCTGCTGTGTGGTAATCAGCATGTCTCCTGGTCGGGCATCAACATTCCCCAGGACTGACTGGGACACCCGAAACGCGTCTTCTGCGTTCGTCTCTACCCGATCCTGCGTGTACGCCATCCAGTAGGTCCGCTCCTGCTGACCCAGTAGCGAAGGTGTCTGGCCCTGCAGTGACGGAGTCTGTCGCAGATCCTTCTTCACGTGGTCGTACACGTAGTCGCGAAGGAGGTTCAGACTCACCGCCCCCGTGTCCCTGGCCCTGCGCTGGAAGGACAGGCAGTTTGGGCAGCTGTCACGTCCACAGTTGCCGCCCTTTAGACCGCTGATGATGTACTTGGTGAACACGCTGTACTTTTCCCTCCTTTTCCAAGACTTTTGTGTGGTCCTGCTGGACGCCCAAAGCACGGAACCTTCTGGAAGCTGGTCATCTTCATACTGTGGCTGTTGTGGTTCTGGGATGACCCTCTCTGCAGGAACTTTTTCCTCTCCCTCTTCCTTTGCAGGTACTTTTTCCTCATCCTCTGCAGGAACTTTCTCTCCCTCTTCCTCTGCAGGAACTTTTCCCTCTCTCTCTTCCTCTGCAGGAACTTTTCCCTCTCTCTCTTCCTCTGCAGGAACTTTTTCCTCTCCATCTTCCTCTGCAGGAACTTTTCCCTCATCCTCTGCAGGATCTTCTCCCTCTTCCTCGGCAGGGACGTTTTCCTCTCCCTCTTCCTTCCCTGCTTCTCCACTGCTAGAGCTACTCTCTTGTGGTCCCCCCTTCATGGTGTACACCTGAACGGAGGAGGAGTAGCAAGCATCTAAGATGAAGAGTGACTTGGTCGCGCCACTTCCCTTTAAGATGTCTCGAAGCTTTTTGGACCACACTGCCGTGTGTCTGAAGTCGAGGCCCAGTGGATATCCGTGGCCGCTGTGGAAGTAGATGAAGAATGACTCTTGGCCTTCTGGAACCTGCTGAATCTTTGCTGCTACTTCTCTAACTGCGTCTTTAATATTGGTGATGTCGACATTTATCAGAAGTTTCACGTTGTCTTTCCTGACAAAAAAAAAGAAGAAAAATCTACGATACAACAATTTCAACAGATACCTTTGGTCTGGGTCTGGAAAGCATCAAAAAGTCATGGTTCGCTTTAAGTCACCTAAATTTATAGACCGACGATAATCTTGCACGTTTACATCGAGATGATATAATTATATAAATATAATGATATAATGAAATGATATAATCTGTGGACTTGTTGCATTCTACATGGTAAGCAAATGGCTAAGATTGTAGATTACATCCAAAGTGTGATCCAAAGTCACATTAAATACTTTATCCCTGCTCATGGGAGTGTACAGAATGCTCGCAATCATACGTTTCGGCATTACAAACAATGTGCTTGAAAAGCTTACCTCACACCGCAGATGTTAGGATCTGTGATGACCTCCGTGAAGCCCCTGGCATCCTCCTCAAACCCCTTCTGGCCGACAGCGATCACAAACGTGTTGTACCCTGCGGTAAAAAGAGCGACAAACATCAATTATATCTTCTCCTTAAAGAGCACTACCTAAGCAAGAAAAATGTAATACTAGTATTGTCTTCCTAAACTTTTGGTATCACAGGCTTATGCTTGATCTATAACATCACCATAAGATTATTTTTCGTAAACTTCTCTTTGATAATCGGTACTCCTTTGGAGGTATGGATGGACCTTCAACAGGGGCATATCTGACAAGAACGTGTATACAGTAGTACTGATACAATGCAATATATACACTGGCATGAATACATACACAAAATTACATTATTCCCTGGCATTTTATATAAAGGACCCAGGATCATTCGCATTCGAGGCTGCTGCTCACCGAGTCACGTGTGCTATCTACATAAGGTGACATCACGGAAGCAGTGGATTGTTTATTCCAAGGACGAGATGATTAGTTGGAAATTATGTCCAATTTCCTGTGTTGGAGATTACAGTTTATGTTTGTTCAAAATCAAAGCCATGTAGCTTCAGTGTAAATTAAAGTGCCATACCAAGGCCTGTTGTTACAGTGCGATGCTTGGGGCAGTGGAACGCCTGAGTCTGACTCTTCATGCAGGCGGTGCACAACAAGAAGGAACATCCACAGGACAGGGGGATGGGACCTGCATGAAGACAGAATCAGTATTAAAACCCGTCTGGACAAGACATATTCTCCTTGCTGATTTTGATTGCAGCCACGATAACAATTCTGGTGCAAAAGTGAAAGTAGAGCGTAGACTTCGTCGTCGTTTTCTGACCAGTAATTTCGTTATCAGTGTTTTGCGCCTAGCCGGAAAAATATCCTCAAAGTGAATTATTGGACTTAAAATACTACTTTGAAGTTGTTTTGAGGTACTCACATGGTTTGTATGCAAGGCAACACGTGCAAAGGTTGGGGAATAGAGTGCCGAAGTTGTCCTCACATACAAATGCCGCCAATACCTGACGGGCATGTTCCCCCTTCGTCCCCACGGTGTCCAGCAGCGCGCGTGCCCGATCCTGGGGCGTGCTGTTGGCCCTGATGACGTCACATTCCTCCACAGTCAGGATGTCACGTGCCTGCAGGTGGTCCAGGATTGGCTCCACGTGCCGCAAGGCCTGGACCAGCTCTGGGCGGTTCCTGGTGAGCGGGTCCTCATCCTCTCTACACAGCAGGTCACTGACCTGTTCCGTGAACCCGAGGGTGGGATGGAGGATTGTACCGCCCTCTGCTGCTGCCTTGGTGATCTCCTCCTTGCCATAGGAGTAGAATTCCTCCCTGTGTTCCTTTAGTGCACGAGCGCTGAGCACCTTCTCTACTGTGCCTGTTCCTGGGCTGCACTCATCCAGCACGTCAGCGATGATGTTCTCCAGCTGCTGCAGCATCTTGCCACACTGCACCTTGTCACCCTGCGCACTCCGGACACAGATGTTGACTGCACGGCCGTCCGGAGAGAGTTTGATCAGACCTTCCACATTCCTGTCCGCACACTTGGCGCCATCTCTCCACAGCAGCGGGCGATTCTCCAGCTCCCTCATCAGGCGGGTCTGCACTCGGGGGAAGAACCCGGAGGAGAACATGTCAGTTGAGTCGGCACACTGGACTTGCTTCCCAAAGTAGACCACCTTTGGCTCAGGTGTTGGTTGCCACTTGTCAGGAGGCATGGTTTGTGTCAGCAGCCCTGGGAAGATGAAGGTCTGTCCGTCATAGGAGTGGCAGAGCTGGAGCTCTTGCAGCAGGGTGATGAGGAGATCCACGTCAGCAACGTCTTGGAAGACGCGCTGGATCTCCGCCCTGGTGACGTAGTCTTCGCTTGTTCTCTCCGGGCGGGGAATGGGGAAGTTGACTGGTGCCATCATTGGACCGATGACGTCTGTGCAGAGCCAGTTGGGCTTCAGGACAATGATGGGGTCAGAAGTACTCGGGCTGTTGAAGATGACCTGTAACAGAAATTTGGTATATAACTTGGTCACAACCGCCTTCATGGCCATGGGTGTATTACATTTTAAGTCAAGGGGATTAGACAATAGACATTGCAATATCGGAACAACTTTGGGTTCCATAGGCGTAGTTTTGGCAAGTACGTCGCAGTATCTGTATCTGTATCTATATAGCCGGTATGACCGCCCTTCGGCTTAACACACCAGCTTCGCAGACATGCGGCGCGGCAGCAGCTGGTTAAATTACACTGAACGACCCGTCAAACCTATCTTTGACAACGGTAGTTGTGGGGAAAAAGGGAACTTTTTAACACATCCATACAAGGTTGGTAACTAGATGGCATGTCTGTGGTGTTTTGAATACACATTTAAACTGAACTAAGTGCTTTTTTTCTCACTGTCACTAATAATGGTGCTCCCTACCTTTAGAGTGGCTACCCCAACAAGGAGTAATCCGAACCAAATTACTAATACAAGTCATATACATATACTATACTAGTACATCTACTTATACATCTACATCTACTTCTACATATACATATACATGTAAAATGATTCGATGATTCGAGGGATAACCTACCTCCCCCAGATGGTCCAGAAATTTGGTAGACTTCAGGAGAAAGTCCTCCTCCACATGTGGGTCGATCTCTTTGACTGCTTCCACGTAGCCTGGCCACCTCAGTACAGGACACTTCGGGCTGCACTTCTTCTTACACCAGCTGGGCAGCTGCTTGGTGATTTCGGCGCACATTTTGGGCATCTGGCGCTGGTGCTGTGCAATTTGTAAACGGAAAGCAGTGATTGGCGGTCAATAATTGCAAATTACATCAATGTATTGTACCCTCTCCCGAGCTACATTTTTATCACGCACATACTTACCTCTAACATGTTCTTCTTCATCGTGGCCAGCAGTTTCTTGAGCCGGTCCATGTCAGCTGTTCGGGTCTCCTTACAGTTCATCAGGAAGACTTCGTCTGAGATGTGGAGGTGATCTTTGAACTCTGACGTCATCAACTGCAGAAGATGAGCTGCTTGCCGTTGTCCTGAATGTTATTATAAAAGGTAACGTGAGGCTATCAATGCATTCAGGTTACTCGCATAAGCTTGATTAGTTCCACTCCTGTTGTTGCAAGCCCATTGTAACGTTTTCCCTTTATTTCTGATTACTGTCCATTCTTTTAAAAAAAAATAGTTACAGACGAATTTACCTCTGTCTCGTGACATTTTGTCTGCATGGCTGGCCACTAAGATGACGTCAGGATGACGGTTTGGATTGCAGGACTTGATGAAACTCAGCCACCAGTGGACCTGGGGTGGGACATTCAACAACAAATATGCGTCGATGTAGGTTAGACATCCAGGTAATAAGATACGCCAAAAATAGTTACTAGTACTCAAGCAACTGGATATGGTTTTGAAACGGTCAGACGTTTCGGAAAGAATCCACTTTCCTTCGTCAGTGACACTGAAGTGATCTGCAAGAAACAGGTCTTTTATACTCTAACTATGAATGAAGACAATTTCAGATGTCCAATAGGAAAGGTTGTAAGACAATTCAGACTGAAGACAATTTGGATTCCAAAGAAAACAAAGCTAAGCCAAAGTCAAGCTGAAGACAATTTGGATTTCAAAGGATATCAAGGCTAAGACACAGTTAATGCAAACGAGTCAATTAGCTCCTGTTCTTTTAGTTACAGGAGCTAAAAGTTTTGTTGGCGGGGGTGGGGGGTGGTAGTGCTATGTCCCAAGTGCCGGAAAGTTCCATGCGTAGCCCCCCTTTTCTGTTGAGGGTGGGATTGTATATTCTCTCATATATGGCCTCTCTAACTCCCCGTTCAAACCAGCGGGCTTCACGGTCTAGGATGTCGGTAGATTGGAGGTTGAAGGAATGTCCTTGGTTGTGTTGTAGGTGGTTGAAAATAGCAGAAGAGTTGCCGTTGGCCTTCGGTTTGCAATGTTCTTGGTATCTTGCTTTTAGTGGACGACTAGTCTCACCAATGTATGTGTTGTTACAGTTAGGTTCCTCGCATTTGAGTCTGTAGATTACATTGGCCTTAGTACCTTTCTGTGGTTTGTCTTTTGGATGTAACAGTTTGTGTCGGAGGGTTGAGTGAGGTTTGAAGTTAGTGGCGATGTTGAAGTTTTGGAAGATCCGTCTGAGTTTTTCCGAAACTCCTTGGACATAGGGGATGGTAATGTTGGCTTTCTTTCTGTCGGTCAATAGTTTGCACTTGGCTGTTTTCTTTGAGTGGTCCGAGGGTTTGAGGGCTTTGTTGAAGGTCCAGTTTTGGTAGCCACATTTGTTCAATGCACTTCGGAGGTGTTTGTGTTCCTCTGTTTTGGCTTTGTCAGAGGAAACAATGCTGTCTGCCCGGTGATACAAGGTTTTAATCACTGCCAGTTTGTGTTCCAAAGGGTGGTGAGAGTCAAAGGCCAGATATTGGTCAGTGTGCGTCGGTTTCCTGTACACTTCAAACTGAAGGCTGCCGTCCTTCTCTATGATAGTTTTGGTATCTAGGAAGGGGAGCATGTTGTCATGACTTGACTCCTGTGTGAACTTGATGTTCTTATCTACTTGGTTGATGTGGTCAAAGAACTCATCAGCTACTCTCTGTTTTAGCTTGCAATAAGTGTCATCTACATAGCGGAACCAGTTGAGTGGGGGAGTGTCCTTGAAAGTACTGATAGCCTTCACTTCAAACTTTTCCATGTAGAGGTTTACAACAATGGGAACGTCACTTGTTCCCCAAATCCTTCCAACTTCCTATTGGACATCTGAAATTGGACATCTGAAATTGTCTTCATTCATAGTTAGAGTATAAAAGACCTGTTTCTTGCAGATCACTTCAGTGTCACTGACGAAGGAAAGTGGATTCTTTCCGAAACGTCTGACCGTTTCAAAACCATATCCAGTTGCTTGAGTAACTATTTTTGGCGGAACAACAAATATGGTTAACGTTGCCTATACATGTTTTGGACAATTGACATGAGAATTTTTCGAACATATTCCTGTAGATTGGTCTTGAAGGTCGTTAGTAATGCAAAAGTATGATTTACGATGTAAGGTGCGGAACAGGAAACATGATTTCTTACTTGAAACACAGAAGGAATTGAAAATGTGCTTTGACTTTAGACCGTGATGTGAATTATAAAATTAACACTGCCGTTTGAAAATAATTTGCTGGGCCAATATATGTCCATATAAAAGTAACAGAAAATGAAACATTGAAATGATGTTGAACATGAATAAAAAAATCAGTTACCTGTCGTTCTTGTTCCTCGCTGTCGTCCATGATGTTGTACAGCACAATGAAGACGGTGTTCTCTGCATCCATGAACATACTGTGGGTCACCGCGTACTCTGCCTGCCCAGCAAAATCCCACAGGCTGACCTCCCCCACCCCGGGGATATGGAACGTCCCAACATCCACCCCTGGGGTGGGGTCGTGAGGCTCTTCCTCTGACGACGACTTACTCAGTCCTTGGAGTAGTGCAGCCACGCGGCCCTGTTGGACAGGAGTTACTCGTTTAGCTTTGTTGTCAGTAATGAAAATAGTGGTCCATCAGTCTTGGGAGTCTATAACCTAATCTCGAAGCACATCTACCGGGGGCAAAGACGGTGGCATCTAAGTGCTAAACCGTATCCGGGAGCATTTGGACACTTTACATACTGTCTCTCCCCTTGATAGATCTGCTTCCAGATTATCTGTAACGTACTTTATTCCTTTGTGTACAGAAACGAAGTTGGAAGGATTTGTGGAACAAGCAAAGCTCTTACTTACCCTTTGAAGACTTTCCTTAAGCGTAGACTTCCCAGTTTCCGCCATCCCAAACACGAACACCTTACACCTGTCGACTTTCACTCCGCCAGATTTCTGCAGCAACTCGTGGTACGACTTCTCTTGCAATATTTCCTTTTCCCGATTCTAGTTGGAGGTAAAATATAGCTAACGTAATGATGTTACTTCATAAATCACTATTTTTGTAAATTAAGCCAACAGGTGTGCCAACAGGTGTGCCAACAGGTGTGCCAACAGGTGTGAAGTGTAAACAATGATTTTTTCAACGTAAAAGCAATTAATTTGATAACATTTTATGACCATGAGTCACAATATGTTCATGGCTAGTAATTAGCCTACGAAAGGGTATGTCACCCTGTAAGGGGCGGTATAACCCCGTCGTGTGTAAACATGTCCGAACATGTGCGATCATGTCTACATTTGATCACATCGACCGATGATGATGATGTTCATGGCTATACTAATAAAGTTCAAATACTACTGCGCATACGTCATGAATAAATGAGAATGTCGTTCACCTTTAGGACACGGCGAGTCCTCCAGCCTTCTGCAATATCAGTTGGTGTCCGTCCGGCCTGTACAGGGAGACATCAGAAATGTGTTACTCTCTCTGTGCAACGTAACAATGTGTAACGAGGACAACAAAGCCTGCCTGGCTTTATGAAATATCTAAAACTTCCCTCCTCTTGTCTTTAGTGTTGACGGCTGTTTAAAGCGATACTTTACCCCATTCTTTCTTCGAGACTGACAACACGTAGGAGAGTTTCAGCCCGAAAGTGAAGTTTGAATACAACAAGTCAATACAATATTAGTATCAAGTTAACATCCATATGATCTGTAGGGGCACATGTGTATCACCTGATCCCGTGCCGTCACGTCAGCCCCGTGACGAATCAGAAGCTCACAAGTCCCGGTGTGGCCCCCACCAGCAGCCAGATGCAGGGGTGTGAACTGGTCCTGTATAGGGAGGAAGGTCAGGGTCAGTAGCGGCGGGTTCAATACGGACAACAGTCATCACGTAGATGAGAAGCAGTTCTAGATACTCACTACAGCTCCTGAAACGCCTTGACCTTGATTTTATGACATATATATATATATATACAGTTCAGTACAATATCAGTATCAAGTTAACATCCAATAATCTGTAGGGGCACATTTGTATCACCTCATTCCCGGTCATCACGTCTGCCCCGTGACGAATCAGAAGCTCACAAGTCCCAGTCCGGCCCCAGTCAGCAGCCTGATGCAGGGATGTGGACTGGTCCTGTACAGGGAGGAAGGTCAGGGTCAGTAGTGGCGGGTTCAACACGGACAACAGTCATCACGTAAATGAGAAGCAGTTCTAGATACTCACTGAAACGTCTTGATTTTATGACATATATACACTTGGTTCTATATAGTTACCTTAGAACTGTTACTTTAGTTGTTTTTAAATATGCTGTACTTTTTGTGTGCTTGTCGTATTGTCTGGATCTCTGTGTGCCGCCATCAGCATTGGCTGCCGTTATTGTATCGTCTCACCTTTAATACATAACGTTAGAAGTAAAGTTTGAATACAACATCAGTATCAAGTTAACATCCATGTAATCCCTGGGTGAACTGGCCCTGTACAGGGAGGAAGGTCAGGGTCAGTAGTGGTGGGTTCAACACGGACAGGAATTATCACGTGGACTGATAATCAGCATGAGGTGAACTCATGTAGATTAACAAAAGGTTTCAGAAGTCTCGTTGTAGACCCACCATACCATGTACGTTACGCGCAAAGCATTTAACCGTGTTTCTTATTATCATATGGCATCTATAGGTACGAGTATGGGTCACTGTTGGTGTACAACCTTCCAAACAGATTTCCCGCTTGGCTATTGTGGAAGGTGGTTTACAGTAGGTTTGGCGATGAAATTAAAATTCTAATTAAACTGCAAATTTCTGTCGGAGATTTGTCACGGCACGAGTACAAAAGAAAGATACGGCAAAACCTTTTACTTTTCAACTTCGTCTTGTAAACATATGAATTGATTGAGGTAACGTTGTATGCTTGTTTTATGTTAACGCAGTAGTGCTGTACAACAAGGCCGTAATTTAGCCGTTGGTTGCTAGTCTCTTGTTTTATTATGAATAAACCATTTGATTGATTGATTGATTGATTGATTCATTGATTTAACATAAAGCATGACCGGACTTCAACTGGGGAGAATTGGGAACATTGTCAGGAGTGAAGTAAGAAATCGTTTCCACTTATGTCGTCCCATGTTCAGGCAGGCCAGGAAGGAAGTGCGATTAAATCAGGCTACTTCAACCGCTTTTGTGTGATAAACTGAGCGATGCTCAGATGATAATCGCGACCAAATAGTTAGGTTGGGAACAACGAGCCAGACCGTCCCGGGTTGAGGTCAGAACACAGTTATTTCTACTCACCCCATCCCTCGCATCCACCTCAGCTTTATGCTTAATCAGCAGCTCCGCCATCTCAGTCTGCCCGTACCGGCTGGCCACATGGAGGGGTGTCCGGCCAAACTGGATAGAGCAACATTTGGGACGATAATTGGTTACAACATGTCTGTACATGTGACATGGTCACACAAAATGACATATCTTACAGAATGAAACTCTTGTTCTTCTTCTTTCATACTGCCAAGCCTCTAATACTAGAGATTAACGGCAGATTGCGCATGAGTTAGTTACAACTCAAGGGCCCGGTACAAATAGACAAGACTGGCAATAAAAACATGGCGACGATTGAGGTGAACATCAACATAACGTTAAGTGAAACCGGGAATCGACTGAAACTTCCCTGTCATGTATCGCACTATCCCTGGCACAATTCACCAGCCCACCTGTAACTGAAACTTACAGCCAAGAGAAATGTACTATTCCTGGCACATGTAACGAACCAGCCCTCATTAATGGAATGCACTGCTATCATATCAGCTATCTGTACACAGCAATGAAGAGTAATGTACTTCCCCTACTTCTATGATATACACACAACAGCATCTCTCTACTTCCCTGCCCACACTGCAACAGACACTTCAGAGCGAAGATAGGGCTGTACAGCCACCTGCGAACTCATGTGACTACCTGAAGGATGGACGACACTGATGACAAAAGCGGTCCTCGACGACTTGACGGACGAACGAACGATATAGAAGAACTTTATTGCACGACAATTGTACATGATACAATGTATGGAAACAATTATACAAAGTACAAAATAGAGGTATAGATTAAAGCTTAATAACCTAATTAACATAACAATAAGGGCTAACATAATTCTTAAATGATATAGTATTACAATGGAGTAGGCTAATCATTAGTTACGGTATTCTTTCTAATAGCAGAGCAATCCTTAATATATTTGCCTATTTTTGCATTATGGTTCTGACATCTAAAGATATATACAAATCTGTTTGTAGTATCGAGTCTCTTGAATTCTGTTGTACATGGTTCGAGAAATATGAATAATTCATTACATAAAATAGCGTATCTAGAGCATTCCATTATAAAGTGAAATTCATATTCAATATGTTTTGGGCAGAATGGACAGAACCTTTGCTCAGGGGCTATATTGTAGTATCTGCCTGTTTCAATATTCAATTTATGGCTACTGATTCTAACTGAGTTACTAGTATTGCTTTGCGAGTTTCAAAGTTACTTATATTATAAAGATATCTTTCTTGTTCATAAGATTCTATTGATTTGCTAAGAAAAGACAGTTTTGAATTGTTTTCAATAGAACTGAACCACTCCTGTATGTATATATCGTGTAGCAGGAGGCGCAGTTGGTTGGCAATATAATCTGCATTATGAGCCTCAGGTTTCGCCCATATTTGCCCGAGGCCGTGGTAACAGAGAATGTCCTTTGATCCAGTCATGGTCACTAGTAAGTAAATAGGTATACTTGAACCGCAGTCTGTGTAACGCAAGCTCGGCTGTCCGGGGCCCCTCCCGGCAATGTGGGAAGCGCGATTTAATCAGGCTACTTTAACCGCTATTGTGTGATAAACTGAGCGATGCTCAGATGATAATCGCGACCAAATAGTTAGGTTGGGAACAACGAGCTCAACTAGATTAAGTCATCATCACATTTATCCTTTAAGACTGTGTTAATCATGTCCCGGATCCACAAGATGAGGATGACACAAAGTGAAGGTAAATCATGTTCTTACAAAGATAAGGTTTGACTTCCAGTCTGTAACCCTGCATGACAAGATCAGTTTGCTTACCCAGCCCATCCATGTCCTCTTGACATTGACGTCCACCCCAGCCTCCAGCCCCCTCCTCACAGTCTGCACGTCACCTTCCTCCACAGCCCGGTAGAACGTGACCAGGTCCATCACCTCAGAACCTGCTGGGGGTGACATTGTAGTTCAGCAACCTTGTAAAGGACAATGTACCCAGTCTATACGTATGGCTAGTGTTTTGAATATAATTCTATGTGTGTACGTATGTGTGCTCTGTGTATGTAGGTATATATCATCATTATGTAAGGTTTACACTGGAGTTCCTAAGATTTAAACATTATTCAATGAATGTGAATAATGACACGTTATGAAGATTACATTATTTTCTGCTAAAATGTAAAAAATTCTGTCTATGTAGTTACTATCAATTTTCTTCTAACAGTGACTGTTTATTAAAGGTAGAGAACATACCTCCAAATTTTCTGCCTATGTAATCAAAAGTACTAAATCCTCTTGAGCTAATGGAAAGGAAAGTGTTTTTTAAGCATTCCACGATGTTTTACGGGCCTGAAAGTAGAGTCTGGCGGCGGGCGGTGCTGTCATGTAAACACAACCTGACAGGTCAATATGCTTAGACGAAACTTAAGACCGCCTAGCTTTTCAATAGCGCCCTTAGCGGTGGTTGTTAGATGGGCTATGAAACATCAGGTGTATAACGTGTAAATTCTGGCACCAATGCATCACTTAATATGGGGACGACCTACTTGTATACTCGTGTTTCAAACTTACCTTTATACAAAACCAACAAAATGGTGGGATGCATCATACGTCTACACGTAAATACAGTGGAATTACGAACGTTATGTATACTTCACAATGTGACTATAAAACTCTGTTACCTAAGACCAAACTAGCCAGGATACTTCACCCCATCAGCTCGTGATCAGTCTGATACTTCAGACCACACCTAGCCATAGTTGATCACACAACTGTTCCTGGGATACCGTAGTTTGTGTTGTTTACTTCATGAACTCGGCCCAAGAGACGGAACAAGAGCTCAACATGGCGGACAGCCCGCTACCAACAAACCCGTACAAACAGGTGCACCAGACCGGAAATCGTGACCTTTGCTTCTGTCACCTGCCTCAGGACTGTTATTCAAGCGAAGCTTTCACCGTAAACAAGCGTGGAGTACGTCAATAGCTATTCCTCGTACAGTTGGCAGCTCTAGTTCGCACCAAAGAGAAAGGGACTAAGTGACGTTGCTACTTGCTCGTAGGTTACCTCATCATGCCATGTCTTTGTTAGTCTGATATTTTGTCTGATAGTTCGAGTAAACCCATACCTTCAGCCATGGTAGACCCGGCAGCTGTTCCAAGGATCCCTGGTGTTGTATGTATCCACTAACCTGGCCCATAAGATGGTAGAAGTGAAGATCCAAACATTTTGAAATCCTCCCACCGAGCAAACAGGCACAAAAACAACACAGGTGCAACAGACGGTACGGGAAACTTGAACCGTCTGTGTTTGTCTTGCAGGCACGGAGTGGTGTATTGTAAGGAGCCATATCATGTTCTATAGCTACACTGGTGGTTGGGATGTTCTTTCAACGGGATCCGCTATGGTAAACAGGTAAACGGAATGGGACATGTTCAATAGAGAACAACCTTCGGAGGGAATTATTACAGCTAGTGATTGAGTGAGAGTTGGTGAATAAGTGGATGAAAGAATGAGTGAGAGAGAGAGACTGATTGGTGCAAGAAACTTGAACCTCCTGTACGCGCGGTGTATTGCAGAGAGCTGTATCATGTTCTATAACAACACTGGTGGAGGGGACGTCCTTTCAGCGGGGGCTGCTCGGGTAAACAGGTTCTATTGTTCCGAGCCGTATCACTGTGACATGTTGCTTGTTAAGCACTACCCGATATCCTCCGATATGGTGTTTACAGGGCACTGCGGCATTTCACTGGGGTTGCGACAAGAATAATACACTGTGGACATTAGGCAGTAATCTCCAAGCAGATCCTACGGTGCCATAAGATAGTATCAAAGCTGGCCAGGGACTATAGCCGGCTAAGGGAGTCAAATGGGCACCTATGGGGAGTTTGATACTAACGTTATACATAACGCACCGTGGATCTGGTTCGAGATTAATTAGGCAACAGGCTGATATCATGGCCACAACGTATTTGGAGACAGACATGACTAGTGGTAATACTTTCGTGATTCTTCTTTCCTTATTAGAACAACTTTCTGAATAGTACACAGAGCGGACGACATTTGGCAGTGCATGAGGTATAGCAGTACTACTTTATAGGTGAGTAAGTGAATGGGTAAGTGGTAATTAAGTGAGAGAAAGAGAGCACGAGTGGTACAGGAGAAACAAAAGACGCAAAGCTTTAAAACAATCAAAACCTTATGACAAACAAGTTTCAGGGAAGGTTATCTGTTTTAAACATTAACCAGATTAAGAGCTGAGGATATATTTACATTAACTGACAAAAGTATCGCCTTTCAATGTTTACTCATTCATTACTCCTAATGTTCTATGCATCAATTATTAGCAGACTCGTTGATATTGTACATGGTTGTGTTTTAAGGTCTTATAAGCTGTGAGATGTAATATGGACCAAAATAACATAGCCATAATTAGCTAACAAGAAGTACACCTTGTATTGAAAAACCAAGTATGAAATGGATTACTGTAACAGTTGCATTATGATATCAGAAACGCTTTCCTCCATTCTGTGCGATCAGATTATTCAACAAGCCAATTGATTTGAACATGTATAAACCATGATCAGATTTTAACTTGGCAGAACGAGTCTCTAGCTTCCAGTCAATTGTATGGGATGTAATATGCATAGTTTTATGTGGTCTATGTTGTAAACCTCTGGTCATAAGGACGCAATGCGGGTTGTCGCGCCATTTCCGGGAGGTGTTAACTGATCATAAAACATTGATTTCCGGAGAACACGAAACAGTTTACGTTCCAGTGTTTCAAACTTGCATGGAATAATAAGGATACAAGCAACAATCGTGATACCTTTAGTACTTTTCACATCATGCCATGTTGATTATTGTAAATCACTAAGCTGTTTCTCGACACAGCCGGCTAACCATAAACATGTACCACAACAGCTTCTCTTGCGGTATTCTCTTGCGGTAGGTTTATGCTGGATGGACGCTTACTCTGATATCTGCTAGTATGGAGCCACTGTCATGTAATTAACTTGACTTCTTCCTCTCAGGCGGTGCATCAGTGCCGATTCCGCTTGGTGGTGCAGCTACTCCTGTTTGACAAGAAACCGACGAACGTTTGTAATAAAATCTGTTGATGTTCGCCAATTTTAATTGTGCACTTCCTCATGCACCAAATGGTCACTCTCTGTGTCATCTGCAGCAGATATACGAGTAACTGTGCGAATTTAGTAGATATAATTTCAAAGCATCGAACCACTTCTGCTACTAAACTGCAGATGTTAAAACTTTATCATTGATTTTCAAAAGTTTCGCGACTAATTACACAAAAAACAAACAAATAGGACAAAGAATGGTCAATATGATAATGCTAATAGATCACCATAATGACATTTTACTATCGGTCAAATAAAGGCACAACGACGACGACAACGACGTGCACGTACCATGAAGCTTTCTGCTACCCGGCTCTGGTCAATCTCGATGAGGGCCTGCTTCAGAACCTGTAGAGTAGCGCCACTTCCCTCCCTGTTTCTCCACCTGTGCAGCATTTCCCTGCACCTGCGGTCCTGGTCTGGCTTCAAGTCTCGGATGACACCTATCTCGTTATAGTTGAAGCCCAGCTTCAGTGCCAGGTCATCCCAATCGTTACTGACTTCTTTGATGACAGTATCAAAGTAGCCCGTCACATCAACTGCAAAAAAAACATGTATCAATCTCTTGACAATAAACGGATGTAAATGATTGTGATAGTATTGAACTATATTTAGAGACAAATTCCTCTGTGGAGTTTGTACCGATAATTACATGTAAATGTAACTTTCAACAATGACCACTAGGTCCAAACTTGATATATTTTGATACTAGGCCTTATATTCATTTCAATCAGTACACGGAATCCCTACTCTTGGAGTCATCTGCGCATGCAATGGACCGATCCCGGAGCCCCGTCCCCTGTTCGATCATGTTCTATTTCGAACACCTCCGTCAAAAACAACGCTTGTCGGACAGAACTGGCCGCCACCGCTGTTTATCTGATTAAAACGACTGACTTCTGTTTAGCTCTTTTGGCCCTGAAATCCTCTCAGACTGGTCCTGTTCACCAACAATGTAAAGCTATGCAGTGGTTCTCCCTACCAGAACAACTATACTTGCTGGATGTAGTCTTCAACAAAGAATAGCATTATAGCATTTTTCTTTGGCCATTTCTGTCCCACTGGGGCTGTTTTTGACGGAGGTGTTCGAAATAGAATAGGGGTTCTTCTCGGTTTTATTCGATATGGCGTTCGATCAGCAGGATCGGTCCATTGCAACAGAGGTATGAGTAACCGGGGTAAATGCGGGAATCTTCTTAATAGTTTATAGATTTTTAAAATATCAAACCATTTACATTACCTACGGCAGATGTTAGGTGTTGTACTGATTTTCAAAGCTTCGGCAAATGAATATGACAAAAAGGATGTCAACACTAATTGATCACAATAATGACTTTACTATCTGCAGATATCGGTACAACAATCAGGATGACGACATACACGTACCATCTAAGATCTCTGCTACCCGAACTTGGCCAATATCTTTAAGTGCTTCCTTCAGAACCTGTAGAGTAGCTTCCCTTCCCTCCCTGTCTTTCCACCTGGTCAGCATTTCCCTGCACCTGCTGTCCTGGTCACGCTCCAAGTCTTGGATCACACCTATCTCGTTATCGTTGAAACCCAGCTTCAGTGCCAGCTCATCCCAATCGTTACTGGCTTCGTTGATGACTGTATCAAAGTAGTTAACTGGAAAAAACATGGATCAATCAGTTGACAACAAACAGAAGTAAATGATTGTGATAATATTGAAATATATTTAGAGAGACAAATTCCTCTGTGGAGTTTGTACCGATAAATACATGTAAATGTAACTTTCAACAATCACCAACAGGGCCACACTGGTTATATTTGTGGTGAATTTCCTTTTTAGCCAAATTAAAATCATTCACACATGGAAAGATAATTTAGTGCTGGGTTTCATTAATTTCAATCATTCGAAGTAAGAGGATGTTGAAAACAAAATACGAAGACTGGTTTTGATGTCTCAATGCCCCGACGAAAAAGATAAAGACTGCTTCTTTCCTCTAGTTTTGGCTTTGTTTTACTAGTTCTATTATTATTACCATTATTATTGTCATTATTATCATAATCGTTGTCATTATTACAATAACAAAAATCTTACGAAAATCACGTGTTCAATGCTTCCTGTCAATGAAAATGATACATCATTTATCACAGCTCTTTAAACCAGACCGCACGCACTTCACACGATAGGTTGGTCAGGGTTATGTGAGAGTCACTACGTTTGGTTCGGTTTCGTGTGTTTCGAGGTTCAGTAGCAATTTGGTAAATCATCAAACTATGGTTACCAATAATATTCAAATCGGTGACAGTTAAGTGTTTAATAATTTATCTGTCGGTATACCATATCCAAATTATTTGATAAGTTGGTTTAATTAGTAATTCCAAATTAGTAACAGTTAAAGGGTTGAAGGCACCCAAAAACAGAATTTTCTTCTTATCTGTTCCATTGAATGAACAATCCTTTTACATCAAATACAAACTGTTCTGATTTAATTGCACAGCAAAACATCAAAGACTACACTTCTAGCTTCCGAGTCTTCCCACCAGGTAATCCAGGGTACATTTATTATTACCTGATTGAAAGTGAAAATTGCAGAAGACATACCTAAGCCCTGAAGCCTCGGGTCCTCTTCCTCTCCACAAAGCAGGTCACTGACCTGTTCCGTGAACCCGAGGGTGGGATGGAGGATTGTACCGCCCTCTGCTGCTGCCTTGCTGATCTCCTCCTTGCCATAGGAGTAGAATTCCTCCCTGTGTTCCTTCAGTGCACGAGCGCTGAGCACCTTCTCCACTGTGCCTGTTCCTGGGCTGCACTCATCCAGCACATCAGCGATGATGTTCTCCAGCTGCTGCAGCATCTTGCCACACTGCACCTT
This sequence comes from Branchiostoma floridae x Branchiostoma belcheri, assembly GCA_019207045.1. Taxonomy (NCBI): domain Eukaryota; kingdom Metazoa; phylum Chordata; class Leptocardii; order Amphioxiformes; family Branchiostomatidae; genus Branchiostoma; species Branchiostoma floridae x Branchiostoma belcheri. The sequence goes on from CM033028.1 coordinate 810,868, forward strand.
GTCACCCTGCGCACTCCGGACACAGATGTTGACTGCACGGCCGTCCGGAGAGAGTTTGATCAGACCTTCCACATTCCTGTCCGCACACTTGGCGCCATCTCTCCACAGCAGCGGGCGACTCGCCAGCTCCCTCATCAGGCGGGTCTGCACTCGGGGGAAGAACCCGGAGGAGAACATGTCAGTTGAGTCGGCACACTGGACTTGCTTCCCAAAGTAGACCACCTTTGGCTCAGGTGTTGGTTGCCACTTGTCAGGAGGCATGGTTTGTGTTAGCAGCCCTGGGAAGATGAAGGTCTGTCCGTCATAGGAGTGGCAGAGCTGGAACTCTTGCAGCAGGGTGATGAGGAGATCCACGTCAGCAACGTCTTGGAAGACGCGCTGGATCTCCGCCCTGGTGACGTAGTCTTCGCTTGTTCTCTCCGGGCGGGGAATGGGGAAGTTGACTGGTGCCATCATTGGGCCGATGACGTCTGTGCAGAGCCAGTTGGGCTTCAGGACAATGATGGGATCGGAAGTACTCGGACTGTTGAAGATGACCTGTAACAGAAATTTGGTATATAACTTGGTCACAACCGCCTTCATGGCCATGGATGTATTACATTTTAAGTCAAGGGGATTAGACAATAAACATTGCAATATCGGAACAACTTTGGGTTCCACAGGCGTAGTTTTGGCAAGTACGTCGCAGTACCTGTATCTGTATCTATATAGCCGGTATAACCGCCCTTCGGCTTAACACACCAGCTTCGCAGACATGCGGCGCGGCAGCAGCTGGTTAAATTACACTAAACGACCCGTCACACCTATCTTTGACAACGGTAGTTGTGGGGGAAAAGGGAATTTTTGAACACATCCATCCTAGGTTGGTAACTAGATGGCATGTCTCTGGTGTTTTGAATACACATTTAAACTGTGAACTGAGTGCTTTTTTCTCACTGTCACTAATAATGGTGCTCCCTACCTTTAGAGTGGCTACCCCAACAAGGAATAATCCGAACCAAATTACTAATACATATACATATACTATACTAGTACATCTACATCTGCATCTTCATCTACTTCTACATATACATATACATGTACATATACATATACATATACATGTAAAATGATTCGATGATTCGAGGGATAACCTACCTCCCCCAGATGGTCCAGAAATCTTGTAGACTGAAGCAGGAATTCCTCCTCCACACGTGGGTCGATCTCTTTGACTGCGTCCACGTAGCCTGGCCACCTCAGTACCGGACACTTCGGGCTGCACTTCTTCTGGCACCAGCTGGGCAGCTGCTTGGTGATTTTAGCGCACAGTTTGGGCATTTGGCGCTGGTGCTGTAAGTTGTGAGTGGGAAGTCCATGATAAGTGGACAAAAAATGCGTCCTGTATCATCTAGATCTCTTTTTTATCATGCACAGTTACCTACCTCTAACATGTCTGTGCAATTTGTAAACGGAAATCAGTGATTGGCGGTCAATAATTGCAAATTACATCAATGCATTGTACCCTATCCCGGACTACATTTTTATCACGCATATATTACCTCTGACATGGCCTTCTTCATCGTGGCCAGCAGTTTCTTGAGCCGGTCCATGCCAGCTGTTCGGGTCTCCTTACAGTTCATCAGGAAGACTTCGTCTGAGATACGGAGGTGATCTTTGAACTCTGACGTCATCAACTGCAGAAGATGAGCTGCTTGCCGTTGTCCTGAACGTTATTATAAAAGGTAACGTGAGGCTATCAATGCATTCAAGTTACTCACACAAGCTTGATTAGTTCCACCCCTTTTGTTGCAAGCCCATTGTAACGTTACCCCTTTATTTCTGGTTACTGTCCATTCTTTGTACAAAAGCACTTACAGACGTATTTACCTCTGTCTCGTGATACTTTGTCCGCATGGCTGGCCACTAAGATGACGTCAGGCTGCCGGTTTGGGTTACAGGACTTGATGAAACTCAGCCACCAGTGGACCTGGAGCCGAACATTCAACAACAAATATGGTTAACGTTGCCTAGACATGTTTTGGACAATTGACATGAGAATATTTCGAACCCACCCCGGTAGATTGGTCTTGAAGGTCGTCAGTAATGCAAAAGTATGATTTACGATGTAAGGTGCGGAACATGAAACATGACTTCCTACTTGAAACACAGAAGGAATTGAAAATGTGCTTTGACTTTAGACCGTGATGTGAATTATAAAATTAACACCGCCGTTTCAAAATAATTTGCTGGGCCAATATATGTCCATATAAAAGTAACAGAAAATGAAACATTGAAATGATGTTGAACATAAATGAAAAATCAGTTACCTGTCGTTCTTGCTCCTCGCTGTCGTCCATGATGTTGTACAGCACAATGACGACGGTGTTCTCTGCATCCATGAACATACTGTGGGTCACCGCGTACTCCGCCTGCCCAGCAAAATCCCACAGGCTGACCTCCCCCACCCCGGGAATATGGAACGTCCCAACATCCACCCCTGGGGTGGGGTCGTGAGGCTCCTCCTGTGATGACGACTTACTCAGTCCTTGGAGCAGTGCAGCCACGCGGCCCTGTTGGACAGGAGTTACTCGTTTAGCTCTGATGGCAGTAATGAAATTTGTGGTCCATTATTCTGGGGAGTCTATAATCTAATCTCGAAGCACATCTATTGGGGGCAAAGACGGTATATAAGGGCTAAAAGTTGTCCGGGGGCATTTGGACACTTTACATACTGTCTTTGCCCTGATAGATCTGCTTCCAGATTATCTGTAACGTACTTTATTCCTTTGTGTACAGAAACGAAGTTGGAAGGATTTGGGGAACAAGTGACGTTCTTACTTACCCTTTGAAGACTTTCCTTAAGTGTGGACTTCCCAGTTTCCGCCATCCCAAACACGAACACCTTACACCTGTTGACTTTCACTCCGCCAGACTTCTGCAGCAACTCGTGATAAGACTTCTCTTGCAATATTTCCTTTTCCCGATTCTAGTTGGAAGTAAAATATAGCTAAGTTAACGATACTTCATAAATCACCCTATATGGCCTCCTGTATAAATCACCATTTTGTAAATTAAGGTATGGCAACAGGTGTGAAGCGTACACAATGATTTTTTTCAGCGTAAAAGCAATTAATTTGAGATTGCAAATCGAATAACATTTTACGACCGTGAGTCACAATGTGTTCATAGCTATAATAATAAAGTTCAAATACTACTGCGCATACGTCATGAATGAATGAGACTATTTGTCACCTTTAGGACACGCCGAGTTCTCCGGTCTTCTGCTACACCAGCTGGTGTCCTTCCGCCCTGTACAGGGAGACATCAGAAATGTGTTACTCTCCATGTGTTACTAACAATGTCTAACGAGGACAATAATGCCTGCCAGGCTTTATGAAATATGTAATACTTCCCTCCTCTTGTCTTTAGTGTTGACGGCTGTTTAAAGCGACACTCTTATTATTAGCTAAAACTATGTGTATTTTTTATAGAAATGCCATAGAAGATAGCTTATTCTGCCAGCAAAATTTGCCTATCAAAATGCAGGAAATAGCGTTTCAGAGGGTTTAGATTTGAAAATGTGCCGCCGCCTCTGCTCTACCCCATTCTTCCTTCCAGGCTGACAACAAGTTGGAGAGTTTCAGCCCCGAAAGTGAAGTTTGAGTACATCAAGTCAATACAATAGTAGTATCAAGTTAACATCCATATAATCTGCAGGGGCACAAGTGTATCACCTTATCCCGTGCCATCACGTCTGCCCCGTGCCGAATCAAAAGCTCACAAGTCCCGGGGTGGCCCATGAGAGCAGCCTCATGTAGGGGTGTGGACTGGCGCTGTACAGGGAGGAAGGTCTGGGTCAGTAGTGGCGAGTTCAACACGGACAGGAGTTATCACGTGGATCATTTGAAGAAGCAGTTTTAGATACTCACTACAGCTCCTGAAACGCCTCGATTTATGACATATATACACTTGGTTCTATATAGCTACCTTAGAACTGTTACTTTAGTTGTTTTTAAATATGCTGTACTTTTTGTGTGCTTGTCTTATTGTCTGGATCTCTGTGTGCCGCCATCAGCATTGGATGCCGTTATTGTATCGTCTCACCTTTAATACATACAAGTAAAGTTTGAATACAACAAGTCAATACAATATCAGTATCAAGTTAACATCCATGTAATCCCTAGGGGCACATTTGTATCACCTTAGTGTAAATTGACATCATGTCCTACACTCCTGCCATAGACCGGCAATAGGCAATATGATTGACCAAAGTTACGTTTATAACCACATAAGATGTAGGGTCCATATGAAAGTGTGTATCACCTGATCCCGTGCCATCACGTCTGCCCCGTGACGAATCAGAAGCTCACAAGTCCCGGTGTGGCCCCGGCCAGCAGCCTCATGCAGAGGTGTGGACTGGTGCTGCACAGGGAGGAAGGTCAGGGTCAGTAGTGGCGGGTTCAACACGGACAACAGTCATCACGTGAATGAAAGCAGTTCTAGATACTCACTACAGCTCCTGAAACGCCTTGATTTATGACATATATACACTTGGTTCTATATAGCTACATTAGAACTGTTACTTTAGTTGTTTTTAAATATGCTGTACTTTTTGTGTGCGTTTCTTATTGTCTGGATCTCTGTGTGCCGCCATCAGCATTGGGTGCCGTTATTGTATCATCTCACCTTTAATACATACAAGTAAAGTTTGAATACAACAAGTCAATACAATATCAGTATCAAGTTAACATCCATCAAGGACTCCTTGCATCCATGTAATCCCTAGGGGCACATTTGTATCACCTTAGTTAGTGTAAATCGACATCATGTCCTACACTCCTGCCATAGACCGGCAATAGGCAATATAATTGACCAAAGTTAAGTTTATAAACACATAAGATGTAGGGTCCATATGAAAGTGTACATGTGTATCACCTTATTCCGTGCCATCACGTCTGCCCCGTGACGAATCAGAAGCTCACAAGTCCCGGTGTGGCCCCACTCAGCAGCCTTATGCAGGGGTGTGTCCTGGACCTGTACAGGGAGGAAGGTCAGGGTCAGTAGTGGCGGGTTCAACACGACAGCAGTCATCACGTGAATGAGAAGCAGTTCTAGATACTCACTACAGCTCCTGAAACGCCTTGATTTTATGACATATATACACTTGGTTCTATATAGCTACCTTAGAACTGTTACTTTAGTTGTTTTTAAATATGCTGTACTTTTTGTGCTTTTTGTACTTATCGTCTCACCTTTAATACATACAAGTAACGTTTGAATACATCAAGTTAATTCAATATCAGTATCAAGTTAACATCCATATAATCTGTAGGGGCACATTTGTATCACCTCAGTAGTATATAGTCAACAGGATCACTAATATTATTCAGGTGGAGCAAGGTGGAGCAGGTCATCGCCTGCTAATGTATTCAGGCGCAGCAGGTCAGGAGTCAGATACTAGTATTCTGTATTCAGGAGCAGGTCAGAGGTCATAAGTCACATATCATTATTCAGGCGGCGCAGGTCAGGGGTCAGATATTATATATTCAGGCGCAGCAAGGTAACTATGACAACCTCCACGCCCCCAAATGAACCTCCCCATCTCCAATCGTGAAAGACATGCCCTTATTTGGCCTGGTTCTAAGTCTCTCAGTCAATCAACCGGTTAAATCAACTGAGATCAGTCTTTAATGGATGCACTGAAAGCACAAACAAAAGAGGTCTTTCATCAGTTACTATATCACAAAGCCCCGGACTTGTTTCCCGAATGCAGACGACAACCCAGTTCGGCGGTGTACGTAAAAGTAATACAATGGGTGGATACGATCTCGGCGGAAGAGGAATATGAAAAGATTATCGACAGCTTCATGGCTAACGTACCCAACGCGAGGGATGGGCTGGAAACGGTGCTCGAAAAAGTACTGCAAGAGGAACGATTAAACTGGGGTCGACTCGTTACCGCAATGTCTTTCGCCGTGGACGTGTGTACGCACGAACAGTATGAAGGAAGTATCGACACCATCTCCACCGAGTTAGCAACGTTGATTTGCGACTATGCGGGTAACTGGTTGTTACGCCAACGTGGATGGAACGGGTGGCTTGACCGTCGGAGGCACGACAAGTACCCGTCGGCTGTACAGTGTCTCTGTTGGCTTCTCACTGCACACGTTTGCATCATCGTGACGTAGATTTTGCAATGAACACGCCCGAGCATGTTAAAACACGCCCAGGCACGGTACGCTGGTTGGCCAACGGTCGGTGCAAGGCTGATTTACATTTTCATGAGATCATTGCTTTGGAGTAGCTATACATGTTGCTCCGGAGTAAAAACACTGCTCCGGAGTACGCTCCGGAGTAAGTGAGTAAGTATATTTGTTGTAAGTAAGTATATTTGTCATGTACGTACAAACACGTACCATCTATATGTACAAACACTGCTCCGGAGTAAAATAAAACTGCTCCGGAGTATGCTCCGGAGTAAATGAGTAAGTATATTTGTTGTAACAAGTTAGTATATTTGTCATGTACGTACGAACATATGCCATCTATATGTACATGCAGTAAATCATTGCCTTGGAGTAGCTATACGTAAAAGAAACCTGCTCCGGAGTAAAAAAAAATCTGCTCCGGAGTAAAATAAAACTGCTCCGGAGTGTGCTCCGGAGTAAGTGAGTAAGTATATTTGTTGTAAGTATGTATATTTGTCATGTACGTACGAACATATACCATCTATATGTACATGCAGTGAAACATTGTTTTGGAGTAACTATACGTGTTGCTCCGGAGTAAAAAAAAATCTGCTCCGGAGTAAAAACACTGCTCCGGAGTATGCTCCGGAGTAAGTGAGTAAGTATATTTGTTGTAGGTAAGTATATTTGTCATGTACGTACGAATATGTATCATCTATATGTACATACAGTGAACCATTGCTTTGGAGTAGCTATACGCGTTGCTCCGGAGTAAAAACACTGCTCCGGAGTAAAAAAAATCTGCTCCGGAGTATGCTCCAGAGTAAGTGAGTAAGTATATTTGTTGTAAGTATATTTGTCATGTACGTACGAACATGTACCACCTATATGTACAGTACATGTAGTGAACCATTGCTTTGGAGTAGCTATACGTGTTACTCCGGAGTAAATAAAACTGCTTCGGAGTAAATAACTGAGTAAGTATATTTGTGGTAAGTAACGCATACGTATTTGTCATAGACGTGTCTATAAGGTAAGCATTTATCAATACAACAACACAAAAGACACTAGTGTACGGTAATGCTGTTTGGTAACACTTTATTATCATTTGACGTCGATCAAAAATGTATCATGGAATTAATTCATAATCAACGTGCATCTCGTCCTATATGTCAAACATAGTATCACATTAGGAAAGAAAAGTTGTACTGCAAGCGATATGGCGACCTCACATTACTTCAGGACGAGGTAACCATATTTTTTCATCAATGTCTGTTCTGAGACCCAGTTCTTGCTGTGTACAATCTCATTGCTGTAACGAGGCAACGCAGCGAACTCTATTAGATAAAACTTTTTGCCAGCGCGCTTCGTCTCTTTGATGACACTTTGAGGAACATCGCCTGGCTGGTGAGGTAGTGCGATGGTCAAGTCTCGATAGAGTGTCCACTCCTCCTCGTCACCGCTGTGGTAGCCGCTGTCGTAACCAGTACGTTCACTTTCATCAGATGAAACCGTCCCGGAGGACACATCTGTCCCTGTATCACTCTCGGAACCACCTTGGTCGCTGTCGGTTTCTTCTGTGGAGTCTCCCTGCTCGGAGCCCATCACAGATTCGGCGTCTGAGACGCTTTCTTCATCTTGTGACGCCATCGAACCCCCATCTTCGGAACCAACCGTGTCCGTGTCGTGTTCAGACGACACATCGGAGTCGTCAAAAACATCGCGCTCCCGGTAAGAGCCCGTCTCGGCATCAACGACGACTTCTCCCGAGGCAACGCCTGACTCGTCTCGGTGTTTTCTTTCCAGATGACCCTCGAGGTTGAACGCACGATCAAATTCCCGATCACAAACTTTGCAGACGTGAGGCATGCTTTTTTGTTCGGTGGACAGAAGGAAAATGATAAGATATTGATGTGCACACATATATTTGTCGCGCATTTAAGTTTTAGGGACCGTACGTTTTATATCTTGCGTACACCCTGTATGCATCTACGTTTCATACTTGACAACTATATTTCAATACCACAAATGCGTTTACGGGATACGTAGATGCATACAGGGTGTACGCAAGATATAAAACGTACGGTCCCTAAAACTTAAATAACAAATAAAGTTTGAATAAAACAAGTCAATACAATATCAGTATCAAGTTAACATCCATATAATCTGTAGGGGCACATTTGTATCACCTCATCCCGTGCCGTCACGTCTGCCCCGTGACGAACCAGAAGCTCACAAGTCCCGGTCTGGCCCTCAGCAGCAGCCCGATGCAGGGGTGTTTCCTGGTACTGTACAGGGAGGAAGGTCAGGGTCAGTAGTGGTGGGTTCAACACGGACAGGAATTATCACGTGGACTGATAATCAGCATGAGGTGAACTTCCGTAGATTAACAAAAGTTTTCGGAAGTCTCGTTGTAGACCCACCATACCATGTACGTTACGCGCAAAGCATTAACCGTGTTTCTTATTATCATATGGCATCTATAGGTACGGCTATGGGTCACTGTTGGTGTACAACCTTCCAAACAGATTTCCCGCTTGGCTATTGTGGAAGGTGGTTTACAGTAGGTTTGGCGATGAAAATTGAAATTCTAATTAAACTGCGAATTTCTGTCGGGGATTTGTCACGGCACGAGTACCAAAGAAAGATACGGCAAAACGTTTTACTTTTCAACTTCGTCTTGTGAACATATGAACTGATTGTAGGTAACGTTGTATGCTTATTTCATGTTAACACAGTGGTGCTGTACAACAAGGCCGTAATTTAGCCGTTGGTTGCCAGTCTCTTATTTTATTGTGAATAAACCATTTGATTCATTGATTCATTGATTTAACATAAAGCATGACCAGATTTCAACTGAGAAGAATTGGGAACATTGTCAGGAGTGAAGTAAGAAATCGTTTCCACTTATGTCGTCCCATCTTCAGGCCGGCCAGGAAGGAAGCGCGATTAAATCAGGCTACTTCAACCGCTATTGTGTGATAAACTGAGCGATGCTCAGATGATAATCGCGACCAAATAGTTAGGTTGGGAACAACGAGCCCGACCGTCCCGGGTTGAGGTTAGGACACAGTTCTACTTACCCCGTCCCTCGCATCCACCTCAGCTTTATGCTCAATCAGCAGCTTCGCCAGCTCAGTCTGCCCGTACAAGCTTGCCACATGGAGGGGTGTCCGGTCAGGCTGGATAGAGCAACATTTGGGGTGATAACCGGTTACAACATGACAATACAGGCGGTATGGACACACAACATGACATATTTTAATAGCTTTTCCTGCAAGAACATATATAGAATGAAACTCTTGTTAGCTAGCTATGTCCCCATGTTGGTAACGGTTCACTTGTTCGCTACGTGGCGCTTCTAATGGCGGCCACGCTGAAACGCTGCTCTCTGTTCAAGTTTTTAGTATTGTATTTTAATGATGCTTTTAGTGGTTAAATTCCTGCCACGTTCGCACAAATGTATCTAATATGCTGTAGACTGCTCCTTGATGGATTTCAACCGCGAGGTGTGTGCGTGTGGTGGAACTCTGTGACTTTTTGGTGACCCATCCTGCAATGATGGTGACATTTTATACGTCCAGTTTCCTGCGTGCCTGCCGGGCGGCCTGCCAACCACTTCTACCCCACGAAAAGCTATCGTTGAAAGAAAATGGTTTGCTACGGAGATCTTCCAGACCCAGAGGATGTAAGGGGGGCAAAAACCGTATCCGACAAATAAGAACAATTGTTGGAAACAGGCCAGCGTCCATATCTCCTTCCCTCGTATGCAAATCCATAGCAGGTACACACAACAAACCTGCATTCCAGCCGATTAAGCTGATTAAGTCGACTGAACCCAAGGTTGGTCTCCCTGGTTTTCTACTCTCTAATGTCCGCTCCCTCCGTCACAAGACTGATGAGCTTTATACTGTATGTCAAGCCAACAACGCTAGCATTGTTGCTATTAGTGAAACATGGCTTAACGAAGATATCCCTGACTCGATTGTCTCACTACCGGGGTATACAGTGCATCGACGCGACCGTGAAAGTAGAGGTGGCGGTGGTGTTGCGCTATACACCCGTTCTGGTCTGCATTATAAGGTTCGACTTCCAGTCTCTAACCCTACATGGCTACCTGCCTGTGTAACCGCATGACAAGATCAGTTTGCTTACCCAGTGCCTCCATCTCCTCTTGACATTGACGTCCACCCCAGCCTCCAGCCCCCTCCTCACAGTCTGCACGTCACCTTTCTGCACAGCCCTGTAGAACGTGTCCAGGTCCATCTCATCAGAACCTGCTGGTGGTAACATTGGAAAAATAAGGCATTGTAGAACGTTTTATAGCTTTAGTTTTATTTTTTTATACTTTTATTTTATATCTCTCAAATATGCGAACACCAGAAAAGGTGCAGTTGACTATTCTAGCGGAAATGTCTAACGTTGTTTTTAACAGTAGTAGTTATAAATGTCTGATTGACAAGACAAAAAGGGCCTTTGTTATAAAACTAGAGTTCGGCGAGCTCATACCGCCATAAAATATTTACATCTTTTGTAGTAGTAGTAGTAGTAGTAGTAGTAGTAGTAGTAGTAATAGTAGTAGTAGTAGTAGTAGTAGTAGTAGTAGTAGTAGTAGTAGTAGTAGTAGTAGTAGTAGTAGTATTAGTAGTAGTAGAGTCATACATTGTATTACAGCACTTTGGGGTTATACCACCTTTTACAAGACGGCTGCGAGCATACCCTTTTCTTCTAGCTGAATACAAGACGGGGATGCGCCAGGTCTCCCGTCCGGGTGAATGATGTAAATCACCGTGTGGCTGATACGGTATGGAGGTAGATTATATGCAAATGACCTTATGCAGAAGCTTTATTGACACAACAAAAAGTAAAGCGACTTTCTTCAAATACAATTCAATCTCTACAACCAAGGAGCTTTTGCTACAACTGGATAAAAACGGAGATTTGATTCCGGAAGTTTCGATTGACATCCGTCATTAGAATGAACTGGCAGAACAATTCAATACAAGTGCAGCTAACTAGAAAAAACCTGGTTGTAACGGGGGCCGCCCTAAGATGCCCGCTTTTTTACGCGCTCGAACTCACGGCGCTCCATCACTAGTTGCCAAAGAGTGGTCAAGTTTTGATCATTGAATTTTTAACACATTCATCTAGAGACCATACTTGAATAAGGAAGGCATCCATACTGTTCATGAACCCTTCACCCTCCGCGTTACAACTGGCAAACACCGAGGACGTTATCGTGAATATAAATTCCGATTTTGAGCTGCGTTAGACAGTGCGCCCTAACTTGCCACGCTTTTGGAATTTGCTCTCTGCGGAAGCTGGTGACCAATTTAGACAAACATAGATAAAAATTCTAATTTTATGATATATCATCTTTCTTTTGACAGTAGAATTGTGATTGTGTGTGCTTCTTGTCTCCCGCGAGGAGGGCTAAATCTGTCACAATCCAGGTCATGTTTTCATGGGAAATGGGCGAAATGCACTGAATGCGCGCGGCGGCCCGACTAACAAAATCATTACGAAAAACGACAACGCCAAAATCACAACAAAAAAACTCTATGTACGTATTGGGAAACTTATTCGACATCACTCTGTACGAAAGACCAGAGAGTCACGTTGTGTATGCGGTGTGTGAGCAATGTACGCGCCGGTTTTAGCAGTGTGCGAGCAATGTACGCGCCGGTTTTAGCAATGTTCGAGTGATGCACGCGCCTGTTTTATCAGTGTGCGAGCGATGCAGACGCCGGTGTATTAGTAGTGTGCGAGCATTGCAGACGCTGGTGTGTGTAGTGTGCGAGTAGTGTACGAGCTGGGGTTTGATGAAAAAGCTGGGCTGTCTAACAGGTCTGTCTACCTGGCCTGTCCAATTTCTACCATACTTAGATCACCGACCCGCGGAGCGCGGCGAATTGCGTAAGCCTGACCTCATACGGACTTGAGTATATACGCAAGTGTGACATCATCCTATAGCTAAAGGTGGGTTTACACCTGCGTATATTTTCATGCCGCATGAGTTCCGTTTTGACATTTTTCGACATTTTGACTAATTTCTTCAACACGCGGCCGCACGCACAAGTCGCACCTCTATCGCATCTGAATCGTCTTTAGAAAGTTTCACGAACGCAGGCAAACGAAAATATACGCCCAGTTCGCCTGATAGTTTTGGACATGCACAAAACTATCATTCGTACGCAGTTTGGTGCCCAAAACGTTATGGATGCGCAATACAGTGGTCCCACGTCGGTCGATTGCGCTATGAAGACGCTACATGTTTGCGCTTTACACGCAGTAATACGCGGATATCGCGGTATTGCGAGTACATAGCGTTCTTACAGCGCAGACACAACGCACCATGAGCGACCGTATAACGAATGCACACATAGATCACGATTTAGTACCGTGCGTTCTGCAATCGCTTTGCGCATACTACGCGTCCTGATAGCGTGATCGACGCACACTCCAGATCATGTTGGAATAAATACGAAGGTGCATCTGAGTCCAGACAAAAAAAAAATCAGCTCAAGATGGCAGATCCAGGCCAGGACCGACGAATTTGTACCGGGGGCATGGAGAGATGGTCACAACTTGCAGGACACCATGAATGTAACTGGTCCCAACAGAGCCTCTAGGGACGGGAAGATGCAGAGGGACCTGCTCAAGCACTGGGTCAATTTGTGTGACACACGTGCCATTTTGTGTAACAGATATTTGACTTAATTTGCTGATAATGGCACTTTTTTGTGTGTAGAACCACATGATATAAAGGTGCAATATAGAGCCATATTACAACTTTGAAAGAGGGCGTAAGGTTTCATAATTGTTTAATTTACGTGTTTGATAAAGATCTTGAATACGTTTTGTGGTGTGTATGAGTGTGACTTTTATAGTAGTTGAAGTACTAAGATGATAGGGGAAATCATTAAGGACAAAGTGAAAACAAACACAATCTTAACAGTGCACATAATTTCTTAAGGTAAATGATGGCCCACATTTCTGTAAAAACACAGTTTCACTGCTTTATGCCTAGGTTACACATAGCCGACTTTGGCTCCCGAACACTAGCCGACTCTTAGCCGACCCAAGTCGGCAGTAGTTCGGGAGTAGTCTGACCAGTTTAGGCCACGCCTATTTTTTTAGCGCCGAACAGGTCCCGAACATCTCCCGACCGGTAAATGACTTACTCCCGACTGTGTCCCAAATGCTGACTAACCTATCACCAACCATCCCGACCTCTAACTGCAGACTGCCGAATCACTCCTGACTGATCCCCAACCGATTGCCGACCCTCTCTCGACTTGAAATAGACATAATCAGCGATTTTCAAAAGAGTGCTCATTTTCGTTTTAATCAAGATTACTCTTTCTTCTATCTTGTAAACATCACCAAGAGATCAAATTTGGATCACATATAGCTCCAGTGAGGCATTTATGGTTCTTTTTTGTTTTGGGCTGGATGGCGGTCGTGTGAAGTTCGGGGGTGATTCGTCTACGTCCTGGCAATAGTCTTTTTTGCTTGGAAATGAGTTAGCAGAGATTTGTCTACGGTCTTGGTGCGAATCATTGCTAAGTTGGAAACAAGCTGGGAGTAAATCAGCAATGTTTATGGCGTGGTTAAGATTTAATTTGACTGCTGACTTACTCCCGAACACCATCCGAACACTAGCCGACCGTGCCGAACACCAGCCGATCACCAACCGACCCATTCCAGAGTTGCCGTTCACAGCCGAATGTTTTGAACATTTCAAAACATTCGGCTGAGGTAGCCGAACACCAGCCGACTCAGCCGAACGCCAGCCGACTCAGCCGAACGCCAGCCGACTACAGCCGACTAGCTCCCGAATCACTCCTAAACCATAGTCGGGAGAGAGTCGGGAGCCAAATTCGGCTATGTGTAACCTAGGCATTACTGCTTCTCAAATGAATAAAAAAAACTCTTCACTGTTTACTTGTCAATGTTCTACTTGCACTGCCTGTAAACAAAGACATACGTAGTACAAAGGGTTCCTCTAACAAAAATACTCTAATGGCAATGCTCGCAAACAAAAGTATATGTAACACAAACTGTTCCTCTGACACACCTGAAATGCGTTTGGAATGCAGTTAACACCAGGTGCGTCAGGCATGCGGTCGGTAGACGTTGTGTGCGTCCGGAAAACGCCCAACATACGTACCCCATACGAATCTATTCGCAGTACGGAAAATTTTGTTGCGCATTTCAGTTGCAATCATACGCATCTCATGCGAAATGAAAACGCTGAAGTCGTAATTCAAACGCCAGATGGGCTCAACGTACAATTTAATTTATTAAAAAAAAAATCCGAATGTTGGGCGTTCAGCCGCGTATTGACAAAATGTCATGCGGAACTCACGCGCACTTGAAAATATACGCAGGTGTAAACCCACCTTAAAGGTGGGTTTACACCTGCGTATATTTTCAAGTGCGCGTGAGTTCCGCATGACATTTTGTCAATACGCGGCTGAACGCCCAACATTCGGATTTTTTTTTTAATAAATTAAATTGTACGTTGAGCCCATCTGGCGTTTGAATTACGACTTCAGCGTTTTCATTTCGCATGAGATGCGTATGATTGCAACTGAAATGCGCAACAAAATTTTCCGTACTGCGAATAGATTCGTATGGGGTACGTATGTTGGGCGTTTTCCGGACGCACACAACGTCTACCGACCACATGCCTGACGCACCTGGTGCTAACTGCATTCCAAACGCATTTCAGGTGTGTCAGAGGAACAGTTTCTGTTACATATACTTTTGTTTGCGAGCATTGCCAATAGAGTATTTTTGTTAGAGGAACCCTTTGTACTACGTATGCTTTTGTTTACAGGCAGTGCAAGTAGAACATTGACAAGTAAACAGTGAAGAGGTTTTTTTTATTCATTTGCGAAGCAGTGAAGCAGTGACACTGTGCTTTTACAGTAATGTGGGCCATCATTTACCTCAAGAAGTTATGTGCACTGTTAAGATTGTGTTTGTTTTCACTTTGTCCTTAATGATTTCCCCTATCATCTTAGTATTTCAACTACTATAAAAATCACACCCATACACACCACAAAACGTATTCAAGATCTTTATCAAACACGTAAATTAAACAATTATGAAACCTTACGCCCTCTTTCAAAGTTGTAATATGGCTCTATATTGCACCTTTATATCATGTGGTTCTACACACAAAAAAGTGCCATTATCAGCAAATTAAGTCAAATATCTGTTACACAAAATGGCACGTGTGTCACACAAATTGACCCAGTGCTTGAGCAGGTTCCTCTACATCTTCCCGTCCCTGGAGGCTCTGTTGGGACCAGTGTCCTGCATTCATGGTGTCCTGCAAGTTGTGACCATCTCTCCATGCCCCCGGTACAAATTCGTCGGTCCTGGCCTGGATCTGACATCATAAACCGGAAGATTCCAAAAAATCCCTATCGACCAGAGGATTTGTCCATTCTGTCCAGAGCTAATAGAAGACGAATATCACTTTATGGTTGTATGTCCCAAATATTCCGATATACGCAATTCTCTATACAGAAGGCTGTCATTTTGTACACAAGGATTTATCCAAATGGACCTGAAGTGCAAATTCAAATACATAATGACATGTGACAATCCCTGCATGGCAGATAAAGGAAAATATATCAAAGAAGGTTTAGGCATTATAAATTCCCAAATGATTGTAAAAGCCTCCAATGATTGTAAGAAACTTATCCCATACTACAACTCCTGTATTAGTTAGATAAGCCTTAAGTTAAGTTATAGCACTGTAGTTATGTAGATGCCATACTTTGTACCTCGTACAATTGTTGTGCAATAAAGTTATATACATCTTGAGATGATTTTTTTTGTCTGGAGTCAGATGCACCTTCGTATTTATTCCAAATCTGGAGTGTGCGTCGATCACGCTATCAGTACGCGTAGTATGCGCAAAGCGATCGCAGAACGCACGGTACTAAATCGTGATCTATGTGTGCATTCGTTATACGGTCGCTCATGGTGCGTTGTGTCTGCGCTGTAAGAACACTATGTACTCGCAATACCGCGATATCAGCGTATTACTGCGTATAAAGCGCAAACATGTAGCGTCTTCATAGCGCAATCGACCGACGTGGGACCACTGTATTGCGCATCCATAACGTTTTGGCCACCAAACTGCGTACGAACGATAGTTTTGTGCATGTCCAAAACTATCGGGTGTATTGGGCGTATATTTTCGTTTGCCTGCGTTCGTGAAACTTTCTAAAAACGATTCAGATGCGTTTGAGGTGCGACTTGTGCGTGCGGCCGCGTATTGAAGAAATCAGTCAAAATGTCGAAAAATGTCAAAACGGAACTCATGCGGCATGAAAATATACGCAGGTGTAAACCCACCTTTAGGTTCAAACAATGCTTAACATAAATGCGTTTCAGACCACAGTTGAAGTAAGATCATACCTGCGGCCACCGTAGATTATACAGCTGTCCCCTGTTGATGTCTGTGGTGGTTAACTCTGCCCAAGAGACGGGACAAGCCAAGAGCCCAACATGGCGGACCCAGTCTGTACCCGCCACAAAGTAAATAGGTACACACAGGTGCGCCAGACCGGAAACCGTGACCTTAGCTTCTGTCACCTGCCTTAGGGTTGTCGTTCAAGCAAAACTGCTATCGCAAACAAGTGCGGGGTATGTCAGCAGGTACGACTCGCTCAACTGGCAGCCCCATTTTTCATCAAAGAAAAAGTGACTAAGGAAATTACACAGTGACATGCATGAAAGGCGAAGTATTGTTACTATTTGGTATATATTAACACACGTCAAGTCTGTGACTGTGTCAGTCTTATGTTTTGTGCAATAGTTGGAGTAAACCCATACCTGCGGACAGTTGTTTTTAGGTCGTATCAGCTAGCTTGGCTCAGAAGACGGCACAAGACAAGATCTCAACATATTGGGATCCTCCCAGCGAGAAAACAGGTCAAGTAACAACATAAGTACAACTGATTAGAGGGAACACGTGGTGTATTGTAAGGAGACGTATCATGTTTCACAACAACACTGGTGGAGGAGACGTCCTTTTAACGGGAGCTGCTCGGTAAAACAGGTGCTATTGTTAGGGACCGTGTCAACATCACATGTTCAATAGTGTTGCCGCGCTTGAAGAGCAAACTACAAGACTGCAGGCATTTAAATTCTATTCTTTCACTGGACAAAAAATCTGGAGACAGACATGACTAGTGATAATACTTTAAGTGATTCTTCTTTCCTTATGAGAACAGACTTATGAATAGTAAATTACATATAATACTGGTTTATTGCATAATACAATTAGTCAAGAAATGGCAGCCGCGGCTGAATTGATTCCGGACTTTACAACCATTTTAAAAGTATAACATTTCAAGGGCATTCCATCGTAATAAATTTACATAACAATTATTGCGGTTAAAAATCGTTAAAATTGGCAAGGAATCGTTAAAATCTATCATATAATATAATATATCAACATTAAAATCAACAACAAGATACTCGTGTCAACGGTCACAATTCCTTATTCAATACAGTGGTAATGTAAGGTATCGGACTGTTGCGGTAGCGCTCAGTTCGTATGTAAATAGAGTTCAGTTTGTCGCTAGTCCGCGTTAGCCGTCCACTGGCTTCACCCCGGGATTGGGGAAGCCAGTCTCTGAAAGCCGATTTCAGAAGTTTCAGTCCGAGTTTCTTGCATAGTTGTTCCCTCCTGTATTCAAGGGTGGGTAGTCCGAGTTGAGTGAGGGCTTCTGAGTAGTGAGTGTACTTCTTACCCAGAATGATGCGGCAAGCACGGCGTTGAATGGTCTCTAGACGAGATGACTGGTTTTTAGTAAGTCCAGGATTCCAAACTGGGACAGCATACTCACAGATGGGGCGCACGTAGCAAGTGTAGATGGTTACTAGGTCAAGTTCGGGAACTCTGAACATCTTCAACCGTCTTAGGATGAATAGGCGTTTGCCGCTTTGTTTAACCATGTGGGTTACGTGACTGTCCCACTTCAAGTTACTTTGCAACCACACTCCCAATAATCTTGCTACAGTTACTTCCTGGAGGGCGTGGCCGGTTAGTTGGAGTGAAGGGAGAGGGGGGAGGTGTTCGTCTGAAGAAAAAATGCATCACTTTGCATTTCTTTGGGTGCAATTGCATATGACTTTTACTTGTCCATACGTCAAGGGCATCTAGGTCTTGTTGCAGGTTTGATTGCTGTCTAATCTGTCTACTTTCCATCATATTCAGATCATCCACAAATTTCCAGTGGTCTGATCGTGCGTCGCTCGCTGCACTGTTGATGACAGCGACGAAGACTATAGGCGCGAGGACGGTGCCTTGGGGCAGGCCACATGTCAGTGTCCTCCATTTTGACAATGAGCCCTTGTAGGCGGTACGTTGCTTTCTCCCAGTCAGGAAGTCACTCAGCCATGGAAGAAGAGAAGGTCGGCAGCCCAGTTCTATCAGACTCAAAATCGCGGTTGTATACATGTGCTGCTTGAAAGGTGAGTGAGTGAATGAGCAAGTGGTTAAATTTGTGAGAGAGAGAAGAGAGAGAGAGTGATTGGTGCCGGAGAAACAAAAGACCGTTAAAAAAAATCAGGACCTTATGACAAACACCCGTGTGTTTCCGGTGTATACTCATCACCACGGGTTAACATAATCTCCAAGCAGATCCTTGGTGGCAGACAGTGTACATGTACAGAAACAACTGCCTGCTATGGCAAATGGAGCTCGCCTGGAGACTGTTTCGGTACTGCCTGCCACCACCAATGATCTGCTTAGAGACTAGAGTATTATAATTTCCAGAGTATCATCATTAATCTTCATCTCTAAAGATTAATCAGAAGAGCCTATAAGCATCCACTTTGTCTTATGTTGCCTATAAATGGTACTTCTAACTCCTTATAGATGGTACCCATGACCTAACGCGCAATTCCATTCATTGAGCAAACATTGTCAGACACTCGTGACATGCCCGTATTAACTCAAGCTAACGAGGCTGGTATCCAGGCTATATCTGTACAACAAACAGGTGCGGCGCAGTCCGGACACTTTCATCATCAGATATGCTTGTCTTGTCTTGTCCTCTCTCTCTCTCTCTCTCTCTCTCTCTCTCTCTCTCTCTCTCTCTCTCTCTCTCTCTCTCTCTCTCTATATATATATATATATATATATATATATATATATATATATATATATCAGAGTCTGTCTGGCTCAAAGCAACAGAAAATAAGACAGATGACTCATAAATTTCTGGCTCGTTTTGGAAAAGTCTATTGTTAGGTACAACTTTACATGCCATTTTCCTTTGTGGGTCTGATCAATTCCAAATATTACACTTTATATAATTTATATAATTTACCACATCTGATAGAGCGGTTGCACGCCCATCAAATTTCAAATTGCTACGTTATTTTTGGAAGGAACTTGGGCATATCCACTTCGCTCTCTCAACTTGGCTTTTATTGTTTAGTAGAACAAAATCAATGTAGGGGTGAAATTGCTTGTTGCCCTTCACTGCGACACACATCTCTGAAAAGAGCCTGCTCAGTCCTGTGTGTACGCCATCCAGTAGGTTCTCTCCTGCTGGCCCAGCAGTGACGGAGTCTGCGGCAGCTCCTTCTTCACGTGGTCGTACACGTAGTCACGAAGGAGGTTCAGACTCACCGCCCCTATGTCTCTGGCGCTGCGCTGGAAGGAAAGGCAGTCCGGGCAGCTGTCACGTCCACAGTTGCCCCCTTGTAGGCCGCTGATGATGTACTTGGTGAACACGCTGTACTTTTCCCTTTTCCCGGACTTTTCCGTTTGTCTGCTGGACGCCCAAAGCACGGACCCTTTCGGAAGCTCATCGTTGTCATACTCTGGCTGTGGGGGTTCTGGGTTACTCGAGATGTCTTCTGGAACTTCTTCCTCTCCCTCTTCCTTCCCTGTTTCTCCACTGCTAGAGCTGCTCTCTTGTGGTCCCCCCTTCATGGTGTACACCTGAACGGAGGAGGAGTAGCAAGCATCTAAGATGAAGAGTGACTTAGTCGCACCGCTTTCCTTTAAAATGTCGCGAAGCTTTTTGGACATCACCGTTCTGTGTCTGAAGACGAGGCCCCGTGAATATCCGTGACCGCTGTGGTAGTAGATGAAGAACGATTCCTGGTTTTCGGGAACCTGCTGAATCTGTGCTGCTGCTTCTGTAACTGCGTCTTTGATATTGGTAATGTCTGTATTCAGCAGTAGCTTCACGTTGTCTCTCCTGATAAAAGAAAGAAGTTTAATCTGTAGGGCACATCTAATGCAAGGAATAGTACTATTTATATAGCTATCTAAACTTAATATGTTTATTGCAAAGTATACTGTTAAAGCAAATAAATCGGTCCATCTCATAGAAGAATACAAAATGCACGCAAAGGCATATTCATATCATTACACGTTTCATTATGGCCAAGACGGGGTCTTATAAATTTTTCAAAGTTGTTTCTTCCAAGCACATATTCTGGACTTACCACCACACTAAAGTAAATGGCTAAAAATTATCATCTGAATCATCTTCCATAGGTGATTAGAAATAACACTAGGTTCTCCATTCCTGCTCCTGGTGTACGCAATGATCGCAATCATCGTCGTTTCGGCATTACCAACGAGGTGCGTGAAAACATTGTCTTACATCATTCTATAAAGCACAGTATTGGACTTACCTTACACCGCAGATGCTGGGATCAGTGATGACCTCCGTGAAGCCCCTGGCATCCTCCTCAAACCCCTTCTGGCCGACAGCTATGACAAACGTGTTGTATCCTACAACATAAAGTAATGGCACATACTCATCAAAGTCAGCAACAGAAACAAATAAGCATAAACTATAAGCTTTAATAATTGCCAGCTATGCCAGTTCATTCTAGAGACGCTGAAGAAGAGAGATGGATGTCACTCGAAACGTCTTTATCCAGTTGTAGAGATTGAATTGACAAACTGGGACACGCCCACTGCTTATGTTGCTGGTGACATTTTGTGTTGTCGATAAATGCCGTACCTAGGCCCGTTGTTTCAGTGCGGTGCTTGGGGCAGTGGAACGACTGGGTCTTACACTTCATGCAGGCAGCACACAACAAGTTGGCACATCCACAGGACAGGGGGATGGGGCCTGCATGGGTAGGAAAGAACCATTGAAAATCTGACTAGTTAACTGGACAATACTAACATAGTAGCATTTTCCTTACTGACTGTACTTGCTATTTTTACCTTTGTAAATCTGATGCTAATATGACAAAACGTAGGGTCACTGACCAGTATAAAGACTTCATTATTGGTATTTTTGGTCTACTCCAAAATGAATCACCAGACTTATACTCACATGACTTGCATGCCAAGCAGTGCGTGCACAAGATGGGAAATACAATGTCAAAGCCTTCCTGGCCAATAAAAGCCGTAAACACTTGACGTGCATCTTCCGTCTTTGTCCCCATAATGTCTAGCAGCGCGCGTGCACGATCCTCGGGCGTGCTATTGCTGATGACGTCACACTCCCCCGCAGTCAGGATGTCACGTGCCTGCAGGTGGTCCAGGATTGGCTCCACGTGCCGCAAGGCCTGGACCAGCTCTGGGCGGTTCCTGGTGAGCGGGTCCTCATCCTCTCTACACAGCAGGTCACTGACCCGTTCCGTGAACCCGAGGGTGGGATGGGAGATTGTACCGCCCTCTGCTGCTGCCTTCCTGATCTCCTCCTTGCCATAGGAGTAGAACTCCTCCCTGTGTTCCTTCAGTGCACGAGCGCTGAGCACCTTCTCTACTGTGCCTGTTCCTGGGCTGCACTCATCCAGCACATCAGCGATGATGTTCTCCAGCTGCTGCAGCATCTTGCCACACTGCACCTTGTCACCCTGCGCACTCCGGACACAGATGTTGACTGCACGGCTGTCCGGAGAGAGTTTGATCAGACCTTCCACATTTAAGTCCCAACATTTTGCGCCATCTCTCCACAGCAGCGGGCGATTCTCCAGCTCCCTCATCAGGCGGGTCTGCACTCGGGGGAAGAACCCGGAGGAGAACATGTCAGTTGAGCCGGCACACTGGACTTGCTTCCCAAAGTAGACCACCTTTGGTTCCTGCGTGAGTTGCCACTTGTCAGGAGGCATGGTTTGTGTCAGCAGCCCAGGGAAGATGAAGGTCTGTCTGTCATAGGAGTGACAGAGCTGGAACTCTTGCAGCAGGGTGATGAGGAGATCCACGTCAGCAACGTCTTGGAAGACGCGCTGGATCTCCGCCCTGGTGACGTAGTCTTCGCTTGTTCTCTCCGGGCGGGGAATGGAGAAGTTGACTGGTGCCATCATTGGACCGATGACGTCTGTGCAGAGCCAGTTGGGCTTCAGGATAATGATGGGGTCAGAAGCACTCGGACTGTTGAAGATGACCTGTAACAGAAATTTGGCTATATAACTTGGTCACAACCGCCTTCATGGCCATGGATATATTACATTTTAAGTCAAGGGGATTACACAATAGACATTGCAATATCGGAAAAACTTTAGGTTCCATAGGCGTAGTTTTGGCAAGTACGTCGCAGTATCTGTATCTGTATCTATATAGCCGGTATAACCGCCCTTCGGCGTAACACACCAGCTTCTGTATCTGTATCTATATAGCCGGTATAATCGCCCTTCGGCGTAACACACCAGCTTCGCAGACAGCAGCTGGTTAAATTACACTGAACGACCCGTCACACCTAACTTTGGCAACGGTAGTTGTGGGGGAAAAGGGAATTTTCGAACACATCTATCCTAGGTTGGTAACTAGATGGCATGTCTGTGGTGTTTTGAATACACATTTAAACTGTGAACTGAGTGCTTTTTTCTCACTGTCACTAATAATGGTGCTCCCTACCTTTAGAGTGGCTACCCCAACAAGGAGTTATCCGAACCAAATTACTAATACATATACATATACTATACTAGTACATCTACATCTGCATCTTCATCTACTTCTACATATACATATACATGTACATATACATATACATATACATATACATATACATGTAAAATGCTTCGATGATTCGAGGGATAACCTACCTCCCCCAGATGGTCCAGAAATTTGGTAGACTGAAGCAGGAATTCCTCCTCCACATGCGGGTCGATCTCTTTGACTGCGTCCACGTAGCCTGGCCACCTCAGTACCGGACACTTCGGGCTGCACTTCTTCTGGCACCAGCTGGGCAGCTGCTTGGAGATTTCGGCGCACAGTTTGGGCATTTGGCGCTGGTGCTGTAAGTTGTGAGTGGGAAGTCCATGATAAGTGGACAAAAAATGCGTCCTGTATCATCTAGATCTCTTTTTTATCATGCACAGTTACCTACCTCTAACATGTCTGTGCAATTTGTAAACGGAAATCAGTGATTGGCGGTCAATAATTGCAAATTACATCAATGCATTGTACCCTATCCCTGGCTACATTTTTATCACGCATATACTTACCTCTAACATGGCCTTCTTCATCGTGGCCAGCAGTTTCTTGAGCCGGTCCATCTCAACTGTTCGGGTCTCCTTACAGTTCATCAGGAAGACTTCGTCTGAGATGTGGAGGTGATCTTTGAACTCTGACGTCATCAGCCGAAGAAGGTGAGCAGCTTGGCGTTGTCCTGAGCGGTAATATAAAAATGAAACAGGCGTGAGGCTACCAATGCATTCTTGTGCATAAGTAGTCCCATTCCTGTTATCGCAAGCCCATTGTACCGTTTTCTTTTTAACTTTGGTTGCTGTCCAATAATCTTTGCTGCAGAGTTTATTTGTTAGAAAATTAGTTACACCCTTACAGACTTATTTACCTCTGTCTCGTGACACTTTATCTGCATGACTGGCCACTAAGATGACGTCAGGCTGCCGGTTTGGGTTGCAAGACTTGATGAAACTCAGCCACCAGTGGACCTGGGGTGGAACATGAAACTGTATTATCTCTGATGTCAAAATACAGAAATTCTTAGTGACTTATGACCTTGATTCAATTCAGAAAATCAGCACTGTCTTTTAAAACATGATCTGCGGAGTCAATAAAGGTCTATCCAAAAGTAACACAATATGGAACGTTGAATTGACGTTGAACATAAATGAAAATCAGTTACCTGTCGTTCTTGCTCCTCGCTGTCGTCCATGATGTTGTACAGCACAATGAAGACGGTGTTCTCTGCATCCATGAACATACTGTGGGTTACCGCGTACTCCGCCTGCCCAGCAAAATCCCACAGGCTGACCTCCCCCACACCTGGAATATGGAACGTTCCAACATCCACCCCTGGGGTGGGGTCGTGAGGCTCCTCCTCTGACGACGACTTACTCAGTCCTTGGAAAAATGCAGCCACGGAGCCCTGTTGGACAGGATTTACTCGTTAAGCTTCGATATGATGTCATTAATGAAATGTGTGGTCCATCATTCTGGGGAGTCTATAATCTAATCTCGAAGCACATCTATCGGGGGCAAAGACGGTGGTATCTAAGTGCTAAACAGTATCCGGGAGCATTTGGACACTTTACATACTGTCTCTCCCCTTGATAGATCTGCTTCCAGATTATCTTTAACGTACTTTATTCCTTTGTGTACAGAAACGAAGTTGGAAGGATTTGGGGAACAAGTGACGTTCTTACTTACCCTTTGAAGACTTTCCTTAAGCGTAGACTTCCCAGTTTCCGCCATCCCAAACACGAACACCTTACACCTGTTGACTTTCACTCCACCGGACTTCTGCAGCAACTCGTGGTACGACTTCTCTTGCAATATTTCTTTTTCCCGATTCTAGTTGGAGGTAAAATATACGATGATTTGACTCAATAAATCACCATTTTTGTAAACAATCTCAACAGGTGTGAAGTGTAAACACTGTTTTTTCAACGAGAAAGGTGTAAAAACAGTTAATGTGATAACATCTTACGACCATGAGCCACAATGTGGTCATAGCAATACTCTTCAAGTGTAAATACTGTGCATACGGCATGAATAAATGAGAATATCGTTCACCTTTAGGACACGGCGAGTCCTCCAGCCGTCTGCTCCATCAGCTGGTGTCTCTCCGTGCTGTACAGGGAGACATAAGAAATGTGTTGCTCTCCATGTGCAACCTAACAATGTACATGTATAACGAGGACAACAAAACCTGCCTGGCCTTATGAAATATCTAAAACTTCCCTCCTCTTGTCTTTAGTGTTGACGGCTGTTTAAAGCGACACTTTACCCCATTCTTCCTTCGAGACTGACAACAAGTAGGAGAGTTTCAGCCCGAAAGTGAAGTTTGAGTACATCAAGTCAATACAATATTAGTATCAAGTTAACATCCATATAACCCATAGGAGCACATTTGTATCACCTCATCCCTTGCCATCACGTCTGCCCCGTGACGAATCAGAAGCTCACAAGTCCCGGTGTGGCCCCGCTCAGCAGCCCGATGCAGGGGTGTGTACTGGAACTGTACAGGGAGGAAGGTCAGGGTCAGTAGTGGCGGTTTCAGCACGTTAGCTTACGTCAACAGTTATCACGTGGATAATAATCAGCATGAGGTGAACTTCCGTAGATGAACAAAAGGTTTCGGAAGTCTCGTTGTAGACCCACCATGCCATGTACGTTACGCGCAAAGGATTTAACCGTGTTTATTATTATCATATGGTATCTAGGTACGACTATGGGTCACTGTTGGTGTACAACCTTCCAAACAGATTTCCCGCTTGGCTATTGTGATAGGTGATTTACAGTAGGTTTGGCGATGAAAATTAAAATTCTAATTAAATTGCAAATTTCTGTCGGAGATTTGTCACGGCACGAGCAGTGCCAAAGAAAGTTACGGCAAAACCTTTTACTTTTCAACTTCGTCTTGTGAACATATGAATTGATTGTAGGTAACGTTGTATGCTTATTTTATGTTAACGCAGTGGTGCTGTACAACAAGGCCGTAATTTAGCCGTTGGTTGCTAGTCTCTTATTTTATTATGAATAAACCATTTGATTAATTGATTAATTGATTTAAGATAAAGCATGACCGGATGTCAACTGGGAAGAATTGGAAACATTGTCAGGAGTGAAGTAAGAAATCGTTTCAACTTCTGTCGTCCCATGTTCAGGCAGGTCAGGAAGGAAGCGCGACTAAATCAGGCTACTTCATACGCTGTTGTGTGACAAACTGAGCGATGCTCAGATGATAATCGCGACCAAATAGTTAGGTTGGGAACAACGAGCCAGACCGTCCCGGGTTGAGGTCAGAACACAGTTATTTCTACTTACCCACCCGTCCCTCGCATTCAGCTCAGCTTTATGCTCAATCAGCAGCTCCGCAATCTCAGTCTGCCCGTACATGCTGGCCACATGGAGGGGTGTCTCGCCATCCTAGATAGAGCAACATTTGGGGCGATAACCGGTTACAACATGACTATACAGACGGTATGGTCACACAAACTAACATATTTTAATAGCTTTTCCTACAAGAACATAATTATATAGAGTGAAACTCTTGTTAGCTAGCTATGTCCCCATGTTGGTAACGGTTCCATCAGTATAGCGACTACATTCTTACATTGATTAGATGTTTTTGATTGACTAGATTAAGTCATCATCGCATTTATCCTTTAAGACAGTTTTAATCATGTCCCGGATCCACAAGATGAGGATGGAACAAAGTGAAGGTAAATCATGTTCTTACAAAGATAAGGTTTGACTTCCAGTCTGTAACCCTGCATGACAAGATCAGTTTGCTTACCCAGTCCAACCCTTTCCCCTTGACATTGACGTCCACCCCAGCCTCCAGCCCCCTCCTCACAGTCTGGACGTCACCTTTCTCCACAGCCCTGAAGAACCTGTACAGGTCCATCTCCTCAGGGACTGCTGTGGGTGACATAGTAGTTCAGCAACCTTATAAAGGACAATGTACCTAGTCTTTACGTATGGCTAGTGTTTTGAATATAAGTCTATGTGTGTACGTATGTGTGCTCTGTGTATTTAGGTATATATCATCATTATGTAAGGTTTACACTGGAGTTCCTGAGATTTAAACATTCTTCAGTGAATGTGAATAATGACAGGTTATGAAGATTACATTATTTTCTGCTAAAATGCACAAAAATCTGTCTATGTAATCAAAAGTATTTAATCCTCTTGAGCTAATGGAAAGGAAAGTGTTTTTTTAGCATTCCACGATGTTTTACGGGCCTGAAAGTAGAGTCTGGCGGCGGGCGGTACTGTCATGTAAACACAACCTGACAGGTCAATGTGCTTAGACGAAACTTAAGACCGCCTAGCTTTTCAATAGCGCCCTTAGTGGCGGGTGTTAGATGGGCTATGAAATATCAGGTGTATAACGTGTAAATTCTGGCACCAACGCGTCACTTAATATGGGGACGATCGCAACCTACTTGTATACTCGTGTTTCAAACTTACCTTTATACAAAACCAACAAAATGGTGGGATGCATCATACGTCTACACGTAATACAGTGGAATTACGAACGTTATATATACTTCACAATGTGACTATAAAACTCTGTTACCTAACACCAAACTAGCCAGGATACTTCACCCCATCAGCTCGTGATCAGTCTGATACTTCAGACCACACCTAGCCATAGTTGATCACACAACTGTTCCTGGGATACTGTAGTTTGTGTTGTTTACATCATGAACTCAGCCGAAGAGACGGAACAAGAGCTCAACATGGCGGACAGCCCGCCACCAACAAACCCGTACAAACAGGTGCACCAGACCGGAAATCGTGACCTTAGCTTCTGTCACCTGCCTCAGGACTGTTATTCAAGCGAAGCTGTCACCGCAAACAAGCGCGGAGTACGTCAATAGCTATTCCTCGTACAGTTGGCAGCCCTAGTTCGCACCAAAGAGAAAGTGACTAAGTGGCGTTGCTACCTGCTCATAGGTTACCTCATCATGTCATGTCTTTGTTAGTCTGATATTTTGTCTAGTAGTTCGAGTAAACCCATACCTTCAGCCATGGTAGACTCGGCAGCTGTTCCTAGGACCCCTGGTGCTGTTTGTATCCACTTACCTGGCCCATAAGATGGTAGAAGCGAAGATCCAAACATTTTGAAATCCTCAAACCGAGCAGACAGGCACAAAAACAGCACAGGTGCAATAGACGGTACTGGAAACTTGAACCTCCTGTGTTTGTCTTGTAGGCACGGGCTGGTGTATTGTAAGGAGCCGTATCATGTTCTATAGCTACACTGGAGGTTGTGATGTTCTTTCAACGGGATCTGCTAGGGAAAACAGGTGCAGGAGACAGCCAAACGGAACCAGGGCAATGGGACATGTTCAATAGCTTCGAGTGGGTGAGTGAGTGAGTGAGTTAATGAGAGTAAGTGAATAAGTGGGTGAAAGAATGAGAGAGAAAAATAGAGAGAGCGATTGGCGCAGGAATTACGTTACACACTGGAAACTTGAACCTCCTGTGTTTTTCTTGGGGGCTGCTAGAGTGGGCCCGCGGTGTATTGTAGGGAGCTGTATCATGTTCTATAGCAACACTGGTGGTTGGGATGTTCTTTGAACGGGATCCGCTAGGGAAAACAGGTAAACTGAATGGGACATGTTCAATAGAGAACAACCTTCGGATGGAATAAGTACAGCTAGTGTTTGAGTGAGAGTGGGTGAAAGAATGAGTGAGAGAAAGTGATTGGTGCAGGGATTACGTTACACACAGGATACCTGAACCTCCTGTGTTTTTCCTGAGGGCTCATTCATGTACGCGCGGTGTATTGTAAGGAGCCGTATCATGTTCTGTAACAACACTGGTGGTGGGGACGTCCTTTCCGCGGGGGCTGCTCGGGTAAACAGGTGCTATTGTTCCGAGCCGTATCACTGTGACATGTTGCTTGTTAAGCACTACCCGATGTCCTCCGATATGATGTTTACAGGGCACTGCGGCATTTCACTGGGGTTGCGACAAGAATAATACACTGTGGACACTAGGCAGCAGGCTGATATCATGGCCACAAATAAACGTGTTTTCTATTCTATCGCTGGACAAAACGTATTTGGAGGCAGACATGACTAGTGATAATAGTTTCGTGATTCTTCTTTCCTTATGAGAACATTTTTTTAATAGCACACAGAGCGGACGACATAAGGCAGTGCATGATGTATAGCAGTACTACTTTATAAGTGAGTAAGTGATGGGTAAGTGGTAATTGAGTGAGAGAAAGAGAGCGCGAGTGGTACAGGAGAAACAAAAGACGTAAACCTTTAAAACAATCAGAACCTTATAACAAACAAGTTTCAGGGAAGGTTATCTGTTTTAAACATTAACCAGATTAAAAGCTGAGGCTATATCTACATGAAATTACAAAAGTATCGACTTTCAAGGTTTACTCATTCACTACTCCTAATGTTCTATGTATGAATTATTAGCAGACTTGTTGATATTGTACATGGTTGTGTTTTAAGGTCTTATAAGCTCTGAGATGTAATATGGACCAAAATAACATAGCCATGATTAGCTAACAAGAAGTACACCTTGTATTGAAAAACCAGGTATGAAATGGATTACTGTAACAGTTGCATTATGATATCAGAAACGCTTTCCTCCATTGTGTGCGATCAGATTGTTCAACAAGCAAATTGACTTGAACATGTATAAACCATGATCAGATTTTAACTTGGCAGAATGAGTCTCTAGATGCTTTAAGCTAGCTTTCAGTCCATTGTATGGAATGTAATATGCATAGTTTTATGTGTTGTAAACCTCTGGTCATAAGGACACAATGCGGGTTTTCGTGCCATTTTCGCGAGGTGTTAAGTGAACAAAAAACATTGATTTCCGGAGAACACGAAACAGTTTACGTTCCAGTGTTTCAAACTTTCTTGGAATAATAAGGATACAAGCAACAATCATGATACCTTCAGTACTTTTCACATCATGCCATGTTGATTATTGTAAATCACTAAGCTGTTTCTCGACACAGCCGGCTAACCATAAACGTGTACCACAAATTAAACAGCTTCTTGATACAGTATTCTCTTGTGGTAGGTTTATGCTGGATGGACGCTTACTCTGATATCTGCTGATATGGAGCCATTGTCATGTCATTAACTTGATTTCTTCCTGCCAGGCGGACCATCAGTGCCGATTCCTCTTGGAGGTACAGCTACCCCTGTTTGACAAGAAACCGACGAACGTTTGTAATAAAATCTGTTGATGTTCGCCAATTTTAATTGTGCACTTCCTTATGCACCAAATTGCCACTCTCGGTGTCATCTGCAGCAGATTTATTAGTAACTGTGCGAATTAAGTAGATATAATTTCAAAGCATCGAACCACTTCTGCTACTTAACTGCAGATGTTAAAACTTTACCATTGATTTAAAAACGTTTTGCAACTAATTACACAAAAACAAATAAGACAAATAATGGTCAATATGATAATGCTAATAGATCAAAATAATGACATTTTACCATCGGTCAAATAAAGACACAACGACGACGACAACGACGTGCACGTACCGTGAAGCTTTCTGCTACCCGGCCTTGGTCAATCTCGATGAGGGCCTGCTTCAGAACCTGCGGAGTAGCGCCACTTCCCTCCCTGTTTCTCCACCTGTGCAGCATTTCTCTGCACCTGCGGTCCTGGTCTGGCTTCAAGTCTCGGATTACACCTATCTCGTTATAGTTGAAGCCCAGCTTCAGTGCCAGCTCATCCCAATCGTTACTGGCTTCTTTGATGACTGTATCAAAGTAGTCCTTCACATCAACTGCAAAAAACATGGATCAATTACTTGACAATAAACGGATGTAACGTTAAATGATTGTGATAATATTGAAATATATTTAGAGAGACAAATTCCTCTGTGGAGTTTGAACCGATAAATACATGTAAATGTAACTTTCAACAATGACCACTAGGTCCAAACTGGATATATTTTGATACTAGGCCTTATATTCATTTCAATCAGTACGCGGAATTCCTACTCTTGGAGTCATCTGCGCATGCAATGGACCGCTCCTGAAGCCCCGCTCCCTGTTCGATCATGTTCTATTTCGAACACCTCGGTCAAAACAGCGCTTGTTGGACAGAACTGGCCGCCGCCGCTGTTTAGCTGATAAAAAAGACTGACTTCTGTTGAGCTCTTTTGGCCCTGAAATCCTCTCAGACCGGCCCGAAAAAAATGCGCTGCTTTCTTTGTTGAATGCTACATCCACTAGGTACAGTCGTTTGAAATATCAAACCATTTACATTACCTACGGCAGATGTTAGGTGTATTGATTTTCAAAGCTTCGGCAAATGAATATGACAAAGAGGATGTCAACGCTAATTGATCACAATAATGACTTTACTATCTGCAGATATCGGTACAACAATCAGGATGACGACATACACGTACCATCTAAGATCTCTGCTACCCGAACTTGGCCAATTTCTTTGAGTGCTTCCTTCAGAACC
This sequence comes from Branchiostoma floridae x Branchiostoma belcheri, assembly GCA_019207045.1. Classification (NCBI taxonomy): domain Eukaryota; kingdom Metazoa; phylum Chordata; class Leptocardii; order Amphioxiformes; family Branchiostomatidae; genus Branchiostoma; species Branchiostoma floridae x Branchiostoma belcheri. The sequence goes on from CM033028.1 coordinate 842,440, forward strand.
TGTAGAGTAGCTTCCCTTCCCTCCCTGTCTTTCCACCTGGTCAGCATCTCCCTGCACCTGCTGTCCTGGTCACGCTCCAAGTCTCGGATCACACCTATCTCGTTATCGTTGAAACCCAGCTTCAGTGCCAGCAAATCCCAATCGTTACTGGCTTCGTTGATGACTGTATCAAAGTAGTTAACTGGAAAAAGATGGATCAATCACTTGACAACAAATGGATGTAAATATTTGATAATATTGAAGTATATTTAGAGAGACAAATTCCTTTGTGAAGTTTGTGCCGATAAATACATGTAAATGTAACTTTCAACAATCACCAACAGGTCCACACTGGTTATATTTGTGGTGAATTTTTTCCCTTTTAGCCAAATTAAAATCATTCAAAGATAATTTGATGCTGGGCCTTTCATTAATTTCAATCATTCGAAGTAAGAGGATGTTGACACAAACTACGAAGACTGGTTTTGATGTCGCAATGCCCCGACGAAAAAGATAAAGACTGCTTCTTTCCTCTAGTTTTGGCTTTGTTTCAGTTCAATTATTATCATTGTTACTACCATCATCATTATTATTGTCATCATTATCATAGTCGTTGTTATTATTACAATAACAAATCTTAAGAACATAACGTGTTCAATGCTTCCTGTCAATTAAAATGAGAATCATTTATCACAGCTTTTTAAACCAGACCGCATGCACTTCACACGATAGGTTGGTCAGGGTTATGAGAGAGTCACTACGTTTGGTTCGGTTTCGTGTGTTTCGAGGTTCAGTAGCAATTTGGTAAATCATCAAACTATGGTTACCAAAAATATTCAAATCGGAGACAGTTAAGTGTTTGATAATTTATCTGTCGGTATACCATATCCAAATTATTTGATAAGTTGGTTTAATCAGTAATTCCAAATTAGCAACAGTTAAAGGGTTGAAGGCACCAAAAACAGAATTTTCTTCTTATCTGTTCTATTCAATGAACATGAACATTTACATCAAATACAAACCATTCTGATTTAATTGCACATTAAAACATCAAAGACCACACTTCTAGCTTCCGAGTCTTCCCACCAGGTAATCCAGGTTACTTTTATTATTACCTGATTGGAAGTAAAAAATTTCAGAATTGTTCTCATGTGTTTTATGTAAGGCCGTAATTCGGGTAAATGTGTGTTTGCCCGCGAAAACCTTACTCAATAAAACATTGATTGAGAAGACATACCTAAGTCCTGAAGCCTCGGGTCCTCTTCCTCTGCACACAGCAAGTCACTGACCCGTTCCGTGAACCCGAGGGTGGGATGGAGGATTGTACCGCCCTCTGCTGCTGCCTTGCTGATCTCCTCCTTGCCGTAGGAGTAGAATTCCCCCCTGTGTTCCTTCAGTGCACGAGCGCTGAGCACCTTCTCTACTGTGCCTGTTCCTGGGCTGCACTCATCCAGCGCATCAGCGATGATGTTCTCCAGCTGCTGCAGCATCTTGCCACACTGCACCTTGTCACCCTGCACACTCCGGACACAGATGTTGACTGCACGGCCGTCCAGAGAGAGTTTGATCAGACCTTCCACATCCCTGTCCGCACACTTGGCGCCATCTCTCCACAGCAGCGGGCGATTCTCCAGCTCCCTCATCAGACGGGTCTGCACTCGGGGGAAGAACCCGGAGGAGAACATGTCGGTTGAGTCGGCACACTGGACTTGCTTCCCAAAGTAGACCACCTTTGGTTCTTGCGTGAGTTGCCACTTGTCAGGAGGCATGGTTTGTGTCAGCAGCCCTGGGAAGATGAAGGTCTGTCCGTCATAGGAGTGGCAGAGCTGAAACTCTTGCAGCAGGGTGATGAGGAGATCCACGTCAGCAACGTCTTGGAAGACGCGCTGGATCTCCGCCCTGGTGACGTAGTCTTCGCTTGTTCTCTCCGGGCGGGGAATGGGGAAGTTGACTGGTGCCATCATTGGACCGATGACGTCAGTGCAGAGCCATTTGGGTTTCAGGACAATGATGGGGACGACATTCCTCGGACAGGAAAAGATTGTCTGCAAAACAAAGTTTGAATGTTGTAATAAAGGTGATCACTATGTCTACCTTCTAGACGGGCCCTGGAAATTACAGCATAAGACAAAACATCAAATCATCTTCATGGTTTTAGGAAAGTATGTCGGAGCAACCTGGACTAGTACATTGTATCTCGTAAAATGGCTTCAGCATCTAAGTGCCATATTAGAATTTATTTTAGCCCATAAAACTCTTAGCTTCTTTGTTCAGTTTTCATATTTTCATTTAGACACTTTTCACAAGGAAGACATCCTACTTCCCCCAGATGGTTCAGAAATCTTGTAGACTGCAGGAGAAATTCCTCCTCCACATGTGGGTCGATCTCTTTGACTGCTTCCACGTAGCCTGGCCACTTCAGTACAGGACACTTCGGGCTGCATTTCTTCTGGCACCAGCTGGGCAGCTGCTTGGTGATTTCGGCGCACAGTTTGGGCATCTGGCGCTGATGCTGTGCAATGTGTAAATGGAAAAAATGATTGGCGGTCAATTATTGCAAATTTCGTCAATACATTGTTCACTAAACTCTAAACACTGCACTTAAGGTACTCGCAAGATCACACTACAGCGTTGTGTGACACTGCCGTGAGACAATTCTATTCTGTTCATATGCTGAGGTTTAACTAATTGTGTAACACGAATGGATTAAAAAAAACTTTTTTTTACAAAATTGTAACATGCATTGGCATAATACCGGCAGTAAGACGTATACCGGCAGATCAAAAATAAAGGAATTTAAAGAGATCTACACATGTAACAATAGTTATTTCTGAGGTATGCACACTTCAGACATCTAGGTGTCCAATACATCATTTACAAAGCATCGATAACAATGCGTTCGAAGACAACAAGGCCAAAAGTTTTCAGTATCTTTTTCGGGACAGGCAGCTCGACGTGGGACGAACACACTGTCACATTCATTGCCAGATTTGTAGATCATAATTACACATGCTCACGGCACAAAACGAACATGATTCAACAGCAATCTTGAATTTCTGTTGGTGACCTATGACTCGTGTAAAAGTGTGAAGAACCGTTGCATTATCGCCCGGATCTACGGCTGAATGGGCAAAATTGAACGTACGCCGACATTTTCCCGCCATTCTTATATCTACGCTAGCAGTAAAGTGTTACGTCATAGCGGTTTTGACGGACAAAAGTTAAATGAAGATTCTTGACAGTATACGTCCGTTTTCTCATGACATTTTGTATGCTCATGCAGGTTTATGTTTTATGCATTTACTAACAGAAAAGGAAGGAACATCAGAGGATGTATAAAGGTACAAACCAGTGGTAGAAAAGTTACACAGAAGAAGTGGCAAGGGTAAGCTATAACAGCAACATGTAACTGGAGAAAATGATGCGTTGACAATTTGTCAAATCGGTATGGCTAGAGAAATCGTCGTAAACGTGCCGGTTTTATGATAATAGATGTTATATTGCAACTACGTCATTTTGTAAACAATCGTAATTCGGGCCACTGAGGTTGACTGCGAGGCTGCGTATGTGTCTGCTGAATAAACCAATCATTATCTTCGCCAAGAAGATTATGTTTTTGCCGACTTAAGCTTGGGTCTGTATGTAGGTCAACAGCATATAAGTCGAGAAATTGTTGATGGAACTTTTTGATTTTTTGCAGGTGTGTAGCGGTTGTCGAAAGGCATGCCTAGTTCGAAAACGGTTTACCTGGCGTTTTCCTACGGTACAGCAGCGAGCTTTGTATTTTTTCGTCGTTTTTTTCGGGAAGCATAAGTCAAAACGCAGCTGGGCGATTTCCACGATACTTGGCAGGTGTGTAGCGGTTGTGGAAAGGATTGTCATGTGCGAGAATGGTTTAGCTAGCTTTTACCTATGGTGCTGTAGCTGGCTTTGTATGTAAGTGCGTTTGTCTGTATGCAAGATAACTCGAGATGTTCTTAATGGATGCTAATGATATTTCGTTGATAGGTAGGGGACACAGAAAGGAAGGTCAAGTTCGATAATGGGCCTCCTGGCGACTTGTTTTGGTACTGCAAGTGGGCGTCAAAGTTTTCGCCTAAATTTTCCAGAAGTGCCAGGTTCATGATTTTTAAGTGGTGGATAGCTGTTGGGACTAGGAGTAAATGGTGTAATTTTGGGCCCCCTAGCAGCTTGTTTGGAACTGCAGTGGGTCTTATAGTTCGTAACTTTTTAGATGGATAACTCCTGAGGGGATCGATGGATATTCTTTGTTTTTGGTAGGTAGGTACTTTGGGTGATTATCAACATAATGAGATGCAAATTATATAAATCACTATGTATTTAATATAATTACTTAGGGAAACTTCTTAGGGTTGCAATATACTTGTGACGGAGTCACCTGAAAGGACTTGAATCGACCCAAAGATATCTAAAAATAGAGAAGAAGTAGGTCAGTGGGGGCAGGGGCTCCCCCATGAAATGGAAGCATGAAATTCTGATTGACCAGGAAACCCCAACATGTTGCAGAACAGCACTTAGGTCAAAAGGGTCACCGTCAATTATCCACGCGTGCCTCAACTCTTAACAGAGATATTGTAAGGGAAAGGTCGGCTAGAAAGAAATGACATCATTGCGAGAAATACAAATCGCCAAAGGTGACAGGCGGCTGTCATCGGACAGTCGCAGAAATCATAACCTTGGACTCTGTAAAATACCTATGACTTAACTCGCGAGGTCAAAAGGGTCACCGTCAATTATCCACGTGTGCCTCAACTCTTAACAGAGATGTCATATTGTAAGGGAAAGGTCGGCTAGAAAGAAATGACATCATTGCGAGAAATACAAATCGCCAAAACAGTGGCCGGGGTTTGGCGAGTGACGAATGCAATTATCGGCGTGTTCCTGTGGTTTCCAGGTCTCATCAAGACCTACCCCACATATCAAATATCACTTCAATCCATTCAGCCGGTCTTCAATTTGCTGGTTTCTTAATACATACAAACATACATACATACATACATGTAGGAAGGGTACAATTCTGCGTACAAGTAGAAAATTACATTCTAAGAAAACTACAGTTTTTACAGCGAACGTAAACGACGTCGAACAGCGACGTTGGCGTTCGTTCGACAGTTGTGGTATTCGAACGCGTTTTCGAACGCGTTCGCACAGTTGAATAAAAGACAGTTGAGTTTTGCGATCCAATGTGTACAGTCGTGTTCTTCGTTTTTCCGTCTTCCGCCGTGTGTTATGTCTCCTAAACCCGCTGCAACGACCCAAAAATCAAGGAATCTTTAATACCAACACCCCGCATTCCCTACATTTGGCGACGAGGATGGGATCGTTGCGAGTACCATCGAGGGTTCATGAAGACCACTGAGTGGACACGGACACGGAGCCGACAGCAGACTCAATGGAACCCGGAGGACCACGAGACGAGGAGGCCGCGGGATCGATGCTGCTGAGCCGAGGCATAGGCGGGAAGTCGGCTAAGACAGGGACAGGAGGGCCAGGTTCAAGGGGCACGGGCCGTAAGTGTGCCGGAAGTGTGGAAGAGAGAAAGAATGCCACGTACACTCTGGATGACCGTCTATGTCCAAGTTTGAGGTCGTCATCATCATGTAAGTTAGGTAGTACACTGGTGATGTGATTTCCGGGGAAACCCAGACTTCGGGGGTTGAACTTCGGTTCTTCAGGGGGTTACATTGCCTGTGATAGATAGGAACTTTGCTAGAAATATCATTGTGTATTGATCTGTTGTCGTATTGGTTTTTCAGAAGACCTTTGCGGGTTGTAATGTGTTCCTAGTTAATCTTTTGAATGTAATGCTTTACATTTTGGTCAGAAATGTGAAAATGTTATGGACAGTTGTTATGACACAAAGACAGAAGAGTAGTAAACAGAGGCGTTCAGGTCTTTAGTCAAAGGAGTTCGTAGGTTTAGGATGGTCGGATGTGTGTACGTGCGTGTTCTGTTCTTTCTCCATGGCTGATCCCTGCATGGGTCACACTGGGCACGAGAGTGATGGCGACAAGGTGTCCCTGGCACCCGTTATCCATGCCCAACCAGGACGGGCCGATCCAGTCATATCCCACACTGGGATACCTGAAGCAGCAGAGCGAGTCGCCGCGGAAGCTTCCCCAGGAAGGCGGTGTTCGTAGCTGAAACAACAGGAGGACTTGGGAAGGACGTTTGTGGCTGTGCGACAAAGGGAAGGAGGGAGGACAACACGACACGGTAACGGTGAGCGGCGCTCCAGGATAAAGGAGGCCGTGGCGAAGCAGAAAGCGACACCCGAGAAAGGAGATGTCGTGAGGGAGAGTTGCTGAGAATAGCAGAGGAACAGCGTGGATTCGTGATGAGACGGGAGAACCAGAAAAGACCTGAACTATGGACACTTGAACAAACCCATGAACTGACTTAATTAGATATTTGCCATATGAAGAGACCCTTTTAATTAGCAAATTGTAACATATGATTAATCTGCTTTGTTATAATTATATTGTAAAACTATGAGGATAGATTTACGTTGGGCGTTGCACTCGCCGAGGACGGCGAGTATTTAAACTGGGGGTGAGTGTAGGAAGGGTACAATTCTGCGTACAAGTAGAAAATTACATTCTAAGAAAACTACAGTTTTTACAGCGAACGTAAACGACGTCGAACAGCGACGTTGGCGTTCGTTCGACAGTTGTGGTATTCGAACGCGTTTTCGAACGCGTTCGCACAGTTGAATAAAAGACAGTTGAGTTTTGCGATCCAATGTGTACAGTCGTGTTCTTCGTTTTTCCGTCTTCCGCCGTGTGTTATGTCTCCTAAACCCGCTGCAACGACCCAAAAATCAGGGAATCTTTAATACCAACACCCCGCATTCCCTACATTACATACATACAAACGCTACCCAAAACATAACCAGCTCTTCGAAAGTAATTATGACAACACAAAATAGAACAGTAACCTGATACCCCTATAAATTGTTCTGATTATGCAAAGACATTCATTCACATCGCCAAAAAATTTGCTGCATTATGTACACCAACAGAACAGATTAATCTACTCACAATGTTCATAATTCAACGAACCACTACATGTGACTAGATAACATATGGACTTAAGTTATACACATTAATCATTAAAAAAAACGATCTTCCATAAAAATTGTTTATTTGGCGAAGATATGTGTTCGAGGAACTCTAGTTATTATTGCTATCATTATTACTATCGTCTGTTCTAGTTTTATCACACCCACCTCTAACATGTTCTTCTTAATCGTGGCCAGCAGTTTCTTGAGTCGGTCCATCTCAGTTGTTCGGGTCTCCTTACAGTTCATCAGGAAGACTTCGTCTGAGATGTGGAGGTGGTCTTTGAACTCTGACGTCATTAGCTGCAAAAGATGAGCTGCTTGACGTTGTCCTGAACGTTATTATAAAAATGAAACATACGTGAGGCTCCAAATATATTACAGTTATTCGCATCAGCTTTAGTAGTTTTTCGTTCGTGATTGAAAGGCCATTGTAACATTTCCTTTTAGCTTAGGTTAATGTCCATTTTGTGCAGATTGTTTTTTAGAAAACGACTTTCACCCTTACAGATTTATTTACCTCTGTCTCGTGACACTTTATCTGCATGGCTGGCCACTAAGATGACGTCAGGCTGCCGGTTTGGGTTGCAGGACTTGATGAAACTCAACCACCAGTGGAGCTGGGGTGGAACATACAATTGTAAGGAATATATCGTGCTTTGACTTTAGACCGTTAGAAAATTGCAATGTTTAGAAATAGTTTGCTGGGCCAATAAGGGTCCATGCAAAAGAAAATGAAACAATGAATTGACGTTGAACATAAATTTTAAATTTTAATCAGTTACCTGTCGTTCTTGCTCCTCGCTGTCGTCCATGATGTTGTACAGCACAATGAAGACGGTGTTCTCTGCATCCATGAACATACTGTGGGTTACCGCGTACTCCGCCTGCCCAGCAAAATCCCACAGGCTGACCTCCCCCACCCCTGGAATTTGGAACGTCCCAACATCCACCCCTGGGGTGGGGTCGTGAGGCGTTTCCTGTGATGAGGACTTATTCAGTCGTTGCATCAGTGCAGTCACGGGGCCCTGTTGGACAGTACTTGTAAGATTTTGACATGAAATTTGTTTTCACTACGTCTGAGGAACTCATTATCTGATATATTTCTTTGTATCTTAAAACGACCTTAATATGATTTCAGAATCTTAATAGCGTTACTTTTCCTCACCCTTCTAAGGCTTTTCTTTAGCGTAGACTTCCCAGTTTCCGCCATCCCAAACACGAACACCTTACACCTGTTGACTTTCACTCCGCCAGACTTCTGCAGCAACTCGTGGTACGACTTCTCTTGCATCGCGTCCTGGATTCCGGAAGAAAGTGGAATGTAAACAAAGAGTGTTCGAATTCGAATGTCTGTCGTTCAAATGAATAAATGTGCAAATCCCATGTCAGGGTGCAAAACATGATAACGATTTGTCTTCACTATGTTAAAAATTCAATGAAAAGCTATGACAATTTGGATCTACCTGTAAAGCATAATCCTCAAAGAAGACTACTAGGCAAATGTACCAGTCATGAGTCAAGTAGAGCCCTTTGTACACCGCCGAGAAACACGTCTATCAACATCCCAACACAGTACAGCCCTAGAACCTGTCAAGTCAATCTCCTCCTGCCACAAAAGAACCTTTATTCCCGCTACCGTTAAGCTATGGAACTGCCTCCGACATTGTAGATACTAGAGACTTACAGAACTTCAAACGAAAAGTAAATGCCCACCTCAACACTACTCGCCAGCGTGCAGTATTGTAAAATGTCATTCACTTCAGCACAGCTGCTATTATAATGATGAGGTGTGGTGACAGCATAGATAGAAAAAAAGAGCATTACCTACCTTCAGGACACGACGAGTCTGCCTCTCAAATAGCCCAACCAGGTCTAATGGAGTATTTCCTTCCTGTACAGGGGGCATCGGAGATGTATTACTCTTCGTCGGGGAGCGTCGTATGGCGAAAAATAGAGCTGAATTGGAAAATGTTCAAAATTTCGCTATCGTCGTAAGATTTTATTTGCCCCCATTGCAGAGTTCATTGCGGCAATTTTTGTCTACTGGTGAGGTTATAGATTTATGATTTTTTAGCATGTTGTGATGGTTTCAGTTTTCCCTGATACTGTCGATATTGACGAAAAGGGGAAATATATCAGTCGCAACTGCCACAGTCGCAACAAGAGAACAGCGCGCCCCGCACAGGTGATGCAGACAATTGTTTGATCGCTTCATGCACGTGAGTTTATAATTAGATCAAATCTCAGCTCTCGTCGGTCTTGGGTCAGTTTACCATAATCGTAATAACCATGGGGACAACTCGAACATAAAGGCAGGCTCTATGAGTCGGAAATATATATGCTATAATGCTTATCATCTGATTTTTGTATGATGGCATCTTTTTGTTGATAGCATATCATGATACGATCTTCGAAAGAGCCTGACACGTAGAGCCGGCAAGCAGGCCGAGATAACCATTCCAGTACTCACGCTTGATTTGAACTTTTGCTTGTAATACTCTTGTTGTCATGGTCTTTGTAAATTTATTTTTACAGTTAGAGATATTATAGGAAGGTATTTAACAGCTATGTCCACATTTTGTTGGTTAAAGAAGCACAAAAGCGGTCAGACGGCTATACAGAATTCGAAGAGACACAAGTGAAAAATCGTGCGACGCTGGAAAAAATTTGAACACCATCCGATGCGTTGCGATGGCTTGCGATGCTTACGATTTTCTTGCGATGTACTGCGCTCATCGTACGATATGCGGAATACTCCATCGCAAGGAATCGTACGCGCTTTGTGACCGGGGCTTTAGGGTCGTTCTGATTTCAGTCAAAGCGCTCAACAAGATGGATTTAATGCATCGATATGCCGATTTATTCACAATGCCGGTGCAAGTAGCCTTCGCCCATGGTTAGATACTGAACGATCGGATTACTGTTGAGGTCAAGGTTTCATAACCATCAGGTATATGTTATATACATATACAGGTCAGGGTCATCAGTCACATCTTTCCTATGATGATAGATAAAAACCGAGTACAGCATATTACTATCATGTGCTGAGCAACGGGCAACAGTCATCACGAAGTAGTTCTAGATGCCCACTTTACAGCTTCTGAAACGTCTTGGTTTTATACCAAATTAACAATCGGTTTCATATTGTTACCTTAGAATTGTTACCTTGCATATGCTTATATATGCTGTACTGTTTGCCTGTTTGTTTTGTTGTCTGGATCTGTTGGCTCCCCGGCTGACCCGTTATTGTATCGTCGCACTTTTAATAAATACAAAATACATGTTTAAATACATGAATGTAAAATTAGTATCAAGTAAACTTCCATGTAATCTGAAGGGTTACATTTGAAACAGGTGTGTATTACCCAACCCGAGACCGTCACGTCTGCCCCATGACGAATCAGAAGCTCACAAGTCCCGGTGTGGCCCCGGCGTGCAGCCTCATGCAGGGGTGTCTCCTGGTCCTGTACAGGGAGGAAGGTCAGGGTCAGTAGTGGTGGGTTCAACACGGTCAGCAGTCATCACGTGGGTAAGAAGCAGTTCTAGATACCAGCTATACAGCTCCTGAAACGTCTTGATTTTATGCCACATATACACTCGGTTTCATATTGTTACCTTAGAATTGTTACCTTGGATATCTTTATGTATTCTGTACATTTTGCCTGTTTGTCTTGTTGTCTGGACCTCTGCGGACAGCCGCCATCTGTATTGGCTCCCCGACTGACCCGTTATTGTATCGTCGCTCTTTTAATGAATAAAAATACAAGTTTGACTAAATGTAGACAATGTAATATTGCATGTAGTATCAATTTATCATCCATGTAATCTGTGGGGTCCATTGGAATAAGTGTGTATTACCTTATCCCTGGCAGTCACGACTGCCCCATGACTAATCAGAAGCTCACAAATCCCGGTGTGGCCCTCACCAGCAGCCACATGCAGGGGTGTCTTCTGGAGCTGCACAGGGAGAGAGGTCAGGGTCAGTAGTGGCGGGTTCAACACGGACAGCTGTCATCACGTGGATACGAAGTAGTTTTAGATACCCACCATACAGCTCCTGAAACGTCTTGGTTCTATACCAAATATACACTCGGTTTTGTATTGTCACCTTAGAATTGTACGTGTTACCTTTGTTGTGTTTATATATGCCGTACTAATTGTGTGCTAATGTCTTTTTACGTTGACCTCTGCGGGCAGCCGCCATCAGTATTGTCTCCCGGCTGACCCGTTATTGTATCGTCGCACTTTTGATAAATACAAATAAAAGTTTGAATACAATGTAATACCAGTATCATCCATGTAATTTGTGGGGTCCATCGGAACAAGTGTGTATTACCTCCTCCCTTGCCGTCACGTCTGCCCCGTGACGAATCAGAAGCTCACAAGTCCCGGTGTGGCCCCAGCGAGCAGCCCAATGCAGGGGAGTGCGCTGGAGCTGTACAGGGAGAAGGTCAGGGTCAGTAGTGGCAGGTTCAACACGGACAACTATTATCAAAGAGTGATTTTTTTCTCACGTGGGGCAGAAGTTTGTAAACATTAATCAATTCATCATTATAAAGTTGCGCATCCATGGAATCTCTCGGGTCAATGTAAAGCAAGTGTGTATTACCCAATCCCGTGCCATCACGTCTGCCCCGTGACGAATCAGAAGCTCACAAATCCCGGTGTGGCCCTGCTCAGCAGCCACATGCAGGGGAGTGCGCTGGAGCTGCACAGGGAGGAAGGTCAGGGTCAGTAGTGGCGGGTTCAACACGGACAGCTGTCATCACGTGGATAGGAAGCAGCATGTTCACCCGCCATACCCAGTCATGAGCATAAATATTGCACTGTGTTCTGTATAGGTTCATCTATGGAGCATCGTGAGGACAGTGATATCATTGTTTATCCCTGTTGTCAGCTTTTATGATATTTTATAAAACTTTGCAAATGCATTCCTTCTTCGGATATTTCAGAAAGCTGTTTTAGAGTGGTTTCATCGATGATAATAAAATAGTAACTATTTGCTTTCGCTTTTTAAACTTTTTATTAGAAAGGAAAATTAATTTCCAAGTCCGCACCCGAAGGGTAATTGTGGACATACAAGTGACAATGGATAGTGATTAACATTATTGTAAAAGGATACTTCTCGAATACTAACGTCAGCTATATCCAGACAGGTTTGACTTCATTTCTTGAAGCAGAAGACGAAAAACGGCTTTCCGGTTTATGTGCAAAATGTTGTTTTATTTACCTAACTTTTTTGTTTGCGACCATTATCTGACTAAGATAACGTGACAAGGGGACCGCGAGTCGTACTGACATGGTTCCCGTCATGAAAAAGGTCAGTCATTTCCACTTATCCCGTAACCCGCTTCAGAGCAAATATTACACATTTAATTTGACCAACAAAAACAGGTTTGTTTTCATATCATATTAATCATTCATTCTTTTATTGTTTACCTCTGGCTCAGCGCCCCGTACACGTGCACAATTTGAACACATACACACACCTAAAACAGAATGAGAGTATCTACAAGTATCTATGATAACAAACCAACGCTATTGTCACGTTGGGCGTATAAGATGCCAAAACTGATGCCAAAACTGGTCCGAAGATTGAAGTGAAAGTCTAACGACGCATGGAGGCGAAACGTAAATTTAATGCGTTTGTCAGCATTTGCCACCTGGAAGGTATCGACATACGACTGTACAAACAGCAACAGTGTTGTTAGAAGAAATGAGTTTAGATATCAAGATTTTAAAGACACTGTGATAGGCTTGATTGACTAAATCATGCGCAGAATCACCTTGCTTCCATAAACGTGTTGTTCATCATGCTCTGCTGGCAAAAGCGTCAGGCTTGAACGCTACATGAGAAGATCAATTTGCTTACGAGTCCTCTCTTGACATTGACGTCCACCCCAGCCTCCAGCCCCCTCCTCACAGTCTGTATGTCACCTTGCCACACAGCCGTGTAGAACCTGTCCAGGTCCATCTCATCAGAACCTGCTGGGGAACAGTGGAGAATGAGGTTTTGTAGAAAATGTAAATATTTATAGCATTCATCAAAGCTGCAAACACACCAGAAAAGGCTCAGCGGATTATTTTAGCGTAAACGCATGACATAGCTTTCAGCAGCAGCATCAGCTATTTGTTTAATTGTCACGATATACCGGGATTTTATAAGGTCTTCTACACAGCAAATACATGTATAAGTTAAATCAGCAATATCTGTACCTACAATATCTGGACCACAATTTGTATTGATCTTCTAATACATCTTAACATCTAAACAGTTATACGCCAATGCCTTTGCCAGTTTTCACGCTGTAAACTATTTTCACCTATTTTAGAATTTGATGAAATATGTACGTTTTATGTTGGAGCTGACAAAGAAAGGTGACAAGTTCTGGGATTTATTGCAACTGTACCGACCAGATATATTCTTGCGGCGGACTGTGGTGACAAGTAAACACAGCCTGGCGGGTCAATATGGTCAGACCGCACCTTTGGACCGGCTGGCTTTCAACAGCGCCTTTTTGTGGCATGTTTGTGAATTACACTTCATGCCGCGACCAACTACTATTAATTACAACACCCTCCCTGGGGTCACCAACAAGGTCTCAAAGTAGATAATCTCCATAGTAAGGCAAAAGATGCCATCCCTTCTCAAGCTCATAAAGCAAAGGTGGCAACTAATTATAACGTCCTTTTTCGGGTCAACAACAAGGTCACAAAATAACTACATTGTAATCACCATGATAGTAAGTCAGAAGATGTCATACCTGCTCATGTTCGAATTCATAAAGCAAAGGTGGCGGGATACATTTCAATAAACATGAAGTTATATGAATGTAGTTTTGTTGAAAATTAGTAGATGAAAAATGGAATGCTACTCAACATCTGGTACGTAGTTAACTTCAGTTTAATTCATATTTATTCTAACTGTTATGTCTTGTAGGTTTTACTATACCAAACGCTTGTGTCCCCAAGCCATTTCAAACCCTGATTGCTCTAATATCTAGCCCCATACCTGCAGCCATGGTGAACCAGACAGCTGTTCCTGGTGTTGTTTATCCGCTAACTTTGCCGTGCAGACGGGACAACCGAACTCTTCAACATGGCGGCCGCCGCCACATCACGAGACGAACAGGTGCGTCAGACGGAGACTTTGAACCTTCATCACCAGACTTTCCTGTGTTTGCCGTCCCACTCGGAGCTGGTAAATCAACACCTGCCGTGATAAGGTGATAAGCAGGGACAGTTCAAACAGCGGAACGCAGAAAAGCGCACATAAGCCATAACAGTCAAAGTCGTGCTCTTCATTTCCCCCCGTTTTTAAGTTTGCACATTACTCAACTTTAACAAACCCCTCAAAACTTACACCTATCCAATACTTAACGCATCAGGGACTGTTATGACACCATATTGGGCAATTATAAATCTTATCACCAGATATGTATTTGTCGTCCCCATGGTTACAAAACTACGTAGTTTGGCGGCAACATCAAAACGCTAAGAGTCCGTCTGACTCAAAATTACAGAAGATCAGGCAGTTAGTGGGTGACAATTTTCTGGCTCGTTCTGCAGACACAACGCTACTTTCCAAGCTATTTTCCTTTGGAGGTCTGATCATTGCCTAATCTTTTACTTCCTCCTGGTTATCTATGCGAAAAGTACTGTTTGTCGCACTGTACACTGGTGGACGACGCGACTGGCGGAATATGACGCCGTGCATGTGTTTGAAAAACAGAAAATACCAAGGGAAAATATGAAGGTACTGTTATATTCACTCGCATCACGAGGCAGGTGAGAGCGCAGTCGAGGGACTTTCCGTGACCCGCATCACAAAACAAACAGGTTGGCCAGACTGGGTACTTTGAACCTTTATCAACGGACATGTTTGTCGTCCCCATGGTTGCTTAAGTACGTCAGGCAGTTTGGCGGCAATATCAACGCCCAGTCCGTCTGGCTCAAAGTAACAGAAGAGCAGGCAGTTGACTACTGATAACATTTCTGGCCCGTTCTGCAAAAGCCTAGCATTAGACATAACTCTACTTTCCAAGCTATTTCACTTTGTATGTCTGATCATTGCTACGTATTTTACTACTTTTCTGTCAGTAATAGCATACTGATTCTTTACACCCCTTTCCTGCTATGAAGGCAGTAGACCTTACGTGACTTAAACAATGCTGGCTATCGGACTAATAATTTGCCAGAGGAGTTTTGCCACCATAGGGTTTCATTTGTCGCTCAGTAACAGAAAGAAAATGTTACTCTTCCTTAAGACTTACTTTACTGGCCAACCATTCCGCTTATTTGTGCCCAATCAAATGGTCCATAACCCCTAGGCCTAGTCAATGCGGTTCTTTTTTTAACCTCCTTGGCTTAGTGTAGGACAATTCACTAACACGTAATTCAATGTATTAAGTGATGCATTTTGTAAGAGTACCAGCTAAGACTGGCATCCAGGATATGTCGAGAAGAGAAAGAACTGTCAGCTAGGGTTAGCCCTTGGCAATAGCCTACGGCTAGTTGGGCAGCCCTGGCTGTATGTATACAGCTGAACCAATAAATAAATAAAAACTGTCAGCTAGTACCTTCAGGTGGTTAGTGTCACGCAATATTTAACAGTATGCAAGAATGCAAAAACACAGAACACTCCAATGTAATAAAACAATAGCCTTTATTCAAGATGGTCCAGTGCAAAAGTGCACAGTATCTCCTAATTCTATATTGTGCAAAATAGCTGTGCAAAAATATATACATTCCAAAGGTCCTCACACCATGATTTCATTGCAATGATTTACCTATTGCATGGATCCTTTATACAAATATTACTGTGTACATTCTTAAAATTGCACCTTTCATTGCAAAATGCACATTGACCAAAATTTGAGAAGTAGAAAAATAGCTGGTCCAATAATTCTCCTTCAAGACATAGTACATATCATATTGGGTGGTCCTTTTAGTAGAATTTTACACCCCTGTACTGCACATGGAACGGTCCGATGACGTAAGAAATGCATGCCCAGATTTCTACACCATCCATGTCCCTTAATGTAACAATTCCAACTCTACAACAAATTTGTGCAGGGAATTTAAAAATTTCTTATAATTTCCATCTTTCAAATTATGTACACTCTTACCAAACCATACAGATTTCATATCTACATCTCTACATATTACCTAAATATTTGTTGTGAAATAAAAAGTTTATCTCAGTACTAAAAGACAAAAACAGAACATTAAAATTAAAAGTAAAAAACATACACAAATCAAAATGTCACAAAGTCAAAGTAAAAATGATACAAAATCCTTTTGATACATGAACATATTTATGTATGAAACATAGGTGGGAATGTTGCACTGCATAGCATCACATTTCTGGCTTCAACATTGCCACACAGCATTCTGGAACTGGCTTATAAAAGTGTAAAATACTGTCAAACTGACCTGCATAGCTTATTGCTTAGAAAGTACATTACCCTTCAGTCTACTTGTCTGTTTGATGATGAATTTGTGCCATGAAGCTCAAAGTTGTCAAACAAAATTTTGTCTGCATTTTTGTTTAAAAAAATCTAACTCAAGCCAGATATCCAGGTCTCAAGTCAAGCCACCTGTTACCGAGAAAAGTTTGCTTGGCAGGATTTGGTGTTTATTACATTCCCTTGGAGATACAAGTTCCAGGGAAGTTGGGTCATCACTTCTTCATCCCAACATCAGCGTTTTGTGTTTTCATACAACAGACGAATCTTTCTACACAGCAGTAGTAAAGTATAGAGCAAACTTGGCAGCTATCCTGGATGGATGCTTTTTTGTGGCACATTTTTTATAGTTTATGTTGTCAAATGCTAATTTTGCAGTTGCCATGGTAACGTGTACATGTTACAGTTGATATACATGGCGCCATGTTTCCGCATTTTTTGTTTTAGCTTCCATTATCAATTTTGGTTAATTTTGTTGCCTGCCATGATAACATGTTTATTTGGCAGTTGCCATGGTAACATGTTTATATGGTGGTTGCCATGGTGCCATGTTTACTTGGCGAGCATGGCCTCCTGTTTCTTGGTGACCTCTGCCTCGAGGTGAGCGATACGTTTGGTGATGTTCTCCCGCCTCAGCTGCAGGGTGGCCAACTGCTGCTGGGACTGCTCCAGGTGGGAGGGGGGCGCCGTGCCTGGGGAGAATATACAGCCTGGTCAGAACAGGATGGAGAGCAACATTTACAAAAATAGGACCTGGGGAGAAAATACAGACTGCTCAGAACAGGATAGTGAGGAGGTATAACAACAACAGGAACTGGGGAAAAAATACAGAATGGTCAGATCTGAATACTAATAAAGTTTAACAACTTGGGCTGAAAGTACAGTCAAGCTGATAGACCTGTAGAGACTGATCAACAACAACAGAGCCTGGGAAGAACATGCTGGTCAGGGTGGAATACCCTTACAAGTTACAATCTACATCAACCTCCTTGTTACAATAAACTGTGACAACAACTTGGGCAAAATTCCATCTTACAATGCCAGCGCACTGTGATTACAAATGAAAGAAGCAAATCTTTACTGATATAAAAAAGTTTAAAAACTTCTGCATAATCAACTACAAGGTCAATACATCTTTAATATGGCTGTTATGATTGTATAACTAAGCAGACAAATAGATATCATACCAGACATGGCCCTGTCGATACCACTGCTGAGCTCCTGCTCAGACTTCACCACCTGGGTCAGCTCTGCCGTCAGGTGGTCCAGCTTGCCCTGCAGGTCGCTAACCTGTGACCTGAGGAGATCCCTGTGACTACGGAGGCCTGCAGGGGCTGCAGGTGGCTTGGCGGGTCTGCGGGGAAAATGTGTCAAATAAACAAACAAACAAACAACACGTACCACAAGCTGTAGGTGTTTCAAACATTATACCTTTTTGGCTAAAGTAATGATTTTATTTATTTCCATTTTTCTTCGCATGGGTCAGGCTCTCTGTGAGATTGGGCACTGCTTTACAAACTTACAAACAATACAACAATATATACAAGGTAAAGACAGATTTGTACATCAAATACCATGGTTGTAGTTGTTATCCATGTCTGGTCACAATTATGATAAGGTTTCCAGATAAAGTGCCTTAGACAAATTTCCTGTTAAACTCTTGGAAGGCAAATCAGTACCTCACAATCTGAAGATGCTTTTTCAAAGTATCACGTAAGTCTTAAGATCACTACAAGCACCCCTCACCTGTCCTGTGGTTCTTGCGGCTCCTTCTTGCCCCGGAGTTGTCTCAGCTTGGCCGCGATGACATATGTAGCCGGTCCCGACCGGTTTTGACTGGTCAACACGCCACGTAGCTGGGAGTTCCCGGTGAAGTCCTGGTAGTTTGCCATCCGCTCTGACACATGCTGCAAGGATATAGGCAAACAGATGTAGATGGTGTGCATATGTTTGCAGATGTTTTGAATGGTTGTAACAGGAGGATAAGCTACATTCAGTAACTACAGGTTGGATGGAGATTTCTTAAGCAGTGAGTTCCTGCAAATGTCATGCCAGTCAACCTTCCTCTACAAGTACAACACATGCTCTAGTATAATAGGCAAAGAATGGAAATGAAGCCATATCCAATTTCAGCTTACAGGACGGTGCACAATTTCTAAATGTCTGGCTAACACAGTTTTAGGGAGTAAACTACAGCAAGATAATAGTTTTCCTATGTTTCCATCTTGACCTCTTGCTACATTGCTTCTTAAAGAGTCTAAGAAACTAGCTGTAGTACATGTAGTATGTAGTATCCAAAAGTTTTTACACCACATTTCTAAGCAGGTCTGTCCTGCAGGACAAACGCCTTCCAACATTCACTAGGCTAACACAGAACCACAGAAGTAATCTGGTTTGACCTTACCTGTGAGGAAAACTCAGCCTCCACTGGCGCTGTGACCTTTGTGTTGATGAGTTCGCTCACGACGTGGCCGCGTTTCTCCGACGTTGTGCTGTGCCGGAAGGCCGCCTCCAGCGCGGTCCTGCCATTGGCCGGTCTCCCACCAATCAGGGCTGAGCTCGTGTTGGTGGACCGGGACCGGGCGAAGAACATGTCCTGGCAACACAGCTTGATGGCCTGGGAGAAACAATTTTTTTCACATTTCCCTTTTAACTGAAGTAACACATTATAAAGATTAGCTTGCAAGTTTATCTGTTTTGATAAAAGTCATCATGAAGATGGTCTTGAACTGTAATTTGCATTTTTTGTACCACCAGTCATTAGATTACCTTAAGCTTCTCAGAATTCAAAGAAATCTTAGTGCAATAAAACAACAACACAACAACAAATGACAGAACAAAGATGTAACAACATGGAACAAAATGCTGTTCATAAATTGCAAGCTGTAAAAGTTTTTGCCAACTATCTTATCTGAAATATTTGCCATAAATTACAGATGGTAAATGTGGACCCAGACTCGGCAACTACAGGAAGAGCTAACCTTGTAGAACTCCCGCAGGAAGTAGGGGTTGTTGTCATCCGCCAGGTCGTTGACCTTGATGTGTGCCAGGCAGTGGAGTAGGACCACCACAAACTCTCCCACTGACTCCATACGCTCCTGAGAGGGGGGGGGGGGGTACAGAACAGGTAAGCACTGCTGATCAAGTTACATACTTATACATGTGCAGATTAGGTTAACATTACTGTTTGGGGTTGGGTAGGTATCAGGGACTTGCTGCACCTCAGTCTGCTTGCCTTTGGGATGTTGAATTTGTGTCAGACTCCATGTCCATTTCTGGTGCTTCTACCTGTGATAATGGATCTGGCCCTCGGTAGCTAGTGTTCAAATAAAGAGTTCAGAAGAGATGACAGGACCCATCAACCCCTATAAACTGTGACAATCACGACAGATTCTGTCTTCCTACCACTTTTGATTCACTCCCGACGTCATCACACTTCTGGTTTATGGAAAGTCAGCACAGTGAATCAAACATCTGAAGAAGGTCGACGTGATTGACGGAGCACTCATGGTGTTTCCTTTGTGTTGGAACATGAAGCTCAAATGTTATAATTATCTCACAAGGACGAAATTTGGGTGCACTTTTGTCACCTGCGAGTTCCTTACTGAATAAAATATTACATTACATTACATTACATCTCCCTCACCTTCCTGATGAAGAGGATCTTCTTGGCGCTCTGGTACAGGAACGAGTGGCGGAACGCGTTCCTCTCGTAGTCGTTGGGCGGCAGGTTGGACGCCAGCAGCAAGGTGACCTCCGGCGACCCAAGATGGCGGCTGAGCAGCTGGGTGATGAACACGCCGAATCGGTACACGACGAAGTGGCTGGGCGTGAGGTCATTGATGTCAACGGCCATGAGGTCACCCGAGCACAGCCACTGGGCGTCCTTAATGTCCAGGTACGGTCGGTCGGTCTTTGCACCTGGAGAAGGGAAGGTACGACATGAGAATCTTTCCTTGAAGCAGTAACTCTTAACAGGCTATTTTTTTTTTATTGTATGAAATTGCAATTCTCTTAAAAATTAAAGGCAGTATTCAAGGCTAAACTATATGACATATTGTTGTGTTGTGAAGGGACCTTCTCTCTATACCCATTGTACATAATGCTAGCTTTTATCAAAAGCTTTTTTAACAATATGTCCAGGTGTTTGCAAGGTGAGACTTACCAATGATGTTGCAGCACCCTAATATGCAAATCAGCTTAACCAACACACACTGACAACCCTTGTCTGCAATAAGCTTTCCTCAAAAGCCCTATTTTCTATGTGTCCTGCCTGACACTTTCACCATGACTTACCAATGACACTGCCACCAGGCAGTGAATTCTTCAGCATATCTCTGTGCTGGAACACCCTAACCAACATACTAACAATCCTTGCAAACACAGTCCTTAAGACTTACCGATGACATTCCCACCAGGTAGTGAGTTCTTCAACATGTCCTCTATCTCAGTAATGTGCTGGAACAGCGGAGACTTCACCAGCAGGTCCATGAAGTCCTGCTCTTGGGGCGACCCCGCCGGGAACGGAAGCTTCAGGTCACCCGGGGGCACCAGGGGGCCTGATGGGATACCGGGGCCTGACCTCTGACCCTCCTCGTCAAGGGCGTTTGGTGTTGAAGGTCGCAGCATCTGGTTGTTGGTTCTCTCGAACTCCTTTGCACCTATGGGGTGTGGGGTGTGAGGATGTTGAATGACTGAAACTTCAATAGGAGCTGCTTCCAGAACATGAAGCACACAGACTCGGGGCACATGATTCAAGTGAGAAGTAAGACTACCACACTGCCCAGTTGATCATAAATTTTCCTCTCATCGCGTTCTCTTCCCTTTCATATTCTGTACTGTCATTTTCTGTATCTGCCCCTCCCTTATTCCAATCATTCACTCTCTCCTCCCATACCTTAGACACTTTTTGTTTGTTTTGATACCCTTTAGCTTTATCAAGGCTAATCTCCATGGGATCAGAATAACAAAGACATAGTATACAGATAACAGGATTAAACACACTGATCCTGTCCAACTGTTTATGGCTCTTGTCTCCTCACACTACTCTTTCCTTCTCTCATTCTCCTTTCTGTCCTCCCCTTACCTTCCATGCTGATCCTGTTCAGCTGCTCGTTGGCTCTCCTCTCCTCCTCATACTCCTCCTTCTTCCCCTCCTCCTCAATCATGGCCAGCTGAGCCTTCCGCTTCTTCTCACGACGGGCCTCCAGCTTTGCCTGAGGTGTGATAAAGAAGACGTCTCAGGGTAGGCACAAGGAGTAATGTCATATCGAATAATGGAAGACAGTGGACAAGACGTTCTCTCATGAAATAAACTGAATATTTGTCAGGTACCTCATGGTAACATCAGATGCAATGAGCACTGTTATCTTGCATAAGAAAGATACAAATGTAGGACAAGTTATGAATGTTTAAATAGTTGCCTGTGTTTGCTGAAAACAAGCATAATGTTGGTTTATATTTTCAGACCTTTATTTCAAATTTCAACTGATTTTTTTTTCGATTTCAAACTCTAAGGGATCATGTTGGAATCTCCGAACTTCCTTTTCACATACAATATTTATTTGATCTATACAACGTGTGTAAGAACAGATTTTGCCAAAAAGTTTCCCCTGGACCCACCCCTGACCTTGAGAGCTGCCTTGCTTGCTTCTGGTCCTTCTGCAGAAGATTCTAGAACAAACAAACAAACAAACAAACAAACAAACCTTGAGAGCGGCCTTGCTGCGCTCCTGGTCCTTCTGCATGGCCTCGTTCAGCTTCAGCATGTTCTCCTCGTGCTCTCTCAGGAGTTTCTGTAACAAGCAACAGTCAGTCAGTCAACAGCACTTTGTGTCACTAGGGAAATCACACACACAGTAACTCTCTACATTTTGTACCTTTTAGAGTATCTAACACCAACAGTTTGGTACTATTACAAGAGTCTTCTTTCTACGATGGTGTAGTGTGCGATGGTGCAAATCCTTCCATTTAGAGTTGGTGATACTCTACAAATCACCCGGACTCCAGGAAAAATACTGGCATATCAGTCACTAATAATAGAAATCTGTATCAAATCAAACCAAATCAAACCTGCAAAGTATTACTAGCAATCTACTGTACAAACCAGTGCACTCAGTCTGACGAGTAAAACCTGCTTGACATGAAAGTTGTATGTGTAAATACTAGCTAATGTCTGCTGCTTTGTTACACCTCTAGTGTCCAACAGTCCTGCAAACAAATGGTTTGTGGTTAAAACTATGCACTCTCTGCTTCTACAATTGAACATAAAAGGTCTGATTAACACTACAGTAACTGCACAACAAGTTTCCTCGGAAAAAGGATTATTCTGTTGTTCCAACTACAATATAAACAGTGCTGTTGTTTATATTTTTGTGACTCCTATACAACTGGCTGATGCCAGCTTATTATGCGGAAGTAGCCAAGCTACATGCTCTTAGACTAGCCATTACACCTGTGTGAAACAACACCAGACTGAAACCATGTTACATGATTATACTGAAGCAGCATTATTATACTTTTCCCCAACATCTCTGTGAAAAAACAACAACACCAGGCTGAAACCATGTTTCTACCCTGATGCGGTCGAGTTACAAAATGCTCTAGTTGTTACATCTCTGTGAAAACACCAGGCTAAACTAAGTTACTGCGCTGAAGCAATCCTCTCATACTTTCTCTCTACACCTCTGTGAAAATGACACCTGAAATCAAGTTATAATGCTGAACCCCCCTACCATACTTTTCTCTACATCTCTTTTAAAAAACACAGGGCTGAAACAGAGTTATTACCCTGAATCAGCCCTACTATACTTTTCTCTACATCTCTGTGAAAAAAAACACAAGGCTGAAACCATGTTATCATAGTGAAGCAGCCCTACTATATTTTTCCCCTACATCTTTGTGAAAAAAAAAGGCTGAAACCAAGTTACTACCCTGAATCAGCCCAGCTACACAATGCTCTAGTCATTACATCTCTGTGAGAACACCAGGCTGAACTTAGTTATTGCTGAAACAGCCCTACTATCCCTTTTTATTTTCTCTACATCTCTGTGAAATACACCAGACTGAAACCGATTTATTACCCTGAATCAGCCCTACTATACTTTATTTTCTCTACATTTCTGTGAAGAAAAAAAAAACAGGCTAAAAACCAAGTTATTAGACTGAACCAGCCCTACTATACTTTATTTTCTTTACATCTCTGTGAAAAAACACCAGTCTGAAACCGAGTTATTACGCTGAAGCAGCCCAAGCTCATGAGAGCGTCCAGCCGTGCCCGCAGCATCGGCCGCGCCGGGCCCTGCGCCGTCCCCATCGCCTGGGTCAATGACCTGTACTCCGCTAGAATCCTCTGGCAGCAGAGCAGAAACAATCGTTAAGTTTGTACAGAATTCTCTCATTTACCCCACCCTTCACAGGATGACACACTGCAGCATCTGAAACAAACGTGTATTTTCTTGACACATAGGATGTGTTTTGACAAGCCCTAAACCAAGTCAGCCCTGTATTCTTTCATCTGTAGAAAACAGAAAAATTATACAACATAACAGGACCTTGTACCTTCTGGTTTGGAAGTGAGAAAAACTTCAAACTTGATAATGAAATATCTCAAATAATTTCCCAAATGCTGATCCTACAGAGCAATTATAGCAAGTGTTTTACAAATAACATGGAATTGATAATGAAAATCACTGCCTTAATCACTTGTCCCTCTCAGTGTCTTATCTAATCCTTCCTCTGTATCTATCTTGTCTTGAAGTGTCTCTCTCACCTCCTTCTCATCCTCGGTGACATTCATCTGCTCAACCTCCTTCCTCTTCTGCTTCTCTCTCTCCTCCAGCTGAGCCTTCGCTCTCTTCTCTCGGTCCGCCAGCCTCTCCTGCTCTCTCTTCTCATCCCTCTTTCTCTCCTCCTCAATCTCCTGTTCCAGAGCACTGAAGGGGAGAACAGGGACAGGTAAAGTCAGGTGTTGAAAACTCTCACATCTAACCCTAACCTGTGACCCTTTAACCCTTACCTTTACCCTAACTCTGACCCTAACAATACTCCCCAATGCCCTTTCTCTCCTGCTCAAAGCATGATAGGTGACAGGTGAAGCTACATGTATGTCTTAAAAACACAGGTCAAGAATCTTGAAGAAATCTTCTAGTACTACTCTACCATGATGTGAAAGACATTTTCTTCAAATTGTGTCAAGTGCAGGTACAACTGATTACCTTATGTGCTGAAATAGCTTTAAATTTGTACTGTAGAGAATCAACACTATCCCAATGTTTGTACATGGGAATGAAAAAAAACTTAGTGAAACAAACTCTTGACATACAAATAGAAATTAGAAGCTGGATTTGAAGAACAGACCCTCATCTTTCTCCCCCAAAGAAGCACACATGCCACTCACCTGACTTGGTCCCTGAGTTTCTTCTTCCTCTCCTCCTCCTTCCTCCTCTTCTCCTCCTTGATCTTCTCCATCTGCTGGTTCAGTTCCTTCATCTTTGTCTCGCGGAAGTCTCTTGCTGCTTCCGCCGCCTTCTCAGCGTCCTGGGCGTACTCCTCAATAAGGGCAGCCTGGGGGGAGAGGGCCCAGGGTTATCCAGTGTTACAGGGGGTCTTATTCCCTAGCACTTCTAGGAAATTGCAACTTTTAGCAATTCTAAGTCACCTTAGATACCTTACATCCAAAATGCAAGACTTAGTATGTCTCATCCTTAGGGCAGCTTGTGTGGGGATTCAGTGTTACAAGGGGTCTTATTCTGTTGCAGGTTTAGCAAATAACAACTTAATGTAATTCTTACATCATGGCAGATACCTGACATCCAAAGTGCAAGCAAATCTAAACCCTTCAGCAAAGGGGATAAACGTGACATTACAACTTCTTTTAACAATGTTGTTGATAGTTTGGATAAGCCTAGGTTACGAGTGCTCTAGGCGTTATTGTAGTCCTAGATATCTATTAACAGTGTGAACGGGACAGTCTGCATGCAGAGATCAGCTCCCCATATAGACCCCACCCCTGCCTGCCCCATACAGGCCCCTGAAGTGCCTAGCCCCAACCCTAACCCCCCTACAGACCCCCAGGTTGCTGATCCCTGCATGCAAACTGACCTGTTCAGGTGAGAGGTTCTTCATGGCGTCGGCCAGCTCCTTCAGCTGTTTCTCCCGCAGCTCAAGACGTGCGTGGGCGTGGTCGATCTGCAGGGACGGCAGCACGTCCTTCTCAGCCTCGGCGAGCAGCGCCGCCGTCCGCTTGTCAAAGTCCGAAAGCTGTTTCTGTGTTGGACAAACGAGGAGAAAGCTTAAGGTAAGTAGAGGTTGAAGTTCCCAAGAAGATTACATGATTGGTGTGCGCAGAACATGACTGAACTTTTCAAAGACTGTAGATGCAGAACACAGTGAATGATGATGATGAAACATGTACATAGAATGTCCATCACGTTACTGTAGGAAATCTGAATACTACAGAATAGCCTACAACTTGTTGAAGTCTGCCAACTGTTTCTGGGTGGGATAAGAGACAAGAAGGATTGCATACACCAATAAATACCACCGTATACAACTGCATGTACCTTGTGTGCCTGCTGAAGCTCTGCCTTCCTCTTGGTGAGTTCTGGAGCCGTCAGGGAGCCGGCGTTGGTCACCAACTCAAGTAGGTCCTGTGGACAACAAAAAGATTAATGTTTATTCATCTTGAAGACATATGTGTGCTGATTGTGGGCACATTTTAATCTTACTATGCCCCTCAGGCATCAAACTTCTGCACAAAAAAACAAATCACCAAACTTACACAGAACAGTAGGGTTTACCTGGTGTGCTTGTGTATAAAAGCTTGGATAAAAACTGCTAAGCCTTATTGTGCCATCAGCTTTAAAAAAAGACCATTGACCATTAACTTTGACTTTGACTTCAACTACACACAAGCAGCATGCCTAGCCTGACACAACAGCTCCCCCTACCTGCTCCTGTTGGGACACCAGCCTGTCCCTCTCTTGCTGCCTCCTCTCCGCTGCCTGTGCTCGTGCCGCAGCCTTTGCCGCCTCTGCCTCCCGGCGCTGCTGCTCATCCAGCCGGACCGTCTCCTTCAGGTGGCGCTGCTTCATCACGCGGTAGATGATGTTCTCTGCCTTCTTGCCATCCTGACCTTGGATGGAGTCCACCAAGGTCGACTTCTCGTGGTCCAGGAGCTGTGGGGGAGTGAAGTAGGTCATCAGCATGCAGTTCTTTGACCTTGGTTCAGTTTGAAAATACATAAAAATTTAGATAACAAGATATCATGGAAACAGATCCCTCAGGGAGGAAACGTTGAATACCAAATTCCCTGAATCTCTGTGTACCAGGACCCCCGTAAAGCCCCCCTGTAAGACCCCTCTCTGTAGAACCCCCTGTAAGACCCCCCTCCAGGTTCTCCGTCCTGTTGTTGCTGCAACAGCACCTGTGCCATCTCTGCCTCATGCTTCTCGGCCCCTGTAAGACCGAGAACCCCCTATAAGACCCCCATCCGTACCTGCATCAGCACCTGCGCCATCTCTCTCTCGTGCTTCTCAGTGCCCTGTAAGACCCCTTTGTAAGATCCGCCTTTAAGACCCCCCTGTAAGACCCCCTGTAAGACCCCCCTCCATACCTGCTGAGTAGCCAGATTCTCCCTGTCCTGTTGCTGCTGCATCAGGACCTGAGCCATCTCTGCCTCGTGCTTTAGTCCATGTATAACCCCCTGTAAGACCCCCCTGTAAGCTGTAAGACCCCCCTCCATACCTGTTGAGTAGCCAGGTTCTCCCTGTCCTGTTGTTGCTGCATGAGCTCATGAGCCATCTCTGCCTCGTGCTTCTCGGCCCCATGTATACCCCCTGTAAGACCCCCCTGTAAGACCCCCCTCTGTACCTGCTGATTTGTAAGACCCCCCTCCGTACCTGCTGAGTTGCCAGGTTCTCCCTGTCCTGTTGTTGCTGCATCAGCACTTGAGCCATCTCTGCCTTGTGCTTCAGTCCCTGTAAGACCCCCTGTAAGTCCCCCCGTATAACCCCCTGTAAGACCCCCCTCCGTACCTGCTGAGTTGCCAGGTTCTCCCTGTCCTGTTGCTGCTGCATCAGCACCTGAGCCATCTCAGCCTCGTGCTTCTCGGCCCCATGTATACCCCCTGTAAGACCCCCCTGTAAGACCTCCCTGTAAGACCCCCCCTCCGTACCTGTTGAGTAGCCAGGTTCTCCCTGTCCTGTTGTTGCTGCATCAGGACCTGAGCCATCTCAGCTTCGTGCTTCTCGGCCCCTGTAAGACCCCCTGTATAACCCCCTGTAAGACCCCCCTGTAAGCTGTAAGACCCCCCTCCGTACCTGCTGGGTAGCCAGGTTCTCCCTGTCCTGTTGTTGCTGCATCAGCACCTGAGCCATCTCAGCCTCGTGTTTCTCGGCCAGCTGAGCTGCCTTCTGACGCTTCCTCTCCTCCAGCTTCTTCGCCAGGGTGTTCTTCTGTCGCTCTTTCTCCTGAGGAGACATCAAAGGAATCTTGAGACTTAAACAATTGCATACTCCAAGTCTCCTATAGTTTCCATTTAACTTTTCAGTACCCATACATTTGTTCAGACTGGTATCCAATATTCCTAATCTAGCTTTCTGCAGAATAAAGTCACTGGAACAAGTCCTCATTTAAATGTTTGGTCTTAAATTCATTGACCACTTGAATATGTCTTACTCATTAATTTATCGAGATCTGCAAAGTCAAGTTTATTTCCTGTAGAAAATAAATGGTTATCAAGCCATTTAAGCCACCCTGACTATACGCGTCACCAGATTTGCTGTACAAGCGCTTGGTCATCTCAGCTGGCACACCAAAGAGACAACTGTAAACATGGTTACAATATTCAAACTGGAACCTGGAGATTTACAGCCCATATAACATCATCTGGCTGGCCTGTTCTCAAGAGCTAGAAAAACCAGAGCTCATCTTAAATTGGAGAACCAATATGGGCAGAAAGCTTGCAGAAACACAAAAATAACAACCTCAGCTGAAAGCATGACATCTTGGAAATTTCTGCATCACCACAAATTAACTTTAAAGACTGTTTTGAGCTGAAAAGCAAACACCTCATTTAAGCCTGGCAGGTAATTTCATGACTACAGGAGCTTGTTGTAGCAAAGCCACCCTGCCTACAGCACCATGTCTACTGTCCAACCTGCCACATGTCTGTTAACAGTCCAAGCAGACCTGACGCCTCTCCGTGGGGCGGCTTGTGCAGGGGAGGGGGTTAGTGTTTACTTCAAACAACATCAGGCAAGAATGTCTAACCTTGCACAGATACAAACTGGTTGGCCACAGCATAAAATGACATAATTAAGATTTGAACAAGCTTTCAATCAGTCCTCTGAATCAGAGGACAAAGGAATGATTGAAAACTTGGAAAGAGCTTTACTTTGTGTACAGAAAATTGAGTATACTTAATTCATGTTGTCAATTACTGCAACAGACAAACCTTCATTTCAGCATGAATTGGTATTTTGGAAATTATGACATTAGAAAATCTTGTCTTTCCATTTCCATGTTTATATCACTGTTGATAAATGATAGATTCAGTCTACAGCCATCGCTGATGGAAGATTACTGATAGATTCAGTCTACAGCCATTGCTGTTGGAAGATTACTGATAGATTCAGTCTACAGCCATCGCTGTTGGAAGATTACTGATAGATTCAGTCTACAGCCATTGCTGATGGAAGATTACTGATAGATTCAGTCTACAGCCATTGCTGATGGAAGATTACTGATAGATTCAGTCTACAGCCATTGCTGATGGAAGATTACTGATAGATTCTGTCTACAGCCATTGCTGTTGGAAGATTACTGATAGATTCAGTCTACAGCCATTGCTGATGGAAGATTACTGATAGATTCAGTCTATAGTCATTGCTGATGGAAGATTACTGATAGATTCAGTCTATAGTCATTGCTGATGGAAGATTACTGATAGATTCAGTCTATAGTCATTGCTGATGGAAGATTACTGATAGATTCAGTCTACAGTCATTGCTGATGGAAGATTACTGATAGATTCAGTCTACAGTCATTGCTGATGGAAGATTACTGATAGATTCAGTCTATAGTCATTGCTGATGGAAGATTACTGATAGATTCAGTCTACAGTCATTGCTGATGGAAGATTACTGATAGATTCAGTCTATAGTCATTGCTGATGGAAGATTACTGATAGATTCAGTCTACAGTCATTGCTGATGGAAGATTACTGATAGATTCAGTCTACAGCCATTGCTGATGGAAGATTACTGATAGATTCAGTCTATAGTCATTGCTGATGGAAGATTACTGATAGATTCAGTCTACAGTCATTGCTGATGGAAGATTACTGATAGATTCAGTCTACAGCCATTGCTGATGGAAGATTACTGATAGATTCAGTCTACAG
Source organism: Branchiostoma floridae x Branchiostoma belcheri (assembly GCA_019207045.1). Taxonomy (NCBI): domain Eukaryota; kingdom Metazoa; phylum Chordata; class Leptocardii; order Amphioxiformes; family Branchiostomatidae; genus Branchiostoma; species Branchiostoma floridae x Branchiostoma belcheri. The sequence continues at coordinate 872,375 of CM033028.1, forward strand.
TCATTGCTGATGGAAGATTACTGATAGATTCAGTCTACAGCCATTGCTGATGGAAGATTACTGATAGATTCAGTCTACAGCCATTGCTGATGGAAGATTACTGATAGATTCAGTCTACAGTCATTGCTGATGGAAGATTACTGATAGATTCAGTCTACAGCCATTGCTGATGGAAGATTACTGATAGATTCAGTCTACAGCCATTGCTGATGGAAGATTACTGATAGATTCAGTCTATAGTCATTGCTGATGGAAGATTACTGATAGATTCAGTCTACAGCCATTGCTGATGGAAGCAGAAGCAGGGGTTCCTGACCTTGTCCATGTTCTCTGTGACCTTCTCCATCTCCTGCTGGTGAGCTGCCAGCATCTGTTTCACCTGGTCTTCAGTCAGGTTCTGTTCCTTCTTCTTCAGCACCAGGTCCCGCTCGAACTGGGCCTTCTGCTGGTCCAGCAGCTGTAAATATAAACAAACAGGTAAACAAACGGCACCAGCATCTGTTTCACCTGGTCCTCTGTTAGGTTCTGTTCCTTCTTCTTCAGCACCAGGTCACGCTCAAACTGGGCCTTCTGTTGGTCCAGCAACTGTAAACATAAACAAACAAACAAACAGGTAAACAAACAGCACCAGCACCAGGTCCCGCTCAAACTGGGCCTTCTGTTGGTCCAGCAACTGTAAACATAAACAAACAAACAAACAGGTAAACAAACAGCACCAGCATCTGTTTCACCTGGTCCTCCGTCAGGTTCTGTTCCTTCTTCTTTAGGACCAGGTCCCGCTCAAACTGGGCCTTCTGTTGGTCCAGCAGCTGTAAATATAAACAAACAAACAAACAAGTAAACAAACAGCACCAGCATCTGTTTCACCTGGTCCTCCGTCAGGTTCTGTTCCTTCTTCTTTAGGACCAGGTCCCGCTCAAACTGGGCCTTCTGCTGGTCCAGCAGCTGTAAATATAAACAAACAAACAAACAAACAGGTAAACAAATGGCACCAGCATCTGTTTCACCTGGTCCTCCGTCAGGTTCTGTTCCTTCTTCTTCAGCACCAGGTCCCGCTCAAACTGGGCCTTCTGTTGGTCCAGCAACTGTAAACATAAACAAACAAACAAACAGGTAAACAAACAGCACCAGCATCTGTTTCACCTGGTCCTCCGTCAGGTTCTGTTCCTTCTTCTTTAGGACCAGGTCCCGCTCAAACTGGGCCTTCTGTTGGTCCAGCAGCTGTAAATGTAAACAAACAGGTAAACAAACAGCACCAGCATCTGTTTCACCTGGTCCTCCGTCAGGTTCTGTTCCTTCTTCTTCAGGACCAGGTCCCGCTCAAACTGGGCCTTCTGTTGGTCCAGCAGCTGTAAATATAAACAAAGAAACAAACAAACAAACAGGTAAACAAACTACACCAGCATCTGTTTCACCTGGTCCTCTGTCAGGTTCTGTTCCTTCTTCTTCAGCACCAGGTCACGCTCATACTGGGCCTTCTGCTGGTCCAGCAGCTGTAAATATAAACAAACAAACAGGTAAACAAACTGCACCAGCACCAGGTCCCGCTCAAACTGGGCCTTCTGTTGGTCCAGCAGCTGTAAATATAAACAAACAAACAAACAAACAGGTAAACAAACAGCACCAGCATCTGTTTCACCTGGTCCTCCGTCAGGTTCTGTTCCTTCTTCTTCAGCACCAGGTCCCGCTCAAACTGGGCCTTCTGTTGGTCCAGCAGCTGTAAATATAAACAAACAAACAAACAAGTAAACAAACAGCACCAGCATCTGTTTCACCTGGTCCTCCGTCAGGTTCTGTTCTTTCCTCTTCAGGACCAGGTCCCGCTCAAACTGGGCCTTCTGTTGGTCCAGCAGCTGTAAATATAAACAAACAAACAAACAGGTAAACAAACAGCACCAGCACCAGGTCTCGCTCAAACTGGGCCTTCTGCTGGTCCAGCAGCTGTAAATATAAACAAACAAACAAACAGGTAAACAAACAGCACCAGCACCAGGTCCCGCTCAAACTGGGCCTTCTGTTGGTCCAGCAGCTGTAAATATAAACAAACAAACAAACAAACAGGTAAACAAACAGCACCAGCATCTGTTTCACCTGGTCCTCCGTCAGGTTCTGTTCCTTCTTCTTCAGCACCAGGTCCCGCTCAAACTGGGCCTTCTGCTGATCCAGCAGCTGTAAATATAAACAAACAAACAAACAGGTAAACAAACGGCACCAGCATCTGTTTCACCTGGTCCTCCGTCAGGTTCTGTTCCTTCTTCTTCAGCACCAGGTCCCGCTCAAACTGGGCCTTCTGCTGGTCCAGCAGCTGTAAATATAAACAAACAAACAGGTAAACAAACAGCACCAGCACCAGGTCCCGCTCAAACTGGGCCTTCTGTTGGTCCAGCAGCTGTAAATATAAACAAACAAACAAACAAACAGGTAAACAAACAGCACCAGCTGCACAGCGTATGCTCGAATCGGGCCTTCTGTTGGTTAAGCTGTGCATAACAAAGTGGTCAACAAACATGTATACAAACAGGACTTGCAGCATATCACAAGGCTTTAGTATGGGCAAAAAAAAATCCTTAGTTCCTCACCAGTCTCTTCTGCTCCTCCATCTGCGTCTCCACGGCAACACTGCTGTTCTCCAGCTCCTGGTCCAGCTGTCTGCCCGCCTCCCGGTCCTCCTGCCGCTGTCTGGTCTCCAGCACCGCCTGCTCTGCCACCTGGGCAAGGTTCAGGAATAAAGGTTCAAGACTCATGGTGCAAAGTTTAAAATGCAAGGTGCAAAGTTCAAGATTCAAGGTGCAAGTTTCAAGATTCAAGTGCAAGAAGGTTCAAGACTCAAGTGCAAGAAGGTTCAAGATTCAAGTGCAAGGTTCAAGATGCAAGGTGCAAGGGTCAAGATTCAAGGTGCAAAGTTCAAGACTCAAGGTGCAAAGTTCAAGAGTCAAGGCTAAAGATTCAATAGTCAAGGCTAAAGATTCAAGATTCAAGATGAATTCACTGAATTTACCAGTGAAGACTCCACTGAATTAAATTCAATTTACAAACTTTAAGGTTGAATCATTTAACTTCAATACTGTAACAGTTTGGAATAAATGAAGGAAACAGCTTGTATGGATTTCTAATACCCAAGAGAAAGAGATATGAGAGCCTATACTTGTTCCTGGTGCTGAAAAAAGGGTGTCATCAACAAACATCATCCAAATGACAACCACCAACCTTCAGCACTATGGACAGGCACTGTACTGTAGATTTTGTTTAAGATTTACAATATTGCACATTTCGCAGCTTGTAAGATTAAGAGTGGCAAGATTATTCCCCAACACACAATAATTAAAACAGTCATATACTCCGTGTGGCACGTTGGATACACCTGATCCCTCAATCTCGGAAGTTAAGCAACGTCCAGGCTGGTCAGTTCTTGGATGGGAGACCAACCAAGGACGACCGGATGCTGTAGCCTCACGAAGAGTTCCACGAATTCCTCTTCCAGAAGCTAAGGGACGTAAAACGGGGGTCCCGTGCTTGAGGAGGCACCTCGACCACATCTCCTAGCCCTACCGGTGGATTACTACTTGTAGCCGAACCCAAGGCAATCTAGACATAATCACCCAAACTCATACAAACCCATTAAGACTAATAAAGACTGTCTCAAACAATCATATTTCCCAAGAACCACTATCGATTGGAATACTCTACCATATTCAACCACCCTCCAACAAAAGTCCAAGCTAATCCCGTTAAGTTTAAGGAGGAGGTGTTGCAACACCTGAGGAACGGCCAATAACCAGCAGCCCTGGATGGTTTGCCCCAACACAAATTAGGGGTGGTATCCAGTAACCGAACAAGAACAAGAAGAACAAGAACATCAATCAGCCTCATTACTCAACACATTGGGTATCTACTGGCTGCAAATACACCCGATATAATAAATCTAACATATTCACCTGCTGTTGGTGCAGCGCCTCCACTGCCTGGCCTGCTGCAGCATCCGCGCCAGTCTTCTCCTTGATCTGGTCGATCGCGTCAGAAGCCTCCGCCAGCCCTCGCGCCGCCTGGATAAGGCGGTTCAGAAGTTAGTATTGCTATACATACTTTATTTATACTTATAGTTAGTATATGTGGAAGTGTTCAAGGAAAAAGAGTGTGCTGTAAATACATTTAAGTTTGTGGGGATTTACTTTCGCAGTAGCGGGAAAATGGAGTGTTCGCGGTGATTTTAAGTTTGCAGTAGCGCCATAGACTGTAGTCTCATACTTTAATGGAAAATTGTTCGTGGTGGTTTTAAGTTCACGGTAAAGTGGCCACTGCGAAAACCGCGAAAATAAAACTACTGCAAACATTTCTGCATTTACAGTAACCAGTCAAAGTTTATGAAAACACAACTTTCGCATCAAAGACAGGAATAACGGCATGCCTGGGTACATGGGGTTTAAGGTCCAAACTGTTATTGATACTGAAGATTTACAAAAATGTTCAATCGTTTAAGAAATACATTCTTTTCACTCTCTGTATCATGAAGCTACACATTGTCAGTTACATATTTTCATATACATTGTATATATTACACATCTTGAGGAATCTTTATTCCTGTTCCTTAAACCAACTTTAACTACTACATCAGGTTAGACAAAACATGAGAATTTTAGTTTTATTTGGGTTATTTAAAAAAACATGCCAACAATCAGTGCAGTAACATATGAGAACACCACAAGTGCAGGTTAGAGTTAGATCCACCTGAAGCCTCAAATACAGTATACATGTATTTAGCAGTCTACATTTGTATATTTCTGTTCCTAAAACCAGATTTGCTGACAGCAGGTAAGAACAAAGATTAGGATTTTACTTTTCTTTAGGTTGTTTCAAAAACAAACCAACCAACACCCAGTGAAGTAACATATGAGAACACCACATGTGCAGGTTAGAGTTAGACCATGTGTACAAACTGCCACCACTACATATAATAATAAACATGTATTTTGAGCAGTCTTTATTTCTGTTCCTTAAACCAACTTCAGCTACATCAGCTAATAAGAATTAGAGTTTTAGTTTTGTACAGATAACATGAGAACACCACATGACTTTGTGCAGGTTAGAGTTAGACAATGTGTACTAACTGACACCACTTCGTCCACTTCAACTCTCCTGGTGGGGAGGAAGGGCATGTCAGGGTTACTGATCAGAAATCTGATCTGATTGATTAGACTGTTAGACCGTTAGTGCTTCCATCCCGGGGTAACTTAAGGTCGTTGTCATGACAACAAGCCTACCTTGTCCGCTTCCTTGAGGGGATCCTATAGGTAAGCATGAGGAGGAAAATAACATCTTTACAACTATAAATGGACTACTGATGTATGGAAAGCATTAGCTGCAGCGTGGTATTTTACAAGTACATGTATTACACTGTATAATGAGATTCTATGTTTAGAATAAAAAAATTTAGCATGTTTTTTTTAGCTTGAATTGATAATGGAACAGCGAGTTTTCAATATCAGCTTATTATATCAAATTAAAGATTAAAACTATGATGTAATTGTGTCATTTTTCTGATTGGCAACTATCATACCTACATCTCAAATGTAAGAGGATCACTAATACCTGTATTTACTAGTCACTTTGCTACAATGTATGTTGCCACAATGAGAATAAAAGTAATCTGTGCTGTACTGCTGGCTATGACCCCTTACATTATGCAGTTAAGTACCTATGTAGCTTTGGACCTTTAAAAAATTGTCTTCCACGCATTGTTGCATATTGATTCATAGTTAGGATAATCCTGCTCTTCAATCTCTTTTACATATCAATTCACAGTTAGGATATATAAAGCCTCTCCAAGAAGATCTCTTCAGTGTCACTGACAAAAACTACTGGATAGTACAGTAGTTGAAACCTCTGGCCGTTTCTAAAACTATATCCCGTTGCTTGAGTAACTACTTTTTCGCACATCGTATTACCTGGATGTCTAACCTACATTGACGCAGTGTTAAGTACAGTTTGTGCTTACCTGAGCCTTACTGATGGTGTCCAGTTCATTAGCGACGGCCGCTTCCTTGGCTAGCTCCTCCCTGTGCCGTTTCCTGGCCGCCAGTTTGGCCTGGAGCTTGTCTTTCTGCTCTTCTAGTGAGTCCTGGAAGCGTCGCTCCACCAGCCCAGCCTGCTGCATGTACTGGGCAACTACCTGGGCCTTCTCTTCTTCTGTCAGCTCGGGGCTGGACAGTAACTCCTGGGGGGGGGGGGGGATACAGGGTTAGGGTTACATGTACTGGGCAACTACCTGGGCTTCTCTTCTTCTGTCAGCTCGGGGCTGGACAGTAACTCCTGGGGGGGGGGGATACAGGGTTAGGGTTACATGTACTGGGCAACTACCTGGGCCTTCTCTTCTTCTGTCAGCTCGGGGCTGGACAGTAACTCCTGGGGGGGGGGGGGGGATACAGGGTTAGGGTTACATGTACTGGGCAACTACCTGGGCCTTCTCTTCTTCTGTCAGCTCGGGGCTGGACAGTAACTCCTGGGGGGGGGGATACAGGGTTAGGGTTACATGTACTGGGCAACTACCTGGGCCTTCTCTTCTTCTGTCAGCTCGGGGCTGGACAGTAACTCCTGGGGGGGGGGGGGGGGATACAGGGTTAGGGTTACATGTACTGGGCAACTACCTGGGCCTTCTCTTCTTCTGTCAGCTCGGGGCTGGACAGTAACTCCTGGGGGGGGGGGGGATACAGGGTTAGGGTTACATGTACTGGGCAACTACCTGGGCCTTCTCTTCTTCTGTCAGCTCGGGGCTGGACAGTAACTCCTGGGGGGGGGGGGGATACAGGGTTAGGGTTACATGTACTGGGCAACTACCTGGGCCTTCTCTTCTTCTGTCAGCTCGGGGCTGGACAGTAACTCCTGGGGGGGGGGGCATACAGGGTTAGAGTTACATGTACTGGGCAACTACCTGGGCCTTCTCTTCTTCTGTCAGCTCGGGGCTGGACAGTAACTCCTGGGGGGGGGGGGATACAGGGTTAGGGTTACATGTACTGGGCAACTACCTGGGCCTTCTCTTCTTCTGTCAGCTCGGGGCTGGACAGTAACTCCTGGGGGGGGGGGGATACAGGGTTAGGGTTACATGTACTGGGCAACTACCTGGGCCTTCTCTTCTTCTGTCAGCTCGGGGCTGGACAGTAACTCCTGGGGGGGGGGGGATACAGGGTTAGGGTTACATGTACTGGGCAACTATCTGGGCCTTCTCTTCTTCTGTCAGCTCAGGGCTGGACAGTAACTCCTGGGGGGGGGGGATACAGGGTTAGGGTTACATGTACTGGGCAACTACCTGGGCCTTCTCTTCTTCTGTCAGCTCTGGGCTGGAGAGCAACTCCTGGGGGGGGGATACAGGGTTAGAGTTACATGTACTGGGCAACTACCTGGGCCTTCTCTTCTTCTGTCAGCTCTGGGCTGGAGAGCAACTCCTGGGGGGGGGGGGATACAGGGTTAGAGTTACATGTACTGGGCAACTACCTGGGCCTTCTCTTCTTCTGTCAGCTCTGGGCTGGAGAGCAACTCCTGGGGGGGGGGATACAGGGTTAGAGTTACATGTACTGGGCAACTACCTGGGCCTTCTCTTCTTCTGTCAGCTCTGGGCTGGAGAGCAACTCCTGGGGGGGGGGGATACAGGGTTAGAGTTACATGTACTGGGCAACTACCTCGGCCTTCTCTTCTTCTGTTAGCTCTGGGCTAGACAGCAACTCCTGGGGGGGGGGGGCGCATGTGGGGTTAGATTAAGAGTTACATGTACAAAATGTAGTAATAGTGTGGTCATGTTCTGACTGGACTAACATTACGAAAAGTGTGGGGACAGATTCTGGCAAGACCCATTTAATGTTCAAGCCTGATTCTATCTTTTGAAAATTACTTAATCACTTAAATGCAGCATAACATAGATGCAGAGTTCCCTGGCAAGTATTTTGGGGATCTTGCAATGGGACAGAAAAGGAGTAGCTACATGTATCCCTCCCGATTTTTTCATGACTCTCAAAGGGTTAACTCACATCGAGGGTCTCCATGTGTTTTCTGCGCTGGTCCTCAGCATCCAGCTCATCGATAACCGCCATCAGAGCCTCCTCCTCCTTCTGGTCATCTGCATCCTGTTGGGCCTGGAAAGCTGCAAACAGGACAGGGGAGGGTTGTGGACTTGTTTGGTCACAGGAATTTAAAATATGCAAATACAGTAGACATGGTGTATCACATATCTATATAACTACCACTCCGGCATGCACATTGTAAAAGTCACAAAAATAAAGATACTAGTAATTGTAAAATACTTGGAGGTATAAACTTAAATGTAGGAGTTAGTGTCCTTGAAATATTATAAGATTAATCTTCTATCTCAGTGTTAACATTTAGTTCTCACGGTAAGGCTTAACATTTAGACCTGTCTCGAATTTCATGACAAGAAACTGTAGACATTTTTCAGCACAATATGACAAAATTCACAAAATGGACTAAAAAAAATGAAGGATACACAGTAGGCAACCAGCTCAGTCACTCTACAAGACTTTGAAACTTTAAAAAGCAAACCAAAGATTTCCCTGAGGTCCTAATGTGGTGTCCTTAAAATGTTCAATGATAGCTCGGCAATCTCAGTCTAAACAATTGATTCTGAAGTGTAGTTTAACATTTAATAAAAAAAAATTAAGACCTGTCTTCATGACAATCAAGAAACAATAGATTTCTTCTCAACACAGTCTGTCCAAATAAACACAAAACAGTTGAAGGATACACCATAGGCAACCAACTCAATTACAACTTTGAAACTTTAAGAATCTAATCTAAGATTTCCCCAGCACCTTCCAGGATGAGCCTTTCCTCCTCCGATCCCTGCTCCACTCCCTCGGGGATCTCCGGTCCATCTGCCCGGCTCCGCGTGCGGCGCTGTCGCTGTCTCTGGCGCATCCGGTCCTTCATGTTCGACTTCTGGCCTCGCTGGGCGGCCGACTGCTGCAGGGGACAGCAAGGTCAAGGTCAGCAGGGTGTTCAGCAGAAAATCTCCATGGAAGGATATCTTATAGAAAGTCTGTCACTCCTGGTGTATGGTGATCTACCCTAGGCTATTTCTTCTGCATCAAAAACCCTGCTCTTATATTCAAGGCCTTTAAAAAAATGGTAATCCAGTGATTGATTGACTGAATCTAGTGGAACCATAAGTCCTATGTTTAAAGATAGATATCTTTAAATATCCTGTCTCAAGACAACAAAAACAACAGGTCTTATGTTCTTCTTACTCCCAAAATCTTCCGTTCAGCAAAGAGAACACAACAACAACCAGGTTTTCCTGCTTTCTTTGAGCAACAAATTAAAAGAGTTCAATAAATTTTTCTACTCCATCCAAACATTGATCTAGAGTCACCCTCATAAGTTTGCAATTGTGGACTGATACAAAATTTCTGGTACCTTCTTCATGTCCTCCAGCAGCTTGTCCGTCTCCGCATCACTCCTGCCCATCTGCCTGTTCAGGGCGCGGATCCTCGCCTCCATCTCAGCATCCAGCTGGGCCTTCCTGCCGCTGTTTATCTCCTCCTGGGACGGGAATCAATCAATCAACCAACCAACCAACCAACCAATCAATCAATCAATCAATCAATCAATCAATCAATCAATCAATCAGTCAATCAATCAGTCAATTGATAATCTAATTGATAAATTAGTCAACCCAACCAATAATCAATCAATAAATCAGTTAGATACTGTAACAGACACTGTAACCTTCTCAGTGACACATAACCTTGATTGCAAAATATCATCAGTAACTTGAAATCAGCTACTACACTATAAATCTATCATTTACAGAAAAAAAGTTAGACAATTCCTTAAGAGTTATTACACGTTTTGATAGGAATTAAAACACAATATAGCTTTTGCTTTTTATAATACTAGCTGGACAGCTAGTACCAAATCAATTTAGTTTCTGAGGTAAAAACCTAATGAAATAATATTTCAAACTGAATGCCAGTGTAGGATAACATTTGACTTTCAACGACACCTCACCTGTTCCCTTGCGAGCTCCTCAGCGAAGGCCTTGTTCAGCTCAGCGATCAGCTGCTCCTGCTGTTTGGCCAGCAGCATCAGGTCCTGGTCCAGCTCATCATCAGAAGGGAGGCTGATCGCTGGGACTGTCTCGTCTACATCCACACCTGCCTCCAGAGCTTCTGCTCTCTGTCTCCTACAGACACAGGTGAGAATAATGTTATCACATGAGAACCTGGTCCAGCTCATCATCTGATGGGAGGCTGATCGCTGGGACTGTCTCATCTACATCCACTCCTGCCTCCAGAGCTTCTGCTCTCTGTCTCCTACAGACACAGGTGAGAATAATGTTATCACATGAGAACCTGGTCCAGCTCATCATCGGATGGGAGGCTGATCATTGGGACTGTCTCATCTACATCCACACCTGCCTCTAGAGCTTCTGCTCTCTGTCTCCTACAGACACAGGTGAGAATAATGTTATCACATGAGAACCTGGTCCAGCTCATCATCGGATGGGAGGCTGATCATTGGGACTGTCTCATCTACATCCACACCTGCCTCTAGAGCTTCTGCTGTCTCCTACAGGCACATCAGAGAGCAATGTTATCATATCTTATCACATGAGAACCTGGTCCAGCTCATCTGCATCTGCTCTACACCCCCCCCCCCCGGTAAATATGATAATAGCATCATCTGTCCTATCTAATTGGGTCCTCGTTCTATTCACCTGCAGATTGAAAGCTCATTGTTGTGACAGTCTCATTTACGTCCAATTCTACCTCCAGCACTAATACACTATGATTCCTACACTCGTACAGCTGATAATAAAATTTCCTGTTCTGTTTCCTACCAGAGCCAATAAAACAGAGTGTACCAGATAGCATAAATAGCTCAATTTTTCTTGCATTGTGTATACTACATGCAAACAATTTCCACAATCTAAACTCCATATTTACAACTGTACTTGAATATAAGATGAAGTAGCATTGTGTCTTTAAGGCAAAAGGCACAAACAAAAAAGACAAGACTTACTGCAGCAGAGCCCTCTTCCTGCGGACCCGTTCCTCCCGCAGCTCCTTACGGACCTTCTTCAGACGTTTCTGCTTCTCGCTCTCAAACTGCTCGTTAATCTTCTGGATCTGAGGACATCAGAATAAAGAATAGTTCAGAAAACAGTCTTTACACAATTTCTCTTATGTGTAGTCAATTGCAAATAATGGAGGAGAGAAATGAACACAGGATAGATGAGTGTCCAATACTGTTGTATTCTAACTTTGCTTGGCAATGTCTATAAACATAGTGTGCTACCTAGGTTTTGTGGTACTTTTTCCTGGGACAGTATGGAAAAAAGTTATTTTTTTGGAAACCTGAGCTGGCTTCAGTAGAGTCTAGCACTGTGAAGAAACTTTGAATCTTGAATTCTGAAATAACTCCTTCAGCTCAGAGAGCACTATCACCTGAATCCATGACATGAAGAAAAATCAAGGATATCCCAACACTCAATCAAAGTTTGATGGAACAGTAGAGATGCTAAGACTGTGTACCTTCTGTGCGGACTCGAGCATGGTCTGCTCCCATTCCTTGTCATCAGTACAAATGGAGACATGATGTGTTACACCACATGGTTAATAGTTATGAAGATACTAGTTAAATCTAAGACTGCCTGTACCTGCTGGATGGCCTTCTCCTTCCCCTTCTCTTATAATAGATTAGTTAACATTAAACCTAAGACTCCCGTACCTTCTGTGCGGACTCTAGCATGGCCTTCTCCTTCTCCTTCTCTTATAATAGATAAGTTAACATTAAACCTAAGACTCCCGTACCTTCTGTGCGGACTCTAGCATGGCCTTCTCCTTCTCCTTCTCTTATAATAGATTAGTTAACATTAAACCTAAGACTCCTGTACCTTCTGTGCTGACTCGAGCATGGCCTTCTCCTTCTCTTATAATAGATTAGTTAACATTAAACCTAAGACTCCCCGTACCTTCTGTGCGGACTCCAGCATGGCCTGTTCCCTCTCCTCGTCAGTGGAACACCTGCACAGCCTCTCCTTCAGCTCTGCCTGTACCTGCTGGATGGCCTTCTCCTTCTCTTATAATAGATTAGTTAACATTAAACCTAAGACTCCCGTACCTTCTGTGCGGACTCTAGCATGGCCTTCTCCTTCTCCTTCTCTTATAATAGATAAGTTAACATTAAACCTAAGACTCCCGTACCTTCTGTGCGGACTCTAGCATGGCCTTCTCCTTCTCCTTCTCTTATAATAGATTAGTTAACATGAAACCTAAGACTGTACCTTCTGTGCTGACTCGAGCATGGCCTTCTCCTTCTCTTATAATAGATTAGTTAACATTAAACCTAAGACTCCCCGTACCTTCTGTGCGGACTCCAGCATGGCCTGTTCCCTCTCCTCGTCAGTGGAACACCTGCGCAGCCTCTCCTTCAGCTCTGCCTGCACCTGCTGGATGGCCTTCTCCTTCTCTTATAATAGATTAGTTAACATTAAACCTAAGACTGTACCTTCTGTGCGGACTCAAGCATGGCCTGCTCCCTCTCCTCGTCAGTGGAACACCTGCGCAGCCTCTCCTTCAGCTCTGCCTGCACCTGCTGGATGGCCTTCTCCTTCTCCTTCTCTTATAATAGATTAGTTAACATGAAACCTAAGACTGTACCTTCTGTGCGGACTCGAGCATGGCCTTCTCCTTCTCTTATAATAGATTAGTTAACATTAAACCTAAGACTCCCGTACCTTCTGTGCGGACTCGAGCATGGCCTGCTCCCTCTCCTCGTCAGTGGAACACCTGCGCAGCCTCTCCTTCAGCTCTGCCTGCACCTGCTGGATGGCCTTCTCCTTCTCTTATAATAGATTAGTTAACATTAAACCTAAGACTGTACCTTCTGTGCGGACTCAAGCATGGCCTGCTCCCTCTCCTCGTCAGTGGAACACCTGCGCAGCCTCTCCTTCAGCTCTGCCTGCACCTGCTGGATGGCCTTCTCCTTCTCCTTCTCTTATAATAGATTAGTTAACATGAAACCTAAGACTGTACCTTCTGTGCGGACTCGAGCATGGCCTTCTCCTTCTCTTATAATAGATTAGTTAACATTAAACCTAAGACTCCCCGTACCTTCTGTGCAGACTCGAGCATGGCCCGCTCCCTCTCCTCGTCAGTGGAACACCTGCGCAGTCTCTCCTTCAGCTCTGCCTGCACCTGCTGGATGGCCTTCTCCTTCTCCTTCTCTTATAATAGATTAGTTAACATTAAACCTAAGACTGTGTACCTTCTGTGCGGACTCGAGCATGGCCTGTTCACGCTCCTCGTCAGTGGAACACCTGCGCAGCCTCTCCTTCAGCTCTGCCTGTACCTGCTGGATGGCCTTCTCCTTCTCCTTCTCTTATAATAGATTAGTTAACATTAAACCTAAGACTGTACCTTCTGTGCTGACTCGAGCATGGCCTTCTCCTTCTCTTATAATAGATTAGTTAACATTAAACCTAAGACTGTACCTTCTGTGCGGACTCAAGCATGGCCTGTCCACGCTCACGCTCCTCGTCCTGGAACACCTGCGCAGCCTCTCCTTCAGCTCTGCCTGTACCTGCTGGATGGCCTTCTCCTTCTCCTTCTCTTATAATACATTAGTTAACATTAAACCTAAGACTCCCCGTACCTTCTGTGCAGACTCGAGCATGGCCTGCTCCCTCTCCTCGTCAGTAGAACACCTGCGCAGCCTCTCCTTCAGCTCTGCCTGGACCTGCTGGATGGCCTTCTCCTTCTCCCTCTCTACATCCTGGATCACCTGGTTGATGGCGGCAATCTCCTCCGCTCGCAGCTCATCCTCCAGCTGGACCGCCTCGCGGGTGAATCGCTCAAGTAGGGTTCTGTTGGGAAAACAGATTTTTAACTTGAAAGTTCATCTGTGTTTAACTTAGTAGAAGTCATTATTGAAATACTTAAACTGTAATATCCAACACAAAAATTGCGCTATAGACTTCCTGCAACCTATGATCCACTGCTTACTGAGTCACGTGTTCTATCTGCATAGCGTGACGTCACGACAGCAGTGGATTGTTCATTCCCTGACAAAGACTGGTGCTGTTCACTCGAAAAGTGGCCAATTTTTGTGTTGAATATTACAGTATAACTATTTCAATAAAAATGCATTTTTTGTATATGAATAAGGTGATTGGTATACGAATCTTCGAGCATATAGTTTGTATCAGACTTCCTTTTGCAGAGACAATTTCTACATGTACATGTTTATGAAGATTTTACAATGGTCAATATTGACCAAAGGAGGCCATATTTTTGATAAAGATTAGACATCCTGGTGTTTAACATTAGAAACTGAATTCCATATTTTGTCCCTTTCACATCAGATTGACAGTGTCGTTGTAAATGCAGAAACTTTCGCGGTGGTTTAATGTTCGCGGTTTTCACGGTGGCCGCATCACCGCGAACTTAAAACCACCGCGAACATTTTTCCATGGCAGTAAGAGACTACAGTGCATGGTGCTACCGCGAACTTAAAACCACCGCAAAAAGTCCTTTTTCCCGCTACCGCAAAATTAAATCCTCGTGAACTTAAATTCATTTACAGTACATCAGGTTCGGAAATATGTCCAGCGAATAACATGAACGACATCATGTTTGTGAGGTCTAACATCATCAATGACATCATCAATGACATCATGTTTGCGAGGTCTAACAGCACACCTGGACTTCTCCTTGAGCTCCTCCTCGGACAGCTCCGGCTGCTGTTTCTGCTGCGTGACCTTGGTGGCCATGCCTGCTGTTCCTGCTGTTCCTGGGACAGCATGGGACAGCAGCTGTGTCTGCACCACCCCCGCTGTGGGCTGACTCGGCACTAAAGAGGTCAGACCCTCCACGGTCTCCACCTCACCGATGGAGATGGACGGGCCAGCAAACTGGGGCAACAGCAACTCAGTTGTTACTAATAGTCATTGTTGGGCTTTCACAAATCATCACTTACTACATATCAGCATGAACATCTTTGTCAGTTTCAACACCTGTTAACCTTGTTTAGGATGAATGAATGAATAAACTTTATTACACGACATTTGTACATGGCAAAAAAATGATAAATCTTTGTCAGTTACAAGATCGAGTAAGTTTCAACACCTTTTAACCTAAGGCCTTGTTTAGGATGAATGACAGATGTCATAGAAAGAAGGCTGCATACATAGATACTAAATACATACATAACCTTTATACACATATACATATATGTATACAAGTTCTTGACTTGGAATCAAAATTTAAACTTGATTGTGAATCATTGTTAAGCTTCTTCAGACCTTAGCTTCATAAGAGTAGAGCCTCCTGAAATATCAAGTGTCTGGCTTACCCTGTTTCTTTCTTTGTTCCTCTTTTTTTAATTCATTTTTTCATGACATCTACATCTAAAACAAACGAGGTACCTGTAGTGGTGCGAGTCCCCTGTGTACTGTCGGTGCAGTCTGTGTGGCAGCCGCTCCTGTCCCTGCAGAGAAGAGCTGCGCCCCCTCCACCGACAGTTGGAACTGTCCGCCGCCCTCCAGCATGGCTATGAGCTGCTTCAGGAGCGGGATGAGCTCACGACTGGAGGCGGGGGAGGTCAGGTCGTCGCCGTAGACGCCGGAGATGGTGGCATCGTAGTCACCGGCAATAACCACTGCTCCCGTCAGGACATTCTGGGAGTGAAAGGTGAAAACTTTGTAAGTTTCTTTTATTAGCAAAAATGTAAAAATATGATCAACTAGAGTTCGGCGACCTCATACCTCCATGAAAATTTAGAGCTTTCGTAAATTTCATGCAATTGACTAACACATTAACATAATTTATGCATGGTGTTGTTCATCATTGACTAACGTACACATGTCACAATTATAAAATTCCCATTATTGATCATAAAGCGGTTTTGAATTTTTACATAAATTATGCAAATAAGTTCCTCATTACCATATTTGGTATCTGCTTATATTCCACCTATCATAATTAACATGTGTTACATGTATTGAGGTCCAGTTATTGAAAACAATGGAACTATACAATTTCCTCATTAATTATGCAAATTAAGTCCTCATTTGCATAACATGTATATCATTATTAACATCTTTGCCTAAGCTACCTGCATGCCTAAAATGCAGGCAATCCGTCGTTCCTTTCTGCAGTTATCCCCTTTGGAGTGTCTTGACAAAAACGCCCCTGCAGTCCCACAATTAAATGTTAGGGGACTGAAACTTGCCCCACTTTTTCATGACGCTTAAAGCTATCTACCACTTAAATGTCACGACCATATCACGTCCATGACAAGAGATAAATTGAAAAAACTGCTATGATAGAATATTTTCATTGATTATGCAAATGTACTCCTATTTTGCATGATTAGTATTTTATCTTGTACAACATTGTCTAAGGTACCTACATACCAAAAATCATGAAAATCTGTTGTTCCCTTCTTGAGTTATCCTCGTCAGAAGTTTTTGACAAAAATGCCCCTGCTATCCCAAAACTAGACACTAGGGGGCCCAAACTTATGTCATTTCTTCCTGAGCACAAGAGCTGTCTAATACTAAAAAATCGTGACCATAGCATGTTCAGAACACCGAGATAGCAAAACCGGAAGTTGCGCTGCAGTACCAAGGAGAGTCGCTAGGGGGTCCAAAATCTAATCATTTCCAGCTTTCGTCAGACACTACCAACACACCAAGTATGAAACCAATCCACCCAGCCGTTCATGAGTTATTTTGTTTACACACACACAGACAGACAAACAGACAAACGCGGGGTAAAATATAACCTCCATGACATTTCATGGAGGTAATTATGCTGGGAACAGTGGATAAGCCAAAAAGGGCATTTCAGGTTGATTCAAGAATTTTTGCTTGTTCCTTTGTTCATTCATTCAATCTGTATCAGATTCTATAAATCAATCAGTCAACACCACATCCCAATGTTCCCTTCCTTTCCAGAAAAAACAGGAAACAGAAGGCAAAAAAAGGCAGAGTGCTCTTCATAACCTGAACCCAAACCCTAACCCCAACCTAAACTAACCAAAACCTAAACCTAACCTAACCCAACCCAACCCTGACCCACCTTAGCCTCCAGCCCCAGCAGCTCTGCCTTCTCCCTGACGTACTCCAGAGCGGAGTGTTCCTCATAACCCTAACCCAACCTAACCTAACCTAACCTAACCTAACCTAACCTAACCTAACCCTGACCTAACCCAACCCTGACCCTAACCCTAACCCAACCCTGACCCTAACCCTAACCCAACCCTAACCCAACCTAACCTAACCTAACCTAACCTAACCTCACCTAACCTAACCTAACCTCACCTAACCCTAACCCAACCCTGACCCTAACCCTAACCCAACCCTGACCCACCTTAGCCTCCAGCCCCAGTAGCTCTGCCTTCTCCCTGACATACTCCAGAGCGGGAGTGTTCCTCATAACCCTAACCTTACCCAACCTAACCTACCCTAACACAACCCCAACCTAACCTAACCTAACCTAACCTAACCTAACCTACCCTACCCTCACCTAACCCTAACCTAACCTAACCTAACCCTGACCCACCTTAGCCTCCAGCCCCAGCAGCTCTTCCTTCTCCCTGACGTACTCCAGAGCGGAGTGCCCCTCATAACCCTAACCCTGACCCTAGCCCTAACCTAACCTAACCTACCCTAACCCTAACCTAACCTAACCCAACCCTGACCCACCTTAGCTTCCAGCCCCAGTAGCTCTGCCTTCTCCCTGACGTACTCCAGAGAGGAGTGTTCCTCATAACCCAAACCTAACCCAAACCCCAACCTAACCTACCCTACCCTAACCCTAACCTAACCTAACCTAACCTAACCTAACCTAACCTAACCCAACCCAGACCCACCTTAGCCTCCAGCCCCAGCAGCTCAGCCTTCTCCCTGACATACTCCAGAGCGGAGTGCTCCTCATAAACCTAACCTAACCCTAACCTAACCTAACCTAACCTAACCCTAACCTAACCTAACCTAACCTAACTCAACCCTGACCAACCTTAGCCTCCAGCCCCAGTAGCTCTGCCTTCTCCCTGACGTACTCCAGAGCGGAGTGCTCCTTGTAGCCCTAACCTAACCTAACCTAACCTAACCTAACCTAACCCTAACACAACCCAACCCAACCCTGACCCACCTTAGCCTCCAGCCCCAGCAGCTCTGCCTTCTCCCTGACGTACTCCAGAGCGGAGTGTTCCTCATAACCCTAACCCTAACCTAACCTAACCCAACCCTGACCCACCTTAGCCTCCAGCCCCAGCAGCTCCGCCTTCTCCCTGACATACTCCAGAGCAGAGTGTTCCTCATAACCTAACCCAAACCCTACCCCAACCTAACCTAACCTAACCTAACCTAACCCTAACCCAACCCAACCCTGACCCACCTTAGCCTCCAGCCCCAGCAGCTCTGCCTTCTCCCTGACGTACTCCAGAGCGGAGTGTTCCTCATCCAGGTTCTCTGATCTGCTCAGGATCTGATCCTGCAGCTCCGCCTGCAGCCTGGACTTGGCCTGCCGGTATCGCTGCAGCACCGTGGCCTCCGCATCAGGGTTCATGGCTCCCTGGGGAGGTGGGGGATAATAAACACTGTCAGTAACATGTCACCTAACTCTATCCCTGCAGCTGTGGGACTTGGCCTGCCGGTATTGCTGCAGCACCGTGGCCTCCGCATCAGGGTTCATCACTCCTGGTAGATAGAACATTGAAAAACACTTACTGCACAAACACTCCAGCAAGAACTTGGCTTGCCCGTAAAGGTACCACTTCATGCTGCAGAGTAGTGGGACAGCAAACATCAAGGAGGTAATTTTTCAACGATTATTTTGGCCAAAGTGTTGAAAGATTGACTTAATTGGGATCCACAATAAAGCTTCCATTGGAATCATCTGTGTTCCTATTGAATAACAACTGCATAATTGAAAAGAAAGCAGGGATTTTAACTCAACAAATGAATGGAATAGCTTGATTCAATCGGAATAGCTTGATTCAATCTCTAAGACTTTCTTTCTTTCTTGTTTTTTGCAGTTTCTGTACAGTTCTTACCTCCAGCTCCCGTATCCTTGTACTTATTAATGAGAGTTATGACTGGATCTTTATGTATGTATATACTATGTGTTTTCTGTACAGTTTGTACCTCCAAACAAATGAATAAACAAACAAACAAACCTCCAGCTCCTGCATCCTGTCCTTGTACTTGCTAAGAAGAGTTATGACTGGACCTTCATACATGTATTTTCTGTACAGATCGTACCTCCAAACAAACAAACAAACAAACAAACAAACAAACAAACAAACAAACCTCCAGCTCCTGCATCCTGTCCTTGTACTTGTTCTCCTCCATCTGCAGCTTCTGGAAGAACTTCCGGATCGTCTCCGCGAACTTCCGGTGCGCCTCCTGGTGTCGCTCCTCCCGTTCTCGCTCCGCCTGGTTAACTGGAGGGGCAGAGTTAGAGATTTAAGTGTCAGATTCAAAACATTTCATGTTAACCTCAGCCACTATGGTTTGTCAGTGTCAGTCGACCTGGCGTCCATGAGGTGTTTGGGCAATCAGCACAAACTATGGCACAGCACAGAACCAGATGGAACAAAAAAGTCATGGCCTTATGTCTCTCCAGGGACAAAGTGAGTACTACGATTTGGAAGGAAAAGTTTGCTTGCTGTAGACAGGATATATCAGACATTTACAAATGAAACCTTATAACTTTTTTTGAAAAGTAGAAAATCAGATGTTAAAATGTAAAGTGAGCGTGTGAGAGAGTGAGTGAGAGTTTTTTCTTATTGTGCAAGTAGTGACCTAGGTGAGGATGGAGTATATTTCTTGTGTAAGCTGATTTGTGAGATGTAACCTGAATAAGTATTTCATAAGTGGACTGGTAAGATGTACTGAGTGTAGTATCCATGTGATCCATACCAAGGGTGGATGGAGAGATGTGGGTAAGTGAGAGTGTGTATCCATGTGAGCCGTACCCTGAGTGAGGATGGAGAGATGTGGGTGAGTGAGAGTGTGAGGATGGAGAGATGTGGGTGAGTGAGAGTGTGAGGATGGAGAGATGTGGGTGAGTGAGAGAGTGTTCCTTGTGTAAGTATCCATGTGAGCCGTACCCTGAGTGAGGATGGAGACCACATCCGGAGGCAGGACTGCTGTAAACTCCTCCTCAGCATCCGTCCTCCTCTGGACCTCCCGCTTTGCAGCATCCGATAGTTTGTGCACGTTCTCAGCCATGGTGTCCAGGGAGTCCTCAATCTGACGACAGGAAGTCAACAATAAGACTAGGTAGCTTTAGGAAGAGGCACTGAAAAAATGTGGTCCTTTTTTTATTAAAAATCTTGTTGTAAAAATGGTTCTTTACATGGAAATATAAATCCTCAAACCGCAGCCTTTACCATGAAGGTACCCAATAAGTAAAAGCTGTGTTTTCATTGCAAGATTTCCAGTTAAAGTACATACATATTAGGCAATGTTAAAAGGATCAAGGCATCAATGAGTAAAGACCTGAAATGTCTGCCCAACAGCATGTGGATTAGATTTTTCAATTTTGTACATCAGCATGATAACAGCATGTTTTTTATTCACTAAAGATCCTGCAGTCATGAGTCCAGAATTGTGTCCTTATCGCAAATGGTTTACAACATAGACCACATAACCTTCGTCTTCACCATGCCACACACACACAATGACTGACAGTTCAGGAAGGGGAAGGTAGGGGACCAGAATTCCATCCTTATCTAACGGTTTTAAACCTAACCTTCATCTTCACCATGCCACACACACACAATGACTGACAGTTCAGGAAGGGGAAGGTAGGGGACCAGAATTCCATCCTTATCTAACATAACCTTCATCTTCACCATGCCACACACACACACAATGACTGACAGTTCAGGAAGGGGAAGGTAGGAGACCAGAATTCCATCCTTATCTAACATAACCTTCATCTTCACCATGCCACACACACACACAATGACTGACAGTTCAGGAAGGGGAAGGTAGGGGACCAGAATTCCATCCTTATCTAACATAACCTTCATCTTCACCATGCCACACACACACAATGACTGACAGTTCAGGAAGGGGAAGGTAGGGGACCAGAATTCCATCCTTATCTAACATAACCTTCATCTTCACCATGCCACACACACACAATGACTGACAGTTCAGGAAGGGGAAGGTAGGGGACCAGAATTCCATCCTTATCTAACATAATCTTCATCTTCACCACGCCACACACACACAATGACTGACAGTTCAGGAAGGGGAAGGTAGGGGACCAGAATTCCATCCTTATCTAACCTAACCTTCATCTTCACCATGCCACACACACACACAATGACTGACAGTTCAGGAAGGGGAAGGTAGGGGACCAGAATTCCATCCTTATCTAACCTAACCTTCCTCTTCACCATGCCACACACACACACAATGACTGACAGTTCAGGAAGGGGAAGGTAGGGGACCAGAATTCCATCCTTATCTAACCTAACCTTCCTCTTCACCATGCCACACACACACACAATGACTGACAGTTCAGGAAGGGGAACAAGTGTTGAAGTCTTGCCTTCTGTGCTGTGATGTTCTCCATGTCATACATTAGCTGGAACACCAGCAGAGCCTCCTGATTGGTCGCCTCCTCCTCACGTTGCCGCTGGCGACGCCAGTAGCTCCGCCTAGCAACCAGCTCATCCTCCACCATGGCAACCTGGGAAAGGGAAGATTGTCATCATCGCCATGGCAACCTTGCAACACGACGATTTTCATTATCACGATGGCGATGGAGCTCTGCCTAGCAACTACATTGCAACTAATCTAAAAAGGAACAATTTGGTCATTGTGTCATTTACATTCTAATCATTGTTGTCATTTGTATTGAATGTTACATTTTGTTTGAACAACCAGAGTAAGAAATTAAGTAAGAAGACCATTCAACAAAGTGTA
The DNA here is from genome assembly GCA_019207045.1 of Branchiostoma floridae x Branchiostoma belcheri. Classification (NCBI taxonomy): domain Eukaryota; kingdom Metazoa; phylum Chordata; class Leptocardii; order Amphioxiformes; family Branchiostomatidae; genus Branchiostoma; species Branchiostoma floridae x Branchiostoma belcheri. Next base: position 894,330 of record CM033028.1, read on the forward strand.
TGCTTCCTATTTTCTTGTGTTCACCTGTGCTCTTTGTCTATTCCTAGGAGAATCAACGCCATTGAGAGAAGCACACAACTCTACACGATATATCTGTTTTGTCTCCTGGTTTTACCAAGTTGTAACTTTTAAGTACTAAAATACAACAAAACCCAGCTGTACCCCAGTCAATGATAACATTTGACTCACAGCTCCGAGAGGTGGTTTCCTCTTCTTGTGTCCGCCTGATGAGAGCGTGACCGGTACGACGGTCCCGGTGTCTGGACTGACGCGCACCCCGCTGATGGGACTCAGCTCGCCCGTCACCAGGTCGACAGCCGGAGTCCCGATCATGATCGGCACCAGGCCTGCGGGGAGGGAACTATCGTTAGAAGGTCCCAATAATGGAACAGAGACAGGAATGGTTATCAGTTCCATTCTTCAGATGGGGCCAATAATCCTTAAAAACTAGTTTTATCCTGCTTGGCGTAAATCTCAGTCTCTGCTGCACTGTCACAAAACTTTCAGCACCAAGGAGAGGACAACATCCAGAAAGTCTCATTGAGTATATGTTGCAGGCTCTATTTCTTCCATAGATAATAAGCAAACCCTCTGGGTCCTCCATGGAAACCTGTAAGCCCCACTCTGCTGACTGCACAGGATAGCTAACTATTACTATCTAACTAGTAATTAGCTAACTGACCCTCCCCTTCTGGGTCCTCCATGGTACCTCCCAGGGGAATAACATTCCCAGACTTCTTGTCCCTGTCTATCCCCAGGATGGGGGACCCTCGTTAGGGTTATAAACTAATTAGCTAAGTCACTAATTGATGAGCTAACTTACCTTCCCCCTCAGGATCCTCCATGGTTCCTCCCAGTGGCATGACGTTCCCAGATTTCTTGTCCCTGTCTATCCCCAGGATGGGGGCACTCGTTAGGATTATAACTTGATTAGCTAAGTAATTAATTATTTAACTAATTAACTAGCTAACTAACCTTCTCCCTCAGGGTCCTCCATGGTTCCTCCCAGAGGAATGACGTTCCCAGTTTTCTTGTCCCTGTCTATCCACAGGATGGGGGCAATCGTTAGGGTTATAAACTAATTAGCTAAGTAACTAATTAACTAGCTAACTAACCTTCCCCCTCAGGATCTTCCATGGTCCCTCCCAGAGGAATGACGTTCCCAGACTTCTTGTCCCTGTCTATCCCCAGGATGGGGACACTCGTTAGAGTTATAAACTAATTAGCTAAGTAATTAATTAATGAACTAATTAACTAACTGACCTTCTCCCTCCGGGTCCTCCATGGTTCCTCCCAGTGGCATGACGTTCCCAGATTTCTTGTCCCTGTCGATGCCCAGGATGGGGACCTGCAGCCCTGACCCCGCGGGGTCGGTCATCGTCGTGCCAACCAGGATGGGCAGCAGCTGGCCTGTCGCTGCAAACTCCATCATGCCTGAGTAAACAAACATGTAAACAAATAAACTCCATCATACCCGAGGATATACAAACAAATAAAGACACTGCATCATACCCATGGTTATGAAAAATGCATAAACTCATACCTGACGTATATAGACATATTAACTACATGCAACACACACAAACACAAAATTTTAGTCCAATCCAATTCTAAAGAAAGAAACCTGGATTTCCTAACAGATAACAAACTCTAATATAGTTGAGGCACACAGAAGAGTACACATTCAAGCTCATACCTATGCAAAATTGAACACTAGTCTAGAAATTCAGTTTCCTAACAAAAATCAGTATCAGGATGAATACAAAAAAAGTCAATATTACATTAGGGACAATTTTTACTAGAGACGTTTACCATTCACCAAATAACGATATGTCTTTCCAAAACCATGTGCTTACAAATGGTATAATAGTCCAATTAAAGGCTATTGATGAATTGAATATTTTTCTAATTGAAGGAATGATTCTGTACAGACCAGCGGAGCCTCCTGTTGCTGTCAGTATGGCTGCTCTGTCCTCCCTCTTAATTAGTTTGATTAGTATTAATCAATCAATTTTAATTTAATGATTCTATACAGACCAGCGGAGCCTCCGGTTGCAGCCAGTATGGCAGCTCTCTCCTCCCTCCTAATTAGTTTGATTAGTATTAATCAATCAATTTTAATTTAATGATTCTATACAGACCAGCGGAGCCTCCTGTTGCTGTCAGTATGGCTGCTCTCTCCTCCCTCCTAATTAGTTTGATTAGTATTAATCAATCAATTTTAATTTAATGATTCTATACAGACCAGCGGAGCCTCCTGTTGCTGTCAGTATGGCTGCTCTGTCCTCCCTTCTAATTAGTTTGATTAGTATTAATCAATCAATCTTAATTTAATGATTCTATACAGACCAGCTGAGCCTCCAGTTGCGGCCAGTATGGCTGCTCTGTCCTCCCTTCTAATTAGTTTGATTAGTATTAATCAATCAATCTTAATTTAATGATTCTATACAGACCAGCTGAGCCTCCAGTTGCGGCCAGTATGGCTGCTCTGTCCTCCCTTCTAATTAGTTTGATTAGTATTAATCAATCAATCTTAATTTAATGATTCTATACAGACCAGCTGAGCCTCCAGTTGCGGCCAGTATGGCTGCTCTGTCCTCCCTTCTAATTAGTTTGATTAGTATTAATCAATCAATCTTAATTTAATGATTCTATACAGACCAGCTGAGCCTCCAGTTGCGGCCAGTATGGCGGCCCTCTCCTCCCGCCTGGTGAGGTCGTGACCTGTGCGGAGCAGCTGGGCCTTGCAGCGTTGCCGCGCCCTAACTAGCTCGCCCAGCGCCGTCTCCAGCACACTCTGCTCGTGGTGGCAGTTCAGCGACGGGCCGGCCTGCACCGCCTCGGGGCCTGGAAAACAGCACAACAGTTTTCTTTCCTGTTTGTACACTGTTGTAGACAAAACAACAACAGTCTTGTACAGACTTCACCGCTTCTGGTATTGGAAAATATCACAACTAGTTTTCTTTCCTGTTTGTACGCTGTTGTACACAAAACAACAACAGAGGGCATGGCTTCAGGGCCTGGAATACATCCATGAAAAAGGTCAGTTTTGTTCTTAATTGGAACTAGGCTTCATAAAAATAAAAAGTTAAAGTGACCTTGAACCAGTTTAATTCATTAAGCAAGGCTTATCTTCCACTGGCCATGACAGACAAGACAACAACAGCAACAAAAAATATTGAGACACTTAGCAACTTTAAATTAAACTTCCTCCACACCTGACACAGCATCCTTGTACTCCTGCAGTGCAGCCAGAACTCTGGCCTCGCAGGCCAGCACACAGGCGTCCAGCAGGGCCTGGTACCCTCCTCCACTGGGAAGGACATCTGTACCCTCCAGTACACCTCCATGCACGTGGGCAGGTCTGAAATAAACAAACAAACAAACAATCAGTTCCAAACACAGGCCAGCACACAGGCGTCCAGCAGGGCCTGGTACCCTCCTCCACTGGGAAGGACATCTGACCCCTCCAGTACACCTCCATGCACGTGGGCAGGTCTGGAATAAACAAACAAACAAACAATCAGTTTCTAAGTCTTAGGCCAGCACACAGGCATCCAGCAAGGCCTGGTACCCTCCTCCACTGGGTAAGACATCCGACCCCTCCAGTACACCTCCATGCACGTGGGCAGGTCTGGAACAAACAAACAAACAAACAAACAAATCAGTCCCTAAGTCTTAGACAAGCACACAGGCATCCAGCAGGGCCTGGTACCCTCCTCCACTGGGCAGGACATCCGACCCCTCGATTACACCACCATGCACGTACGCAGGTCTGAGATAAAAAAACAATCAGTTCCTAAGTCTTAGGTCAACACAAAGGCATTCCGTGGGACTTGGTAGCCTTGGTAGCTTGGAAGAATATCAGAACCACCATGTACAAACAACATGTACAAGGGCAGGTCTGAAGAATGTCATGTCTGGTTCTTGAAAATCTTGCAGTTGAAACAAAAATGATTATAATCTTGCTGTAAGTTGTTCTAGGAAAGAGGCAACACTAATGTGTGTTTCATTTTCATCTTTTTAAAGACTGAGACATCAAGTCAGAAGGAAATGCTCTGTACTTACTTTCCACTGAGCGGTTCTGCGAAGGTGTCTCCGGGGATGATGGGGGAGCGAGGGCCGCGCCCGCCGAACGTGGCAGTCGTACCGCCCAAGGGGACAACATCACCTGGGGAAAAAGACAGAATCTGATGTAGATTGCTCCATGCATGTACATGTAACTTAGACGTTCTAGGACTGTTTTTTGCCAAAGTTTAACAATTAATAGGTAGAGGCAAATGTAATGCTGTGTGCCATTTTTGAGCTCCAAAACTTTAAAAAAATGGTGCCCCAAAACGAATTTTGGGTGGACAACATAAAACATAATTATAGTAGAATGTCAGCAGAAACCAAGGTGTACAAATATCTACGGTAAGGTACACACGCAGTTAAAAGAATAGGTGCCACAGCTCCAAATTGGGGGAAAAAGTGCAAATGAAACCAGTATTTTGGATCCTGTTTACCATACTGGGCAGGACTTTGTGGAAAGCGTGCTGTCTGAACTGAACTGTATGTGATTGGCTACCTGAATTATGAAGAAACGAGCAGTTAGGAAAGTGTTCCTCACCAGTCTCAGCATCCAGCCCCACCCCCAGGATGGGCACAGGCAGGTCGGAGTTGGGGTCGATCATGACGGACCCCACCTCTATCGCAATGGGCAGGCCCGTCACTGGGTCTGTGTGGGAGCCTGCCAGGGGATATACCACTCCAGTCTGGGGGTGGATGGTCACAGCTGCGATGGGAACATGCAGCCCACTGGGACAGGAAACAAACAGTTTTATTGTTGTAGAAAGATAGAAACATAGTTTCTTTCCTGCAAGAGTTTAGTTCACATATTGTAATATTCAACTTGATAATATTTCTGAACTCAAACTATACCATTGCACAAGTTTTTCTGAGAAATAATAGACACATACTTCAGAGGCTATCCTGGCTTCTTCAGTGATGTAAAGTAACTGTAGCGCTAATTTTCAGTTACTTAAAATCAATGACGTTGGACAGCCTATCATAAAATCTCTGTTATTTCTCACATTGTGAAAAAAGGCAGACTCTATATGAAAATCAAACTTGAATTTTCTGATCACTCAAAACTTTTTCAAAACTAATAATGAAGGGCTCTGCCTGTGTGGCAGAGGTCATAACCTCTGACCTGTTGGGGTCAGGCATGGGTCCGTTGAGTCTTAGGTCGCTCTTGCGCTGCAGGGTGGTGAGTTTGGTCCGTGTGGGCGCGCCGGTTGCGGGGTCGTGTGGGTACGGTACGTATGGGATCAGGGGCTCCTCGGTTCTGGAGGCCTCACCTGTGGGGAAGGCAGGGATGTTAAAACTTTAAAAACACTTTTTACATATATAAGAACATGAGCAGATATCATAATCCATTTTGGACGTAATTTCAAGTTCTGACATGCAAAAGGTGAATGAATTGGTGGAATCAAAGATTTTAGGAATAAAAATACACAAAAAATGTCATTGGTTATCAATTATGAGTATGAGGAAGAATTGTAGTCCAAAAAACAAAGAAATTATGTAAGTAGTTGGTACTTTATAGTTCCTATTACACTCCTGTAATAATCAATGCACATGTAGGACTTCCGTGAATAGTTTCATGGGGTTGATGCCAATGCTTTGGTTACCGTCAGCTAAGTAATAATGCATTGATAGTGTACAAAGGATTTTGTTATTCACCCAAAGGACTTGAACATTTCTGTGCAATTTAGAGAATCTTAGGAAGCTACAAACAAGAAAAGCTCAATGCTCCTGAGAGCTCACCCGTAGCGGAGTCTGCGGTGAAGACGTGGCGTGATGAGATGGGATCGTACGCCACGTTCCCCATGATGGGCAGGACCCTCCCGATCTGATAAACCATTCATTCATTCATTCACTCAATCATTCATTCATTCAGCATTCATGCTCGTTATAACTCACCCGTAGCGGAGTCTGCGGTGAAGACGTGGCGTGATGAGATGGGATCGTACGCCACGTTCCCCATGATGGGCAGAACCCTCCCTGCCTGATAAACCATTCATTCATTCATTCATTCATTCATTCATTCATTATTCGTTATAACTCACTGGTAGCGGAGTCTGCGGAAAAACGAGGCGTGACGAGACGGGAACGTACGCCACATTCCCCATGATGGGCAGAACCCTTCCGGTCCGATAAATCATTCATCCATTCACTCACTCATTCATTCATTCAGCATTCATGCTCGTTATAACTCACCCGTAGCGGAGTCTGCGGTGAAGACGAGGCGTGACGAGATGGGATCGTACGCCACGTTCCCCATGATGGGCAGGACCCTCCCGGTCTGCGGGTGCACGAACATGTCCGGCGCCACCGGAACGACCTTCCCATCATGCAGCATCATGCGGGCGTCCGTGTTGGGGACGACGAGGCCGGAGATGGGGTCCTGGTGGATCAGGTCTATGGCTCGCACTGCGCCATCGGGGGCTGGGGGGGGAACATTGTCGATCATTAATGTTAAAATCTAATAACAATTGTAACTAAATGTTATAATTATTAATGGTGGGGCCGGAGATGGGGTCCTGGTGGATCAGGTCTATGGCTCGCACCGCACCGTCGGGGGCTGGGGAGAACATTATTGATCATCAGTTTTGCTAAAAATGCAAAATCTAGACAACTGCTAAATGTAATATTCATCATAATTCTGGGATTTGAGGACAGCATTTTTTTCATTGACTTAATATCTCTTTGTTACAGTTTAAACCAATAACGATCATTACAAAAATGATATTAGTTATAATTCTAAAATTTGTACTTATGACTTATCAGCTCTGCCAAGACAACTGGAAGAGGTTTTGCTTGGTTAATGAAGACAATAATCAAAAAAGGTACAGTCTGACTTATCTTTTCAGGTAGGTCTTTGGTTGGTGAAGAAGACTGAATTGTTCAGAAGATTCAGTAAGATATCAAATAAGTTTCACATCAGAAGCCACAGTACAAATAAAGAGTAGAAGTCCTTCCAGGGGTGAGTGGATCAATTAAGTCTGTCCGGATATGCAGCTTGTAAGGTTCGATACAAACCCCGTGTACTTTACCATGAGGAGGTTTACCAGGTATACAATACAAACAAGAGCAAACAAATGGGGTAGGGAATTTCCTGAGCAGCCTTCGTAACCCCTGCTTTGCCTATTGAGTCAGCAAAGTCAAGCTTGCCTAAGCTTGATGTTTCTGAATTAGGGAGAAGAGATGCTGCTACAGTTATCGCTATGGGCCTCTCTTCATCTTCATGATGGTAACATCAGGCCCTACGAACTTGAAAACAAAACAGTTCAGTGACTCACCGATGAGTGCTTCCCTGGCAACTGGCTGGTTGGTGGCAGGATCCACCAGTTGTGCTCCTGTGCCCTGTCCTAGGACTCCCCACCCACCCACCCGCTGGCTCTCAGTGGTGATCTCATGGGACATCCTGCCCAGCAAGGCTCCCACACGCGCTGAGATACTGCAGGAAACAGTACAAAATCAGGTCAGGAATAGAACAGGAATGGGGTAACAACAGGACATCCCCACACACACACCCGCTGGCTCTCGGTGGTGATCTCATGGGACATCCTGCCCAGCAGGGCCCCCACACGCGCTGAGATACTGGAGGAAAACGGGACAAAAACAGGTCAGAAATAGCACAGGAATGGGATAACAACAGGACATCCCTATGTACTGTGATCTTGTGGGACATCCTGCCCAGGCCTACATCACATCGCCAAACCGTGGCCCGCACGAGCAGCTTCAGGCACCAACTACACAATTGTCGTAGGTATTATATGTGTAATTTTTACGAAATACATTTTTTGCTTCCACGAACAGCCCGACCAGGCCCTGGTCAGGAAATGTGACGTTAGCATGAGCAGGGCTCCCACATGTGCTGAGATACTGCAGGGACGTCACAAGAATAGGTCAGGGATAGGACAGAGACAAGATCACAACAGAACACTCCTTATATACTCTCCATCCTGCAACTGGACAGAAACAGGACCTAGGACCTAAATAAAAACAGAAAGGGTCAGGAATACTTATATTGTAACAACAGGATAGTGGTCTATCCATCACACACAAGCACAGAAGGGTCTTGCCTACCTCCTCAGCTCCTTGTCGTCCAAGGTTGGGTTGACCTTGCCCTCTGTGACCTTCTCCACAAGGTCGTTCAGGCTTCTCATGGCTTCCCTCATGGGTGCACTGTAGGCAACCTGGACACATAACACAAGACATTATTAAAAATGGGCTAACTCCACATCCCTGGTGTTTTGTAAAAGTCAAATGCATAATTCATGAACAATTACATCAGGTTGGAGAATGACTGTATAACAAGGTTCTTTATTCACATCTGCAAGACATTGAGTCACAGCCAAAGTTTGGGTGACAATCTGACACGTTCCTCAGTGCAATACTGACTGGCTCACTTCAGCTATAACTGGTTGTGACATGTTTAGGTTGTGAACAAATGACCTTGTTGTCAAGTTTTTGATGTTGTACATCTTTTCCTATCCCCTAGCAACAGTTCCCATGATAACTATGATTACCCACCTGGTGATCCTCGCGTGCGATCTCGTCAGCCTCCAGCAGCTCCTGTTGCCTCTGCAGCACAGCCTCAAACCTGGCACCCAGCTCCTTTCTACGCTCAAGCTCGATCTCCAACTGTCAAGGGAATACACAAGGAGTGAATCACAGCATCTTCACTTCACCTAATATACTCAGCAGCCTCAAACCTGGCCCCCAGCTCCTTTCTACCCTCAAGCTCAATCTCCAACTGTCGGGGGGAAACATGGGCTTTATTCCGAGATCATAACACAAGTCTAGCAGAAGCCAATGTGTCTAGTTTAAAATAAAAATTGATATCAAAGAAAACTGCAGAAGTGTACTGAAGGTACATTTTTGTACTATCAAATTTATCCTTAATGCAAATTTATCATGTGGAAAAATGCCTAAGCTGTGTAGAATATATGCCTGTATACAAAATGTAAACAAACTTGACAATGTTGTTTGTCACTTGCAAAATCCATTTATCATAAACAACATGTAGAGAGCAAATTTCCCAGCAGTAAGACCACACTGTTTTCCCCACCTCCTCCTTCTTCCTCTCGTAGTCTGCCAGGTCCTCCTGTGTGGCGAGGGCGCTGCGGCTCCGCAGGTTCAGCTTCGCCACCCACAGGCCCTTCAGCGACTCTGCTTCACCTGCGACCTTCTGGTACAGGGACTTCACCTGGGAGGGGAACAAAGGGTCATAGGTCAGGGGTCATAGGGCAAGGGTCATTGTCAACACCCACAGGCCCTTCAGCAACTCTGCTTCTCCCGCGACCTTCTGGTACAGGGACTTCACCTGGTAGGGGCACAAAGGGTCATAGGTCAGGGGTCATAGGTCAGGCTTCGTAGGTCACCAGTCATAGGTCAACACTCACAGGCCCTTCAGCGACTCTGCCTCACCTGCAACCTTCTGGTACAGGGACTTCACCTGGGAGGGGAACAAAGGGTCATAGGTCAGGGGTCATAGGGCAAGGGTCATTGTCAACACCCACAGGCCCTTCAGCGACTCCGCTTCTCCCGCGACCTTCTGGTACAGGGACTTCACCTGGCAGGGGCACAAAGGGTCATAGGTCAAGTGTCATAGGTCAAGGGTCATTGGTCAACACTCACAGGCCCTTCAGTGACTCTGCCTCTCCCGCAACCTTCTGGTACAGGGATTTCACCTGGGCGTGGCACAAAGTGTCATAGGTCAAGTCATAGGTCAAGGGTCATTGGTCAACACTCACAGGCCCTTCAGTGACTCTGCCTCTCCCGCAACCTTCTGGTACAGGGACTTCACCTGGTAGTGGCGCAAAGGGTCATAGAACAAGGGTCATAGGTCAACACCACAGACCCCTCAGCGACTCTGTTGCTTCTCCCGCCACCTTCTGGTATAGAGACTTCACTTGACAGGGACACTACAGGTCGAAGGTCAATAGTCATAGGTCCTTTCCCACTTAGTGCCACCAACATTACAACAAAGTGTGTTGCTGCCGTTTTAATGTACTTAAAAGAACGTTGAGATGTCCTTGTCTTACCTCTTCCTTCTGCCTGCCCAAGATGGCCGTCACCCCGCGGGACTGCTTGGCCAGCTCGTTGTAGAAGTCCTTGGAGGTGAAGGCTTCAAGGTCGACTTGTTTCTCATAGTCCCAGAATTCCTCGCTCTTCAGCTCAATTGCTCTCGCTGAAAAAAAAAGACATAGAGAGATTTTTGGTTGTTTGAAACTATGGCAAACCTGGTCTCCACAAAACGTTCCTGAGATGCTAGTAAAATTCATCTTCCCCCATGAACACTGTAAACCTAAGACAATCAGAGCTCCCAGTAAATAACACAAAGATTGGCTAAGACCATCTAAGCTCCAAGAAGAAACCCTGGAGACTTATTCTCAACCGAAAAATACTCCTCCTCCAGAGCGCCCAGGTTCCGGTGGTACTTCTTGAAAGGGTGGATGGGTGGAGCCCTTACAAACAAACAAACAAACAAACAAACAAAGACTTACTCTCCACAGGTTCCTCCTCAATAGCTCCCAGGTTCCGGTGGTACTTCTTGACAGGGTGGATGGGTGGAGCCCTTACAAACAAACAAACAAACAAACAAACAAACAAAGACTTACTCTCCACAGGCTCCTCCTCCTCCTCGATAGCGCCCAGGTTCCGGTGGTACTTCTTGACGGGGTGGACGGTGGAGCCCTTGGAGGAGTAGTCATCCATGTTGTACTTCTGCGACAGGAAGCGGTAGTACGGGTTGATGAAGGACGTCTTCGACCAGCCGTAACGTCGGAACAGCAGCTGTGGAAACATGAAAACACGGGGCATCAGAGGTTGGACAAAAATGCTATTTCTCTTTCAAAACAGGAGGAAAGTCTTCAGTATACATGATTAGATGAAGATCTGTAATACTATGTAGAAAATAGGCTTTGAGTGTGTCATCTGAGGGTTCAAGGCACTTGCAAATGGGATATCAATGCTGATTTTAATTTTAGCACACTAAAGTAGCCCTTTTGGCTATCAATTCTCCCTTGCTTACAACAAAGATGATAACTTTGCCACCCTGCCCGTCCTTGGACATGGACTAGATTCTTCCATCCAAGGTTGGGTGAAGGAAAATGCCATTTTTCTGCAAGAGCAGGAGGAAATGTCTAAGAAATTGGATCACAGGTGGGATGGCTTTCATAATGTCACGGATCTAGGCACGTACAAATGGGGCATCATTAAACTTTCTTACAATAAACAAAGAAATGTCTGTTACCAAGGCGACCACCAGCAGGATCATGAGCAGGAGGGTGGCGCCGAACAGGATGCCGATCAGCAGCCAATCAGGCGAGAGCAGCAGGTCTGCGTCCAGGGCGATGCCGCTCTGGATCAGTGCACGCGGCGTGGTGGGGAAGAACGGGCCATCCTCCGAGCACTGAGCGCCATCTGCCATCACGCGCACGTACTGCAGGGAGAAGGTTGAAATGTGAGATGTGTGACACAGTTGCGGTTAGTACAGGTACAGATTTACTGATTGATTTTGTCACTGAATAGAACACAACAAATACTTTTGCTACATCATTATTTGCTTTGACCCTTGAAAAAGTTTCAAGGACAGAATTTGAAAACTTACACTCATACAACAGTACAAGAAGTCAGCTGAAAGACAACACCATAACATGCTGACAAGACCACAAGTGATTTTATGGATATCAACTGAAAAGAACACAAACACAAATACATGAAGATGAATGACCAAACAATTTTAAAAACATTCAAAGCATTTCCAATAATACGAAAAGAAGAAACCATGTTATGTGAACACAACAAATGTCTTGTGTTCTGACCAGTGTTCCACTCACCATTTTCTTGTTGATGTTGGTGCTGAGGTAGAAGACGTAGACTCCCGGGTCGGAGAACCGGTAAGCGAAGAGCGTGGTCGCGGTCTGCACCTGGCTCTGCATCTCCGCCAGCTGACGGAAACCGCCGTAGTCAAACTGCTCGTTCGTGTTGTACAGGTTGTCTCTGTGGACAAAAGAACGCAATGCTTTTAATAACATACATTTATGGCCATGACTCGAGCCCATAACACTGAGGAAGCCACACGGCGAAACATGTTTGTTGTGTGTCGGTTCGAATAAAGTTCCTAAACGGGGAACATGCGGCTCCAGCGTCTTTTCTGAAGATGTGGCGTAAGTGTGAACGGTTGGCTGAGGTCTCCTTCTCCACACATATATACATTTATGGCCATGTGATTTATGGCAAAGGATGACCCATTACAACTGGCCAAGAAAGGTCATAGACTTATCTGTAGTGGGCCAGAATCCTCGTGGTTGCCCCAAGAGGAGATGGGTAGACAGTGTCAAAGAATATATTCGAAAATTGAACTTGCAAAAAGCCAACCCCCTTGACAGGTAGCTGAAGATCAGCAATCAGACAAGAACGACATCCCTCAATGTCCAACACTCGCAAGACGGGGAACAGCGGACGCTAAACCGGATATTGAGTTATGAGATACCAAATGGCAAGTTTTGCTGCAGTACCACAGAAGGTCGCTAGGGGGCCCATAATCTAATCATTTCTTTAAATTTACCAACTCCTATCAATGTGCCAAATATCATCAAGATCCATCCACGACTTCTGGATTAAAACAAACAGCCACATCCACCCAAAAACATATCCTTCTCAGCATGAAAGATTATCTGTGTTGGTAGACTACATTATAGAAAAATGCTTACACTCTACTTTCAAAAATTTAGAGGGGTAGGTCCCTAAAGTGTTAATTCCAGTGTTGGAAGCAAAGTGGTTGCAATTTTCTATAATATGTAACCTTCTAGACGAAAGTAATACGACTCGATGACCATACCTGTCGTAGACAGGGTAGTGGTCGTTGGACACCTCGAAGAACATGAGCTCGTTCCACAGAAGGCAGACCGTGGGGTTGGCGATGCCCTCGTAATACGAGCCGTTGATGGTGGAGAGCGCCAGCAGCCGTCTCCTGGCCCCGCCCGACAACGGGAGGGTTCTCGCCGTCCCTGCAGACGTCTTGACGTTCTCGGTGACAAGGCCGTCGACCTCCGTGGTGCTGGGGTCGTACACACCCAGGAAACCCACGTCTGCAGAGGAAACAAAGTTAGACATGGTTTACAGACAAAAATCATAATCATTTTTCTTCATACTGCATTGGTGCAAAGACTGGTTGATTAGAGATTATTTTAATTAATATGATATGGTCACTGTAGATTTGAAAGCTAAAGCCAAACAAATGACAGACAGTTCTTTTATCCAGGAGCCTCAGCCACCCCTCCCCCCCCCTATGATGCCCCACGCGAGGCTATTTGGGGGTACCCCTATGCAGATGCAGATGCAGAAATAGAGATGCCATAATATTGATGAAGACAATGCTTATATACTGAGTAAAAGTTGATTTTTATGTATGTTAAGTAAAAGTGAATGTAGGGAAAATGAACGTCTTCAAAGTGTGCCCTTGAAGTCCATATTATTTTTCTACCAATTCTTAAGGTAGTCCCTCAGTTATAACAACTGTTTTCCAAAGTTACAAAATATAGAAAGAAGTATCTTGAATTTCTTGCATTCAGAAGCAAAGAACCTTTTCTTTCCGTATTCCGTCCAAATACACCTACATTCTCATTGCTATACCAGAACAAACCAGACAGCAGCTCTTACCCGACATCTGCACCAGATGCATGGACTCTATGACTTACAAAATCTTGAATTTCTTGTGTTTAACAAGTATAGAACAATGTATGCAAAACACAGCTAAAACCTTCCCTTACTTCAGACCACCAAAACTACTACATGTAGATCCCCATTCTGTACAAAAACAAACAACAAACAAACCAGACAGCAACTCTCACCCGACATCTGCACCAGATGAACAGATTCTGGGGTCCCGTCGCTGTACTTGCAGTTCTCCTTCTTCAGGGCAATCCTGCTGTTGCTGACCATACAAATACACCAGTCCTACATTCTCATTGCTATATTAAAACAAATCAGGCAGCAGCTCTCACCCGACATCTGCACCAGATGAACAGACTCTGGAGTCCCGTCGCTGTACTTGCAGTTCTCCTTCTTCAGGGCAATCCTGCTGTTGATGACCTTGGTCAGCTCGTTGTAGGCGTACTCCGTCTGGTAGGGATAGAGAGGAGGAAAGTTACAAGCTGAACCTCTTAACCCTTAAACTGCCAGAGTTTCAGCCCTATTAAAATGCTATTAATTCCAGGGTTGGCCGCTGACCCCCGAAAAGAGACACCCGAACAAGGTCGAAGTCCCTAACTTCCGGGGTTCGTGCGCTACATGCGCGCAAAGCTGCTACTTTGGGGGAATACGCTATCCCGGTTATAACAGGGCACGGCACACAGTGTATGTATATGTGTGCTGGATATATCCGGTTTTGGCAGTTTAAGGGTTTAAGATAGAAAGAGAGTCTAACTGGTGCAGATTTGAAAACTGTCACTCTGCTGAGATAATCAGAAACTTGTGCAAACAGATTCATGCAGAAAAGAACTGACAGACCTCCATTGACCACTGCAATATTTAAAAAAAATGCAGACTAAGGCATCCTTTCCCCCCTCCCCCAACTTCTGTAACAGCTGTGTCTATCACAAATGAAAAATGCCAAAGAAGAGTTCAGCACAGTTGGTTTCATAAGTTAACAGACACAGTACACATTGTCAAGGAGTGGCAGTGCATGGCATATCCATACCTTTGGAAATCTGCAGACTACAGAGCCAGAACCTATTGACAGACATTTCAGAACACGTCCTTGTACAAGTTACTTGAACATTAAGACAGGTGTTTCTCTTCAATCAATGCTTTCTTCATCTACAGGCAAGAGTTCAAACTGTGTCACTGATGAAAGACACTGGATGGTTGTCTGAAATGTCTGACCGTTTCCAAAACATATCCAGTTGCTTCAGTAACCACTTTTTGGCATATCTTATTACCTGGATGTCTAACTTTTATGAAAGTACCCACCTTGACCGAGCCGTTGGGGTAGTTGACCTTGAGCGTGGGCTCGTCGCTCAGCGGGTCGCACACTAGCTGGATTCTGCTCTTCTGCAGCAGCCGGCACTCAAGGTCACAGATCTCCTCAAGGTCATCCACCTGGCACTGGCAGATACCCAGCAATCCGTCATACCCCAGGTACGCAGCTTCTGAGGAACACACCTGTATAGGAACAAGGTACAGGTACAAAACATCATGTTATAATCCAGGTAACTACCTCTGGATCATCCCTGGCACTGGCAGATATCCAGTTATCCATCATAGCCAAGGTATGCAGCCTCAGAGGAACACACCAGTACAGGAACAACTGAACAGGAATAAGCTACATGTGAACAACTGAACAGGAACAACACAAATCACATAATAGATTGGATTCATGAGCCCACCTCAGTACTGCAGTAAGTGATCCACTGCTCCTCGGTTAGACAGTTCCCCTCCTGGTTGCGGTGCTGGTTCTCCCCGCAGATGTCGAACACGTGCTCCACACAGTCCTGCTCGCGACCCGTCATGACGCGGAAACCGGCCGCACACGGGCACGTCCGGTCACTCGGCTGTTGGAGACAGGAAAGACATTAACACCACAAATTTACAGTAACTATTAATCCGGCAAAAAGACTGTTTGAGAATTGGAAGACGTTTATCAGATGCTGGTACTGAGTGGTATTAGACAACATTGGCTTACTGTCCTACAGTGACGCAAAGTCACGCAGAAGTGATAGGGAAGAAGCACCAAAATAACTGACTTTCCGAATGAAATCTAGTTAGACACAGTTATGAAACTTCCTAAGATATAGGTATGATTATGGTACAATTTTGCTTATCATGACAATACATTTGGCTGCTCTTTGTGACATGGTTGGCTAATGTGTTTTGAAGGACATTTACTCTAATTGCAGATTAGCAAAACCATGTTAGAAAATCCCATCCTTTGATTGGTTAAAGGCCAGCATGTTTAGAACGTCCTATCGTCTGATTGGTTAAAAGACAATGATTTCCCATCCTCTGACTGATCAAAAGCCAACATGTTTAGAAAATTCCATCTTCTGATTGGTTGATAGCCAACTTGTTAAGAAAATCCCATCTTCTCATTGGTTGATAGCCAACATCTTTAGAAAATCCCATCTTCTCATTGGTGAATAGATAACAAAGTCACCTGGAAGTCCCTGCCTGATCCCGTGCAGACACACCCGGTTGCGCCGGTTCCCGGCTGGCTGGACTCGCCGCCGCAGTGGAAACAGGCGGTTTGGGCCTGCAGGTGGTTGAAGTGGTCCACAGCACACTCCAGGCAGTCGGCCGGCCCCTCGGCAAACTCCACTGGCTGGTAGGAGCCTGGCGGACAGGCAGCGGGGAGGGACACACCAGCCTCGCAGTAGTAACCTGGACAGTAAAATACATGAAGAGTTAGCGGCACACTCCAGACAGCCTCACAGTAGTAACCTGGACAGTAAAGTACATGGTGAGTTAGTGGCACAGTGGCACACTCCAGACAGTCCGCCGGCCCCTCTGCAAACTCTACCGGCTGGTAGGGGAGGGTCACAACCGCCTCGACGTAGTAACCTATAGTGAGATGTGTGATAAGACCAGGAACAAGATACGGTTAACATCCTTCAATTCAAATGTTTCATCTGAAGCTATCTGTTAGCAGTGGCCAGGTACAGTTCACACAAATGTGCAATCTAATGTAAAAGAGCAATGTAATAAAGATCAGACATTGAAGATAAAAACAGTAACCGTTTGATAGCTATGTAAGAGGTTGTAAAGCCAGCAACTAAATAAGAATTACGTAGAATTGATAGCGAAGCTAAAATAGCTCTACAAGAATGTTAATGAATTGTTCTTTTTTATCTCAACAATATTCTGAGATTTTTGAAATCGAGAGACGACTGACCGGGTGGGCATGGGTAGGAGTTGGTGGAGTTGACTCCGAATGTGGCGGAGTCGTTGCTGGCGGGCTGGTCAGACGAGGCGCCCTCCAGACACACCACCCCCGCCCGACAAGTGGTACAGGCCGGCTGGGATGGGTCGCTGTTGTAGGTACCCGCTCGGCAGATCTGACACACGTTCTCAAAGGTGTCCCGCGGAGTGCAGTCACAGTCGTGGTAACCAACAGGGCACTTCAGCGGCACGATGGTTCCTACAACATACAGAAAAGAACAACCATTTTTAGACAAGCTCAAGAAGGCACAAGATTTGATATTTCACTGTTTATGTCAGTTTCGAAAACGCTACTAAATGATTACTAGCTGTAACAGCTTCAACTCTAACATATGGATATCAGACAAGGAAAGAACACTTGTCAATGTGCACATTTCTTTAAATTTGTCAAGGGCAAAACTTTAAAGCAAATTATCAATGATTTTCTCTGCAATAAACTGCCCAGAACCAAAGTGTTAGAAACATTAATGAAAGTTAGACATCTTGGTAAGCAATATTTAAAGTCAATTAAAGTAGATCTCCAGTTGTAGATATTGAATTATCTTAAAACAAAGTTTAGTACTAGTAGTAAGAAGTTTTTATTACCAAGTCATATTCAAGACATTACTGACCATAAGTGATTTTCCTTATGAATACAAAAGGAGAGCTTGTAAATCAGCTTACCAGCTTCTGTGTTGTTGCACTCAGTCCCTGGGCAGTAGTGGCCCTCGGGACACTCCAGCGGGTAGGAGGAGCCGGCGGGACAGTGGTACCCGGGGGGACACGGCAGCTGGGTGATGGAGTGGTTACAGTAGAACCCTGGATGGGAGAGATGCAAAATGATGTTGTTGTTAAAGCATGTAACTTTTCATGTAGCCCTCTTGACTTCCAAATTCTCTCTTATGCAAAAACTGCCTCTGATAATCTATACAAGTCTACAATCACTTGACCATCTTTGTGTACCATTTGCTAGAACAGCAAATCAGGCAAAAAATTAGTCCAATGGAATGAACAGCAAAATCTACAAATCCTAAACTGAAATGTTCCAGTTGCTGAGTACCTGATAAAGCATTTAACTTCTTTCTAATTTACATAAAGTTTGTGTTTCTCTGGCGCCATGTACTCACCGGCCTGGCAGAGTGTCTGGTTCATGGAGCCCTCGGGGCAGTAGGTGCCTTCGTCATCATGGGATTTTTACTGCTTTTTCTTACAGAGTCTACCTATCAGCCTGAGAGCACCTGAATATGTCACTTAAGACTCTGTGCTACTCTGTAGTGCCATACACTCACCGGCCTCGCAGAGGGTCATGTAGCCCTCGGGACAGTCACATCACACAGGATTTTTTACTACTTTTACTTACTTACAGTTGAAATTATCAGTCTGGGAACACCAGAACATATATATACATGTATCATCATCAAGACCTTGTACTACTCTAGCCCTTCATGTACAAATGTACTCACCAGCCTGGCAGAGAGTCTGGTTCATTGACCCCTCAGGGCAGTACGTGCCTTCGTCACACAGGATCCCGGTGAAGGTGGTGCCTCCGTCCGGACAGTAGAACCCGGCCGGGCAGGGGTGGCACTCGAACAGGCCTGCAGGGGCAGGAACATGGGATTTATAACTTATACTTCTGTGGGATTGTTATTGTTATTTCTTACACAGTCTAGTCGACCTTCCTCACTTCACCCAGGTGTAAAAATGGGTACCTGACTTCGGTCGGGGAGGTAAAACACTACCTTTACCTTCTGTCTGTACTGTGTTTGTGGCACTGTTAATATAAGTTACAAAACTTGAGTGCAGTGCCACATTGTCATCATCTGTCCAAAAGCAAAAAGAAAAAAAAGTCTAGTTACAGCTTCACAGAGCATATTTTCTGTATCATTTCTGTACAGCTGGATTAGCTGCCCTTCAGCGCAACACATCGACTTTGCAGGCAGGCGGCGCGGCAGCCAATTTACACTGACCTGTCATTTGCACAATCATCTAGCTGCATTCTACAATTCTACAATGCATCAAGTTTTAAGGACGAATAAAATGTTCCAACCCCAAAAATTTTCAAGCCTAAAGCATCTTCTACATTGTACTTCTGTTTGTTCTGCTACCTTCAATTTGTTCACTTTGCTATCTCCAACTAGAATTTAGACTAAATCGAATATTACAGCATTACAATCAAAGAAAGCATGCAAAGTTTCAAATTCCACATAGCCTCAAAGTCGTTGTCTAAAAATAATGAGGAAAACTACCCACCTCCTGCTCCCACAGTATCCCATAACAATAGGGGCTAACATAATTCTTTGATATAGCATTGCAATGGAGTAGGCTAATCATTAGTTTCGGTAGTCTTTCTAGTAGCAAAGCAGTCCTTGATATATTTGCCTAATTTTGCATCATGTGAGTTCTGACATCTAAAGATATCTAATTATATAAATCTGTTTGCAGCATCGAGTCTCTTGAAATCCGTTGTACTTGATTCGATGAATAATCTACAAATAATGGGGAAAACCACCCACCTCCTGCTCCTACAGTATCCCTGTATGTCCCCACTGGACACTCCTCCGGCTCAATGGTTCCTTCCACACAGAAGTAGCCAATGGGACAGGGGAAAGCTGTGTAGTTGGTGGTAGCTGTAATGTTCAAATCAAGACTGTTAAATTTAAATATTTTGTATAGTATGTGAATATTACTCAATATTGCTGGAACATTCACCCGAAGAACATCAACATGTAATGATAGTGAATCAATCAAACAATCTTACCAAAACTTAATAGCCTGTAACACACACTCAGGTTGGCAAACAGCACCTTAAATATAGATTACGGTGCTATATGCACAGTAAAACAGTCAGCTACACATTTGCAGTGTAGATTACATGACATCATACTGTCATTATTTACTGTCCATCCTATCCAGAAATAGCTGACCCATACCTTAACTTGTTTGATCTTATTCACACCTAAGAGTTGAGGATCAGGCAAAAGTGTAATTGATAACCAAGGTCCTCTCCTCATAAATACAATTATGAAGAATAGTACCAACTAGGGCTGGGTATCGGTACAGCGTACCCGTACAAAACTGTTTTTTCTTATTGAACCGGTCCAGAAAAAACGGACCTGAAAAAAATAGGTGGACCGGATGTTGGACCGATTAGAAAATTAACATATTATTTTATCAGGCATTCACACGTTTTGGCGCTTGCAGTTGGAAGAAAATGACAAGAATGAAGTAGAGTAGATACGTTTGTGAAGGTTAGACATCCAGGAATCGTTACAATTGAAGACGAATAAATCTTTACTTCTGGATACTTTATTTTTATACAGACGTTTCGGAAGGCGTCCGCCTTCCTTCCTCAGTGAAAAGAAAATGAAGACAAACAATTTCTTGAAACAAGGAATAATTCTTATGTTCTAAATAAACAAAAAAGGTAACGGCTAAGGTGTTCTAAAATAAACAACACAGGTAACTATTGAGGTGTTCTAACAATGTTCTAAACAAACAAAAAGGTAAGTAAGTAGAGTAGAGTTTGTAGTAATTTCTACCAAGGTTTACAGCCAATCATACAGGTGCAGTTAGCGCTGTAGGATTTTAATACGCCAGTGGAAGTCTACTACTCCACCAAACAGATTTCTTTGTAGTGAAATGGACCATTGGTATGAGTCATTCTGAATCAGGTCCAGGTTCAGGTCCGGACCTGGACCTGATCCTTTGGACCTGAACCGGACCTGGACCTGAATTTTCTGTACCGGTACCCAGCCCTAGTACCAACAATACAATAAGGTGACAATAATGAGACAGATAACTGACCTTCGTACTTGCACCAGTACCCAGGCGGACATGGCAGGCAGGTGCTCATGTTTGTAGCGCCGGCCTCGGCAGAGTAGGTGGCGTTGGGACAGGCGGTTTTAGGGTGGTTGTAGGGACAGTAGTACCCGGGGGTGCAGTCCTGAGGGACCGTGTCGTTAGCCGTGCAGATCTTACCCGCTGGGCAAGTGGAACATTCCGCTGCCGTGGCGGCCCCCTCTCTGTCCACCACTAGGCCAGGGGGGCAGCGGGACACGTCCAACGCACCTGGGGGGAGGAGGTTATGTTAATACATTTTGTAAAAGTATGTTCCACTTTTACCAAGGTAGAATGGCACTGTTACCTAATTGCCATGTATATTTTGGTCCAAGACATGTAGCAGCAGCAGCAGCAGTAGTAGTAGTAGTAGTAGTAGTAGGTGTAGTAGTAGTAGAAGTAGTAGTAGTAGTAGTAGTAGGTGTAGTAGTAGTAGTTAGTAGTAGTTGTATGTGTTATAAATTCCATGATTGCTACAGATGCGCTTCACTTGGGTTACCTACAAAGTTATCATTCAGTGCCTAAATAATAATGTTATTCAAACAATTTCAAAGTTCATCAGTTTCCTTTATCAGCGACTTCTTACTCAATGCCTGACACCACTTCTTTTTCAGGAGGTCCTTGAAACACAGTAAAGACTTGAAAATGATAATGTAGAGCTAAGCAGGGTTTGCCATATCAATGGTAACACTAGAGATGTGTGATTCCCTCACCTTCCAGACAGTAGTATCCATAGGGACAAGGCTGCCCCATGGTGGGGTCCGTGCCGTCAGGGGTGGGGGTGTCGCTGCCACTGTAGCACAGGTACCCGGCTGTACAGTCCCCGGCCTCACGCCCACCAAGGCAGTATTTACCTGGGGAAACAACATGAGAAATGTAACATGCACGCACACGCACGCATGGACACACACACACACAGGTACCCGGCAGTGCAGTCCCCGGCCTCACGCCCGCCAAGGCAGTATTTGCCTGGAGAAAACAACAACAGGAGAAAGGGAACATAAACACACACACACATGTGCATGTACACACGCACACACGCAGGTACCCTGCTGTGCAGTCCCTGACCTCATCCCCGCCCAGACAGTATTTACCTAGGGACAATAGGAAACATTGCAATTGAACCTCTTAGGTGCTAATTCTTGGGAAACAAGATATTCTTCATCATTCATGTTGTGAGACTGTACCATGTACTTTTTGCAGATCATAGTTCTTTGGAAAACAGAAAATACTCATAATTTGTACTACATACTTAGTACAAACAAGACTTGCTCCCGAATTCTGGTAAACAGATGGAGCTTTGACCCTTCTTCCTGGCCCTTACACTGCCTATGCCAAAGTCTTCAGGTTGAACTAGAGCTATAAGCTGGAAAGGAATGCAATCTTACCTGTTGGGCACTGCTGGCACTGGTCAGGCCTCTCCAGCCCCGTGACACCACCCAGGGTGTGGGTGCCGTTGGGGCACAGCGTGGGGTAGTCCGACCCAGCCGGGCAGTAGGAGTATGGCAGGCAGGGCTCCGGCTGGGTCGTGTTGCCGATGCAGAAGGACCCCGCAGGGCACGGGTCGCAGTCATTGCTGCCCGTGGCAGTCTGGTAGGTGCCTGGGAAAAATGAGAGAAATCAGGCACTGGTAAGAGACATGATGGCCCACAAATGAAAGAAAATGCATGTACCAGAGTTAGAATATACTAGAAAGGCAAATGTACAGATCACTTGCTCAAGACTTTGACGGATGCAAGGAACATCTGGGACACATCTGTCATCATTATAGAGCTTCTGATAAATATCCAAAAGCAGTCAATGCTGTTGTATGTAAAACTGCTTGATTCTGCTTAATATACAGCTACCAGTATGTGTCTGGTGTACCTATGACATATGTTGCAGTCAAAGTTGTGGTCTTAAAAAAAAATTATGATGATATCTGTACTTGAGATTTACAAGAAGAGACAACAGTGCTAATGCTGCTGAATAGAGAGTAGTTTTTCTGTCTGAAATACCACACAAAGCTGGTTCCTTACCAGGCGAACATCAGTGCGGCCAGGCGGTTGTGTTGGGACAGAAGTACCCAGCAGGACAGGCGAAGGCTTACAGATCTGTTACAATACATGAATGTCTTACCAGGAGGACATCCCTGCGGCCAGCCTGAGGTGTTGGGACAGAAGTACCCGGCAGGACAGGCGAAGGCCGCCGGCTGCGGGGAGTCGATCTCAGCGTAGTCTGGGCAGTAGAAGTTCTCATCGCACGGCCCGGTCGGCGCGGACAGACCCGTCCCTCCGCAGTAGTACCCCGGGGAGCAGGGTCGGCAGTCCGACACGTTCTGGCCGTGGGTGTCGGGGTTCATGGTACCGGCAGGGCAGGCGATGGCCGCAATCGCTCCTGCAGATTCAAACAGTTTAGAGAGTTTGCATTGGGTTTCTGAAAAGGCTTCATGCTGAACTAAGAAGAACACATTATGTATTATGCCAAAATCAAGGAAGGCAATTACACAAAATCTGATTGCCTCACCACAAGTTGTGAGAGTATGCTAGCTTTCCCATGCAAACCGTGGGAAATCAAGATAGGTTGCCTAGGCCATATGGAAAAGAGCAGCTACAATGGCATCTGCATAAACATCTTTCCATAGACATACCCTTCTATTTTACAGGACAAAGCTATGCTTACAACAGTTATGCATTTTTTGTAAGCAACGGACAGACCAACCCAAACCAACCTTACTGAACTTCCCATTCAACAATCAATCAATTTTGCACACTTCAGTTAGAAGATAACTAAACATCAGATTGTCAATGGGAGGAAAAAGGGCAGTTGATGAAACTTCACTGACAATGCCTCGGAATAACAATGACAATGATGTTTATTGCATGTTCATGCCCCAATGGGGCTAAATGCATTAAGTTTAATATAAAGTTAATAACAACAAATAAACAATGATATATCCTAATTATAACTATTTTCTACAAGCTTCGCCCCTCCTCTTAAAACATGAGTAAACTAACTTACACAGTTCTTCCAATACGTCATAGATAGTTGATGTCATCAGATATTTAAACAAGTCTACCTTTGTTAGGTGTGTATATTTCTCTTTTACACGTTTAACATTAACAAGGCTATTACGCATATCATTGTACAGAGAACACTCTAGCACAACCCTACCTTTAGGACAGTAGTAGCCCTTCTGACAGGGGTCGTTGATCCCGTCGTTAGGCGTGGCTGACCGGGAACCGTTCAGACAGAGGTAGCCGGCGTTGCAGTGCCCGGTGGGGTACTCCTGACCGGTCTCGTTACAGTAGTACCCAGGCGGACACAGCAGGCAACCGGACTCTTCGCTCAGGCCTGTGTAGTTGCTGTAGTAGCCTGGAAGTATAACAAAGCGGTGGTTATGTTGGCGAGTGAGCCTGTCTCCTGAAAATAGAACCTGCAACAATGTGTGTGCTAGGTTATTCCTATCCTTGCAAAGCTTAAAGAATGGATGAAGAACACAAACACACCACAGAACTCATATCTTCCCTCTTAATTTGCATCCCCATTTTTTTCTTCAAATCTGAACAAAAGTAAGCAGAGACTTGTTGCCAATGGCTGAATAGAACAATTTCAAGTGTAAATAAAGACACAAGCAAATCAACCAAATTGAACCAACACTACTCACCAATGGGAATAGATGAGGAACACAAACACATAGTGCAACAAAAAATCTTGCTTTTTTATCATTTTTTTTTTCAAAAGTAAGCAGACCTAGGAGATTTGTTACTGACTTGAACCAACACTAATCACCAATGGGAATAGATGAGGAACGGAAACACATAGTGCAGCAAAAACTCTTACTTATTCATCATTTTCTTTACTTCAAAAGTAAGCAGATCTAGAGATCTGCCACTGACTCGAACCGACACTACTCACCGATGGGACAGGGGTTCCCGTTATCCCCAGTCCCCAGCTGGCAGTAGTACCCCGCAGGGCAGGGCAGTGTGTCGTTCATGCCCCTCTCCGGGCACGTTGTGCCCTCGGGACACTCTGTGCAGTTCCCCTGACCCAGGTACGGTTGGTACGTCCCCTTGTCGCACGGCTGTTCCATCACCGCCGCCGCGGGACAGAAGTGACCCACGGGACAGATGTAACCCATGACCCCGTCCGTGGGGTTGGGCACCGAGGAACCCATGACACAGACGTAGCCTGGGTCGCAGTCCCTACTCTGGCCTGGAGAAGCATTGGCAAAATGCATGACAGTGAGTGACAGTGTTTAAAGGCAATTCAGCTGGATGAAATTCTGCTGGATGAAATTGGGCATTTACTTCCAGACATTTTGAGTGACATCCATCACTATTACCAATGTTACTAGACTGAACAATAAGTGACGGTGCTTATTAGTGTCTGTTTACCATTCTATACATTTCTGTGTCTATTTCTGTGTAAATCTTTGCCATGCTATTTCAGCACACATAGTAAGTTAAACATAACTTCTGTCAGTTCAAAAGCTTAAGAAACAAAACCATTCTTATCAGTCATTGCAGTAGTTAGGAGGGTGGTAAGGGTAAAGCATTTTGTATTGTTCAATCTAGTTGAATTTAGTGGGAGGAGACTTGAGAAGCAAAATGTTTGCAATGGACAGAAGTAAGAAGTATACAACCTGATCCATGCCCAAGTATGACCAGTTCTATTCTATGAAGAAGTTACTGTTAAGGCTCCACCACGGGGGTGGTGCCAAAAAGGCTGCACCATACCTGTAAGTGAAGACTCGGGGGTGCAGTACTGTCCCGGGTCACAAGGGTCACAGTCCGACACGTTCTGGTTCCCTACCCCTGTGGAGATGCTGCCCGAGGGGCAGGGGGTGGGCTGGTAGGACCCCTGGGGGCAGTAGTTCCCCCTGGGGCAGATGGTTTCTGTGGGGGTGGGGGTGATCACGCTCCCATTGCAGTAGTACCTGTTGGAACATAACAATGCTCAGATATATGGCAACAAAACAAGGACTGTCAGAAAGGTATCAATTTCTTCAAATACTATTCCTGTTGTCATAGTTTTCTTAGCCCCCTTTGGACTCGCATAACAATCTAAATGATGGATGACGTTGATGACAAAGAGGTCCTTGTTGACTGACAAACAAACGACATAGAATTGACGAGTATCACAGTGCATTGATTGCTTTCTTATTGCTGCCAGTATTACCTTGCACTGTGTGTAATTGTCAAGCAATAAAGTTCATTTATTCATTCAATCCACAATTCTATCAAATAATATTCCTGTAGTCTCTTGACCACTTGCGGACTCATAGGACAAGCTGAATGATAGATGACGTTGGTCACAAAGCGGTCCTTGTTGATTGACAAACGACATAGAATTGACAAGTATTACTGCATTGATTGCTTTCTTATTGTTGCAAGCAATAAAATTCATTCATTCATCCTTCAAGCATAAAAACTGAGTATTTTACTGTTGTATACGTATGGAACAAACAGTATTTAACACTCACCCAGCATAACACAGCCCCTCCCCAGCAGTGGCCAGGCCAGGCACAGAGCAGTAGTACATGGGTGGGCATGGCAAGCAGCTCTCCTCGCCCTCTCGGTTCTTCTGGTCGTTGTAGGTGCCGATGGGGCAGGGGTGCTGGTTGGCGCGCTCCGTCCGGTTGGGGCAGTAGTGGCCCTCGGGACAGGAGGAGTTGGACAGGGAGGTGACAGCCTGGGCTGTGTTGTCACAGAAATAACCTATGGAGAGGAGAGATACAATGTAAGGGTACAATAACACAATTAATTTTGGATAGGGAAAGGCTTGTAATATCAGCACATGTTCAGCACCAGGGACAGGATACAATGTAAGGTTACAATAGCAACTCCGGGAAGGGGAAGGCAGACTGTTGTAATAACAGCACATGTTCAGCACAGGGGACAGGGGGAGGTGACAGCCTGGGCAGTGCTGTCACAGAAATCTCAAGAAACACAGTATTTTTAGTTATAATTTTGTAAGAGCTGCAATTATCTCTACTGTAATACAATAAGCGACAAAATATATTCTAGATTTGTCTCATTTGAATGGCAACGTTCTCTTAAAAATTTGCTGAAAAATAAGAATTTTTCATCCAGTGGTAAAGATCTTTCTCTCCTTTAAATGGGGTTTTCATTCTTCACAAAGAAGATGGTAAGTTGTTCTGACCAATGTAATATGTTCTGACCACCATAAGAAAACACTGGTGTTTTATAGATTTCTCTTCTATCATAGATTTCCTCAAATAAAAGACAATAAGTATCTCTAACCAGCGGGACAGGGCTTGCAGCTGTCCTGTGTCAGTTGGTCCTGGTAGTAGCCGCTGTCGCACCGCTTGGGCTCAGGTCCGGTCCCCTGGGCACACTCGTGGCCGCGGGGGCAAACGTACGCCGTGGGGACGCTCTGGGCCTCGGGGCAGTAGTAACCTGGAGACAGGGCAACATGGAGGGGTTACATGGGGATTCATGTGTCATGGGGAACCATGCATATGAGGAATACAGCACTCTAAGGGGACCTCTCTACTAGTATACTATAAGATTTAATCATGGGAAACTTTGATAAACCATAATTACTGTGAAAGTACCATGCCAGTTGGCATTATTTCTAAATAAATGCAGTATGAGAGCATTGATCATCAATACTGCAATGACAAAACATTTTGCTAGGGTTATGGCAAAGGATAATGGAGCTTCTTGGTCACTTTTGTCCTTGTTGTCAAAATACTGTAACTTACAATGACTTTTAGTTTCAATGACTATTTGGAAAATGTGACATTTTGTATAAACAAAACTGACTTTCATGTAAAACCATCTTCATAATTCAGCTTGATGGGCAAATTTCAAATACCACGTCTATAATTTGATGTCCTCTCTGGTTCCACACGTTTGTAGCTTACCTGGATAACAGCAACGTTAGCCTTAGAGCTAGTTCCCTTTTTGCTAACCACATATTTGTAGCTTACCTGGATAACACTGCCCAGAGGGTGCCGTGAGCGCCGTGCCGTTACAGAACCACCCAGCGGTACAGGGGCTGCACAGA
Organism: Branchiostoma floridae x Branchiostoma belcheri; assembly: GCA_019207045.1. NCBI lineage: Eukaryota > Metazoa > Chordata > Leptocardii > Amphioxiformes > Branchiostomatidae > Branchiostoma > Branchiostoma floridae x Branchiostoma belcheri. The sequence continues at coordinate 922,152 of CM033028.1, forward strand.
TCCTCATCAGTCAGGCCTGGGGTGGGGCTGTAGGTGCCGTTACCACAGGGGAGGGGGAACCCACTACCCCCAGGGCAGTAGTACCCTGGGGGGCACTCCACCTGGTGGGGACACAACAGAGAGCGGTAAATTAAACAGTTAAAGTATTTCCAGCACCACATGGTGCATAGGGCAGCGCCAATCTCCGTTTCTTTAACAAGGGGCTGAACAGCTTTTGTGCAATCATAACAACAGGAGGCAAGTCCACTGGTAGTGTTTTGTATGTTTAACTACCAAATGCTGAGTGCTAAGCAGAGAAAGCAGCATGTACCATTTTTAAAGTCTTTGCTATGACTTGGCTGGGGATCGAACTCACAACACGTGGCCATTGTAGCGGTTCCACAGAGTGATTAGTATTAGCCAAATGCAACAGCAAACAGTACAGACATTATTTAAATATCTGATTTTTTACTTGATATGCATGTAAAGTAAAAAGACGTTACAAGCCAATATAAAGAGACAGTACATTTTTCCCTATGTCATTGTAGGTCTTATTTCTGACATAGCTTTTATGCGTGCGGTGCTGTATGTTACACATACCTGGGTGGGTGAGGACGACCCAGTGGGACAGTACGACCCGGCCTGGCACGACCCAGCTGTAGCAGGAAGACCCGGGACATCGCAGTAAAACCCGGCGGTGCAGTTCTGTGGGGCGGACGATCCTTCAGGACAAAACTCTCCCGGCTGGCACTGGCCACCGTTAGCAGTGGGCTGGATAGGAGAGGAGTAAAACCACTGTGAGTACAGGTAGGCTTGAAGGCAGCAATATTCAACATGTCCAACTTGTCACGGGTGGTACACTAATTGAAAATGATGTTTTCTATCAATTTTCATAATTTTTGCATGTGGCTACAGTTGATATTGCCGGGAAATAGGATAGTACACGTGTACATCCTTGGGGTACAGTGCTAAGACGTGGGTCTACAACAACCAAGGTATACCTGTTTGTCTAGTAACCTTTCTGTGTAGAACTGCCCCACACAGCCCTGTAGGGTGGGTGTTCCCCAACCCTTCACATTACATCCCGGGGTACAGGGTTAAAGCGTGGGTCTATAAGAACCCAGGCATGTCCCTACCTGTTTGTCCAGGGACCCCTCTTTGCAGAACCACCCCTCATTACACAGCCCAGTAGGGCGGGTGTTTCTCAACCCTTCACAGTATATCCCAGGGTATACAGGGTTAAAGCGTGGGTCTATAGTAATCCAGGTATGTCCCTACCTGTTTGTCCAGCGACCCTTCTGTGCAGAACCACCCCTCATTACACAGCCCAGTAGGGCGGGTGTTTCTCAACCCTTCACAGTATATCCCAGGGTATACAGGGTTAAAGCGTGGGTCTATAGTAATCCAGGTATGTCCCTACCTGTTTGTCCAGCGACCCTTCTGTGCAGAACCACCCCTCGTCACACAGTCCTGTAGGGTGGGTGTTTCCCGACCCTTCACAGTACATCCCAGGGCTGCAGGGTTCACAGTCCTGCAGGTCATCCTGGCCGGTGTGGTTGTTGAAAGTGCCTGTGTTTAATTAAAAGACAGAAGGATGCCAAGAGTCATTTACAAGAAGTTTGTGTGTTATTTTTGTACAATGATGACACAAGGTGCCTTGATTTCCATGGTCTAAATTTATTCATTTGGTTCCTTGTGTTGTCATAGGAAAGTTAGACCTAAATATTACTCTTGTATCTGTAACACAATTAAAAGTCATAACTACAAGCTTCAGTAAACGTATCAATATCTGGTGGTATAGTAGTGGTGACTGAACATATCATAACTTTATTTCATTAAGCTATCAGGTTAATCTGTTACATTTAATTACATCTTTATTTGATAGTTTCAAACACGTTTCAAACATCTTTTTTTGATACTTTCAAAGAAATAGACACATACACAGCTGAGGCTGTTGATATAATCCAATGTACTGGCAACCACAATATGCTTCCTCAGGATCAATACACCTTTCTCACGCGGCGGCCATGATAGATCCAAGAAGAGGTCAATGAGGCAAACAGACAAAACTTATTTCTAAAATCAGGTCCCATTTAGTTTTCCCCCAAACCACACAAATTTTCATGATATAAGATGGAATAATAAATATTACAAGAAGTGTTATGCACCGAAAAATGTAGCAATTTAGAGTAGTGTAGACTGACCCCATAGTCCATTAAGAGATGCAAAATAAAAACATAATAATGCAAATTTTTAACGAATTTGCAGCCATTCACTTATTGGTCGATTTCCTAATTGGCAGGCTACCATTGGTCGAACTGCTAATTATGATGGACAGCCTTTTGTTTGCCACATTGAACTCGTTTTAGATCTATCATGGCCGCCGCGTGAGAAAGTTGTATGAGCATTTGTACTATTGAATTTAGGCTTTTTATAGCCAGGACTTTCTTATAGGGGGTCCAAATTTCATGGTGAGTTGTGGTAAGTGATATAGGCACAACTATTGCAGGGGGGTCCAGGGACATCCACATACCTTCCATGGTGCAGAGTTTTAAGTTATAAGAATTTTAAGTTAAAACGGTGCATTCTAGGGTATCTTGAGGGGCAAACTTACTGTCAGAGAGGTCACAGTAGAAGACTGTGACCCCAAATGACCTAGTGGCATCCCTGGTCAATCAGAATTTTATGCTTGTCAGAGGATCTACTCCCCCAGTGTAAGGGCGTCTAGTGCGCCCAATTTGTTGTTTTAGTTTAAGAAAATCGCGTCCAAATGATGCCTGGATGCCTGCCTGGCTAAAAGCCTGATTGAATTACAGCTGACATAGAAACAAGAGAATTTCTGGCTTACCATTTGGACAGGCAAACTCCTGTGGGTCTGTGGTGCCCACTGGGCAGAAGTACCCAGCTGGGCAGTCGTTGGGCGAGAAGTCTGTGGTGTTGGAGTAGCAGTAGTGACCAGCTGGACATGGCCGGCACTCGAACTGGCCGGTAAGATCGTTGTATGTACCAGCATCACAACCTAGGGTAGTACAAACAGAAGATAAACATTACAAACACTCTGTACAGATGTTAGGTCTGTAGTCTGTGCTGTTGTCGTAGCAGTAATGCCCAGCTGGACAGGGCTGGCACTTAAACTGGCCGATCAGATCATTGTATGTACCAGCATTACAGCCTCAACATAAGAAATCCACCTAATCATCCACACAAACATAAGATTTAGAGCAAGTCTTGTAATTCTTCTGAATCAAATGGGTCATTCTTTGACAGAAGTTATGCTTTAGAAAACGAAAAACATTTTGAGCAATGCTTGTGTTATGGGAGGTGTACTGAATGTTTTACATCTATTACCCAACCATGTGTACAATGCCCAGTACCTTGTGGGAAGATGGTTCCAGTTGGACAGTAGTGACCGGCGGGGCAGATGTGGCCGAGGATGGGGTGGACGGTGTCGGCCGGACACTGGGAGTTGTTCAGCATGAGAGGGTTGGGTCGGTCCACGCCAGACACGCAGTAGTACCGCTCCCAACACTGCGCCGTGGGCTGGGTTAGGGCGGTTCCCTCACAGTACATGCCTGGTGAACAGGGCGTGCACTCTACTGCTTCCCTCAGGCCTGGGGGGAGATAACACATGTAAATATAGGCTTAAAGAATAGTAGTCCTGTTCCCAGCACAGTGCCTTGAGATTGGTTAGGGCGGTACCCTGACAGTACATGCCTGGGGAACAGGGCGTGCACTCTACAGCTTCCCTCAGGCCTGGGGGGAGATAACACATGTAAATATAGGCTTAAAGAATAGTAGTCCTGTTCCCAGCACAGTGCCTTGAGATTGGTTAGGGCTGTACCCTGGCAGTACATGCCTGGGGAACATGGTAATGCAAAATATAAAACTATGTGAACAAAACAATACTGTTACTAGCATGGTGCTGTGGGCTTTTCCAGGGCAGTACCTTGGCACCATGCGTCTTGTGTAAAGAGTTTTAAAGCAAAGAATTTTAAATAACAACCAGACAACAGAAGCTATCATGACGCAGAACTGCCAACATTTGACAAGTTATCATGAAATAAAAACTCTCTAAATCTCTAAATCTAAAGATAAAAAACGGTGCTAACTTGGGTGATATAAAATTGTTGTGGTGAGAACACCTCTGGGAAGGGGAAGGCAGCTTGTTGTAACAACTGCCCATGTTCAGTACCATTGCTGAAGCTGCCAGCTGGTGACAGTAGCTTTCATCATACAGAACATCTGACAACATACTGTATTACATCATAAAATATGGATTTAGCCTAACCTCTAAGACACAAGCAGTACTAAGTTGACACAGCGTGGCTGTAATGAGTTATTTCCTACCTGTAACGTTGCTGAAGCTGCCAACAGGGCAGGCCTGCCAGTCGTGGCCGGTACCATTGGGACAGAAGTACCCCTCAGGACAGGGGGTGTACGATGTGGACGCATCACCCTCGACAACGTTCTCTGGGATACAATAGGAGCCTGGGAAGTAAAGATTATAGGTTACAATACATATAATATATGGACACATAACAGCAATCTTATCAGCACAAGGGACAGAAGTACCCCTCAGGGCAGGGGGTGTATGATGTGGATGCATCTCCCTCCACTACGTTCTCTGGGACACAGTAGGAGCCTGGGAAGTAAAGATTATACGTTACAACACATATAATATATGGATACATATAACAGCAATCGTATCAGCTCTAGACACAGAAACACCACTCAGGACAGGGCTGTACGATGTGGACGCATCACCCTCCACTACGTTCTGTGGGACACAGTAGGAGCCTGGAAACAGGAAGAGCAGGTTAGTTTGTACCTTTACTACATTTACTGTGTTGTTATAGACTGTTTGGACAGAAGTACCCCTCAGGACAGGGGCTGTATGATGTGGACGCATCACCCTCCACTACGTTCTCTGGGATACAGTAGGAGCCTGGGAAGTAAAGATTATATGTTACAACACATATAATATATGGATAGATATAAAAGCTATCTTATCAGCTCTAGAGACTGAAGTATCCCTCAGGACAGGGGGGTACAATGTGGACGCATCACCCTCAACAACGTTCTCTGGGACACAGTAGGAGCCTGGATACAGGAAGGGAAGGTTAGTATGTACCATTATTATCATGTGTTGTTATGTGCCATTAGGACAGGAAGTAATATGTTACCATAACCACAGTTCTATTAGCAAATGGGCCAAGGATAACTAGGACATACCAACTTTTTTTTACTAGCTTAGAGAATTACTTTGAGAATGGAATGCTTTTGTAATAGCAGCACAAGTCCAGCACCTGGGACAGGGATAAGTAACATACTGTTTCATAACAATGGCTTTCCTGGCTCTTCAGGGATGTCTTAACAAACTGGGAAATGCTGACTATACTGCTGTACCATTTGGACAGGAAGTAATGCTACCACAACAGCACATGTTCAACACCAGGGACAGGGATTACTGACACACCAGGCTCTCAGAGTCTCTGATCAAATCATTTACAATGTCCTCAGGTATGAACAGGACATTGGGATGGAAGTGTAGACTGTTGTATTCACAGCAAAAGTTCAGCACCAAGGACAAGTACAAGGAAGACAAAAAAAGAGAAAAAGCATCAGCAAGGCACTGGGAAGGGTATAACAGATTCTCACAATCCCTTCCGAAAATAATTTCATCAGGTTGGTAGAATATAGGTAAGCAAGTAAGTTTAATTTTGGTTGTGTACAAGAATTCTCCTATATCCTAGATTCTCACAATAACAGCAAATTTTCAGCATCTTCCAAGCTCAAACCAACCCACCTGCAGGGCATGGTGTGCACTCGGAGGCGCCCTCAGTGTCGACGTAGAACCCAGCAGGACAGTCCTGTGGCTCTGCACTCCCCGTGGGACAGTGCTTCCCCGGGGGACAAATAACTGGGTTGGGGTGGCTGGAGCCGCGCGGGCAGTAGTAACCTGTGGGGTACATATAGCATTGTTAGTTTCAACTTGATTGGTCTAATGCTGTATTAATTGTCATTGTTTTACAAAGAATCTGACTGGTCTCTAATTGGCCTCTTGCAGTGTGGTAGTAGAAACCTGTGGGGTACAGCATTGTTAGAAACAATTCTGATCAGCTTGTTTCGAAACATTTTGAGACCACTATCTTAAATTCTATTCTACTTTAAATTTACTATTCCTGCTGGATTATTCAAAGATATTATTGATTATCTTATCAACTAAATAAAAGACTGACTTATGTTTTAAATGAGGGAGGAGAACTAACACCAAACATATATAATAAGTAAGTCAAGTAGACTAAAGAAATTGAGACAAATGAGTACATCTCTTAACGGTTAAATGGCACTGATTGCAACAAGGTTCTCTACAACTTCTCATAGACCTGTATCATTGCTTGTCTGTCCAAAGAGGAAAAACCTCTGTAATTTGAGGAACGGTCAGCAGCAAAACCAGGACATACAACAATGTTGCAGGCAAAAGGAGTCCTAGAGACCAAACAACCCACCTGCTTGACACTGATCAGTTGGCTCGGTGAGTCCCAGCCCCTCGCAGTACCTCCCCGGGGTGCAGTGGGTACAGTCCGACTCGCTATCCAGCCCAGTGGAGTTGGAGAACGTTCCATTAGGACAGGGGGTGGGGTCAAAGGTTCCCTCCCCGCAGTAGCGTCCCTCCGGACAGATCTGCTGGTCGGGGCGAGTTGACCCTTCCACACAGAAGTAGCGGGGCAGGCAGAGCCCACTCACTGTAGTCAGGCCTGCAAGGCATGGAGGAAACAGTAAGCTGTACAATGTTGTAAGGCACAAGTTGTATAATATTCCCACTTGCACATGCACAGCTACAGAGACGTACTAGCCACAAAGACATATATAGAATCACATATAGAAATACATTGCGACATGTGCCAAAAAGCAGCTACAGCAGTAACTGGATATGATTTTGGAAATGTTCACAGATTTCAGGCCAGTAGCCTCCGCTACCAGTCAGTGATACTGAGGAAATATGGTAAAAAAACAGGTTCTATTCCCAAAGTATGAATTGATATGTAAAGGAGTTGTAGACAAATTAGCAAAATAAATCAAAAAAAGATACATCAAAACACTTTGCTCATCTTACTCAAAGTAAAGTAAAGTGAATTAATTCATGAGGTGGTTTTCAAAACTACAGGAAAAGTCTCAAAAAGATGCAGGCTTCAGTCTGGTGTGGAACAGCAAAAACTTGTCAGTTTTTAACACAGCTTGAACCTAACTTTACTAAGTGGAGAAATGCCATGATGTGCCAAGTGGCAGTTCACTAATCATGCAGTGAAAAGTATAATCTCATACCAGTTTGGTTACAGAAGCTGCCAGCTGTACAGTTGAGACACTCCCCCACGGCCTGCAGCCCCTGGGTGGGGCTGAATGTTCCCTCGGGGCAGGACACGGGCTCGTCTGTACCCTCTGGGCAGTAGGACCCAGCAGGGCAGACGTCAGCGTTGGGGCCTGGCAACAAACATAGACATACATGTAACAATTACTCATGCATATTAAACACTTAAAGTGTAGGTTGTTTGGAAAGAATGGAAGGGGCTCATGGAAGAAAGGTTTTCAGAAGAAAGGTTTTCAGACAGGAGGAACCAGCGGGGCAGATGTCAGCATTGGGGCCTGGGAATAAAGAAGACATTTAACACTGATGTAACTGGTAAATGTTAGGAATAGATGACTGGGAATAACGATTAGGAATGTTTAATGAAACGAGCTTCTTTTGCTCCCTCAGGGCAGCAGGACCCAGCTGCGTCTGGTAAAATACTAGACTGAGTCTTGCAGAATGGTTGCTAAGTTTGGAAATAATGGTCGAGCACTTCTGTTCCCTTGAGATAGTGGAAGATCAGATACATATATTGGCAACTGTAGATCATTTGGCAGTATTACATTGTCCAAATTTTCCCTACTGTACTCATTGCAAATATAATGCTGTACAAATGTCTTGGTGTATCTGATATCTAGTTTGAGCACTAGAGCTAGTTCCCTTACCCAGTGAAGGAGTAGTGGTGTCGGCCCCCTCCTTACAGAAGTACCCAGCAGCAGAAAGTCTGGGCACTTATTGCAGGATAAATGTCCCATACATGAACATTAGCATATCTGATATCTATAAGTACAGGAGCTAGTCCCTTACCCAGTGTAGGAGTGGTGGTGTTGGCCCCCTCCTTACAGAAGTACCCAGCAGTGCTGAGACTGGGCTAAATGCCCCATACATGAACATTAGCATAACTGATATCTATAAGTACTAGTGAGTGCTAGTTCCCCTACCCAGTGAAGGAGTAGTTGTGTTGGCCCCCTCCTTACAGAAGTACCCAGCAGTGCTAAGACTGGGCTAAATGTCCCATACATGAACATTAGCATATCTGGTATCTATAAGTACAGGAGCTAGTTCCCCTACCCAGTGTGGGAGTGGTGGTGTTGGCCCCCTCCTTACAGAAGTACCCAGCAGCGCAGAGCATGGGCTGAATGCCCCATACATGAACATTAGCATATATGGTATCTATAAGCACTGTAGCTAGTTCCCTACATACCCAGTGTAGGAGTGGTGGTGTTGGCCCCCTCCTTACAGAAGTACCCAGCAGTGCTGAGACTGGGCTAAATGTCCCATACATGAACATTAGCATATCTGATATCTATAAGTACTAGAGCTAGTTCCCCTACCCAGTGTTGGAGTGGTGGTGTTGGCCCCCTCCTTACAGAAGTACCCAGCAGTGCAGAGACTGGGCTAAATGTCCCATACATGAACATTAGCATAACTAATATCTATAAGTACAAGTACAGGAGCTAGTTCCCCTACCCAGTGTAGGAGTGGTGGTGTTGGCCCCCTCCTTACAGAAGTACCCAGCAGCGCTGAGACTGGGCTGAATGCCCCATATATGAACATTAGCATATCTGATATCTATAAGTACAGGAGCTAGTTCCCTACCCAGTGTAGGAGTGGTGGTGTTGGCCCCCTCCTTACAGAAGTACCCAGCAGCGCAGAGCATGGGCTGAATGCCCCATACATGAACATTAGCATATATGGTATCTATAAGCACTGTAGCTAGTTCCCTACATACCCAGTGTAGGAGTGGTGGTGTTTGCCCCCTCCTTACAGAAGTACCCAGCAGCGCTGAGACTGGGCTAAATGCCCCATATATGAACATTAGCATATCTGATATCTATAAGTACAGGAGCTAGTTCCCTACCCAGTGTAGGAGTGGTAGTGTTGGCCCCCTCCTTACAGAAGTACCCAGCAGCGCTGAGACTGGGCTAAATGTCCCATACATGAACATTAGCATAACTGATATCTATAAGTACTATAGCTAGTTCCCTACCCAGTGTGGGAGTGGTAGTGTTGGCCCCCTCCTTACAGAAGTACCCAGCAGCGCAGAGCCTGGGCTAAATGCCCCCCACAAAAACTTGACTGAGCATATCTGATATCTATAAGTACAGGAGCTAGTTCCCTACCCAGTGTAGGAGTGGTAGTGTTGGCCCCCTCCTTACAGAAGTACCCAGCAGCGCTGAGACTGGGCTAAATGTCCCATACATGAACATTAGCATAACTGATATCTATAAGCATTGTAGCTAGTTCCCTTACCCAGTGTATGAGTGGTAGTGTTTGCCCCCTCCTTACAGAAGTACCCAGCAGTGCTGAGACTGGGCTAAATGTCCCATACATGAACATTAGCAAATCTGATATCTATAAGTACTAGAGCTAGTCCCTTACCCAGTGAAGGAGTAGTGGTGTTGGCCCCCTCCTTACAGAAGTACCCAGCAGCAGAAAGTCTGGGCACTCATTGCAGGATAAATGCCCCACACATGAACATGACTTAGCATATCTGATATCTATAAGTACAGGAGCTAGTTCCCTACATACCCAGTGTTGGAGTGGTGGTGTTGGCCCCCTCCTGGCAGAAGTACCCAGCAGCGCAGAACCGGGGTGGGGAGGCCAGACCGAACTCATCGCAGGCGTAACGCCCCACACACGGGGTGCAGTCTGCCTCCGACTGGATTCCTGGGGGTGGGGGGAAAATATCATGTTACACGGTTAGATATATTCTATAAGATCTGTAAAAACACAGGTTGCAAAAAAATTAATTTCTTCTACTATTACATCAAATAAGGAAAAAACTACAGAAACTGCAAACTCTTTCTATACATTTGAAGTAATTACACCTGTCTCAGGTTGCATAAAGGTTCTGGAAAGGATGCTAATGCTTTGTAAGAACTTAATAGAGATTATCATAAGTTCAGCATGAAGAAACTACCTAGTATCAACTAGAACCTATTTCAACACAGGACTGGAGCTAAGGTTCAGTGACATGTCAGCATCCTTAAGGACTGCTAAGCTGTGGTTGGATGTCCATTGCATAGACATAAAACTTACGATATCTTTGTAAGGTGTTGATTACACCTGTCCCAGGTGTCTCTGTGTGATAGATGTAGAACACACCTGTGTGAGGTGTTGAACTCACCTGTGAGGTTGTTGAAGGTCCCAGGTGGACAGGGGAATTCCTCTGCGTACCTGGTCCCATTCGGACAGTAGTACCCCATGGGGCAGGTGTAGCTGCCGTGCCACACCACGGGCCCAAACGTGGCGTTACAGAAGTGACCTGCAGGGCAGTTCTCACAGGTCCACCTCCCTGCTGTGTCCTGGTACGAACCTGGGGGATACAAGAGACATTAAGGCTTAATCTGTACATGTGCCCCACCTAGTGGCCTAAACGAAGCGTTACAGAAGTGCCCTTCAGGGCAGTTCTCACATGTCCACCTGCCTGCTGTGTCCTGGTACGAACCTGGGGGAAACAACAGTGTTAAGGTTTGATCTGTAAAACAGTGCCACCTGGTGGCCTAAAATGGCATTACAGATGATTGCAAAGTAGCATGTGTCATGTCCAGACTACATATCTTCGTATTTAGGCCAATACATTTGTAATGCTCTAAAAAAGAGAGAATCTATTGTACAGTAACAGACCAACTTGTTAAACTCGCAAATTACACTATGTCAATATGCCATTTATGTTCACATTTCTATACTATACATGTATGTAGTTATAGAACTTAGACGAGTATCATTGTATTAATTGACTTGTTACTGTTGCCTTATAATTGTACCATGTACAAATGTTGTGCAATAAAGTTCATTCATTCCTTCATTCATTCATAAGGAATCAGAGCACAAGTAGGGGTTAAGGTCAGGGTAAGGGGTTACAGTTCAACAACAATAGCATCCCTCCAGACAGGTGTGGTTACCAAGAGTCAGGTCAGGGTTAGGGGTTAAAGTTCAGGGGTTACCTTTCTAAAGGACAGGGCTAAGGGGGCACACACCAGTTTATTTGGGGGTCCAAATGGAGGCGGCACACCCTCAAGTCTAGCGACCATCTCTTCCAGGGAATTATCCTGAAGGAAAATAACTGTATATGGGGTGAGAGGATATACCTTCAGCTTCAAGACCAACTGAGTTTCGATCCTTCAACTTCTCTAATTTTGAAAAATTATAGGGAAAAAACATTATTTTCATGTCAAAAATGATGCACAAAATCGGGCATTTTCGCATTGGATAAAACAGATGAAGAAGATTTTTCCGGCAATCACGACTGATACTGCCAGAAAGAGGAAAATCTAAAGACTAATCCAGCCAATTATAAAGAAAATTCTAGTACTACAGTTTTTTTAATCATCCACGGCGCGCGGCATTGCAACTTTGCTCGACACAGCGCTTCAGAGTTAAATCTAGGTCACCGGCCTCTTTACATTCAGGCGTAGGGATATCGCGGAAGCAACGCGCGGACCAAAACACAATTTGCACCAAAAACACACCATTTCCTACGCTTTTCAGCCATGTAACCGTTTAATGTCATTTCGCAGGAAATACTGAGAAATGCCAACTCAAACATGGGCCCTCGGAAGCCTTTCGTCACTTTTTGGTCGCGGACTACCACGGACCCCGGTCGCGGAAGAACTGGGGTGTGCACCGTTAATATATGCAAATTATGATTAATATTGTCAATGACTTTAAAAAGTTATACTCTATAATCATGCCAAGTTTGACTTGTCTGCGACTTTTCTTTCTCGAGTAACAGGTGGTTGAAAGTTGCGGTGTCGGAAGGCTGTTTTTGTGCCTCCAGGATGGCATACCATTCAATGCGCATAATAGCAATTACGTCACAATGACTGAATGAGCTTGTCCTATGGAAGAGGTTTTAGGCTATCAATACGTGCTAAATAAAGAGTTATGGCCATGAAAAGGAATGACAGAGGGGTGCTCTTGTGATGGAGCACACTTTCCTCCTATTTCTGACTGGAACAAACGGTGTAAACCTCTTAGAACATATTTGAGTTCGTGACGTCACAATACCTGCCGCTGGCCTATGTTCTGAAGTGACAACGATGCAGTTTTAAGTTCCGCGCTATAACGGAAAGCACTTGAAATGTTAATTTTTGGTCATATCGGGTAGAGAATAGACCTAGCTTTCCCGTCCAAGCGTTTCCGTTGGCAAGACTCCTTTTATTTCGTAGAAAAATGAAGTTAAATGTTGTACCTTTGGTAAAGATGGAGGTCTGTGCTGCACTTCTTGCGGCTATGAAGGTATAAACGGGCATCTGCTAAGATAAGGCTGTACAGTTTGGTGTCGGTCTCGGTGAGATAAAGAAGCCTTGGGATGTGTCTTCGGATTAGTGCAACTTATTTGTGTTAAGGCCGAGAACTAGCGCCACACCGAACTTGACACTTGATTCAGAAGGAAAGTGCGAAAGTGACGTCATCGGGGCCTTTTTTCATTGGAAAATGCCTGCTTCTCAATGTAGGAGCAATTGTGAAACGCTCAAATGCGATTTCAAAGTGCCCAAGAGGTACTGTAGTTTAAACAACAATGTTTCGGTAGGTTTTATGCAATCTATGCTTAGCACACACACTTCGAAGGCTATGCGACCGTGTTGAGGGGGGGGGGGGGGCGTGGGAGGGGGGCAAATCCACCCATTATATGACAGTGTAGAATCATATCAAAACCTGCGAAATCCGGCTTTTTTTCAGTCAGATACGATCGGGGCTATACACTTTCATGGGAAAAATGCAATTTGTTGGCTATTATCACTAATACTTTTTTCAGGATGGGTGCTTTTAAGGGGGCAAACACCAGTTTATTTGGGGGTCCAAATGGAGGCGGCACACCCTCAAGTCTAGCGACCATCTCTTCCAGGGAATTATCCTGAAGGAAAATAACTGTATATGGGGTGAGAGGATATACCTTCAGCTTCAAGACCAACTGAGTTTCGATCCTTCAACTTCTCTAATTTTGAAAATTATAGGGAAAAAACATTATTTTCATGTCAAAAATGATGCACAAAATCGGGCATTTTCGCATTGGATAAAACAGATGAAGAAGATTTTTCCGGCAATCACGACTGATACTGCCAGAAAGAGGAAAATCTAAAGACTAATCCAGCCAATTATAAAGAAAATTCTAGTACTACAGTTTTTTTAATCATCCACGGCGCGCGGCATTGCAACTTTGCTCGACACAGCGCTTCAGAGTTAAATCTAGGTCACCGGCCTCTTTACATTCAGGCGTAGGGATATCGCGAAAGCAACGCGCGGACCAAAACACAATTTGCACCAAAAACACACCATTTCCTACGCTTTTCAGCCATGTAACCGTTTAATGTCATTTCGCAGGAAATAATGAGAAATGCCAACTCAAACATGGGCCCTCGGAAGCCTTTCGTCACTTTTTGGTCGCGGACTACCACGGACCCCGGTCGCGGAAGAACTGGGGTGTGCACCGCTAAGGTGTGTTGTTGCCCTGGGGACAGGTGTAGGGTCAGGGTTAGAGGTGAAAGTTCAGAGGTTACCTACCCGAGGGACAGGGCTGAGGTGTGCTGCTGCCCTGGGGACAGTAGTGTCCCTGTGTCAGGTGTAGGGTCAGGGGTTAAGGTTCAGAGGTTACCTACCTGAGGGACAGGGTTGAGGTGTGCTCCTGCCCTGGGGACAGTAGTGACCCTGTGGTCAGGTGTAGGGTCAGGGTTAGGGTTTAAGGTTCAGAGGTGACCAACCTGAGGGACAGGGTTGAGGTGTGCTGCTGCCCTGTGGACAGTAGTGACCCTGTGGACAGGTGAAGGGGTCAGGGTTAGGGGTTAAGGTTCAGAGGTGACCTACCTGAAGGACATGGTTGAGGTGTGCTGCTGCCCTGTGGACAGTAGTGACCCTGTGGACAGTTGAAGGGGTCAGGGTTAGGGGTTAAGGTTCAGAGGTGACCTACCTGAAGGACAGGGTTGAGGTGTGCTGCTGCCCTGTGGACAGTAGTGACCCTGTGGACAGGTGAAGGGGTCAGGGTTAGGGGTTAAGGTTCAGGGGTTACCTACCTGAAGGACAGGGTTGAGGTGTGCTGCTGCCCTGTGGACAGTAGTGACGGTGTGGACAGGTGTAGGGTCAGGGTCAGAGGTTAAGGTTCAGAGGTGACCTACCTGAGGGACAGGGCTGAGGTGTGCTGCTGCCCTGCGGACAGTAGTGACCCTGAGGACAGGTGTAGTTCCCAGGTGTGGGGGTGACCTGGCCGGTGGGGCAGTAGTAGCCCTGGGTACAGTCTCCTGATGGTTCAGGAAGGCCCTCCTCTCCGCAGTACTGGCCTGTAAGCAAACATGCACATTAGAGCTTTCTACTTGCATGCATGTAAATGTTCAATGTTAGAGCTTTGACAGTTTGAGCAAGGTTTGATGTGTTGGTTTGGAAGCACTCATGGTTTTTTCTTCTTCTTGAACAATTTCAAGTCATTGTATATTACTGCAATACTGAGTTTTTTCTGTCCTCTTCACCAGGGCTATCCCTTTGCAATAGGTTCGGTTCTGGTTATCTTTGACTGTAAGTGAAGCATTACCAGATTGCTTGTCCATGCATTCATCACTACAAATGTGACCAGTGTCAGCTAAAGCATTCACATAATACAAAAAAAATCCTTTATATGGTCCTAAAGCAGCATATCATTAAGACCATATCTTGCACATATTAAGCAAATGAAATCTCAGGTGTAAAACAGTGATTCCCCATCTCACCTGGCGTGCAGCTGATGCAGCTGGTTGGCTGGCTGTTCCCGGTTGTGTTGAGGTAGTAACCCTGGTTACAGGGGGTACCGGCGGAGCTGCCGGCGGGACAGTAGTGGCCGGTGGGGCAGATGTTTCCGGTTATGTTGTCTGTGGGACTGCTCTCCCAGGCACCCAGGGTGCAGTAGTAACCTGAGGGGAGGAGAGATAAAGGTTTGCAGCAACTTCTTTCCCGAGGGCTTATTACATTTTTATACAATGGCAAGGTACAGTGATAGTGTATTATGACTCTTGAGTCTTTTCCAAGGACCCCAACAAACAACCTAACACTTCTGTGACGTCACATTATGTAGATAGAACATGTCACTCGGTGAGGAGTGGATCATTAGTTCCAGAAAGTTAGCTCATTTCTTGATAAGGAATGGAGTTTGTGTAAGACCAATTTTTGTGTTGGAAATAACACTTGCTTCAGTATGATTTCTACCGAGTTATACACAGATCAACTTTCAAACTAACATCTACATGTACATATACATGTTCTAATGAAGAACTAACCTTGCTGACACTGAGCAGTGGGACTGGCCATCCCTAAAGAGGAGCAGTACCAGCCGGGGTCACACGAGGTCGGCGCCTCGGAGCCCACGGGACAGTAGTAGCCTTGCTGACACTTCCCTCCCACTGTGGGGTCTGTCGGCATGAACTCTGCGGAACCTCCGCTACAGTAGTACCCCTCACTGGGGTGGGAGGAATCAATCAATCAATCAATCAATCAATCAATTTTATTTTTGTTTCCTATTGGAAATCTGTCCTTTGTCTCCTTAATACATCAATTCTAACTTAGGACATAAAAGTGGCTCTTCAACGGATCTCCACAGTGTCATTTACAAAAGGTACCGGATACTAACTGAAACAACTGATGGTTTCCAGAATCCTAGCCAATTGTATCAGTTACTGCTATTTGGCCAATCAAGCCATCAATCAATGAACCAATCAATTAAACAACCAGTGATTAGAAGAAATAATCATTCGACTAATCTGTCAATCATATATATTCTGTTACATTGGACAGTCCCAATAGTTACTCTTTCAGACGGTCCAAGGAAAAACACATCAATTATACAGAGATTGTTTGTGATAGCAGAATGACGATGCAATACGGAAGACAGCAGATTTGCTATGAAGGAACTAGAGACTTGCAAACAATGTCAAATAACCCACCTGCAATTTCCTGTGGTGCTGGACAGGCCTGCCACCTGGCAGTACTGGCCGGGACTGCAGCTGAGGCAGGCGGTGTCGTTGGTCTGTCGTGTGACGGGGTTAAATGTTCCACTGGGGCAGGCGAACTCGTCGTCCCGGGTGGTGCCTTCCGGGCAGTAGTAACCGGAGGGGCAGGGGTTTCCCATAAACGTGGAGGAGTTGGTGGGACAGTAGTACCCAGGGGGACACATCTTACAGCTGCTCTCCCCCGCTGTGTCTTGGTACGTTCCGGCGTCACAGCCCAGCGGCCGCTCGGTGCCGACCGGACAGTGGTAGCCAATTGGACACACACCTCCAACTCCTGAAACAGTAAATAAGGTTATCAAACCGACAACAGAAGAACATTGCACAGTGTGTAGTTCAATAATTCAAGTCAATTCATGGCACATTCTGCTCACACTTGCCATTTTTGTACAATATCCTATACAATATTACATCAACTACATAACAGTTTTCCACTTCAAAATCTTATCAATTGAAAATTTTGATAGATTTGTTTTAAGCATCAGAAGTTCAGTCTAAAACTTGATGAAAAACATGGATTGCTCTTTCACTGACATGTGAATCCGTCCATGTTCCTCTTTAACAGTTACTAGAAAATCTGCACTTCTCTAGTCCTGACTAAGTTTGGAAGATGATGATGGTATGTGTATAACAGGTATTATTTCAGAGACCTGTGAATCCGCCCAGTAGCGGACATGTGTCGTTGTAAGTCTCGTTGTTTCCGGGTGTGTGCGGGTTCGGTCGGTCCACACCGGCTGCACACCAGTACCCGGCTGCGCACGGTCCCGTCACGTTGGTAGCGGCCGGCGCGCTGCAGTAGTAACCCCCGCTGCAGTCCTCACACTGGTCGAGCTGGGGAGATCACAGAGATTTTGAAGAATGGTCAGATGTCAAATGTTACGCAAGCCAAAATACCTTCCTTTAGGTGTACGATGAAGTCAAATAAACTCTGAATTCTTTCTAAGCTGCATTTAGTTATTGTAAAATAGAGATCTACTCTCTACACTCTTAAAAATAGATCACTTTAAACTCAGGCTTGGTGTCAAAAGGACCTACCTAACACGGTTTTCCAATTTATAAAGGGAACTGCAATTTTTACATGGAGAAAAAAACTCGTACAGTTTGACTGAAGATTTTATGCCAGAAGGCAGTAGCGGCCTTTTCCCTCCATCAAAAGATCTGGTGCTAAGGTTTGAAATTAAGATGAGCCCTTTACTCTGTATAGTTTGTCCTGGTTGCTGAAGGTGCCTGCAGGACAGGGTTTCCAGTCCAGACCGGTTCCCTCCGGACAGTAGTACCCCTCCGGACAGGCGTGGTACCCCGACTGGGGGTCACCTGAGGTCACGTTCTCAGGCAGGCAGTAGTACCTGATAGAAGTAACAAACGTGATTTAGGCAAGCCAGGATTTAAGAAATTGATGCATCTTCTTAAGTCTAATTTACAATGTTTACATTCATTCTATCTTAACAAAACTTCCTTCAAAATTTCGACAGTACTTTTTTCAAACCTTTTTAGCAAATTAGCAGGAATCGGCACAATGCTGTACAGACATTCATTCAAATTGAATGAAAAACAACAGAGAAACTGATGTTCCTTGGATGGGGTCAGGGTGGTGTCCCCTGGGGGTGGGGAGCCCTATGGGTGGGGAAGCCCTGGGGGTGGGGAGGCCCCTAGGGGTGGGGGAGGGTTAGTACTGTAACTCCACTTACCCAGGTGGGCAGATCTGACACACATGCTCGCCTGTGGTGTTGGTGAAGTACCCCGACGAGCATGCCTGTGGCATAGGGGAGCCCTGGGGTGGGGAGCCCCTGGGGTGGGGGTGGGGGAGGGGTGAGTACTGTAACTATACTTACCCAGGAGGGCAGATCTGACACACGTGCTGGCCTGTAGTGTTAGTGAAATACCCAGACGAGCAGGCTTGTGGGGTGGGGGAGCCCCGGGGGGTGGGGGAGGGTTGATACTGTAACTATACTTACCCAGGTGGGCAGATCTGACACACATGCTGGCCTGTGGCCTGTGGTGTTGGTGAAGTACCCAGACGAGCAGGCCTGTGGGGTGGGGGAGCCCCTGGGGGTGGGGAGTCCCCTGGGGGTGGGGGGGGCTGGGGGTGGGGAAGGGTGAGTAATGTAACTTTACTTACCCAGGTGGGCAGATCTGACACACATGCTGGCCTGTAGTGTTGGTGAAGTACCCAGACGAGCAGGCCTGTGGCATAGGGGAGCCCTGGGGTGGGGGAGCCATGGGGGTGGGGAAGCCCCTGGGGGTGGTGGAGCCCCTGGAGTGGGGATGGGCTAATACTGTAACTTTACTTACCCAGGTGGGCAGATCTGACACACGTGCTGGCCTGTGGTGTTGGTGAAGTACCCTGACGAGCAGGCCTGTGGGGTGGGGGAGCCACTGGGGTGGGGAAGGCTTACTACAGACTAACCATACTTACCCAGGTGGGCAGATCAGACACACGTGCTGGCCGGTGGTGTTGGTGAAGTACCCAGACGAGCACGCCTGTGGCATAGGGGAGCCCTGTGGGCAGTGCAGACCGATGGGACACTCCTCCGGGTTTGGCACGGACGAACCTAAAAACAGCAAGCAATAGTAGGTTTTAGTTTAGGATACTGTGTACATGAGCTGTGAGTCTTTTCTCTCATTTTCTTTATATGGTCTGCAACAAGAACTGTTCTCCTAGAAAAAAAATGTACAGCTTAACTAAATTGTCAAGATTTCAGCAAAAGTCATTCATAACTTTTTGTACGTCTGTACTTCTCCTCTCGGCCACCTTAAGTTAGATCAGTAAGTAATATCATTATAGTAATATTACTAATAATAGAGAAATATACAACAGGCCTTTGCCTGATTTCTTCCACATCTATGCAAGTCATCTGCAATGTACACATAATCAAAAATAAAGTTAACAACATCACAGCCCCTCAGTCAAAGAACCAAACAAACAAACAATTGCTGGGGTAATAAGTACCAAAACAAAAAGCCTTAGTTTGTTTTATGCTGCCTACCTTCAGGACAGTAGTAGCCTTCCTGACAGAGGTCCTCTTCCTCAGTAAGGCCTGACTGCTGGCAGTACCACCCCGCTGTGCAGTTGGTACAGTCTGTCCTGGCAGCCAGCCTGGTGCTGTTTGAGAATGTACCACTCGGGCAGGGGTGGGGCAGGTGTGTGCCGGAGGGGCAGTAGCTGCCGGCGGGGCAGACGATCTCGGTTTGGGCGCTGGAGCCGGTCGGACAGTAGAAACCTTCCTGGCACAGTCCACTCTCCTCTGTCAGACCTTCTGTTTCACAGTAATATCCTGGGGAGACAAATAGAAATTTGCATAGCTATATCTATTTGAAGGTTGAATTAATAGATAGCCCCATTGACATGAAACACTGACAAGATGTTTTTGAATTGGACCCAGTCTTGTAAAACACAAGATAGACTTTGGCTGGACCACAATGATACAATAATAATAATAAGGTATAATACTATGAACAAAATCCTCCTAGAAAGTATAAAGTTGAAATATTTTCTACAGTCAACACTCTCCTTGATGACTATCTGGCAGTCACGTATTATAGTTGACACATTCTATACTTTGTAAAGAAGTAAAGAAGGTAAAGAAGCCGATTGAGCATTGCTTGTATGCTCTCAGGGCCTTCCTGAAAATCGTGAAGACCTTGTTGGTGACAGATCACAACAATACTATTGAACAGGTGTTTTTCTGTCAATTGACGGAAATTTGCTGCGTCTGACAGAAACATTTTAAAACCAATCCGTCAACCTTGAAGGACAAAAATCATTGTTGGAAGCTACAGGCGGCTTTGGGACACCGTCCACAGCAGTAAAAGCCACACACTGTTTGTTTTGCTATTGTTATGATTGTTGACAATGTGTGTCAGCGCCCTTTCGCATACTATAATCTCATTAAAACCCGTTTTTCAAGGTCTCAGTTCAGTCCTTCTAATCAATTTTCGCAGTTTTCGCGATCTGAAAAAAATTTCGTGCCGGCTAAAGCCCTGCTATTGAATAAACACATATAGATAAATCCTGATGTGTGATAGCACCCTACCTTCTGTGCATGGCTGGCAGCTGGTGTGGTTCCATAGCCCAGTCTTGTTAGAGAACGTTCCCCGGGGACACTGGGCAGGTTGCGCGGTCCCCTCCACACAGTAGTACCCCGCAGGACACACATTGGCATCCACGCCCTGGTCTGGGGCGGCCTCGGTCGCTCCCTGCTTACAGAAGTACCCGGGTGCGCAGGGCGTGGTGGACGCGGTCAGGCCCCTCTCTCCACAGTAGAACCCACCCAGACAGGCACTGCACTGGGCCTCCTCGGACAGCCCTGTAACGTTACTGAAGGTCCCCTCTGGACAGGGGTAGGCGGTGGCGATCTCTGTACCGTTGGGGCAGTAGTAACCTGGGGGGGGGGGGATATACAGACAAACCATTACATAACAGTGGTCACTACTACTTTCCAAAGCCACTGGCTATTTAAAAAATGTACATTCTTTTGTCATTGTCATGGTCCCTGATTGATTATTTGAAAAAAAGTTAATACACATGTATGACAGTGTAAGATCCTCAATTCTATATGCACTGTATTTTTCCTAAAGTTTTACTGTAAATGTTTTCCATGATTTCCCATGTCATGTTAAGGAACCTTTCCTTACTAATAGATCCTGTCCATAGTGCTGAATGTAATGATGTTATGAAGTCATGACTTTCTCTTGGTCTGCCCTCCGCCACACCCAGTCCTTACCTTGTGGACAGACATATGCAGTGTAGTTACCCACAGGGCTATGTGTCCTTACCTTGTGGACAGACATATGCAGTGTAGTTACCCACAGGGCCGTGTGTTCTTACCTTGTGGACAGACATACGCAGTGTAGCTACCCACAGGGCCGTGTGTTCTTACCTTGTGGACAGACGTATGCAGTGTAGTTGACGACAGGACCATCGGAAGTGTCGCAGAAGAAGCTGGGGGGACACTCCTGACAGCCACTCTGCCTGGTAAGGTCTTGGTAAGTCCCTGGGGGACAGGCCTCGGGCGCCCCCACCCCCTGCTCGCAGTAGTGCCCCACAGGGCAGGGGAAGCTGTTAGGGGTGGGGATGGTCTGCCCACCAGGGCAGTAGTAACCTGGGAGTGGGGGTGAAAAGCAAAAATTCCTTATTTCTATTTTTTACGTAAATCCCATTGCACAAACAACAATGATTTCCATTAGATTTTATTGCAATATGAAAAAAAATTCAGATGAATAGAGACCAATCAATGTTATAAAAAATTCAGAATTATAGAACAAATCTTTTATGAAAATTTAAGTCATCAACTGATGAAAAGATTTCATTCCATAAAACAGTGCAAAACATTTACAGTTATGATTTTAGCTGACAGGCAAAGTGAGTATTAGCATTTTATTCCACAAAGAACAAATGCTATAGTGTAAAAAAAAACTCAGTTCCTATAAACCCACCTTGAGTACATTCCCCAGTAGGGGCAGCCAGTCCGCTAGAGTTACAGTAGGACCCAGCGGTGCAGTCCAGGCAGTACGAGCTGTTCTGGGCCCCGGAGGATGGTAGGAAGGACCCAGGGGGGCAGGCTTGCTCGCTGCTGCTGCCCACCACACAGTAGTGCCCAGGGCTGCACTCATCTCCTGGGGAAACAAGTAAAACAGCATTTAGAGCACTAGCATAGAGACCACATGTAAATGGCAGATAGAACCCGGGGGGGGGGGGGGCAGGCCTGTTCAGTAGTGCCCAGGGCTGCACTTGTCTCCTGGGGAAACAGCAGAAACAGGAGACTGCCTGGCAGGACCTGCTGACTACTCCACTGTCATCATCCTTTGACCCTGGGTGATTTGGTAAAATCCTACACATCAGTGCTGAAAATCTTCATCAAGCGAGTACAGTCAAACCTGGCCTGTCAACCACATCAAAACAGTTCTCTCCAAGTATAGCACTTATTAGGAGCAACCACCCCCATGCAGTCACAAACCATTTTTCCTCAGTCGCTTGAGCGTTTGTTGAGACCAGGTTTAACAGGAGTCATATAGTCTGAAGCTTTGTAAAATCCTAGTACACATTATCGTTAAGATGTGTGAGTCAGAAGTGGGATTGCCTACACCTGAAATGTGTACATTAAAGATGCACAAGTCACACTTAATTTTCTCCCTCACCTCCCACTCCGGTAGGTGTGGCTGTGGTGGACCCGTTGGTGCAGTAGTGGCCGGCATGGCACAGGCCCGCGGGGGTGGGGAGTCCTGCTACGTCACAGTACCACCCTGCCGTACAGGGGGTGGGGAGGCTGGACCCCAGGGGGCAGTATTCACCTAGGGGGAGGGGAACAAGAGATCGAGTTATGGTATAATTTGGGCTACTGCTGCTACATTTCCTAAAAGTTTGTATTTGATTTAACTGTTTTGCCACAAAACCATTGATTACATGTACAATACTCAGCTTTCCAGCTATGTTTACTTAAAAGAACTTCAGGTCTTGTTGTGACGGGGTCATCTAGAGTGATTTGAGCCGGCCCGCAGATTTCTAAAGATAGAGCCCTAAGTAGGTCAGTGGCCAGTGGAGACGGAGACTCCCTGGGAGACAGACGTGATCTCAGATGCTCTCATAGTTCTAGTCATTGTTGTACGTAGGTTTAGGAAGCAGATTAAAAGGAGTTCCCCTCCAGTTACGCGTTGGAGTCTTGGACTGAGTCGGTTCCCTGACACGTGGTGTACAGAAGTGGTGATCATCGCTGACGGCAAAAAGTAGGCGAGAACTCACTCAAGAAGGACAGAAGGAGGGAGAGGAACTGTGAGTAATTTGTGATCAGGAGTGAGCTGTCAGGATCAAGTGCAAGTGCGTAGGTTTGCATGATAACAGTCAGACAAGAGAAGGGATTCCGAAGAACAGTTGGACTCTTCTAGCTTTGCATTTGTTGGTCCGGGCTGTGCATGCTTAGAGAAGAACACATCTGGATTGAGTTTTCTGTGGAGCCGGGAAGGAACATTCCAGAGTGCCGGCGGTCAGACGGGCGGTTCCAAGTCAATAAACTGTGGCAAGGCTGACTCAGGAAGAGTAGAAACTGAGGAAGTCCAGGGATAAAATGGATCAGCTCGTGGAGGCTGGGGAGAAGTTGGGGCTCTCAGGGAGTGAGCTCCGACAGTTTGTGCAAGAGCAACAAGCATTGGAGAGGGAAGAAAGAGCGAAGGAGAGGGAAGTGCAGAAAATGAGGCTGGAAGCTGAGGAGAGAGAGAAGGAGAGGGAAGCTGAGAAGAGGAAGCTGGAAGCTGCAGAGAGAGAGAAGGAGAGAGAGGCCGAGGAGAGAGAGAAGGAGAGAGAAGCTGAGAAAAGGAGGCTGGAAGCTGCAGAGAGAGGGAAGGAGAGAGAGGCCGAGGAGAGAGAGAAGGAGAGAGAAGCTGAGAAAAGGAGGCTGGAAGCTGCAGAGAGAGAGAAGGAGAGAGAGGCCGAGGAGAGAGAGAGGGCAAGAGAGGCAGAAGAAAGACAGAAGGAGGCAGACAGGAGGCATCAACTAGAGATGAAGAAGCTTGAGAGGGAGCTGGCTGCCGCCGGGCCTATAGCAGAGCCAGTGGGGCAGGCTAGGGCGAAGGCCCCAAAGCTGCCCTCCTTCCAAGATGGGATAGACGACTTAGACGCTTACCTCCTTAGGTTTGAGAGGTTCGCGGCGTCGAACGGGTGGCCGGAGGACCAATGGGCGCCAAACTTAAGTGCCCTGTTGTCAGGCGAGGCCCTCAAAGCATACTCGAGGCTGCCTGGTCACGAAGCTCGGATTTACCGAACCGTCAAGAAAGCCCTCATGGAGAGATACAACTTGACAGAGGATGGGTTTCGTGAGAAGTTCAGGAACAACAAGCCGGAGGCGGGGGAGAGCCCCCAGCAATTCATTGTACGGCTCGAGAACTACCTGGAACGATGGTTGGAGCTATCCGACTCGACAAAGACGTACGAGAGTCTTAAGAACCTGTTTGTGAAGGAGCAATTCATGGACGCATGCCCGCGGGACCTGGCGGTGCACCTCCGGGAGCGGGGCTCGGCATCGCTGGAGGAGCTGGCCGAGATGGCCAAGCACTTCTTGAATGCTCATCGAAGGGAACTTGGCAAAAAGGAGGAGGAGGAGAAGAATTCGAAGCCAGCGCAGGGCCGTGGCCGCCCACAGCCTGGGCCCACGAGCGGGGCAGGCACGTGCTACCACTGCGGGGACCCCAGCCACTTTATAAGGGACTGCCCCATGTTGAAACAGGAGGCCCAGCCCTCGGGGGCTAGTTCCTTCTTTGGCGAGATGAAGACCGGATCCCCACCGACTGCGTTCATCGTCAGGGGCCAAGTGGATGGAACGGCGGTCCCCTTGCTGTTAGACACCGGCAGTACACATACGCTGATCCGAGAGAGCCTGGTAGACGCCAGAAAAGTCAGGCTTGACAACCAAGGCGGGATAACTTGCATTCATGGGGAAGAAAGAAAGCACCCCAGCGCTCGGGTGGAGATCCGGGTCGGGCATAGGAGCTACAGGGTAAATGCAAAAGTGATCCCAAACCTGCCGCGCCCTGCAATCGTCGGACGAGATGTTCCCCATCTGGCTGAACTGGTAGAGCTGTGTGCGTCCGGGAAGCAGGAGCCATCCGTGACTCCAACAGCTGAAACGCGGGAGTTCAATCGGAAGCCCAGAACCGCGTGGGGCTGGGAGAAGGTTTCCACTGGTAATGGGCCAGTATCCGGTCGCCATGGTGGCAAAAGTCGCGGCTTTGACAGGCAGGACCGGAGCTACGGCGGGGACCAAGGATTCAAGTCGAGTGTTCGTGGCTACAATGGCCGTGGCAGGTCCTATGGGGGAGGTGAGCGTGACTTGGGCTCGCGTTATGGGGACGCCCACAGAAGGGGTCTTGCGGCAAGGCCAAAGCTTCGGTTGGCGGCACGTACCATACCTGTTGAGAGCCCTCCGCCCTTGTCACACGGGAACTCACGGAGAGATATATACGGGGACGCAAAACCTGTAGACACAGCCGCGAGGGAGCGTGAAATCGAGGAGAAGCTGGCACAACAGAAGATGTGGCGGGAAGAGAGAGAGCTTCTTCAGAGCTGGTGTCTGCAGCCCTGCATCGTGGAGTGAACTCGGACTGATGAACTGACGATTTATTAGTTTAGCGATATGTAACAAAGTTCGGCAATGTGTAACCTTTGTTTTCAATTAGTTCCATTTATCGACGTGGTAGCTATTATTGGTTTGTTAAGTAAGTTTCTAGTGAAGGTTAACTGTATCGTTATTCTAATAGAGTTGGCGACTAGATTTGTGATTGAAATGGTTTCAATCAAGGGAAAAAGGGAGGATATGTGACGGGGTCATCTAGAGTGATTTGAGCCGGCCCGCAGATTTCTAAAGATAGAGCCCTAAGTAGGTCAGTGGCCAGTGGAGACGGAGACTCCCTGGGAGACAGACGTGATCTCAGATGCTCTCATAGTTCTAGTCATTGTTGTACGTAGGTTTAGGAAGCAGATTAAAAGGAGTTCCCCTCCAGTTACGCGTTGGAGTCTTGGACTGAGTCGGTTCCCTGACACTTGTACATTTGATTCAAATTTATTGCCACAAAACTATGGATTCTAAGAATCAGTTTTGCTATATATTTTCTTTATGCCTCGTTGTATATGTAGCTTATCTGACTATCACATTGACATTTGACATAAAAAAGAAACAAACTCTGTATATTTACATATCAACATTTGCCACCTAAAATTTGGATTTCAACAATAACTCAAAGAGTTGTCTTCCTCACCCAACTGACACCACCCTGCAAGCTTGTTGTTTATGTGGTTGGTCTATCAGGATATCACAGTTACCTCTGAGCTAAAACTAACTAAGTACGTGGAAACTGTATTTGACTTGAAAAAAACCCCACTGTATTGATGTTATGCTATAGATTCTGATAATGACTTCAAGAGTTGCCTATACTTGATTTAAAGTTGGCACCACAAAACTTTGTGTTCTGACATAACACGAAAAGTTCATTTTCCCTACCAGGCTGACACTGCCCTCCTGTAGCTGGGTTGGACGGTTCAGGCTCGTCGGCCCCTCCGCTACAGTACCACCCCTCGTGACACACGTCTGTCGGGTGGGGGTTCCCCAGGCCCTGGCAGTACGACCCCGGGGTGCAGCTCACACAGGCAGAGTCATCAGGCATCCCTGGGGTGGGGATAACAGTGTTAGGAGTAGTGTGCATGTTGGGAGGGTGACACAACCCCTTTGTGGCATGGGGACATTAGTGTATGTTGGTATGACAGCAATGTGTACATGAATATGTGTTGTGTGAGAATAGAATTGCTTTTTTGGTAGTTATACTATAAGACCACATTCTACGACCATTAAGACAAACTGTGAGAACAGAGCTCGGACTGAATTCTCTTCGTGAAACTGTGTGCAGACTTGCCCTCAGACTGTTTTCATGTAGCAGATCTTCAAATTAAGCATTAATTATGCTTCTTAAACAAAAGGCAGAATCTTAAATGAGCTAAATGTTAAATCGTTAATGCTAGCTCACCTTTATCCGTAGGGTAACCTTTATCCGTTCTTTTTAAGAACAATGTATTTCGGGGTATCAAGTCGACAGATGGTAGTTTCAACTGCAATATTTTCAAAAAATGTCACAATTTGAAACTACCGTCCATTGACTTGATATCCCTGGATACCCTGTTTAGCAACACAACGGATATAGGTTACCCCGCGGATAAAGGTGAACTAACGTTAACAGTTCAGACCTGTGAGGTTGTTGAATGTGCCGGCGGGGCAGGGCCACTCCCTGTCGTAAGTGGTGTTCTCAGGACAGTAGTGCCCTGACGGACAGGGCGTGTCAGCGTACGTGGTGAAGTTAGCCTCGCAGTAGTACCCCTCGGGACAGGGCTTGCAGTCAGCCTGGGAATGAAGGAATGAATGATTAACTGTATGTATGAATGAAAGAATGAACTAGAAAGGCCGACATTTGCTTAAGAGCAAATACAGCATATTTCAGCCATACCCCTTCCCACGCAACATTGGACTGTTCCAAATCACCCCTGCGCAAAAATGGAACATCCTCTTAACAGTACATTATCCCCCAAAGTGGACTGGTATTGTGAATTGATTCCAGGTAAAAACAGTGCTTGCTTCTATTTTTCAGAAAATGACAATAATAACACCTTCCATTCAGAAAATTTTCATCATGACTGAAAATTGTTGAATGACTTCATGTAATGTCATTAACAATTTTCAGTACGATAACTAGGTGTAAGTTTAAAAAAGTATAAGCTCCTTGTGATGTGGGTACATTTATTATTGCAGTGAACTTTTTTTATTCAAGTAGGGCATACGATTTAATAATTACATGTATCAAGCAGGTGCAGGTACTGTAGGAGCGTTTGTTTTCTTCAAGCTGTAAAACTGTTAAACTGTTTTACTTTGTATGCAATCAGCCATCGAGCCTATTCTTATTTTAGTTTAACAACTTCCTGCCAGACCCGGAAGATATGATTGAACCTTGTTCGAGGATTTATTTTCGTCTGTCTGGTCAGTCTGTTCATACCCTGGCGCTGAGAGTGTTTTGTTGGGCTGAAACTCTGGCAGTTTAAAGTTACTTACAATTTAAATGTTCAAAGTTTATGTCAAAAAACAACAGCACTAGGAAATGTGGCCACTATAGACAGGTGGTCACTATAGAGAAAATGCTGATCTATTGACTAGGAGCCATACGTTACACATGATTTCAGTACACTGATCATTAATCATATAAACATTGCACAGGTAAGCCAATTGTTTAGATGTACAATTAAGTTCAAATAATTCTGAAGAGAAATATTGATGAGAAAATAATCATCCTCGCCACTGTCTAACTTATAATTACGTATCAAAACTAAACGCAGATTTTCTAACTAACGCACCTTTCGCCGACTTCATCAAAGGACCGCCGGCTATCAATCAAACACGGCTGTTGATTAGACTTAGAGTTTCAAACAGTCATGTGCTGTGTGCCAGTTGACAGCGAACTTCATGCTACGTGATGTTTTACATTGCTTGGACCTTCTTTCCTACAGCGGTGCTTCTACAAAATATTTAGACTGTAACACTGAGTCCCACATGTTTTATAGAATAGAATTTGACGCAGAACAGCGTTTTTTGCTGGGTATTTTTCTTGAAACATGTCCGTGGGAATATCAGCGAGGCGGCGACGTAGGGATATCAGACCGTCAACAAAAGTCGCACGGCGGCTAACGGCGCAGCGAAGATACTAGCGCTATAAATAAGCGCTTCAACTAAGGATGGCAACCCGTACAATATTTTTGTATACTGTTGAGCTAAGTAAAGTTTGTTGTTTACGAGGTTTTAGTTGTCTTTGAAGCTTTGACCCGAAATATTTTAAAGTCAAACTGCTGAAGAGAAGTAAGTGACTGCTACGATTATCGTAGATATGGCCCTAAAAAAACTGATAAAAGAAGCCTTCTCAATAGTCTAAAATGCAAGAGCTTCCGGGGGGGCTTCGCCCACCTGGGTCCCCCCCCCCCCCCCCCCCCCCCCCCCCCCCCACAGTGGCCCTGCCCCTGGACCCCGCCAGGGACATTCGGCGGCCCCCGGACCCCTGTCCGACGCTTTGAAAAAATCCTGTCGAGAAGTCTGTACGGCCTGAGTCTTCAAGTTAACGTATTGTGTGGTCCCGCTTATGAATATTAATTAGCCTTCGCTGATTGGCTGAACCATTAATTGAATTAACTCTTCCTGCCGGCTAGACGCAGGTGCAGATGTCGGCTCTGTGGGGTGAACGTCCGAAAGGTCATGGCATGGAGAACGAAAGAAAACCAATTTTCCCTAAAAAAAGTGCTGTAATTAAGCCTTTTACAGTACTTTATGCCAAAAATTTTACTTGGATCATTTTACCGACTATCTTATGCCTATCTATACCAAATGTTACTCATACCAGGGTACAGGGGTGCAAAATATACCGGTATAAGACCGTCAACAACAGTCGCACGGAGCTAACAGCGCAGCGAAAATACCATCGCCAGCGTTTCAACTTCGAATAACAAGTTATAAGTACTGTTGAACTCAGTAACGTTAAAGTTTGTTTTTAGTTGCCTTTGACGGTTTGACCTGAAATAGTGTTACGCTAAACTCCTGAAGAGAAGTTAAGTGACTGCTGCGATTATCATAGATATGCCCCTAAGAACTGATACAATATAAAGCCTTCTGAATAGTCTAAAATGCGAGAGCCTTAGGCGGGCTTCGCTCCCCCTGGCAGGAACACTGCTATATACGGGATCATGAGGCCCCGCTTATGAATATTAATTAGCCTTTGGCCTCCTCTTCGCTGATTGGCTAGGTCTTTGATTCAATTAACTCGCCGGCTGACGCGCACAGGTGTGGCTCTGTGCGGGGTCACGGAAGGTCACGTCAGGAGGCCAAAAGAAAACAAATTTCCCCTCAGAAAAGTGCCAAAATTAATCATTTTAAAGTTATTTATGTCAAAAATTGTACTTGAATTTTGTTACCAAGTATCTAATGCCTATCTATACCAAATTTCAGGTCATTTAATTGTAATACCAGGGAACAGAAGCCAAAAGTGTCCTTTTTTGGTCAAAAATTGGCCAAAAATCGCAAAAATAAGCATTTTGTTGCACTGTACACCAAAAGTGTTATTGAATTTATATGAAGGGATTATCAAGGCACATCTGTGTCAAATTTCAGCTCATTCGGTTGCAATACCAAGGTACAGGAGCCAAAAGTGTCCTTTTTTGGTCAAAAATTGGTCAAAAAATCGCAAAAATAAGCATTTTGTTGTACTGTACACCAAAAGTGTTATTGAATTTATATGGGGGTATTATCAAGGCACATCTCTGTCAAATTTCAGCTCATTTGGTTGTAATACCAGGGTACAGGGGCCAAAAGTGTCCTTTTTTGGTCAAAAATTGGTAAAAAAATCGCAAAAATAAGCATTTTGTTGTACTGTACACCAAAATTGTTATCGAATTTATATGGGGGTATTATCAAGGCACATCTCTGTCAAATTTCAGCTCATTTAGTTGTAATACCAGGTTACAGGGGCCAAAATATACAGTTTTGGTCTAAAATTGACCAAAAAATCTCAATAAAATCATTTTAGAGGCAGATATGAAAAACTGAGAAAAAAGCATCAAGGTATTGGCCCATTCTACCCCTGTGCCAAATTTCAGGTCATTCGGTCCAGGAACGGCGGAGATGAATCACTTTGAAGATTTGACAGGAGAAAGAAGAAGAAGAAGAAAGAAAGAAAGAAGAAACATTACGAATACAATATATTTCACCATACTATGTATGGCTGAAATATAATGAATGGATGAATGAATGAAATCATATCAACTCAATGTAAAGTGAACTAGTAAACACAAAGAAAAGAACTACCTAAACTGCGAGTAAAACAAGTCTATGACAATATTCATTCTATTGGATCTTTGACTTTATTCAAATATTATTGCAACAAATGGAATGACAATACAATGTGGGTACTCGGCAGCTTTCTAGCTTATGTTGTGACCACTTTGTATTGGATCACTCATACTGTTATTACCTGTGTGTAGAGGTCCTGGTAGGTGCCTGCCTCACACCCCAGGGGGAGGGGGGTACCTGTGGGGCAGTAGTGGCCAGGTGGGCAGATCCCGCCCACACCTGTGTGCTCACCTGCAGCAACAAAGGGCAGCATTGTCTTACATAACATCCAAACAGCTATGTATGGTATTATATTTATTATATTATATACATATTATATAATAATACCTATATATATATAGTTTTGTGTTTGAGCAAAATTTTAACTTGAAATATGCTAGCTACCAACAGAGATGAACGTCCATGCCAATGTGAAAGTTAACGGAGATGTGAGACCTACCCAGGAAGGTGCAGTTGTCTGAGCTGTTGTTGGAGCTGGTGTAAGGCATGGGTGTTGGCCGGTCGACTCTGGATGTGCAGAAGTACCCGGCAGCACACTGGGCTGTGGGGGACGTCTGGTGCCAGCCACTGCAGTAGGAGCCACCTGGGGACACAACGTGGGTTAGTTAGCTTCATGGGTACACAATGTGGGTTAGTTAATAACAGCTGTAAAACATGCATGGGTCTAAGGTCTGGTGCCAACCGCTGCAGTAGGAGCCACCTGGGTACACAACGTGGGGTTAGGTTTTACCAGTGATGAGATAGCTTAGTATTGATTACAGGTCTCATATATGATGGGGATAATATAGAGACTATTATGAGGACCAGCTAAGGTATAATCATCATCATCACTATACCGTAACATATTTCATGTCATACCTGGGCCGCGAAAACATTCCATACAGGTGTTCCGGACTGGGTGATACTTTTCTGTATTACATCGGTTCTAAGTTGTATCACACGAATATCCTGCGAATAAATAGGACTATTTCGAGCGGGCTGAGTGCGGCATGGTTGAAAATTCGAATACCAGATTCAAATGTTAGAACTGCTGCTGTTACAATTTTTTGTTAATTCGAGGACACAACATTTTCTCAACTTCTGGCGCATTTCGTTTTCTCAGGTGGGTATGACATTAAATAAAAAACAACACGGTCCCAGCCCTCTCGCGGGTCGGATCACCCTCCGGGCTTCGGCCGTAGGGCGATCCTTCCCGCGGCGGTCAGGCTTGTACTTCGGGTGGTACGGAATACACCGTATTGTATTTTACATATATCAGCACCATATCATTAACAAAATGCTACTTGTTTCGTAGATCTCATGAATCAGTCCAGGCACTCTTACTCCTCTGCCAGTCACATCTGGCTGCTGTAGGTACCTGGCAGACAGGTGGCCCAATTTGAACCAGTTTGTTTGTTTGTTAGTTTACTTACCCGGACAGTCCACACATTGCTCCTCCTCCGCCAGCCCCAGCTGGTTGCTGTAGGTGCCCGGTGGACAGGCGGTCCAGTTCCGACCGGTTCCCTCCGGACAGTAGTAACCTCGAGGACACAGTCTGTAGCCTGAGCTGGAGTTGCCTGGAAAGGCGAGGTATAGGAATTCCATGTTATTTTAAGTGCATCAGAGACAGCCACAATTTTGGTGTTATCTTTATAAAATTAACATGAAATTTGTATCTATATGTTTGAAAAAAAAGGTAAAACAAGCTGCTAATGCTATTTCTATTCATATCGTTGGTCAACTTTGTTGCCTTAATTTTTCCAAGTTTTAAACAAAGCTGGAAGTGAGGCAAGGAGGGCTAGGGTGTAATATTAGTCATTACGTGTAAAATTACGAACAGATAACTCAGCATACAGGCAAGTTGTTGTGCTACTCCAAATGGCAGTTAAAGTATCTGATTTACACCTGATTACTACTGTAACTGTAACAGAATATGGACATGCAGAGAACAAACTGTGACACAGTGTTTAATGTGACATATCAACCTTGCAGTGTCAGCAAATGTTATACCAAACGGCAGTTATATAACCACAGATCACAAATATGTAAGCCCTACCTTGTATGACCTCCTCCGGCACACAGTAGTACCCAGCAGGGCACGTCAGGCACTCCCAGGCCTGGGTCAGGTTTGTGTACGTCCCCGGGTCACAGGGGACAGGGGAGGGGCTCCCCTGGGGGCAGTGCAGGCCGATGGGGCAGGGGGTGTCCCCAGGGGTGGGGACGTCGTCTCCCCCTGGGCAGTAGTAGCCAGGGTCACAGTCGCCTGTGGGGCTGGACAGGCCTGCAGGGGAGACAGTAGGATTAGCAGAACACTTACAGTGGTCGTTATCCTTCATCAGGTGCCTTTCAGCACCATGTTTGTGTTTAGTGTCCAGGACACCGCAGAATACTACATGTCTGTTAATACCTGATTGTATGATTACTAATGTAAGAAAATATCTGAAATCAGATCCCTTCTGTACGGGGGTGATTTGTAGGAAATCTTACGATGACTTAACTAGAGCAATACTCAAATACTGAGTGATGTAAGTGAGCTTGATAGTTCACAAAACTTCAGAAAAGATGTAAGATTCTTCCTGCTAAGATGGCCTTTTGGCATGGCATTAAATTTGAATTTGAGTTATAAGTTAAGACAGCAGGAGGAAGGTACGAAAGGTAGATTAGTGGGTCTCTGTGTTTCTTACCAGTCTGGTTGCAGAACATCCCGGGATCACACGGGTCACACTGGGACACGTTCTGGTTGTTTCCAGCGGCGCTGTAGGTCCCCCTGGGGCAGGGGGTGGGGCTGCCTGACCCCTGGGGACAGTAGTGGCCCGACGGGCAGGAGATGTTCCGGGCGTGGGAGGAGCCCAGCTCACAGTAGTACCTAGAGTGCAAAGGTTACCAAAACATCATCAGCCTCAATGTCAGTAGAGCAGGCATTATACACATGAAATTCAACTTTTGATAGGGTTTATACTCCTTAACAAGAACATATCATAAGAATAAAAATATTGCATAACTCCAGATTACAAGCTCTGCTCTGTCATGCTGGACAGGACTTTGTGGAATCCTTGGTATCACATCTATATACAGAGGAAAAACTGAACTGAAACTTTCCAGAATTTCTCCATTTTCTCTCCATCTTTGACTTTGCCATAATGTCTTCCTTCTTTCAATCAATTTCTTAAACCATCGCTTGTCTGCTTATCAATCTTATTGCTTGATGTCCTCCAAAACTTCTTTCAATCCTTTCTTCAGTGTTTTTTTCTCTGCTTCTTCTAACTGCCTCTATCTCAAACCATCTGCAATTTTTCTAAATATGTCCCCATCTCCTCCATCTTATCCTGTCTCTTTCCCTCTCAGACCCTTACCCAGCATCACACAGCCCACTGGTGCCTGTCATGGCCACCTCTCCGCAGTACTCCCCTGCAGGGCATAATGTACAGTCCCCTTCCTCCTGCAGCCCTGTGGTGTTACTGTACGTTCCCTTGGGGCAGGCTGAGGGGTTGGCTGTACCAAGTGGGCAGAAGTACCCCTCCGGACAGATGTCAGCATCAGCACCTGCAGATGGTGGAAAAAAGGTCACCATATGTCAAGGAAAATAGAGATGATATGTCACCACATTTCTGTAAGTTCTTTTCTCTTTAAAATTTCGTGGAAAATCATCGAGTTTCTTTATAAGATGGCTTTCACAAAATTATCTGGTTATTGTAATCTGAAATGTCTAAAAAAAGCTAAAATTAACTCTCTATGTTTAAATCCACATGATCTTCTGTGTATCTAAGAGGCACAGTCTTTAAAAATATTTTTGTCTCATTAATTTTGCATGGAGAGCAATAAGAAAAATGCAATCTATATCCTATATTGCCCTGGAGTATGTTGGAATCATGCTTTCAATACTTGAAAGTTTATGACTCAGAGTTAGAATCCTCACCTTGGTTTGGTGTGGAAGTTTCTGCCCCCTCCTGACAGAAGTAGCCGGCGTCACACTGGTCATACGGGCTGACCAGTCCTGGCATCGGGCAGTACTGACCGCCTAGGCACCGGCTGCACTGGCTGGACTGTCTCAGACCGGTTCTTTGGGATAAAATAACAAAATACACTTTTAAAAGGCTGATGAGACTCATACTAATGTCAGTGTTTAAGTGTGTGGGGAAAAAAAGTTCCAAGATGCTGACGAACGACAGTGGATGTTATCTGAAATGTCTGACAGTTGATAAAACCTCAGAATCTCAAATTTCTGGTAACTTTCTTATTGTTTGTCTTATTCCCTGGATATGTCACTCTAATCAACACACACGTTCAATGGTTTGTCACTAATAATGTCCAATTCTTCAAACATTAACCATTTACCTGGTGTGTTAACTTGTGCTTAAGAGCAGTTGTATAGAACATACAAGAAACATGCAGAATTTTTAAGTGATGTGTGTATTGCTGCGCAGTTACTGTATATCCTAAAGACTTTTATAGTTTAGTCATGGTCTAGTGGATACCGCTGTTTTCACATGACGGTGGTATTTCTGTTAAAATGACTTTTCAGTCTAGTGGATACCTCTGTTTTCACATTACGGTCACCGTGGTATTTTTGTTACAATGACCAGCTGTGTTGTATTGTGGATGTAACTAGAGTTGGCACCTGTTGTTGAAGGTTCCAATTGGACAGGGGAACTCATTTGCATATCTGGTTCCCTTGGGACAGTAGTACCCCATGGGACAGACGGTGGTGGTATTGTCCAAGACCACATAAGTCACCGTGTTGTCGCAGAAGTAGCCTGATGGGCACGACTTGCAGGAGCTCTGTAGTTCCTCGTCTTGGAACGTTCCATTCTCACATCGGACGGGGGTGTGCGCCCCAGACTCGCAGTAGTGGCCAACAGGACAGCTGGAAGGAAAGCATTTCCAAATCGAAATATTTGCAACCAAAAAAATATAAAAATTTCAATCAATTGAAGTAAACCAGGTCTGGTAATATTCATAAAATGTCAAGAAGTATCATTCCAATGATCAAAAAACAACAGAGAAAAAAGTATGTAGTTTTTTGTCAGTTATTTTTTCTCATCATGATTATAAGCCAACAACTACACTTCACCAATAAAAGATGACACCCATTTGCACATAACACTAAGTACTTGTAATAAGCGATAATAACATTTCTCTAGCTTTTTGTCAGTATCTGGTTATTATTACTTAACATCATGGATTGTCAAGATGCAGCAGTGGTAATGAACAAATACACAGTCTAGTATCAATCAATTCCACTAAACCTTTACCCACCCATAATCAGCAGGCTGTGAGACGTTCTGCCCCCCGGGGCAGTAGTAGCCTGGGTCGCAGGCTCCTGCGGACTCCGGCCTCCCCACCCCGGGGCAGTGCTCCCCCAGGGGACAGGCCAGACAGTCCGTCTCCTCATCGTTCTGCAGGGAGTCGAGGAAGGTTCCGGTGGGGCAGGGGAGGGGGGCGGCACTGCCAGTTGGGCAGTAGTGACCTTGGGGGCAGAGGTCGCCGGTGGAGTTGTCCACAGGGTTGGGGAACTGGGCTCCCAGGGTGCAGTAGTAACCTGTGAGACACAAATACAAATCATTAGGACTCCTTCAGAAATTGAGACATGCTAGTTACTTGGCAGTGTAGAAAATTACATGCCACCACATGCCCAACTGTAACACTGAACGGAACTAAGCTGTTCAGTGGTGCAAAACTGGATATTCCCGTTCTGAAACTAGAATATATCAATGTCTCCCTATCTGCAGTACAGTTGCCGGTGGGCATGGGCAGCCCTGGTGGTTGACAGTACTCATCTGCAGTACATGTACCAGCAGTTAGAGGGAGCCCTAATATTTGACAATACATACCTGCAGTACAGTTGCCGGTTGGCAGAGGGAGCCCTTGTGTTTGACAGTACATGCCAGGACTGCACAGCTGTGGAGTAGACGAGCCCTCCGGACAGTACTTACCTGCAGTACAGTTCCCAATGGGCAGGGGGAGCCCTGATGTTGGCAGGGGGAGCCCTCGTGTTTGCTTACCTGCAGTACAGTTGCCAGTGGGCAGAGGGAGCCCTGGTGTTTGGCAGTACATGCCGGGACTGCACAGCTGTGATGTAGAGGAGCCCTCTGGACAGTACTTACCTGCAGTACAGTTGCCAGTGGGTAGAGGGAGACCTAGTGTGGGCAGGGGGAGCCCTGGTGTTTACTTACCTGCAGTGCAGTTGCCAGTGGGCAGGGGGAGTCCTGGTGTTTGACAGCACTTACTTGCAGTACTGTTGCCAGTGGGTAGAGGGAGACCTGGCGTTGGCAGGGGGAGCCCTGGTGTTTGACAGTGCTTACCTGTAGTACAGTTGCCGGTGGGCAGGGGGAGCACTGGTGTTTGACAGTGCTTACCTGCAGTACAGTTACTGGTAGGCAGGGGGAGCCCTGGTGTTTGACAGTACATCCCGGGACTGCACAGCTGTGGAGAAGAGGAGCCCTCCGGACAGTACTTACCTGCAGTACAGTTGCCGGTGGGCAGAGGGAGCCCTGGTGTTTGACAGTACTTACCTGCAGTACAGTTACTGGTAGGCAGGGGGAGCCCTGGTGTTTGACAGTACATCCCGGGACTGCACAGCTGTGGAGAAGAGGAGCCCTCCGGACAGTACTTACCTGCAGTACAGTTGCCGGTGGGCAGAGGGAGCCCTGGTGTTTGACAGTACTTACCTGCAGTACAGTTCCCAGTGGGCAGAGGGAGCCCTGGTGTCTGACAGTACATGCCGGGGCAGCACAGCTGTGGAGTAGAGGAGCCCTCCGGACAGTACTTACCTGCAGTACAGTTCCCAATGGGCAGGGGGAGCCCTGATGTTGGCAGGGGGAGCCCTCGTGTTTGCTTACCTGCAGTACAGTTGCCAGTGGGCAGGGGGAGCCCTGGTGTTTGACAGTACATCCCGGGGCTGCACAGCTGTGGTGTAGAGGAGCCCTCTGGACAGTACTTACCTGCAGTACAGTTGCCAGTGGGCAGGGGGAGCCCTCCGGACAGTACTTACCTGCAGTACAGTTGCCAGTGGGCAGGGGGAGTCCTGGTGTTTGACAGCACTTACTTGCAGTACTGTTGCCAGTGGGTAGAGGGAGACCTGGCGTTGGCAGGGGGAGCCCTGGTGTTTGACAGTGCTTACCTGTAGTACAGTTGCCGGTGGGCAGGGGGAGCACTGGTGTTTGACAGTGCTTACCTGCAGTACAGTTACTGGTAGGCAGGGGGAGCCCTGGTGTTTGACAGTACATCCCGGGACTGCACAGCTGTGGAGAAGAGGAGCCCTCCGGACAGTACTTACCTGCAGTACAGTTGCCGGTGGGCAGAGGGAGCCCTGGTGTCTGACAGTACATGCCAGGACTGCACAGCTGTGGAGTAGAGGAGCCCTCCGGACAGTAGTACCCCGGCTGGCACTGGCCTCCGTTTGCAGCAGGGGTGTCAGATGTGGAGTTACCAGAACAGTACCAGCCTGCAAGCAATGTCAGAAATTTAGACGTTTCTTACCAAAAAAACAACAACAAAAATTGTAGATGTTTTCAATGGGGTTGCAATATAACAAAAACAGTAAAGACTTTGAACCCTTTAGCTTAAAAAAAAATCAGACATTTGACTTTTTAAACATCCTTATGCACAAGTAAGGTACATAAAAGCACCATTTAACAGAGGCATTGCCAAGCTCTTTAAATGGAGAATAAAATTTGCATCTATACTACATCGATTTCTGCCGAATTTGAAAAATGACGAAAGTTTGAAAACTAAGACTGGTACCAAATGTTTCATCATTTTCTTAAAATGTAAAATATAATAAGTAAAAGAAAAATGTAACAAAAAAAAGCTAATTATCACAAAACCTGAAAATGCACTCACCCTCCCTGCAGAGGCCAGTGGGATAGTCCAGCCCGGGGGTGGCGCAGTAGGACCCCCGGGGCAGGGGAGACAGTCGTCCTGGGAGCGCGCCATGGTCAGGTTGTAGTAGGTCCCGGCAGGACATGGGTTCTCATTCGCTGTGGCCGTCCCCTCGGGACAGTAGTGGCCTGGGGGGCAGGGCTGGTCTTCGTACTGGTCTGAACCTGGGGTACAGGGGACATTGGACATGGTTTATTAAACAATCAAACAAACAAAAATGTATCAAGCATGGGGACAGTAGTGGCCGGGAGGGCAGGGCTGGTCTTCGTACTGGTCTGAACCTGGGGTACAGGGGACATTGGACAGGGTTTATTACACAAACAAATAAACAAACAAACAAACAAACACATATCAAGCATGGGGACAGTAGTGGCCGGGAGGGCAGGGCTGGTCTTCGTACTGGTCTGAACCTGGGGTACAGGGGACATTGGACAGGGTTTATTACACAAACAAACAAACAAACAAACAAACAAACACATATCAAGCATGGGGACAGTAGTGGTCGGGAGGGCAGGGCTGGTCTTCGTACTGGTCTGAACCTGGGGTACAGGGGACATTGGACATGGTTTATCACACAAACAAACAAACAAACAAACAAACAAACAAACACATATCAAGCATGGGGACAGTAGTGGCCGGGAGGGCAGGGCTGGTCTTCGTACTGGTCTGAACCTGTGATACAGGGGACATTGGACATGGCTTATTACACAATTAAACAAACAAACAAACAAACAAACAAACACATATCAGCATGGGGACAGTAGTGGCCGGTGGGCAGGGCTGGTCTTCGTATTGGTCCGAACCTGGGAAATATGGGATATTGGACATGGTTTATTACACAGTCAAACAAACAAACAAACACATATCAAGCATGTGGGCAGTAGTGGCCGGGAGGGCAGGGCTGGTCTTCGTACTGGTCTGTAGACCAGGGATGTAGAGGACATGGTTTCTACGCAACTGATTCTGAAGAGACTAGCATATGGTAAACATATAAATGCAAAAACACAGACAAATGCAAAACACAACCTCTCCAATATCATCCTATTCCAATGACCCCATGTCTTAGAATGTCTTCATGTCTTATATACAACTAGTTCTACAACCTCTGAACTCCACTTCCTGTCATTCCTGAAAGTCTGTCCTTTCCGGTGACACCATCTTCCCACTCACGTCCTGCCACTCAAACTTAGATTCAAACTAAGGACACACAAGAACAAAACGTGCTGACACAGCAAAAACAAAAACCTCTGTACACAGAGGGAAACAAACGGAACAGTGCATACCCTGTAGACAGTAGTGTCCTGCTGGGCAGTCGATGCAGGTTGCCAGTCCTGTCGCGTTGCTATGGGAACCGGATCCGCAGGGTTTGGGGTGGGTGGTTCCTCTGGGACAGTAGTGACCAACTGGACAGATGCCGCCCACTCCTGTCATGCCACCTAGCAGAAACATTCAGTACTGCATCACCAAGTACTAGTAATTCTCACATAGAATGGCATACAGCATGTACCCAGAATATGTACATATCTTAAAACCTGTACACAAAGCACAGCAACATACAATGTATCTACTGTGTCATATATTATAGACTAAATCCAAAAACTATAGGTCAAGCTTAACTTGCGGCTGAAAGTAAATTGCTCAATAAAATATCTTCTTAATCACTTTACTTAATCAACATAAGCTATACCATTATAGTGACTATGGCATCAAATGGCCAAGTGGTTATGGTATCTGACATAAAACAAGATCAGGAGGTAATGGGTTAACTTTGATTCCTGGTTTTTCTGTCCATATGACGTGTCCTTGTGAAAGACACAACACAACTTTCCTCCACGCAACTGATTGTGGGAGGGAAGGTAAAAGGTGGGGGAGGAGAGGGATGGGCTCCTTTAGATTCCATGATGCTTAGAAGGGTGTTAAATGTCTCCTGGGAGGACCGAGTGAGGAACTCCACACTGTACGGTGACCTCCCTAGACTCTCTCATAAGATCAGGAAACGGAGGCCGGACATTGTGTCAGACACAAAGAACTGGTCGCAAACCAGCTTATCCTCTGGGAACCAACAGAAGGAAAGAGAAGAAGGGGCAGAATGCGGACAACCTTCATCAACAGCCTTAAAAGGGACACACAAATCAACAACATCTCTACAGCTGAGCTTCGCTCCCTCATGGAAGACAAGTCTGAGTGGAGAAGAAGGATCCATTGCGACCCGTGAAGGCATCTCAAAGATGTCCACGTTCAAGGTTCAAGGTTCAAGATTCCATGACAGATCCTTACCTGGCAGCTGACATGTGCCGTTGACCAGAGTGGCGTTGTAGTCCCCGTCTGGCCTGGGCCTGTCCACACCGTACTCACAGTAGTAGCCTGGAGACGTACAGAAGATACAGTAAGACTTTGACCTTATTTTACCATGTGTGTTTAAAGTGTTAAGCACCTTTTTGTCAGATATCTATTCTAGAATGACACAAATAGTATAAAAATAACTATAGTCTGAGTAATTTACTATTTGGGTAATGTATAAACTATTTCACAAAATTTATTTGTTGCTTGTTGCTTGGTTGTTAAGCGATTTTCTCTCAGATTGCTGCACAACAATGGCAATTTTTGTAACGTAATGATTGTTAATTTTATCACGACTAGATCTTATCTGATCATGGTTGAAATTTAAAAGAAATGTATTTATACATCAATGTTAAACTTTATTAGTTATGGATCTTATATCATTGTCAAGCAATTATGTGACTGATGGCGCAATCCATGTGTATTCTTTATTTCAGATTTAATATCACATGCCAAGCCAATCAGAAATAAAGCTGAATCTGATAAGACCACACCAAGAGGCACAAACCTTCCTCACACTGATACGTTTATGAAGGTTAGACATCCAGGTAAACAATATTCAAATACAATTCAATCTCTACAACTGGATTAAAAACGGAGAATTACTTCCAGACGTTTTGAGTCTCTCTTCTTCACTAGGTTAATCACACTGCTAACATATACATCGAGAGGCACGAACCTTCGTCGCACTGATCGGTGACTGCCGTGGCGTGCAGACTGCTGCAGTAGTGACCACCCTCACACGCCTGGCACTGAAGCTCCTCCGACAGACCGGTCTCGTTGCTGTACGTGCCTCGCGGACACGGCCGCCAGTCGAAGGCGGTTCCCTCCGGACAGTAGTACCCCGCCGGGCAGGCGGACACCATGTTCCCATTCAGGCAGTACCTGGGGAAGAGAATAGGCAATGTTACTCTTTTTTACATTACATAAACATGCAATTTGGAAATTCGTAATTCCTGTACATCTCAGAAGTAAAACAGTAGATCTTTTCAACAACAGACCATAAACCACATAAATGGTACGGACAGCTGGTTAGCCAACTGTGTAGAATCACCAACTGAAAGAAGTTTAACAAGCAATCCAAACAATGTAAGTACTCATAGTAAGAAAATTATCATTATGACATGAATCTTTGCTTTACTTTTTGTCTTCGTAATCTTTTTGCCTTTCATGACATTTATCTGTATCTGTATCTATATAGCCAGTATAACCGCCTTTTGGCGCAACACACCAGCTTTGCAGGCACGCGGTGCGGCAGCAACTGGTTATATTACATCTAACGACCCGTCACACCTAACTTTTGCACATCCATCTGCAAGTGTTCTTTAAAACTATCCAGCAAAGATGCCCCTACTGTGCTTGGTAACAACAAATTCCACTCTACGATAGTTCTGGGAAAAAAATAATAATTTTTGAACATTTAGAGACAAATTTTCGATCCTTGCCATCCGTGGTATATTTGCTTACATTATTGCTTACATTATACTTGCTTAAAATGATAATTTTTAACATTTACTTAGGGAGATATTATTTTTCCATCCTTACCACCCCTGGTATATTTGCTTACGTTATACTTGATTAAACAATAATTTTTGAATAATTAAGGAGACATTTTGCATTCTTACCATCCCTGGGGGCACGTGTAGCACTCATCGGCATGTGTGTGGTTCGTGTGCGTGCCGTTGTCACAGGGCAGGGGCTCCGAGGAGTTGAGCGGGCAGTAGTGCCCCACCCAGCAGGCGAACTCCTCTGGTCGGGAGCTGTTCTGGCCCCCGGGACAGTAGTAGCCTGGCTCGCAGGGGCCGGTGGGCTCCGTCAGGCCTGCAGCATGTGTGAAGCAAGATTGCATTGATTAAGGTAAGCAACAATTACATATAATTCAGGAACTGTCATCAGAATCACACAAGACTGAGAATGATGTTGTTTCTTTTGTTGTTTCTTTTCTTGACATAAAGAGCTGATAAATGACTGTTGTTTGATTTTATTTTGTAACATTAAGACTGCCCTAAAACAATAGACATGGAACACAGCCTAGACGCCTGACTAGTTGGTTTGTCAAGCTGATAGTAGCTTGGAGTTAAATACAGTACAAGCTTTTTTTCACCTTCTGATCCACAGTAAATGCTAACAGTACAGGGTGTGCACTGTGAGGGTTAGGGTTAGGGTTAGGGTAAAGGTTAGGGAGTATCTGACCTTCTGTGCCACAGTACATCCCCTCAGTACAGGAAGTGCACTGGGAGGAGCTGTTCAGGCCTGTGTAGGGGTTAAAGGTCGCCTGAGGACAGCGTGTGGGCGTGGCCGACCCCTGCGGACAGAAGCGACCTGCAGGGCAGATGATGTCAGTCCGCGTGGACGCGCCCTCCTCACAGTAGTACCCGGCACTGCAGGGGCCTGGAAGGGAGGGGACACACACATTGTATGTTACATCTCACAGATAAAAAGAAAGCATTACAGTACTGTATGTAGTAATAAAAAGAGACATTCCCCTTGTGGTACAAAATGTCATAGTTGAAAATTTGATGAAAATAATTTCAGTCAGAAGTTGACTGCCAAATTTTGAACATTATTTGGTGTGTATAACAAGGATATTTTGATATTATGACATGCAGGCTAGATGAATGTCATATTTTACCACCTTCTTTCCTGTCTTTACTCATAAACATGAATTGATGCAGAAATGTAGTAAGCAAACCATGACCATCCTATAAATGATCAGTGCTTTTTAGATCTCACTGAATACATTTGTGGTCTCAACTTCTATCACGACTAATACTGTACTTTCTACATCTCACTTGAGTGCTGACTCCATGAAAATGTTTGCGGTCTCATGACTGTACTATAAATGATCAGTACTGCTTTAGATCTCACTCACACTCACTCACTCACTCACTCTCCGGTTTAACGTCTGTTGTTCCCATCCTGTGGGGGTTAGCCTCTGTGAATATATTTGTGATCTCACCTTCCACCCCAGTCAGACCAGGAGTCTCGCAGTAGGACCCAGCGAGGCAGGCAGTGCAGGAGGTCACGTTCATCAGACCCTCTGTACCCCCGAACGTTCCCGCGGGACAGTCCACGGGCTCAGCGGTGCCCTCCTCGCAGTACGAACCCTGTGTGATATAGAACATGTGGATGAGTTTTGCAGAAGGACCCAGGAGCCCATATTCATCAGCCCCTCTGTACCGCCGAATGTTCCCGCAGGACAGTTTACGGGCTCAGCGGTACCCTCCTCGCAGTATGAACCCTGTGTGATATAGAACAGATCAATGAGTTTTGTAATAGGACCCAGCGAGGCAGGCAGTGCAGGAGGTCACGTTCATCAAACCCTCTGTACCGCCGAACGTGCCAGCGGGACAGTCCACAGGCTCAGCGGTACCCTCCTCGCAGTATGAACCCTGTGTGATATAGAACAGATCAATGAGTTTTGTAATAGGACCTGGCGAGGCAGGCAGTGCAGGAGCTCATGTACCAACTCCTCTGTACCGCCGAACGTCCCAGCGGAACAATCCATCGACTCAGCGGTACCCTCCTCGCAGTACGAACCCTGTGTGATATAGAACAGATCAATGAGTTTTGTAATAGGACCCAGCGAGGCAGGCAGTGCAGGAGCTCACGTTCATCAGACCCTCTGTACCGCCGAACGTGCCAGCGGGACAGTTTACAGGCTCAGCGGTGCCCTCCTCGCAGTACGAGCCCTGTGTGATATAGAACATAATGATGAGTTTTGCAGCTGTAGGACCCAGCGAGGCAGGCAAATTTTTGAATACATCAATCCTAGGTTGGTAAATCTGGTACTTGAAGTCATGACTGTTTCTTATTCTTTTTTGAGCTGGTATTAGATACTGATCAGTCGGTACGTCCACCAGTTTATTGGTCATTTTGTATGTCATGCAAAGTCTGGACATTTTCCTTCTGTCTTCAAGTGAACCTGTGAATCAGTGTACCT
Source organism: Branchiostoma floridae x Branchiostoma belcheri (assembly GCA_019207045.1). NCBI lineage: Eukaryota > Metazoa > Chordata > Leptocardii > Amphioxiformes > Branchiostomatidae > Branchiostoma > Branchiostoma floridae x Branchiostoma belcheri. Next base: position 967,008 of record CM033028.1, read on the forward strand.
GTGGGCAGATGTTTGTGCCGGTTGTCTGGTTGGGAGTTTGAGTTTCTGCATAATGTTTGCAGAAGCAGCTATAAGAGCACAGCTTTAATTTCTTGATGAAATTTATTCTGAAACAAATGTTGTTCTGATACAACAACAACCACCAGCGTACCTGAGGGCAGATGTTCGCGTCGGTTGTCTGGTTGGGAGTGCGAGTTTCCGCGTACTGTTTGCAGAAGTAGCCGGCGGCACAGGGGCCAGACGGGGAGGTCAGGCCGACATCGCCGCAGTAGGAACCACCTGAGGAAGGAAAGACAACTGGTTAGGGGATGGCAACTTCTATAGGGCAATTCCATGTTCTGGGAGTGAACTCTGTATTTTTGTCCATTGCATTATGAAAGTTTTCAAGTCTTTGCTTGAAAATTTTTATCGGCATGATGGTTATAAATTAATCTGAACTTGCAACACTGAATGATTATGAAATTCTATTTCAAAGGATTCAAAAAACAATATCTATCTCAAACTGTTAGAGGATGACTTCCCTGCAACTTTCTCCACTCTGGATTCCAAATTCAATTTTGAAATTTTGATGATGGCAAAGACAAGTTTCAACTCGACTCAAAACCTTTATTTCTTTTCAATCAATGGCTTGATTGACAAGGTTGAGTAGACCACTTTAGCAGGCTTGACCAGTTGATATCAAATCAGGAGAATGACAAGCAAAGTTCTGATCTGTACAGAGGCTACAGTCTGCGGATGGTTAAGTACCGTACCTGTACAGGGGCTACAGTCTGCGGATGGTTAAGTACCGTACCTGTACAGGGGCTACAGTCTGCGGATGGTTAAGTACCGTACCTGTACAGAGGCTACAGTCTGCGGGTGGTAAAGTACCGTACCTGTACAGGGGCTACAGTCTGCGGATGGTTAAGTACCGTACCTGTACAGGGGCTACAGTCTGCGGATGGTTAAGTACCGTACCTGTACAGAGGCTACAGTCTGCGGGTGGTAAAGTACCGTACCTGTACAGAGGCTACAGTCTGCGGGTGGTTAAGTACCGTACCTGTACAGGGGCTACAGTCTGCGGGTGGTTAAGTACCGTACCTGTACAGAGGCTACAGTCTGCGGGTGGTAAAGTACCGTACCTGTACAGAGGCTACAGTCTGCGGGTGGTTAAGTACCGTACCTGTACAGGGGCTACAGTCTGCGGGTGGTTAAGTACCGTACCTGTACAGAGGCTACAGTCTGCGGGTGGTAAAGTACCGCACCTGTACAGAGGCTACAGTCTGCGGGTGGTTAAGTACCGTACCTGTACAGGGGCTACAGTCTGCGGATGGTTAAGTACCGTACCTGTACAGAGGCTACAGTCTGCGGGTGGTAAAGTACCGTACCTGTACAGAGGCTACAGTCTGCGGGTGGTTAAGTACCGTACCTGTACAGGGGCTACAGTCTGCGGGTGGTAAAGTACCGTACCTGTACAGGGGCTACAGTCTGCGGATGAGTTGAATCCGGTGGAGTTCCCATACGTCCCCCGCGGGCACGGCCACTGGTTGTACCGCTGCGTGCCGGGCGGACAGAAGTACCCGGCGGGACACTCCACGGTCTCGTTCACCACAACCACACCTGGGAAAATTACAGGAATAGGTTAAGATTAGTCTGTAGGAGCTCAACACCTGAACACAGGCAACAACTGTCACCAACACAATCCGCAGAACTTTCAACACCTGTTGTAAACATCACACCTGCATGTTGGAAACTGAAGAAAGGTTAGACTGGTCTGTAAGCACCTGTCACACCTGTCTTCAACCTGCATACCTTGCCACACCTGCCTTTACCCAGCCACACCTGGTAGAAACAGGTTAGAACAGAAGGTTAGACTGGTCTTTACACCTGTCACACGGGTCTTCAACCTCCACACCTGCAACACCTGCCGTCAACTCAAGACACCTGCTATACATAAACTTATTAGTAGTCAGTCCTCTTCTACACCAGTCACATCTGGTAGAAACAAGTTAGAACAGAAGGTTAGACTGGTATTTATAGGGTTCCTTGTACACCTGTCACACGGGTCTTCAACCTCCACACCTGCCATCAACTCAAGACACCTGCTATACATAAACTTATTAGTAGTCAGTCCTCTTCTGCACCTGTTGTTCCTTGAGGCCTGGATGGTCTACATCTGGTCCTGTTTGAAGCAATACCAGGTGCTGTGTCCAAACCTGGCGCTTTGTTCAGACCCGGCGCTGTATCCAGACCTGGTGCAGTATCCAGACCCGGTGGTGTGTCTGAACACTGCTCCCTGTCCAATCCCGGTGCTGTTTCTAAACCCGGCGCTTTATCCAATCCCGGCGCCGTATCCAAACCCGGTGCCGTATCCAAACCGGGTGCTTTGTTCAAACCAGATGCTTTTTCCAGACTAGGTGATGTGTTTAAACCAAGCATTGTTTTTCCATGATGTGTTTATCATGATGTTTCTTTAAAATGATGCAAAATTGGTTTGGCCTCACAAAGAAAATAAACAAGATAAGTTGATACATCAAATTAACACGTTTTTTTGCCATAGCTGTTGTTGTAGTTACTGCAGTATCCTCTGGGTTTCTTTAAAATAATGCAAAATTGGTTCGGTTTCACAAAGAAATAATTCGATACATCAACACATGTTCTCACCATAGCTGTTGTCACAGAAGTATCCGCTGGGGCAGATGGTGCACTCTGATTGGCCGAGCTGGTCCTGGTACCATCCGCTGGGGCAGATGATTGGCTGATGGGCACCCTCGGGGCAGAAGTATCCCACAGGGCATTGCAGCCTGTTGGGGACGTCCTCCCCCCTCGGGCAGTAGAACCCGGCACTGCAGTTTCCTGTGGGGAAGGGGAATTGCATACATCATGGTGATTTGTCTCTTGCCCAATGACTGGAAATATGAGCTAGGCAAAAATGGAAAATGTGTCTTCACGCCTGTAAATGTACATGTAACGCTAGATCACCTTTATCCGCGGGGTGACCTTTATTCGTTGTCTTTAAAAATACTTCATTTACGAGTATCAAGTCTGCAGACTGTGGTTTCAAATTTGCAATATTTTCACAATGTTCCGATTTGAAATCACCATCCGTCGACTTCATATCCCTAAACAGGCCTTTTTTGCAAACAACGGATATAGGTCACCCTCAGATAAAGGTGAACCAGCGTTTTTTTTTTTTGGTGTGCAGTTGACTACTGCCTACCAGTGTTAGGGACACATGCAGCAGTATAATCAAATACTGGATAATACTACTTTTTCAAACTTATTTTCTTACACTTTTTAAACAAATTAATTACATCTTGTGTCATTTTGTTTACCTGCATCTTTTTACTCTATCTTTATTCTGGAAGAAATCCAAACAGAATCTGGACAAAGTCAGTGACTTTTATATTTTCTTTTGCACAAGTTTGCCCTATCTTGATAAAATGTACAACTACAAAGAACATATTACACAGAATTCAATCTTACCTGATGTGGTTGTCATGTTGTAGTCTCCACAGTACTCCCCGAAGCTACAGGGTCGACAGTCGGTAACGTTGGTGTTCCTCTTGCTCGGGCTGTAGGTCCCGGGGGAGCATGAAGTCGGGTAGGTCGAGCCCTCCTCACAGTAGTAACCTAGACAAATGTTAAGAAAACTCATTATAGCAGAAAACTAGACACATTTTAGAGTAATGTTGTTTAATTTGCTCTGATTTGCTGAAGGAATGCAAAAATGACAAATCCTCTGCAAAATAAAATAAAAAAGTCATAATCATCAACAAAGTTGAATGTTTTACTTAAAATTTGTTCAATGGAAAGTCTTCATGTAATAAGTCATTTATCATGTATCAGCCGGAAACTGCCTTCAGTTGGTACTTATTTGGTAGTCCTATGTAAAAAAATGGTGCTTAATACACCCTCAAAGTTGGAAAACACTTTCAAAACAAAAAGCAGCTTTGGTTTCTGTATTTTGCAGTTCTTTAAGAATGTAAACTTTGTTAAGCAGTCCTTACCTGCTGGACACTCGTCTCCCATGGTCCCGTCCAAGGGCGTGGCTGTGGTGGACTTCAGCTGGCAGTAGAACCCGGCCGCACACGGTCCCGTGGGCTCCGACAGTCCCGCCACGTCACAGAACTGACCGCCTGGACACTCCAGCTCATGGTCAGTACCTGGACATACAAGACACAAAACCAGTCAATAACTGGTCCATCGACAACTGCAAGGAGTACATGTACAAAGGTAATGCACAAGAGAGAAACTGGTCAATAACTGGTCCTTTGACAACTGGACAGAATTGCACTGCACAATGTACTTACACACCAGTTGCCATTGCTGATAACACTTTTTTTGTGATTGAATCAACGGTTACTGCACCTTTTTCCTGGGTCATAATTATAAACATGAACCTTGCCAACCCGATACTTTCACAGGAAATCATCATTGTCAAATGTTATCCATGAGACAATAGTACACCCTTCCCCAATGGCTAATGAGGGGTGGGGGGTTGTAGTATGGCTTTTTCTGGCACAGTAGTACCCTTTGCTAAGCTAATAGTTTTCTTCCAGCTGTAAACATCATGATCTTAACTTGACCAAACCTTACCTGCAGGACAGTAGTACCCCTCCCTACACCGCCCTCCAATGACTGAGGTGGGGTGGGGGGTCGGAGTGTGGCTCCCCCCTGCGCAGTAGTACCCGTCGCTACAGTTCCCGCGAGGTTCGTCCATCCCCTCCACATCGCAATACATCCCAGCAGAGCAGGCCAGGCAGGAGGCGTTGGAGCTGCTGTAGTTGCTGGGGTTGTAGGTGCCCGGCGGGCAGGGGAACTCGTACGGCTCCGTCGTGCCGTTCGGGCAGTAGTAACCTGTGGGACAAAAAGGGCGCAATTGGACATTTGTACCATGCAGGTGAAAGGAGACACTGGCAAGCCAGGACTGATTACACAAGTCTGTAATATTTAGACTGTCTACTAAAATGCTAAAGGCCAAAAAAAGGTATGCAATAAGCCCCTTTCCTTGGAAAAGAATAAGCAAACCTAACAGTAGTGTTCTTCCAGTAGAGCTGTCCAGGAAGATAGCTCTATTGTTCATTTTTAGCATATTTCTAACCTAGATTGTCAAGTCTTCCATCTGAAATATTTCTTTCACTGTTAGATTGTAATACTTTTAATTCATACAAGTAATTCTTCTAGCAAAAGATATGCCATAAAACAGTTACTCAAGCAACTGGATATGATTTTGAAAATGGTCGCTGACAGATGTTTTAGATAACATCGACTATCTTTTGTTGGTAACTCTGAAGTGATCTGGGAGAAACTGGTCTTTTACAGCCTTACTATATGAATGCAAAAGGTCTGAAGACCAATAGGAAACAAGGTACATTTTCTTAGCTACTGATTAAAGATAGTTGAAATAACTAATCTAAATTGATTTTTTACAAACTTTAGACTTGATAGTAAATGCTATCTGAAATGTCTAAGAATTTCTCCGTCCTGCCGTTCGGACATTCGTAACCTGTGGGTGTGTTGAATACAGGATGATAAGTGTAACAGTAGTACTACTCACCAACAGGACATGGAGTGTCCAGAAAGTGTGTGCTGTTGTCCAGACAGTAGAACCCCTTAGGACAAACGTTACACTTACATTTGTACCTATCTAGATCTCCATATACATGTATGTCCACATATCTTTCTGTGAGGATATTAAACACAGGTCTAAGGTAAGGTTGAATACAGGAAACATTGACTACTGTACTCACCAACAGGACATGGTGTGTTCAGAAAGTGTGTGCTGTTCTCCAGGCAGTAGAACCCTTCAGGACACACCCTAGCTAGTTCTTAACTCTCTGACCTAGATCTCCATATATATACATCCACATATCTTTCTATGAAAGTGTACTTTGGTTAGTGTACTCACCAGCAGGACATGGTGTGTCCAGAAAGTGTGTGCTGTTCTCCAGGCAGTAGAAGCCCTCCGGACACACCGAGCACTCCTCCAGCCCCAGCACACTGCTGTAGGTGCCGGCCTGGCAGGGGAGGGGGGCGGCCGTGCCCTCCGGACAGTAGTGACCCAAGGGGCACTGACCCCCGTCTCCTGTAACAGACAGAATTCATAAAATGAACGAAAGAGTTTGGCTTTAAAGGGACATAATGTAAAATTAAAGTCATAGTTTTCGGTCATTTCTCTACATTATAATGAGTTGAGTCTACCTTATTACACTACACAGCAATATTTACAACGTATGGATATGACTTTGTTGAGCCGTGAGGATGTCTTGAAATATGCGCACTTCCCTCCGCCGCTTGAGTTGTCCGCCACTTTATTCAACTCGCCGGCGAGCCAATTTGCGCTTTATAAAGCATTCGGTGGTTTGCTCGAATCATTACTGAAGTTTGTTGAAAGTCCCGCTACGCTCCAGAGATCTGCGACCGCAACGGTCGATTCGGAAATCTACGGTCGGCATACTTCCGGTAGGCTACCCGGAAGTAAGTGAATTTGGTCGCGGCTTACTTTGACGTTGTTAATTAGCACTAGAAATGTGATAAAATCTGAATGGAGATTTTCAAGTTCAGAACATTTGAAATTTTGGTGCCATATTTCTACATTATGTCCCTTTAAGGTATTATGCAGACAGTACTAATAGTAGTCATGTTTGGGACCATATTCCTCACACTGTAGCACACCAAGCTGCAGTGTATCATGTAGAACCAGTTTGAAATACAGCTCTCCACCTAACATCACAAAACCCACACATAACAGAAAAGGTGGGATCCTTCGTCCTCTACTGTCTCAGAAAAAGAAGTTGGACAGAACAAGCTAGAAGTTCAAGTTAGCTTTTAGACTAGAGTAGACACATGCTAGGCATTAGGTACTAGGTAGATAGACACATGCTATACGGTTTGTCCGTCCCCTTTCATGTTACATGTTCATGTACCTACAATTAGAATTGGGAAAGAATTTGCAACGAACGAATAAGTAAGTGCCCACGTACCTGTGTGGTAGGTCTGGTCCGGACACAGGCAGTCTGTGGAGTTGGTGGTGGAGTTCCACACCTGGCTGCAGGTGTTGGGGGTGCTGGGGTCGGGGCGGTTCACTCCCGACCTGCAGTAGTAACCTGAGGGGCACAAACACAAAAGTTTAACATACTACTACAAACAAAATGCAAGCTCATATCATCGTTCTGTATCTGTATCAGATAAAGTTTCGACTCCAGGGCTTGAAATACTTTTTTCTGCATACCTGCACCAGTGCAGGTAACATTGGAAATTACCTGCACCAGACAAAAGTTACCTACACCAATCCGAATTTAGGAATTTTAGATCATACTAAAATAGTTCAGGAACCATTGCTATTTTTTCTTTAATTTATACTTAATAGGTAGCAACAGTCAATGCAGCTAATGACAATCTACATTTGTTTATACAGCTACATTATAGGACATTTATGTATAAACTTGACCATGGACCAGTGCAGGTTAGGTGCAGGTAGACACCAGAAACACCTGCACAGCTCCAATTTTTCCTGCACTAACCTGCATATGCAGGTGGTATTTCGAGCCCTGGACTCACTTGGTATATCACCCGTCGTCGCAACACATCAGCTTGCTCAACTAGAGAGTGTATTTCTCGCTGTTTCAAAATTCATATCTTATGGTTTGTGGATATACATGTACAACCTTCCCACATGATAAAAAAAAAGGCTAGTTAACAAGTACTTTTTATCCCTTATTAATATCCTTGTTACTGTAAAATATATTTTGAAATTATTCATGTTTCAGGCCTTCTGGGTGTAGTGTTTACGCACTGATGTGTCTGGTATGAAGCTGGTGTTGTTGTGTCACCTTTTGACACATTAACTACATGCTCACATTGTACTACTTGAGTCATATGTTAAGTCTGGTGCCACGTTTTATTTGTCAACTATTTGAGCTTGACTTACCAGCTGAGCAGTTCCCTGCAGGTTGTGTCAGGTGAAGGTCGTCGCAGTACGTCCCTCCGTCACATGCCGTGCACTCGCTGGTATCCCACAGTCCTCTCTGGTCGCTGTATGTTCCAGAGGGGCAAGACTGCCAGTCCAGTCCTGTTCCTGTGGGGAGGGGGGCAGTGAACAATGACCTCTTGGTACACTTCAAGGTCAAATAATTCCAAACACAAAGATTAACGAATTAAAAATCTAATTCTACTTTCTTTTTGTCTTGTATCAATCAGATGAAACATTATGCTTCAATTGAATCAAATCATAGATTGTTAATAAAATTGGTAAAAATTGTTTTTGTCTTTTCCTGACCTTGAGGGCAGAAGTAGCCCTGTGGACAGAGGGTGGCGGCCATAGTGGCGTTCTCGGGTTGCACAGGCAGGCAGTAGTAACCAGCAGGGCAAGGGTCACAGTCAGCAGCTCCTGGGGTGGGGAGGGGAAGGGTTATCAAGTATGTTGTGGATACAAGTGACTTACATGTGACTTCCTTCTATCGTTCTGATCTGTACTATTTTGCATCAGTTTTCTTCGAACAGTCCTTTTAACATATGCTAAGGGGAAAACTATTACAGTAAGTAATGACAGTAGACTCAATTTGAAGGTATTTGGTAGTCAGCCCTATTTTCTATTATATATTTTATTTTTTTCATTAAAAAGTGCAACATATAACGTAATCAATACAGCTCTGCTGAGGTTAAGGTAAACACCTGACATTGGGTAGTTAACGAAAGTGAAAGCACATCTGACAGGTGTCTCTCTCACCTGAGTAGTTAGCGAAGGTGCCGCTGCGGCAGGACAGGTAGGTCTGGCTGCCGTTGGGACAGTGCACCCCCTGGGGGCAGATGGTGCCGGGGGGGTTGGGGACGACGTCCCCCCTGGGCAGTAGTACCCTCCCCAGCACTGCTGCGTCACCTGGGTCATACCTGTCTCAGGACAGTAGAAGCCACCTGGGGAGGGGGGAAGTAAGACATAGGTTAATGTCTTAAAAATTATCTGTATCTGTATAGCTGAACAGGTATAACTGCCCTTCAGTATAACACATTAGCTTCTGTGTATCTGTATTCTATATTGCTTTAACACACTAGCTTTTGCAACTGGTTATAGAAATTATCTGTATTTGTTTAGCAGGTATCAGTATAGCATACCAGCTTCTGTACAATGTATCTAGATCTGTACAGCCAGTCTAACCACCAGTTTGTTCGTTTGAACCTTTATTTATTCATACCAGTGTATCTAAACATCACCTCTGCAGGCACGCAGCACAGTAGGTTACATTACATTGCCACTGCTATCCTTTCAACACCTAGCTGCAATTGGCATTGTGTAGCTCTATTATGTGGCACTGAGTTCCACTCTACAGCCGTAAGGAAAATACAAAGTTAATTTGAATGTTTAATGCATGGCCAATGAAGCTAATGTTTTCTGCAGTTCAAGCCCACATTTTCGACTGATCCCCACCTGGACATTGTGTGCAGTTGTCCTGATGGCTGAGCTCTGGAGTGTTGGACCATGAGCCCGCGGCACACGGGGTCGGGTGAGAACTGCCCTGGGGACAGAAGTGACCCGCGGTGCAGCGGGCAAAAGTTGCAACGTCAGCTCCGCCCTCGCAATAGAAACCTGCAGACAGAATGAGAATGACACATTTGGTGAAATGAAAAACTTCTTTCAAAAAGACTAGCTGAGACCAACAACAATGATTACAATTTATTACACATCCATGCCATATTGGGGCTAAATGCAGTAATAAGTGACTGTAGATAACATGATGAGAGCTTTGTTTTATTGTAAAATAGTCGAGCAATGTACAAAGACTGGTAAGTTTTGGCAACAAGAGTTGATCATTTCTAAGAAACCACAAAAAAGTTGGTTTCCCTTCTAAATGCAGATCGTACATCTGGCAAGGCCCAGACGATTTCCAAAGAGCTAAAGCATAACACACAAAGAAGCTTAATGATACATAAGCCAGCATAGTTCAGTGGCCAGAAGTGGTCAATGGCCTTGCACTGAGCAAACTCGTTGAAAAACAACAACATCCTCACCAGCGTCACACTCCGGGCCTGGCTGGTCCATCCCCCAGGTGGGACAGAAGTGCTCTGCCGTGCAGTTCAGGCAGTCTGTAACGTCCGTTCTGGTCACGTTCGGGTTGTACGTGCCGGGCGGACACGCTAGCGGGGACGCGGTCCCCTCCGGACAGTAGTGACCCACCGGGCACTCGTCAGCATCAGCGCCGAACGTGGGGGTAGAGGAGTTCGACCCCACCTTGCAGAAGTAGCCGGGACTGCAGGGTGCAGTAGGCTGGGTGAGGCCCTCGGTGTCGCAGTAGTGCCCGCCGCTACAGGGCTGACAGTCGTCGACTCCCTCCCGGTGTGTCAGGTTACCGAAGGTTCCACGCGGGCAGGGGAACTCGTTCGCGAAACGGGTGCCGTTGGGACAGTAGTAGCCTAGACATGGACACAAATTTAAAATTTACTTCTTTTAGCTAATAATGTGGATTATGTTCTATGCACTATATATAAAGTACTAGGAGAAAGTGGACCATCATTTATGAAGTTTTCCACAGTGCTAAGCACAGAGTTGGAGTGAATGTCATATTTCTGAAGTGTGAGATTTGCTCCCTCACTCACTCTTACTTGCCAACACATTCATTCACACAGTAACACCCACACAATCATTGACTCTCACTCACTCACTCACTCACTCACTCACTCACTCACTCACTCACTCACTCACTCACTCACTCACAATTGCTAACATACTCATTCATTCACACACCCACACAATCATTGACTCACTCACTCACTCACTCACTCACTCACTCACTCACTCTTCATTGCTAACATACTCATTCATTCACACACCCACACAATCATTGACTCATTCACTCACTCACTCACTCTCACTCACTCACTCACTCTCGAATACTCACTCACTCACTCACTCACGCACCCACCAACCCCCCCCCCCACACACACACATCCACTCACCTTCAGGACAAGCTGAGCTGTTATACAGCACAACCGGTTCCTTAACATTATCACAGTAGTACCCAGCAGAGCAGTGCTCACTGACTCACACACACATTAACACAGTGTCACTCTGACTCACTCACTCACTTACCTTCAGGACAAGCTGAGCTGTTGTACAGCACCACGGGCTCCTTGATGTTATCACAGTAGTGCCCAGCAGGGCAGTCCTTACAGCTCCACTGCCCCTCCTGGTCCTGGTACTGTCCAGATGGACAGCGGGTTGGCAGAACACTGCCAGATGGACAGTAGTGGCCTGGCAAGGTGGGAAGGTGTAAACAATAAAACAACAATTGTACAGACTCCCTGGCACATTCCACCTATAGCCCACTTTTCTGGGTACTGTCCTGATGGACAGCGGTTGGGCAGGACACTGCCAGTTGGGCAGTAATGGCCTGGCAAAGGAGAAGATGAAAACTATAAAGAAACAACAATGGGAGAGAATTTTTGCCAACTTTGACCTACAGCCCACTGCCCCTCCTGGTCCTGTCCTGATGGACAGCGGATCGGCAGGACGCTGCCAGACAGGCAGTAGTGACCTGGCAATGGGGAAAATGTAAACAATGAAACAACAATTCTACAGATTTTCTGGCAACTTTAACCTACAGCCCATTGGTCCTGGCACTGTCCTGATGGACAGCGGGTTGGCTGGACACTGCCGGTTGGGCAGTAGTGGCCTGGCAAAGGGGAAAATGTAATCAATGAAACAAAAAAGGTACAGAATTCCTGGCAACTTTGACCTACAGCCCATTGGTCCTGGTACTGTACATGTCCAGATGGACAGCGGGTCGGCTGGACGATGCCAGTAATGACCTGCCAAAGGGAAAGTGTAAGCAATGAAATAACGATGGACAGGTACAGACTCCCTGGCACATTCGACCTACAGCCCACTGGTCCTGTCCTGATGGATAGCAAGTAGTCATGACACTGCCGGACGGACAGTTATGGCCTGGCAATGGGGAAGGTGTAAACAATATGAAAGTTCAGACCTCCAGGAACTTCTGACCTAAAATAACTGGCAGTGCATGCTTTGTTACATGGTCTGATGGCATTTATTGATGGTAAAGGATGATCTGGCATGAACTATCCTAAGGTGTTATTGCCCATAAATGCATCATTCTAGTCTAAGAGATACAAAATTATACATAGGTAAATTAAAATGCAAAGCAACATGTCCGCAATTTGTCACATAATGTTTATTAAGCTTTTGGGTTGCATATATAACTGATCTTCCCAAATTATACCGTAAGCTATGGTGCCCTAGGGCACATCACTAATGCATTTTCAAACAGTCTCAAGTCTAAATGCTGATTTGCCTTGCTGTAGTTTAAGCAAATACATGCAGATGGGACTCTTCAACAATTGTAGTGGCAGAACACAGTGGATGATGATAATGCAGGTGAGTTTGTCCACATACCTAGGGTACAGTTGAACTCCTGCGGCGTGGGCACCTCCTGACCCCCGGGGCAGTAGTACCCCTGGGCGCAGGGGGCGGTGGGCTCGGCCAGGCCGTTCTCCTGGCAGTACATGCCGGCCGTGCAGGTCTGACAGTCGGACAGGTCATCGTTCCTGGTGCTGTTGAGGAAGTACCCAGGGGGGCAGAGCCGGGGGGTGGGGGAGGCGGGCGGACAGTACGCACCCTGGGGGCAGATGTCGCCTGGAGAAGCACAAAACAAATTTGTGAATCAGTAAAAAAAAAGCCCAAAGAGCTCAAAAAGAAAGGGAAACTGCTAGCTAGAGAAAAGAACTGAAAAAATGCTATAATTTCTGACACAAAAAAATATGATTATCCTTCAAGTTAATATATTACTTTAAATACTTAGTTCAGAAGAAGACCTGTCAAGAAATAAAACAATCCAAGAATTTCTCATTAAGTAGAAGGCCAACCAAAAGTCTGCTATGATTTACATGAATTTCAATCAATGACATGTGACAGTTTTCCTGAATGTTTCGAACTGTATCTTTTTGATGCTCAGTATTGTCTCGGTCCGTACCAGACCCACTGACAGTATCAAAAGTGTGGCAGTGTTTTACCTGTGACGTTGCCATCTTGTGGGTTGGACACCACGGCCGTGGACGTACAGTAGAAACCTGGGACAAAAAAATCACAAGCCAGATAAACATTTAGCAAATGTTACCCTTAAAACCTTCATCATGCTTTCAAGTCTGGTTCGAGTGTGAGCTCAACCAAAGTCAAGTAAAGTATGCTTACCTTATAACCTAACTCAATCTGATACACAATTTCAAAAAGAGTGCTTAATAATAGGTTTCAACAACATTAATGAGTAGATCTGATGTCTTTCATCAACTATGAGGCAAATCTTGTGTCCTCCTTGTCCCCTCAATGACACTAACAAGGTATATGTACTAGGTAGGTACTAGGCTCATATTACATCTGTATACATAGAAGTTTATTGAAGAAGCTACTTATTATAGGAAATGTCTTAGAGGAGGAAGAAGCTCTGTAGCTTACCTGGATCACATTCCCCAGATGTCTGGTTCAGGCCGTCCACAGCGCAGTAGTAGCCCGGGTCGCAGGCCTTGGGGAAGGATGCTCCCTCGGGGCAGTAGTATCCGTCCTGGCACCTGTCTCCGCCCGTCCCGCTGGGGGTGGCTGTGGTGGAGGCTACGGAGCAGTAGTAGCCTGGGTCGCACAGGCCACTTGGGCTGGATAATCCACTGGTCTCACAGTAGGATCCACCTAAAGGGGAGGGGGGAGGTACATTTGTAAGCGTAACAACGCCTGAGCAGTAGTAGCCTGGGTCGCACAGGCCACTGGGCGCAGATAAGCCACTGGTGTCACAGTAGGAACCACCTGGAGGAGGGGGGCAGTATAGTTAACATTAATCTGTAGTACCCAGGCTATGGAGCAGTAGTAGCCTGGGTCACACAGGCCGCTTGGGCTGGATAATCCACTGGTGTCACAGTAGGAACCACCTGGGTGGGTAGGGAGAGCGGTAAGGCCAGTTTCAGCACAAGTGTACAGCAAAAACAGACCAGTTTCAGTACAGGACAATTTCAGTACAAGTTCACAACAAAAACAGGACAGTTTCAGTACAAGTTTACACCAAAAACAGAACAGCTTCAGTACAAGTTTACAGCAAAAACAAGCCAGTTCAGTACAAATTTGCAACAAAAACAGGACAATTTCAGTACAAGTTCACAACAAAAACAGGACAGTACCTGGGCAGGAGACGCAGTCTGCCGGGTCGTAGCTGCCGGTCTGGTTGTTGAAGGTTCCGGGGCTGCAGGGGTTGTCGTTACCCTGCTGCGTGCCGGCCGGGCAGTAGTGGCCGGAGGGGCAGGGGTTGTCTGCGTAGTCCACGGTGGCGTTCGGACAGAAGTAACCTACAGGGATGTTGGGGAAAGATTAAAGGTGTTAATGCAAATATAAGTTTGCCATACTCTTGAAACTACATATTCATAAATGCAATAATCTAGTCTCTCTCTACTACATGTAGATCACCTTTATCTGACAATGTTGATAGTTTTGCACAAATTTCACTTGATCACAGTTCTGCTCCAAACACACAGCTTTGCTGGCTTTGTATCCACTATTGTCTATGGAGTCGTTTCCATTTAGATTAAAGAGGGTTAGAAATTATGTATATCATACACACGTTAGGTTTGATACATCAGGAAAATTCTGCAGCTCTGTCAAGTACATGTACATGTAAGACTTAATGTACTTGAACAGCAGAGCATGCTTCCCAAGTTACTTGTAAAACAAACTGGGATCAAATCTCGACCTTCTGGTGCAGAAGCAGGGACACTGGCCCGATTCACAGGCCAGAATGCTAGATATGTCAAAAAGTGGTAACAATGACTACAACATCTCCATTTTCCCTTACCTTGTTCACACGTGAGGCATTCCGCCAAGCCCGTACTGGGAGCGTATGTGCCCGGGGCGCAGGGGTTGGGGTAGTCCGTCCCGTTGGGGCAGTAGTGTCCCTGCGGACAGATTCCACCGTAACCCGTCATGGCGCCGTCATAGTACGGACAGTCGGAACTGTTGGACGCAGACGTGACGTTGTCACCGTCAGGGTTGGCTCTGTCCACCCCGTACACACAGTAGTGACCAGCAGCACACAGACCTGGGGAGGGGGGTTAAACAGTTCATAATGGTACCAAGAGTCTGGTTGAGGAGCAGTGTCTATCAATACTGGTAACATATAGTCTAGAATAATGTCCTTAGTCTTGTTTCTTAGTGGAAGCTGTCACTCTTTTTTCATTATGTTCTTTCTGTACTTTTTTACATGCTGTATTTATATTTGCTAAATACAGATACAAAGAGATCAAAAAAAGACAAGGTCCCAATAAAGTCCAGAGAATTTGATGTACTCTTAAAGTTGTACTTGTGTTTTACTATGACTGACACCTTTATAATGAGAAGTACTGGGTGCATAAGAGACAGCAATGATTGGTTAATGGCATAATCACGCATTGGACCTTACACAGGAAGCCTCACTACATTTTCAGGTGTCTGTTCTGCAGCCTTCATTAAGTCGGATTGACCAATCAGTACTAAAATATTCAGAGACCGAAGGCATTTGACAGATAATCCCTACCTGCAGGTAGGCTGAGATGTTCCTCGTCACAGTACCTCCCAGCGTCGCACGGCTTGCACTGCTCTATGGCGTAAAGACCCTGCTGATCGCTGTACGTGCCCCGCGGGCAGGCGCGTAGGTCCAAGCCCGTGCCCTCCGGACAGTAGTAGCCTGCGGGACAGATCATCTGTACGCCCTGAGCCTCGCAGAAGAACCCGGCTTCGCAGTTGTAGCACATCACCGCATGGGTGTGGTTCACCTGGGGGGGGGGGGTCATATCAGGGCCAAACAATTTATCAATGAAATAGAATCAACATGTGAATATTGATTTTGCTCCACATCCCCTGACTATCATCAGCCCAAGAAATGATATCCACTGCTTTGTAATGTTGTTGTCTTTCTCTGCAACTGAACAGACAGCGAGGTACGCAAACCAATGATGACATATACTACGGGCAGCCCTTTCCTTCCACACTCGACAAATTGTAACATCTTTGACTATGTTTTTAATTTTATCAAAATGACCGGAAGATTTATTTAATTTGATTTGAAATTGATTGGTAATGCCAGCCTTGTATGCGCTTTAGCCCGTTTTTGTTGTTAGTATTTATGTTATTCTTATGTTGCAAAATGATGTTTATGTTCATGTCATTTTAAGTTATACGTTTCGTTATAATCTCAATTTTGTTACTTTTGTTTGTCATTGTATGTAATATAGAGCAGAAGACCCCCATAAGCTCATAGTGAGCTTCTTGTCCAATGCTCTAAAAACGAATGCGAATAAAATAAAATAAATATACGAGGAAACCTTCATTGTCTATAACCATTCATGTATACCTAATCCACCTGCATGGAGCAATTAGTGCTTAAGTTTGAATGATGTAGCTTCATACCCCAGCTTTAATCGATATTATCATCATAAAAACAGTCAGTGTGCAAGGTAAACATAACCAATGGTGCAAGAACTTAGGTGAGTCCCCTCGTCCAGGAACAATTCTACAGCATAGCAAACATATGTTAGTCATAAAACTAATTAAAAGGAAATAGACTTACATGGCTGTTGTTCCTGCATGGTAAAGGCAGAGACGCGCCGCCCGGGCAGTAGTGGCCAATGGGACAGTACGTGTCATTAGGCTCACGGTGTACAGTTCCCTCCGGACAGTAGTAACCTGGGGACAAGTTTGTAAAATTGATCAACATAGATGCTGCAGATTTAATTACACTTTACTTTCCAAGTTGAATGCATTGTACATGTAAGTCTTGTTGATCATTGACTCCTTTACAGCAAATGCACAAATACAGTTGATTATTGAATTGGGGATTTTATCTTTTATAATAACTGTATATACTTTGGTCCCATTGGGAAAAAGGGGACCCTCTAGGCAGCTTTTCCTGCACTTTTGGCCCCATTACATGGGACACCCTGCAACTACAAGGCTATTGAAGGGCACGGTTGGGTCCCTGGATTTTTTAAAACTGCCTACCTACCTGCCTAAGTGCTTTTTTTAAACTCACAGTTAAAATTAACCCAGCAAGAAATAGACACCATGACCACACTGAGAGGTACTCTGCAGTTTCCTACAGTCCACCAGGACAAACTGGTTGCTTAAGACTCAGAGCTGGACGAGCACAAGTGGACAATATAAACATACTTATAATTATGTAATTTTTTTGTAGACTTCCATTTTCAAATACTCTGGCTCTTGAAGGCAAGCAGCACAGTTTGCATTACATAATTATGTAGAACTACAAATTTACTTTTGATGTTTGACTAAAAGTTCCCACCTTCTCCACAGTCTCCTGTTGGCTCCGTCAGACCGTCCGTCTCGCAGTACTGGCCCGGGGGGCAAAGGTAACACTCCCCGGCGGACTTCAGGTGCGTCTCGTTGGAATATGTACCTGACAAACAAAAACACAAACCAAGGGGTGTAGATTAAGAACAAGCTGGGAGGTTCTCATTAATCATTTATCATCGTCAACTACCTGGCCACCTCACTGACCATAAGAGCTACTTAAGAAATAAGAACATTTAGCACAGGCAGTGCAGCAGGAAAAACTCGCTTGCAGGGTGAATGTGCAGCATGTATAGTAGTATTCAGACAAAGGAAAATTTCAGAGTGAGTTTTGACTAGCAGCAAGAACAGAGGGTTTCTTAATTCATGATTTTTCTACAACATGATTTACCTAGTGTGGCAATGTACAGTATCACTTTATTCATTTATTTATGCACCACTTTTTTTTTCTATTTTGTTGACGGCGTGCACCACCACCACCGGCCACACTTGGGTAAGGCCTCTGATCATAAGTAAGTCCTAGACATTATGCCCCACGCGGGGTTTTGTCTAGTATCACAAGAAGAAGAAGAAGAACATGCTGTTGTAAACAATAGCCTGGCATAAAGACCATTACTAGGCTATAAGGCTGTATACTACATGTACTACAGTGCTCCAATTCAGTGACAAATCAATAGTTCACAGCTTTAAAGTGTTCTTGCTTCTAAGAGGTTAGTAGTGATTTTATCTTATGCGAAAACCCTCACCTCTTGGACAGAGTTCAGGTGTGTGCGTGCCGTTGGGACAGAAGCGCCCCTGGGGACAGGGGATCCAGTCAGGGTCCGGAGAGCCCTCGGGACAGTAGAACCCCGCCCAGCACTCGCCGCTGGGGGCCGTCATGTTGTACTCTCCACAGTACATCCCTATGGAAACAATGGGTAAACAGGTAAACAACAACAGGTAAACAACCCCACCCAACACTCCGCACTGGGCGCTTTCATGTTGTACTCTCCACAGTACATGCCTATGGAAACAGATAAACAACAACAGGTAAACAACAACAGGTAAACAACTTGCAGAACTTTCATGTTGTACTCTCTCTGTGACAGAACATCCCTATGGAAAAACATTGGTTAACAACAACAGGTAAACAACGGGCAAAATTCTCGTGCACTATCACAGTACATCGTTATGGAAACAACAGGTAAACAATGGGTAAGAAACAATTGGCAACAACAATTCACCACAACTATTTCCATGGCAGCACGTCACAATTACGATGAAATCCTCTTCCGTACCTTCAGTGCAGTTGAGACACTGGTCGGCGCTGACCAGGTTGGGGTTGTTGGAGAACGTTCCAAGGTCGCACTTCCGCGGCTCGGCCGTGCCCTCCGGACAGTAGAACCCGGCCGGGCAGGAGTTTGCATCCTCCGTCTGGTTAGGGGTGGACTCGATTGCGCCGCGTCGACAGTAGTACCTGGTTATGGGGGAAATGGGACTTGGTTTGTCTAGAGACAAGATCACTGCTACAAAACAGCTCATTGAAAAACAAGCTTGGGTCAGATTTGAAGTGTCAAGTCTTAGAGGATGTCATACACAAAATCAACTTCCATACACCTGATTGATGATGCAGCACAATATCTTGATCCATTTCAGCGACATGGGCATTTAACATTTTGTGCTAGGATAGAATGCTTGTAGTGTCATTCTGTTTGGCTGATAGTCTAGGATCTCACATGGATATGTGCCCTGGATTATACTGTTGATATTAGTCCTAAGTGTATGGAAGGGCAACTTATATTGTGTTGATATTGTGAAAAATTGAAAAGAAATTAAATGAAAATATGATAGAAAACATATCAAACAGTTGTAATGTCTGTGGGGATTGAGCTCATGACCTTTGCATCACTACTACAGAGATATGCATGCCCCCTTTCCCATTCTTGACTTTTTCTATATACATATAAGAAGAACAGAACAGTTTGCATACCCTGCAGCACACAGCCTGGTGTAAGTAGTCTGTGCCAGCTCATCACAGTAGTACCCTCCCGGGCAGGGGATGCAGTCAGCCTCGGAGCTCAGCCCTGAGGCGTTACTGAAACTCCCCCGGGGACAGGGGTGTTCCTTTGCGTACTTTGTGCCGGGAGGGCAGAAATAACCTGTGGGGAATAGAAACAAACTTAGCACAATACAAAAACAGGTGCAATTCAATACTAACACTTTGTACATAGCATGATGTCAAAATGTGTAGTACTACTTAATAGCAGAAAATTTTTTTGAGAATTTTGAAATAATATGATGCCATGGCATAGCCTGGAATCCAGCCGTGTTGTGCTTTGGTCACTCCCCAGAGGTACGCTTCCTGCCAATATGACTGGCCTTCGTTACGATTGGCAGGAAGCGTACCTCTGGGAAGCGACCAAAGCACAACATGGCTGGATTCCAGGCTAGCCAGCGCATTGGGCTTGGCTGGACCATATACTTGTATTGACTCAAAACCTAGAACATGTAGGTCATTTGCTCTTAGACTAACACTTTAAAAAAAAGGTCTAACATTATTGTCACAGTGCTATCTTTAGGCAGCTAACAGATTTAGTTATGTTGATAAAGGTTCAGATAAACCAGGGCTCTAGCCAGCGTCCGTTTTCCCGTCAATTGCCGGAAATTTGCTGCATGTGACGGAAAAATTTTTAAACCAATCCGTCAACCTTGACGGACAAAAATCTGATAAAAGCTCCTTGGTGGAAGCTACAGGCGGCTTGGGGACGCCGTCCACTGCCGTAAAAGCCACAGTCACACTGTTTGTTTTGCTATTGTTATGATTGTTGACAATGTGTGTCGGTGCCCTTTCGCATACGATAATCTCATTGAAACCAGTTTTTCGAGGTCTCAGTTCAGTCTCTCTTACTCCTGGAATAGTGTTTTCGCGACAATGGGAATTGGCTGATGGAAAAAAATTTCGAGCTGGCTAGAGCCCTGAGATAAACATTCAGGAAATAAGATATGCCAAATAGCAATTACTCAAATCCCAAGTGCCAGAAAGTTCCATACGTAGGCCTCCTTTCCTGTTGAGGAACAGAGTTAGTAATAATGAATGTCTATTAATAGAATTAAAACTGACACAAAGAAAAGCGTTTGGGACAATCGTACCTTCCAGACAGAGCGTGTTGTTGTACAGCACGACGGGGTCCATGATGTTGTCACAGTAGTACCCTGCCGGACACTCCTTACAGTCCGGCTGCCCCATCTGGTCCTGGTAGGAACCGGACTCACAGCGGACCGGCTCCGTGCTGCCCAGCTCGCAGTAGTGGCCTGTAGACATGCAGCAGAGAAACTGGACGTCAGAATCAAAGTTGTGAACTGTGTCTTAAAAGATTAAGCTGCTATACATCGTTCTAACACAAGCCTCACTATACTAAAAGCTTTCATCTGTCTTTACTCCAACCTTCGTCGGGTCCTTAGTGACCAACGACTCAATGACCTGTTTTTGTTTGTATCTCATAATCTGTAAATCCCCTTTTGGAATAACTTAATTTGCAAATTCATGCGTGTAGGCTTATTGCATGGGTAAACAGTAAAATAACACAGTCCAGTTTTGTACCCTTAGAATAAGAAGTACTGAGCGCACAAGACAGCACTGACTGGTATGGCATAACCACACATGCATATACAACTGGGGGCTTTCCCCTGAAGCCTCACTGTAGTTATAGCCATCTGTCCTGCAGCCTTCATCAGGTCAGAATGACCACTCAAATCTGAACTACTAAGAGACCAAAGGTACAGATAGGACTGACCCTGAGGACACTGGTACTCCAGTGGTGCTGATGTGTTCTGTCCGCCTGGACAGTAGTACCCTACAGCCTTCATCACGTCGGAATGACCAATAACTTTTGAACTATTGAGAAACAAAAGACACAGATAGAACTGACCCTGTGGACACTGGTACTCCAGCGGTGGGGATGTGTTCTGTCCACCTGGACAGTAGTACCCTACAGCCTTCAACAAGTCGGAATGACCAATCACTTCTCAACTACTGAGCGACAAAGGTACCCATAGGACTGACCCTGAGGACACTGGTACTCCAGTGGTGCTGATGTGTTCTGTCCGCCTGGACAGTAGTACCCTACAGCCTTCATCACGTCGGAATGACCAATAACTTTTAAACTATTGAGAGACCAAAGGTACACATAGGACTAACCCTGAGGACACTGGTACTCCAGCGGTGTGGAGGTGTTCTGTCCCCCCGGACAGTAGTACCCGGCGTCACACAGCCCGCTCGGCTCAGAGTTCCCGAACCCTTCACAGTAACTCCCCATGGTGCAGTCGTAGCAGTCTCCTACCTCCCTGTTACCTGGTATGGGAACAGTCACAAGTGTGGATTAACGTTTGCAGAAATGGTGAGATATGTGAGAAATTTTTAGTATCTCCTACAGGAGTTACTCATCTTTTTGGATGCAGAAGTGCAAGACTAGTATACAGTTGCAAAAAAAATTTCTAACATTTTAAAAATTCCTGGTGGCCTGTTTTCAAATTAAAGTCAAATACACAAAGAAATCAAGCAAATGCAATTTATTCCCTATGAAACTATAGGAATACAAAGTTGCAAATGACATTGCGTACTAGTTTATATTTAGAAAATACAAAGACATTTTCCATTATTTCGCAGTGCCAGAATGTAGCTCCAAGTTTACCCTCGATAAATGATGAAACGTTACTTACCCGTGACGTTTGAGAAGGTACCGGGGGGACAGGAGGTTCCGTTGCTGCTCCCCTCGGGACAGTAGTGGCCCATGGGGCACTCATCACCTGAAAAATACAATATTGTATGGTGGATGGATATGATTTTGACTTGATGATGGACTTGTCTTTGTTATGTATAAACACTTGTATTGTGTGTTAACTCTTGTGTGTACGTGTAGCCAGGGCCTCCCTGGAAAGCTATGCCTATGCCACTGAGGGTGATACCCTGGTTAAAGAATATGTAAACACATAAATAGATAATATAGTTGTAGGTAACGGTTATGTAGTAGTCGTACCTGTGCTGCCATCATTAGGCCTGTCAGTACTGGCCCCCAACAGACAGTAGTACCCTGCACTACAGTTCCCTGTGTTATGTAGTAGTCGTGCCAGTAGGTTAGGGTTATGTAGTAGTGTAGGTAAGGGTTATGTACTAGTAGGTTAGGGTTCTGTAGTTACTGTTACAGTAGTAAGTTAGGGTTATGTACCAGTAGGTTAGGGTTATGTTACTGTACCTGTGGTGCCATCGTTAGGCCTGTCAGTACTGGCCCCCAGTAGACAGTAGTACCCTGCACTACAGTTCCCAGCAGGTTCCTCCAGGCCATGGTTGTCGCAGTACATCCCAGGGGTGCAAGGGGTCACTTTTGAGCTGCCGCGGGGACAGAACGCGCCGGCTGCGCAGCGCCCGCCCTCCGCGTTCGTGGCCGGCTGAGCAGACTTGGCTCCGCCCGTACAGAACCACCCGGGATCGCACTCGTCTGTGGGCCAGGACAGGCCGGGGGTCTGGCAGTACGAGCTGGAAGGTAGAATCATCTCAGTGACTGTCTTGTTTTCACTTCCTCTATATTTACATATGTATACATATATTTTCACACAATGGCTTCCAACTACAAAAATTACATTAAAAACTCCTGGATATGATATGATGTATCCAAAATTTCCATAATTTCATTCTACATTCTACATTTTTTTCACGGAATGTAATAGAATACATTATTTTATAGGTTCCTTGGTTTTTAAGTTTGTTTGTTTGTTTAATTAAACTGTTGATAATGAAAACTCCCCAGTGAGATAGTGACTGGATGACACCTAGACAATAATATTAAAGTTTGAATACTTGATATAGACAATGGAATTGCAGTCGTTACTATTTTTTGTTCGACAACACACAATTTTCTCAACTTTTGGCGCATTTGGTATTGAAACATGCGTTTTCTCGGGTGGTCATGATGTGAGTTAAATGCAACACATTGTATTCCATATGTATTTCTGCTTGTCCATCTAATATCTAATGGAACAAGGTAGTTGACCTACCCAGGGGGACAGGACAGGCAGGCAGAGGCGGCAGTTCTCTCCGTCAGGTTGTTGTACCTGCCCTCAGCACACGGGTTCTTAAACTGGCTGTCTGTCCCGGCCGGACAGTAGTACCCAGCAGGGCAGGAGCCGGGTATGGCGGTGGCGCTCTCACAGTAGAACCCCTGTAACACACAAGCGCCACCTGTCAACTCATGTAAGAACTACAGTTAGTAGTATCTTGCTGGTCAAGATAAGGAAAAGGTTACATCTTCCAGCACCAGTTACAACAAATTTTCTGCCAAATTACTTTTCCATCTTTGAACATAAAAGCAGTGCTTAATAATTAATACAAGCAGTGCCTAGTACTAAAAGCGGTGCTTAGTACTACGAGCAGTGCTTAAGCCCCGTTTACAAATCAAGATTTTAGCTCGGCCGAGTTGTCAGCGAGCTCTAAATTACGAGGAGGTAAGACCCTGATGCCGACGAAGAAACTCTGCCATTTGTTCGTAGGCATCAGGTTCATGCCTCCTCGTAATTTAGAACTCGCTGACACCTCGGCCGAGCTAAATTCTTGATTTGTAAACGGGGCTTTAGGACACCTTGCTCGGCACATATTCCACAATGTAGCCTTAACCACAGATTGATATCCAGCCAGCCCTACCTCCGGACACTGCTCGCAGGAGGCCTGTCCCGTCTCGTTAGCGAACGTCCCCGCTGTGCACGGCTGCGCTGCAGAGGAGCCCAGCGGGCAGCGGTGGCCTGGAACACAGAGGTAAGGGTGAGCTGAGACATGGTTTGGCATAGGAGAACATAAACCACACCAAATTAAGAGACTCCTTTTTCATAACCCTTGCTTTATTCCCAAGGCCTTTAACACAGAGGTAACAAGGCTTAGCTCAGGCAATGAGAACAAGCCACACTTGGTTCCCTGATATCGTTAACTATGAATTTATCAAGAGTATATAAAAACATGACCAGGTTGGGAGAAAAACATGCATCGCTCCCTGAAACCTGACAATGTGTTTCCCATTAGACTGTTTTCAAGTTGATATCACAGAATATGGAAGGTACGATGAGGCATCCTCATCCCCTAAACAGTGACAACTGAGGCTGGATCTGACATGGACCTTAAACAACATGAGCAATGCCAATACATATTCCACATTAGCATAATTTCTGTCAATCAGAGGACAAACACGTAAGATATTTTATCCAAAGCTTTATGGACACACTATTGGATATTGGTAACACTGACTTAACTTCATATCTAGAAAACAAAATAAACTATATTCAGCTAGAAAGTTAAGTTAGAAATTTCCACCCACCAGTAGGACAGATGTCTCCGAAGGTTTCGTTGAGCGGCTGTGAGGAGTTGGACCCGCGCCCGCAGAAGTAGCCCGCGGCGCATTTGTAGGTGTTGCCGTGGTCGGTGTCGTCGGGCCTGTCGGTCATGTGATACTCCGGGCAGAAATACCCGGCCAGGCAGCGCGTACAGTCATCCTCTGATGGAAGCTGGTTTGCCGTGCTGAAAAAATAAATCATAGAAAATTGCTCATTGCTTGAGAAAAGTGTGCGGAAAAGTGAAAGTCTCACCTGTAAGTGTGAAAAAAAGTGAAAGTCTCACCTGTGTGTGAAAAAGTGAAAGTGTCACCTACTGTATAAGTGCCAGGTGGACAGGGAGGAGATACTTGAGGAAAAATGAAAGTTTTACTTGTAAATGTGAGGAAAAGTGAAAGCCTCACCTGTAAGTGTGTGTAAAAGTGAAAGTCTCCCCTATAAGTGTAAGTAAATTTAAAGTGAAAGTCTCACCTGTAAGTGTGAGTAAAAGTGAAAGTCTCACCTGTAAGTGTGAGTAAAGTGAAAGTGTCACCTGTGAGTGTGAGTACAAGTGAAAGTCTCACCTGTAAGTGTGAGTACAAGTGAAGTCTCACCTGTAAATTTGAGTAAAAGTGAAAGTGTCACCTGTAAGTGTGAGTAAAAGTGAAAGTCTCCCCTATAAGTGTAAGTAAATTTAAAGTGAAAGTGTCACCTGCAAGTGTGAGTAAAAGTGAAAGTCTCACCTGTGAGTGTGATTAAAAGTGAAAGTCTCACCTGTGAGTGTGATTAAAAGTGAAAGTCTTACCTGTAAGTGTGAGGAAAAGTGAAAGTCTCACCAGTATGAGTAAAAGTGAAAGTCTCACCTGTGTGAGTAAAAGTGTAAGTCTCACCTGTGAGTGTGAGTAAAAGTGAAAGTCTCACCTATAAGTGTAAGTAAAAGTGAAAGTCTCACCTGTAAGTGTGAGTAAAAGTGAAAGTCTCACCTGTGAGTGTGAGTAAAAGTGAAAGTCTCACCTATAAATGTGAGTAAAAGTGAAAGTCTCACCTGTAAGTGTGAGTAAAAGTAAAAGTCTCACCTGTAAGTGTAAGTAAAAGTAAAAGTAAAAGTCTCACCTGTAAGTGCAAGTAAAAGTCTCACCTGTAAGTGTGAGTAAAAGTGAAAGTCTCACCTGTAAGTTCCCGGAGGACAGGGAGAAGGGTCCCCGCTGCCCTCAGGACAGAAGTAGCCAGCAGGGCAGACCTCGCGGGTGTCGGTGGAGTCCGTCTCTGTCACAAACGGGCCGCAGTTGGAGGCGCCGCCTGTGCTGTAGTAACCTGCCTTCGTCTTGTCTGGAAGGGGAGTCAAAAATCTTAGACAACATTTTACAGAGCCAGAGTTCAACTG
Source organism: Branchiostoma floridae x Branchiostoma belcheri (assembly GCA_019207045.1). Classification (NCBI taxonomy): domain Eukaryota; kingdom Metazoa; phylum Chordata; class Leptocardii; order Amphioxiformes; family Branchiostomatidae; genus Branchiostoma; species Branchiostoma floridae x Branchiostoma belcheri. The sequence continues at coordinate 993,032 of CM033028.1, forward strand.
TGTTGGTGGCAAACATTGTACACAGGTATAAGACAATAACTATTTTATTCTATTACTTGTCACAAATCTTTGACAAAATTTCACATTGAATTTGAGTTCAACTGTGTTGGTGGCAAACACTGTACAAAGGTATAATATTAAAAAATAAGTAAAAAGGGAGGAGTAAAAAGTCTCATTTGGTTCAGTAGCTAATACTGAACATAGCTAGAAAACCTTAAGTAAGCATATTAGAGTCTGTGACTGTGTACTACATTGTAAAAATCAATATGAATTCTTGCTGCAGAAGAATTCAAATTAATTTTTACAATGCAGTACACTGTCACAGACTCTAACAAAAAATGGATAATCCGACATCCTCTGGAAGGAAGCTAAAATTGCAGCAGCCGACAGAAACAGATGGAAACTTGGAAGAACTGATGTATAACAATGTTACTCACTGATAGGCATGGTGAGCCCAGGCTCGATGCAGCAGTATCCAGGCGGACACGACGTGCAGCCGGCCAGCGCCGTCAGTCCCTCCTCCGCGCCGTACGTTCCAGCCGGGCACTGCTCTGGTGTCTGCTCCTTCACGGAGTCTGTGCTCCCGACACAGTAGCTACCTGTGAGGGAGAAGGAGTACAGGGATCAGAGACTTTAAAAAAAAACTTTGGTGTCTGCTCCTTAACGGAGTCTGTGCTCCCGACACAGTAGCTACCTGTGAGGGAGAAGGAGTACAGGGATCAGAGACTTTAAAAAAAACTTTGGTGTCTGCTCCTTAACGGAGTCTGTGCTGCCGACACAGTAGCTACCTGTGAGGGAGAAGGAGTACAGGGATCAGAGACTTGTAAAAAAAAAAACTGTTCCGGCCCTTGGTTCTGTATCTGTGAGAAGTGTTGTGGTGCATGCTGCCTTCCAGCAAAACACTTCTCTTTTACACAGAGTCTGTGCTCCTGACACAGTAGCTACCTGTGAGGGGACAGTTGATACAGGAATCATAGCCCTGTAAGCAACAATCTACTCTGTCCTTGGTGCTGAATTGGCAAGAAGTGTTGTTGTACATGCTGCCTTCCAGCCAAACACTCCTCTTACACAGAGTCTGCTCTGCCAAAACAGTAGGTACCTGTAAGGGGAGAGGGGATACAGGAATCATAGCCCTGTAAGCAACAAACTAGCCTGTCCTTGGTGCTGAATTGGTGAGAAGTGTTATTGTGCGCACTGCCTTCTGGCCAACACTCCTCTGGTGGTGTATGCTCCTTCACTGCACTATCCTATCCTTGGTGCTAAATAGGCTGGAAGTGCTGTTGTGCATGCAGCCTTCCAGTGTACAACATGCAGGAAAATACTGTAGAATTTTCCTCCAAATACACATAAACAGCACATGCAAAATGATTTCATTTTCAGTATTTCATGTCTAAATAGTAGTAAAATGAACAACTATCATTTCTTGACCCAAACAGCACAATCTTCCTCCAGACAACAGTGCATAGAATTTGCCAATGTGGACATTTTTTTCCAGTTCCACATTATTTATTAGCATTGATTTGTACTCCTAATTCATTCCTGCCTACCTGCCTGAGTGCTTAAGCCAGTCGCTGGCCGTTTGCTCCTCTCTGTCAAGTTCAGTCCAATGATGCTAAATTAGGGTGATAGATATCACTTAAAACATCTGCTAGAAATCTCAATATCTTATCCCATTCTTATCCCAAGTGTTTGATATTGTTTACCAGGATGTCTAACATTCACAAACGTACCTTGTGGACAGTACACGGGGTCCTGGCCTGGCACGCACCACAGCCCGGGCGGGCATAGCAGACAGGCGCTCATGCCCGTATGGTTGGCGTACATGCCCGCCGCGCAGAGTCTCGGCTCCGGGGAGCCCGCCTCGCAGTAGTGGTGCCGGGGACAGATGTCGCCCACATCAGTTTCATTTCCGTACGGCGTGGGGGTTGTGGAGTTACCTGAGCAGTAGTAACCTTCAAAACAGTCCCCTGCAAAATAATGTTAAAAAACAACACACTGCAGGTTAGGGTAGTCCTATAGCCTTTTAGTGACCGTAAGGGTGGTGGGTTGTTATCTACTGTATCTAGGGCATGGTATTAATATTAGAAACAACAATACATGTTAGGTAATGTAAGGCATTGATTGTTTTCTGTTTACTTTCATGTTATGGATATATATATATTTATGTTTCAGTTCAGCTTTGCTTCTACCTATCATGTATCCTCCATCTTAATTTATAGTTGGCCATGGTTTGTGTTGTTGTTTTTTAGAATATATCTTTTTATCATACAATGCTTACTGTAAATGCAGAAATGTTCACGGTGGTATTATGTTTGCGTTTTTTCGCCGTGGTCACTTTACCGCGAACTTAAAACCACCGCGAAAATGTTTCCATTATAGTATGAGACTACAGTCTATGGCGCTACCGTGAGCTTAAAACCACCGCAAACACTCCATTTTTCCACTGCCGCGAAAGTAAATCCTCGCGAACTTAAATGCATTTACAGTATGTACAAGCAATAAAAAAAGACACTAATTGTTTTAGACCCCTACCTGCTGGTTGCGTGGCCCCGGTAGCGTTACAGACAATGTTAAACCCCTACCTGCGGGTTGTGTGGCCCCGGTAGCGTTACAGACAATGTTAAACCCCTACCTGCGGGTTGTGTGGCCCCGGTAGCGTTACAGACAATGTTAAACCCCTACCTGCGGGTTGCGTGGCCCCGGTAGCGTTACAGACAATGTTAAAACCCTACCTGTGGGTTGCGTGGCCCCGGTAGCGTTACAGACAATGTTAAAACCCTACCTGTGGGTTGCGTGGCCCCGGTAGCGTTACAGACAATGTTAAACCCCTACCTGCGGGTTGTGTGGCCCCGGTAGCGTTACAGACAATGTTAAAACCCTACCTGCGGGTTGTGTGGCCCCGGTAGCGTTACAGACAATGTTAAAACCCTACCTGCGGGTTGTGTGGCCCCGGTAGCGTTACAGACAATGTTAAACCCCTACCTGCAGGTTGTGTGGCCCCGGTAGCGTTACAGTACTTCCCAGCGTCACACAGGATACAGTCGTCCTCGCTCTGGGACCCCAGGTTGCCCGTGTACGTGCCGATGGGACACGGGTGCATGAAGGTGGCGCCCTGGGGACAGTAGTGGCCCGCGGCACACAGGTCTCCCCACAGCACCACCTCCCGCCCTCCCGACGTGTCGTTGTTGTACACCTGAACATAAGAGAACATGGACATCAGTTTGTTGTAACCTGGCACTACTATACCTCATACACGATAAAATGTCATCCACTTTATGTATCAAGTATTACTGTACAAAGATGCAGTAACCAAAGCATGATCCCTTGTCAGTTATACCTCAAAATATGTTTTGTCCAAGGAGTGAAGAAAATGAAGATCTAAAACTTGTGAGTACCCAGTGGCCATCAGGTATTGTGTACTTGAAATGGAATTTGACACTGTCTTTTGTCCCCTATTTCTAAATTTCTAAATATCGTCTGCTGTTATTTTCACCATGACATGTTTGATACTTGTGGCAAAAGTAAATCTGCTGCAATATACCGGATCCTGCCAGAGGGCGTTCTTAAAGCAGATGTGTCCGTCAGTTTATTGTAACCCTGCTACTGTATCTCATCAACCAATCAATCGTTTGCTTGCATCATGAGTTGATGCGTGGCAACTACAGACTCTCATGCACTACACAATGGCATCCACTTTGTGTGCTATTAAAGAAAAGGACACTCTCAAGAGGAATGAATAATTTAAGTATGATCCCTAGTCACATCTGTCCCCAAATAAGTTTTTGTGCAAGGATCAAGAAAACATCTGAAATTTGTAACATTGCGAGTCCTGTGGATACCACACATTGTGTAAGTTGAATGGAATTTGACACAGTATACATGTATTTTGTTCCCTTTCTCTAAATTTCACAAAGTCCAAATACAGTCCTCTCTTATTTTTACCATGTTTTATACTTATGAGAAAAAATTGCTGCAATATACCGGATCTTGCCAGAGGGCGTTCTTGAAGCAGATGTGTCCGGGGTTGCACTGTCCCGAGGGAGCAGAGAGATGGGCCTCGGCGCAGTAGTACCCGGGCGGGCAGTCCAGGCAGTCACCGGGCTCTGTGTTGTGGGTCTGGTTGGTGTAGGTTCCCTTGGGACAGGGTTCCGGTACATAACTGCCGTTGGTACAGAAGTAACCTGGAACAGAGAAATGTTTAAAATGATATTAAGGTACTGTTTAGGGTGTACAGTAAGTCGTTGGGCTCCGTGTTGTGGGTCTGGTTAGTGTAGGTACCCTTCGGACAGGACTCCGGTACGTAACTGCCGTTGGTGCAGAAGTAACCTGGGACAGAGAAATGTTTAAGATGATATTTATTCATAGTTTTATAGTTTATTCAGAAAAAAATTAAGGTAATGTTTAAGGTGTACAGTAAGTCGTCGGGCTCCGTGTTGTGGGTCTGGTTGGTGTAGGTACCCTTGGGACAGGGTTCCGGTACATAACTGCCATTGGTGCAGAAGTACCCTGGAACAGAGAAAATGTGTAAAATTATATTTAAGTAATGTTTAAGGTGTACACTAAGTCGCCAGGCTCAGTGTTGTCTGGTTGATGTAGATACCCGTGGGACAGGACTCTGGTATGTAACCATTGATGCAGTAGTACCCTTACATTGACTGCATGAAAGAATAATAAGTAGAGTGCTACGGCAATGATAGAACCTGCTGTAACATTGACAGAAAGCTACCCTAATACCTTACCCAGGACTGTCTTCTTGTCATAAGCACTGGGCTTATCATTTCATCTTTTCTCAAACCCTCTATCATATATGTATTTGTTAAGTAGGTTAACTGCAACTTGGAAACCCAGCTGAATATATATGCCCAAACTGCGGACGCGACTGTCATGCAAGGCAAACGCCCTAACTTCAAGGAGAGAGTGCTACCATCATCTGGAAAGATGGAAGGATGCCTACTACTACTAATTGGAAAGTTACATGAGGAATAAGACATTCTGTTGCAATGTTAAGTGAAGAATGAAATCTTATGCTAGTGAAATGTAGCAAACTGAGAACTTGAAGAGGAAACCAAAAACTGGACATAAGTGCCTCACCTGATGGGCAGGCTGTTCTATTGGTCATGCCCTTCTCCGGACAGTAGAACCCGGCTTCACACTCTATACACCCCCCGCTCCGCTCGTACGGTTGGTACGTCCCGAGCTCGCACATCCGCTGTTGGGAGGAACACTGCGGCGTGTAGAACCCTGTGGAACACATGGGTACGGGTTAGCGTCAAGACTGGATCCAGATTATAATCAGTGTAGCATAAATGCTATTTAATGCAATTACAATGATATAGACCAACATGTAAGTAAAGGTAGTCGCATATCCATTTTAAGGCTGTACTGTAGAGGCAGTGTGCTGTTAGCCTTTGTTTATAGGGTACGGTATTGGGAGGCACAGTCAGGGTCAAGGTTAGGGCACAGGGTTTGGGGTTTAGGTTAGGAGTCGGGGTCAGGGGTCGCAGTCATGGTTAGGGTTAAGGGTAGGCATCAGGGTTAGGGTTCAGGGTCAGACTTAGGGTAATAGCCAGTCAAGCATGTTGCTCACTTATCAGGTTGAATGATATGTCGGTAGGGCCAGTCTAGTATGCTTGTAGACTTACCAGGTTGAGTTATGTATTGGTAGGGACAGGGATAGGGGTAAGGATTAGGGTTGAGATTTACGTACAGGGTTAGGGTTAGGGCCAGTCTAGTATGCTGTACACTTACCAGGTTGAGTGATATGTTGGTTGGGTCAGGGTTAGAGTTAGGGTTAGGGTTAGGGCCAGTCTAGTATGTTGTACACTTACCAGATTGAGTGATATGTTGGTAGAGTCAGGGTTAGGGTTAGGTTTAAGGCCAGTCTAGTATATTGTACACTTACCAGGTTGAGTGATATGTTGGTTGGGTCAGGGTTAGGGTTAGGGTTAGGGTTAGGGTTAGGGTTAGGGTTAGGGTTAGGGTTAGGGTTAGGGTTAGGGTTAGGGTTAGGGTTAGGGCCAGTCTAGTATGCTGTACACTTACCAGGTTGAGTTATATATTGGCAGGACACATTAGCAGCTCCGGTACAATAGCAGCCCGCGTCGCAGCATCCCGTGGGCTCCGGGCCGCGGGCGTTGGAGCAGTAGTAGCCCGGGTCACAGCGGCTGCAGTCGTTATCGTCCACAGCACCCGAGGCGTTGCTGTAGGTGCCCGGGGGACAGGGCAAGCTCTCGAACGAACCTAGAAGACACGTTGTTCATGTTAAAGGGGCATTCCACTCCACACGGGAGTGTTATTTTCCGATAGATATCAATTTTAGGAAGTCATAACTGCATACTACTTCACATTATACGATAAAGTACCCAGTTGCTCCACATGCCTCAAAAGCATTCAATGTTCTAATAAACTCCCCAAGTACCCTCTAATTGAATTAATCCTATGGCTGAATACAATGCAAAACTTTAAGGTAAGGTTACAAAACTACTTTCAGGTTCGCTAAGAAATCTCGTCTTGTTCTTGTATTCTTTGCTATCTTATGAGCAATTTGCCTTCTCAGTGTGCTTAGCGTACCTCATTTATTCCAAAAATATGTACGATAAACAAAGTGTCTATGCGTATAGGGAATGCATGGGTAGGGTCTGCATGGGTTTAGTGAGTGTCATTATCATTTTATATAACACATATCACGTAATTCATTTCAAGGTGAATTCCACAAAATTCGGCTGATTATGTATTCATTGACACATTATCTATTGGAAAACAATACTCCCTTCTGGAGTGGAATGCCCCTTTAATGCATAATCTTTAACCCTGAGTTAAGCTTCAGCCTGCTATAGTAGACATTTGGCACCAAATCTATATTGGTAATGGTCTTGGGCAGCATGGCTGTGAAAAGTCTATCCTTATGGATGACATTGACCCATGTATTGACTAACTTAAAGGCAAACACATCTGTAACTAATTCTAACACATGAAGAGCAGTTTGTGATCTTTATGCCAGTATCAGACGCAAGGAACACCTTGACAAAATTGAAAGTACCAAAAAGGAGTATCAGCTGAGGCCTCTCAAAACTTTTCCTTTGTAACACAGAGTTTCTTTTTCCCTTTTGTTCCAGATGCACAGGAATTGATTTCACTTTTTACACCATGTTCCCTTCTCTGTCGAACTCCTCAATGCCACTAGATCTGTAAATCCCGTGACAAAGAACGTAGATACTCACCAAGTGGACAGTAGCCCCCTGCGGGGCATACCTCGCCGGTTTCCCCGTCCGTCGGACTGGAGGTGTTCGCTCCGCTGTAGCACACGTACCCCGGGTCGCAGGGCGCCCTGGGGCTCAGCAGGCCAGGGGCGTCGCAGTACTTCCCCTTGTCACAAAGGGGGCAGTCTTCTAGCTGTACGAGGCCTGAGGGGTAAAACACAGGAGTTTTATAATGTACACATGTCAGATGCAGTACTCCACTTGTCACACAGGGGGCAGCCCTCCAACTGTACGAGGCCTAGGGGGTAAAACAGGAGTTTTATAATGTACACATGTCAGATGCAGTACTCCACTTGTCACACAGGGGGCAGCCCTCCAACTGTACGAGGCCTAGGGGGTAAAACAGGAGTTTTATAATGTACAGTTAGCTGGGCACCCAGGGGGGTGTTGCAGTACTGCCTTTGTCACACAGGGGGCAGTCTTCTAGCTGTACCAAACCTGGGGGGGGGGGGGTAAAACACAGGAGTTTTATACTGTACACAGTTAGCAGGGCACCTGGGGTGTTGTAGTCATTCCCTTGTCACACAAGGGGCAGTCCTCTAGCTGTACGAGGCCTGAGGGGGGTAAAACACAGGAGTTTTATAATGTACATAGTTAGCAGGGCACCCGGGCATGTTGCAGTACTCCCCTTGTCACAAAGGGGGCAGTCTTCTAGCTGTACCAAACCTGGGGGTAAAACACAGGAGTTTTATAATGTACACAGTCAGCTGGGCACCCGGGGGCATCGCAGTACTTCCCCTTGTCACACAGTGGGCAGTCCTCTAGCTGTACAAGGCCTGAGGGGTAAAACACAGGAGTTTTATAATGTACACATGTCAGATGCAGTACTCCACTTGTCACACAGGGGGCAGTCTTCTAGCTGTACAAGGCCTAGGGTGGTAAAACAGGAGTTTTATAATGTACACAACTAGCAGGGTACTGGGGGTGTTGCAGTACTCCCCTTGTCACACAGGGGGCAGTCTTCTAGCTGTACCAAACCTGGGGGTGGAAGGACAATGGAGTTTTATAATGTACACAGTTACAGTACACTACTACAGTTAGCAGCGTACCCGGGGGTGTTGCAGTACTGTACTTTCCTTGTCACACAGGGGACAGTCTTCCAACAGTAGCAGACCTGGGGGTGGGGAGGGACAATGGAGTTTTATTATGTATACACACAGTTAGCTGGGCACCTGAGCGTGTTGCAGTACTCCCCTTGTCACACAGGGGGCAGTCCTCTAGCTGCACCAAACCTGCAGGAAATCACACGAGTTTTGTTAGGACTGTTCAAGGCAAGAGTCACAAAAACGTTTGAAAAACATATTTAAAACAAAAAGGAGTTTCGTCAACATTGCACCAGCTCTGTGAGTATCATACAGGAGTTTCTTAGATCACACCAGGTCTCTAGAGTATACTGATGATTCCAGCTAAGAAAGTCCTACCTGTGGTGCTTCTATATCTCCCCATGAGGCAGGGAAAGGTGAGGAGATATTCCCAGGGCAGAGGGAGCCATGGTCGCACACGTTAAGGTTACGGTAGGGTTAGGGTTGAGTCAGATGGAAAAGTCGTACCTGTGGTATTTCCGTATCTCCCCACGGGGCAGGGGATGGGTGCAGAGATGTTGGCTGGACAGTAGTACCCGCGGTCGCACACGTTGGGGTTCTTGGTCCCCAGGGGGCAGTAGTGCGCCTCTGGGCAGGGCAGACAGTCGTCCACGGTCTCGCTGGCCTGGGTCGTCACGTAGGTGCCAGGAGGACACGGAACCTGGGCACGGGAATGGTGATTTTGTTTTGGTAAGACTGGCAAGAGGTTAGCTGCAGTGGTTTATGAACTGATGAGGCCACTCTGGCAGAAGATACTATAAAATGTAGAAATGTTTGCGGTGGTTTTATCATCGCGGTTTTCACCGTTGCCACTTCATCGCGAACTTAAAACCACCATAGACATTTTTCCATTAAAAGTTTTGTACTATTGTCTATGGTGCTACCACGAACTTAAAACCAAGGTGATCACTCCATGTACCCACTACCACGAAACTAAATCCAAATTAACTTAAATGCATTTACAGTAGCACAGAAAATAGGCAACATTTACAAGCAAATACAGCACATTTCACAGCCTTTCCCTCCAGTGGAAAATGGACTGTTCCATATACAACCTTTTGCAGAAATAGACCATACCAAAGTTACTTCTACCCATGCATGCATCATCTTTACATAACCCAGTCCAAATGGAACTTTTCAAATATGACGCTGAAGCAGTGTTATAGCCAGCACCCGTCCTTCTGTCCTTTGACAGAATTTTGCAGCTGGGGACGGAAAAAAATTATGCCCGTTCCGTCCTCTGTGAGCAAAATTTAACCCTCAAAATGCAGTAAATAGCATTTCAGAGGGTCTAGATTTCATAATTTTCCTTGGGAGCATGCCCCCGGATCCCCCTAGGAACACAGCGCCAAGCCATTCAAAATCGAGAGGACGGAAAATGATTTCTGCCTGGCTACAACCCTGCGCTGAAGGCTTATAGAATTACCTGTTTCTCTCCATAGGAGCCGATGGTTGCTGGGATGGATCCGTACGGGTTGGGAAACGCCGTGGGGCAGTAGTACCCCCCCTCGCACTGCCCTGAAAATTCGTACGACCCTTCGAGACAGTAGTGGCCAGCTGTGCAGTTCAGACAGGCCGTCACGTAACCCTCCCCAGGGTTCGGGTTGAACGTACCGACGGGACATGGCACTTCAAATGGAGTCGCTGGAAAAGATACAGAAAATAACGTTTTTCATTAGGTTGAAAGTTCATCTGAGTAGGGTGGGGCTCACCATAAACGTTCGGAAAATATTTCCCTTATGCTTTGAGTTATGTGACATCACCAAAACAGTGAATTGCTGTTCCTTGTCAAAAACTAGAGTTGGAACTGCTACATGAAAAACTTGGGAATTCCCATTTTTGTGTTCAAATTACAGTGCAATTTTGATTCAGAGCTTTTGCAATAATGGAGAAATTTAGTTTGTCACAGTTCAAGGTGCTTTACAAAATTAAATGATTCCAATCTGAAGGTCGGACTGACCTTCAGGGCAGTAGTAACCCCTGGTGCAGTCGGTGGCCTCGCTGAGGTCGGACAGGGAACCGTTACAGAACTGTCCCGGCGGGCACTTTTTATCGTTCAGCATGGCTGTCTGCGTGGTGTTGGCCTCGTCACAGTAGTATCTGTACAACAAAACAGGACATTCTCAAAAATCATCACAATTCTACAGGTTTTTACTTAGTTATTAGCACTTCTTATCGTTCAGCATGGCTGTCTGGGTGGTGTTGGCTTCATCACAGTAGTATCTGTACAACAAAACAGGACATTCTCAAAAATCATCACAATTCTACAGGTTTTTACTTAGTTATTAGCACTTCTTATCGTTCAGCATGGCCGTCTGTGTGGTGTTGACCTCGTCACAGTAGTATCTGTACAACAAAACATTTTCAAAAATCATCACAATTCTGAAGGTTACCTTATGAGCAATACCACCTCCACCTGCAATGATAAAGTAGGTCCAGTGTTCGCATTGCAGTCGGTAGGCCGTGATTTCAATCCCTAGCCAAGACTTTAAAAATGTTACATGTTGCTTTCTCTACTTAGCACTCAGCATTTGGGGAAGAGAGTGGCAGTTACCAGTGGTTGGTGAATTTACCTAGCCCCTACTGCAGTGATTTCACAAAGCTGTGTGGCCCAGGGCTATAGAAATGGAGATGGGCACTTGAGAGACTACATTTGTATGTTTATGGAAGGGTATGTAGCCGCAAATATTACTGTAACAGTAACTGTACAATTTGAAAATGTGTAAAAAACTGCTCAGGTTTGGAGTACTTGTCCAGCCCACACTGTGTCACATGTACACGAGTTGTACATTTGTGTAAAACTTACCCAGCTTCACAGTCCTTGCAGACGCTCTGCCCAGGTTTGGAGTACTTGCCAGTCCCACATTCGGCCGGAGTGATGGTCCCCACCTCGCAGTAGTACCCTGCTAGACAGGTCAGGCAGCTGGACTTGCGCGTGGCCGGGTCACCTACAGGGAAACGGCAGACAGGCAATCAGAGATGGCAGGCTTAACCCCCCTATATTCATCCCCTCTAGCAGACAGGCAATCAGGGATGGCAGACTTCACCCCAATAAAGTCAGCCCCTCTAGCAGACAGGCAATCAGAGATGGCAGGCTTAACCCCCATATAGTCAGCCCCCCTCTGGCTGAACATACATGTAGTAATAAACTGCACAGCAAAAACACAGACAGACAAGCCAAAACCAATACTGCACTCCCTTTTGTTTTAATAGCAGAATTACATGACTGTAATAATAGAAAAATTTCAGTTTAAATGTGTCAGTAACTGCATAGTAGCCACATGCATGGCGCAACACACCAGGCTTGTACCTCGAGTAGGTTTGTCCAGGAATGGTTCAGACTAAAATAGATGCATGATTATGGCATATCATATTCATCTCAGTTTCTTTAAAAAAAAAAAAAGACATGTGGTGGCCTCTTTGTCATGTTCAAGATGTGTCTCTCACAATGTCTACTTTAATCTGCCGTTAATGTGCTACAACTCCAGCAACTTGACTTACCCTCGACCATCCCTGTACCAGTGTTATTTCCGTACGGCATGTAGGTTTTCTCTGGGCAGGGCTCTGGGGCCACGACACCGTACTCACAGAAGTTCCCCTGTGGGCAGTTTGGGCATACATTTGTTTGTTAAACTACATCGCAGTAAAGTGGTTAACATGTTGTAATTGCATGAAAAAAGTGCGTAAATTGTTACTAGCTGCATTGTTACCAGCACCTATTATCATTAAGTACAAAAGAAAAAAATTTTTTTTTAGTATGATCCAGGTAAAATTTGTCTTTTGCAGGTAATTTTCAGTGCAGGTATGCAGAAAAAAAGTATTTCGAGCCCTGAAGGCCCAATGGAAACAGACAGGTACCTGAGTACAGTTGAGACACTGGTCCTCTGACCAGATGCCGTAGTCAGGGTTGTACGTGCCGTTGGGACAGCCGAACTGCTCTGCGACCTGCGTGCCCTCCGGACAGTAGTACCCGGGCGGACACAGCGCCGTCTCTGTCGCCTCTCCACCTGGGGGAAACAAAGCACCACATTTGTTAAACCATTCACTCAAAGAGCTGTCTCTGTGGCCTCTACACCTGGGGGAAACATAGCACCACATTTGTCAAACAATTCATAACAAAGAGATGTCTCTGTCGCCTCTCCACCTGAGGGAAGGTAGCACCACATTTGGCACACCAATTACCACATTCGGTCAGAGCAGGGCCACACAAACTGTCTATGAGCAAAGGTACAGAGAGTCGCATAAGGTAAATCATCAAAAAAGTGTTGTATTTCGACAGACTAAGTTTTCAGCTAGAAGTGGGCCACACAATTTCAATTACATAATGCAAAGTCACTCTGCAGACCCCCAGTGAGTTTCAGTTATAGGTACATCCACGTACAGGATAAGAGTTCTAGAAATATTTGACAGTCAAACACTTCTTCCATGTATGCCTACTGGTAATATTCAAAATAACTTAAACTTGCACTACTTACCCAGACAGTAGTACCCTGGTGTGCAGGCGGTGCAGTTCCCAGCATTGTCGTTGTTGTTATTTGGCGAGAATGTCCCCGGGGGGCAGGGGTAGCGGTCGGGGGTGGGGGTACCCAGGGGACAGTAGTGGCCGGTGTGGCAGGGCTTGGGGCCGTCAGTGGTGAGCCCAGTGCCCCAGCTGCAGTAGAACCTGTAGCAAACATGGTGTTATGAAGGTAAACTTGAACAAAGACTGTCCAGCTCTTACTTCCCAAGAAAAGTTTTGGTTTGGAACTTTCTTCCATATATAACCACCCAAATACCAGATTCAGCCTCCTTTGGTCAATATTGATCATGATAAAATCCTAATTGATATGAGCCCTTCAGCGTCAAATGTGGCTAAAGAGTCCTATATGAGAATAACAGTCTCTGCCACATAGGGCACATCTGTAAGCTGACTCAGGTCTGTTGCAGAGTTCTTTTTGCAGGATCCACTTTTCTTCTGCCATGCACATCAGTCTGGTTTCTCCTGATTTTAGCTGCCTGAACAGTGCACTCACTGACTCACTGACAAAGTATGTAGTACCTTCAAGGCAGAGATTATGTCTTAAAACTATACCTACCCTTCAGGGCAGAGATCGCACTCTTCAGGTGCAGTCAGGTCAGTGTCGTTGGTGTAAGTACCGGGGGGACAGGCGAACTGGTCCTGGGTGACAGTGCCATTCGGACAGTAGTAACCTGGGAAAGGGCCAGAAAAATATTTTAATTTATTTTTTTTTTTTTTTTAAACCTCTGCAAAGTTCAAAAGTGGTACAAGATATAAACATTGTATAGCCGGTTGACTAAGCTGCATTGAAAATGGATGGATTTGGGAATGCACGACTACAATCTTGTGTGATCATGTGGATGGGGGTTAGGGTTAGGTGTAGGTAAGACTTGCCTTGTGTAAGAGTTGGTGAAGGTTAGGGGTTTTGGGTTAGGGTGTAGGAGCTATTTGACCTCATCTTGCATTAAGGGGTGGGAGGAGTTGTTAAGAGATAAGTGTTAAGGTTTAGGGTTAGGGCTAGGCTTACGGGTGGGTGTAAGGGTTAGGGTAAGGGTGTAAGGACTGCATCATCTTGTATGCAAGGGTGGGAGGAGTGGGTGATGATTTGGGGTTTTTAGTTCAGTTCAGTTCATTTTTGGTAAGGGTTAGTGTTAGTGATAAAGTTTAGGGTTGGGTATAAGACTTGTGTGACCTGACCTTGCATGCGGGAGTGAGAGTAGTTGTTGAAGGTAAGGGGTTTGGGTGTTGGGGGTTAGGGTGTAAGGTTTGTGTGACCTGACTTTGTATGCAGGGGTTGAAGGTTATGGTAAGGGTTGAATGGGATTGGGAGATTGCATGGGTGTAAGGTTTGCATGACCTGACTTTGCAGCCAGGGGTGAGAGGAGTTGGTGGGGGTTAGGGTTTAAGGTTAGGGTGTGGGACCTTACCTTGCATGCATGGATGAGAGGCGTTGGTGAGTCCGGCCAACGGACACGCCCTCCCCGCGTCGCACTGTCGACAGTTCAGCACGTGCCCCGCGTTCTCGTCTGGGTTATATGTGCCGGGGGGACACGGTAATTCCGCAACTCGTGGTTCCAGCTCTGTTCCAAATGGGCAGTAGTACCCGGCCGAACAGGCGTTACACTGATAGGATGCTGTATGGCAGGAAAAACGAATTTAAAATTTAATGGAAGAAGTAACTTTTCAAGTAGTATATTCTATATTTTATTGAAATTGCAACAAAGCAAAACAGAGGGCACCCCAGGCAGCAATCCTGACGTTGGGTGCCATCAAACATCAAACATACAATTATTATATAGTCACTAGTATTGTAGAACATTTACAAATGACAAGCATTCACATATGCATGAAGTACATAAAAACAACACAATCTAAATTTCATAAAAAACAAACTTAGCAATAAGTAAAACACTGTATTACAGTAACTCTACAGTTGATATTATTTAAAAAAAATCAGTTTTCAACAAGATTCTAAATCTAGGAGTACCTTACCATCATGTCAACTGATAATACATAGCACAATCCATGTATTTCATACAAATCAGTCATCTGCCAATGAAGTAATTCTGATGTCTCGACACAGCTGTATGGAAGCGCGGTTTGAAGACTATCGGACTGCTGCCTACTCGTGTCAGGGAACACAGCAGCAGTATAATCAAATACTGGATACTTCTACTAATGATCGAGTCCAGATTCTGATTTTTTAAACTCACCATTGAGTCCAACCTGGTCGCTCCAGGTGCCGAGAGGACAGGCGTTGACGAACGGTGACCCCTGACCCGCGGTGCAATAGAACCCGGCAGGACATTCCATGCCTTCAATGTCGGACCCTTCCGGGCAGTAGTTCCCCGAGGGGCAGAGCACGCAGTCGGCCAATCGCGTGGCGTTGAGTTCAGTGTTGTAGTAACCCTCTACATGGGGGAGGGGGGCACACACGAAACCGTCATCATTGAATACTTGGTAACGACTTTGACCAATTGCCATTTTACACTCATTCTAAAATCATTCAGTGTTCAGTGTTATAGTTCAGTGTTGTAGTGACACTATAATTGGGGAGGGGGGCACACATTGGACATTGAGTGAACTTACAGTCAATCTTTTTGACATTCAAGGATAAAATTCAAAATGTCATCTTACAATTTTCTAAACCTTTTCAGATTTATGCTATGTTTGAAGTTAACAGCTTTGTGGTAAATAACTCATATTTGCAGCAAAAAAAAATACTGCAAAAAGTATACTTTTCTACAGTTACAGGAAAAAACTACATGATCTCTTCGACCAATGACGATGCAGCACCAGGAATGATTGACAGATGTATCAGACAGCAGGAACTGACCTGGGCAGGGGAACTGGGTGCCTGAGGGCGTGCCAGCTGGACAGTAGTGTCCGGCCGGGCATTTGTTGTTTTCATACTCAAAGTTTCCAGTGCCCGGACAGAAGAATCCTGCAAAAGCAATGAAAAACATCACAATTTGCTTCCTAAACATCCAAAATTCATGTTTCCTGCTAATTCTTTGTGGTTCACTTTCAAATTGTTTCCACTGACACAAGCGTTAAGAATCCTGTCTATAGTGACATAGACATTTAACGCTAGTTTACCTTTATTCACCCTGGTAACCTTTATCCTTTTAATCTAAAAAGAGGTTATTTAAGGATATCAAGTCGAGGGACGGTGGAATATTTTTAAAATATTGTAATCTGAAACCACTGTCCATCAGCTTTATACCCTAAATGCCTTGTTTGCTTTAACAACAGATATAGATTATCCCATAAAGGTGATCTAGCACTATGTGAAACAATGCGAAAACATGCCATACCTGCAGGACATGTTTGACAGGCTTCGCGCTGCGTGCGTGACCCGTTGTTCGGGTTGTATGTTCCCGCGGGACACGGCGTGAAGATCACACCATTGCACCAGCCGCCGTGTTCGCACACCCCCTCGGCCGGCGTGGCGGAACTCGAACCCTCCTCGCAGATGTAGCCGGGTCGGCAGGGGTAACAGCGGATCTCTCCTCCGGGGGAGTATTTACCTGCTGGACACAGCGCCGGGGCTGGGGGGCAGAAACACAGTGTCAACATGTTATCAACTGATAATTATGTATCAATCCTCCAATGATCAGCAACACTGCCTTTCAACCAAAAGGTACAGAGTTTGAATCACAGTCTGTTGTTCTCCGCCAGTCATCTCGTTGTATGGGGTCGTGTTGGCATAACGGTGAGGGTGTTTGAACCAGAACCCAGAGCTCCTGGGTTGAATCCCCCGACGTGCTACCAAATGAATCTTGTGCCCTTGGGAAAAGCATTGCTCACTCCACCTAGGTGTAAAATGCATGGGTAGTACACTTCTGCTGTGGATCTGCCTCGCCTTCCAATACAGTGCTTTACACAGTGGATATCAACCCACTGCCCCAATGGCAATTACGTTTTTTTTTATCTGACAATGTCTCTATCTCTCTCTCTCTATATATAAGGAATGTCCGGAGAACAAAACAGAGTTAAATTTTTAAGATCATCATCATCATATCGATCCGTGCACCAGTACTGCAGCCAGGCCACGGCTTTGTCATTAGATTTGAGTGTAAATTGTATTTTTAAGATGACCGCAATTCCTACCTGTGGGATCGGAGCACTCATAGCCCGGTTCGCAGGGCGTGCAGTTGAAGGCGTCGGCAGCGGAGTAGAACCCCAGGGCACACCTGCGCTCCCCCTGGGTGGTGCTGGGGCAGAACGACCCCGCGGTGCAGCCGGTACACTCCCGCTGGGCGCCGTAAGAGAACGTGCCGGGTGTGCACTCATCCCTGTTGGAGACATACATGTAAGCATGAAGATGTAATGCTAGTTCACCTTTATCCGTTGGGTGACCTATATCCGTTGTTTTTCAAAACAGCGCATTTAGGGATATCAAGTCGACAGAAGGTTGTTACGAATTGTAATATTTTCAAAATATAGCAGTTTGAACTCACATTTTGTTGGCATGATAGCCCTTAATAGGTTGCTTTTGAAAACAGCGGATATAGGTTACCCCATGGATAAAGGTGAAATGTCTGTTGAGAACAATTGATATACATTACTCATCCCTGTTAGAGACATAAGTATGAAGCTGTAACAGGGAAGTTCTGTATTACGTTGAGGTTAGACATAAGATACCCCAAATATAGCAGTTAGACATTCAATTGGGCAGACATTTCAGGAAGCACACTAACTTTTGTCAGTGACATTTAGCAGAGTTGTTATTGAGCTGAGGTTTTCATCTGAGATCATGTTCAATTTTGAGCATTCGGAGAAGTACTAGTCATTTGGGTATTTCATATGGAAAACTTCTCTCCAGACTTCAAGTATTTAGAGTTTATTGTGCGGTATACTCACATGTTGTCACTGTCTGTGTTAGGACAAGCGAAGCCAGCCGGACACGGGAAGCAATAGGACTGGTTTCCTGTGCTGTAGTAACCCTGGGCACAGGCGGTCTGGGTGGACCGGTCCGTGTATGGACAGGCACTGAAAGAACAAACCAGAGGTTGTAAGGGGGCAAGTGTATAACAGGGAAGAAAACAACAATATGGTCAGTGTACACACCTAATGACAAGTACTGTGGGACATTCCATATGACTTTGTGATAATCTAGACTTTAAAACCACAAAACATACACGCACATAAAGTATGTGTGCATTACATGGTAATGACTGTATATTCTATAATTAGCTCTCCATGAAGACATGCATTTTACTTCTGTACAAAGTTCCAATATATATCTATTCATAAATCATCAAGTGATCAAATTTTAATGTTTGGTTCTATTTTCTATGAAATACTGAAATTCCATAGCCACATTCCAACCAGATTACCATTTTGAAAGCTTCCACTGTATCAGGACTACTACTTTTACCATATGCGATAATGATTCTATAGTAAACTTAATTTTTCTTCAATTGGACACACTCAGGTTATATTGGTAAAAAGCAAAGTTTAACTTACAACCCAGCCGGACACTCCGTACAGGAGGTCTGGCTGCCGAGTGAGTACGTCCCCGCATTGCAGCGGACCTGGACATCGGAGTCAGTGCTGGGACACGCAAAACCTGTGGCAAGGAGGTTCTGTGGTTAGTTCTGTTCACTCAAAATCTATCAATAGGTATTGAGTTTAAGTCCTTTACAGTGCTGTGCTCCGTCAATAGTTTCATCAGGTTGGTAGATCAATCGGACAAAGTCTTCATCATTTCACAACCTTTGTTTATTCTTCTGCAGACTTTTCGGTGACTGTCTGTCACCTTCATTTTGTACTGATGAAGGTGACAGACAGTCACCGAAACGTCTGCAGAAGAATTAACGAAGGTTGTGAAACGATGAAGACTTTGTTCGAGTGCTGTGCTCCTTTCGCAATGTTGTGCTACTTGGAAAGGGCACTTAACATCTTAATATCTACGTTCGAGGGTCAAGGTAACATCTATTTCCTCACTTGACTGACAGGACAGGTAAAAATAAGCACCAGTCCTATAGCTTTGGTTAGGGATGTTCTCTCAGATGGGACACTAAGCAGGAGGTGCTGTATTTGAGTAGAGCCACACCTCCCGAAATGTTAAGGAACAGTTCAACACACTTATCGAAAGGAGTAGGGATACATTGAAATGTCCTATTTTACACAGATTGTACCTACTGTACAAGACTGGTCTGTTATGCCTAAAGGTGATTCACTGGTAATGAAAAACAAACAAACACGCAAAACTGCTGGGCAGACAGTTCCAGATGTCCAGCCTGTTTGCCCGCAGGTACATCTTACAAACAAACAAATAAACAAACAAATAAACAAACAAACAGACAGACAAACCTGCTGGGCATGCTGTGCAGGCCGTGGCCTGGCTGAGACTGAATTCTCCGGCCACACAGTCCCGTATGTCCAGCCCGTCCGCACGCGGGCACATCTTACCGGCCTCGCAGGGGGTGCAGGCGGTAACGTTACCAGTGGAGTAGGAACCGGGCGCGCAGGCGATCTGGGTCGCTTCCCTGTGCAGCAAGACAAGTGGGTTAGATTGCTGCACAGCAAGAACCTGCTGGGGTTACTGAGGACAGACCTCAAGGAAAGAGGACTTGGACCATTGCAGTCAGAAAGGAAGCTAAAGGCGCTTAGGAAGCTGGCGATGACCAAGACAAAGTGGAGAGCCTTGAAGAAAGACTGCAGAATGTTTACGACCACTGCAGCAGCAAAACACAGTGAACTACTACTATTGTCATGGAGCATCCTAAATTATGGTAAAATGTTGAAGGTTAAGGTAGTGCCATAACCATAGGGTGAAGTGTGTGAAGCGAATTCAGCATTTTGGGCATTGATACCCTTCTCTTCAGATCCCTTGGCAATTGAGCATAATTGCTGCCTTTCCTATCATTAAAACACCTAAATCTGATCTCAAGGCTTTGCTTTACTGATGAAAGATAGAGCACACTGGAAGCGGAACTTTGTCAATGCTTCAACTCGATAAAGAGTATGATTATGTATATAATGTACTATGTATGTATGTATGTAAGGCTTTGCTGGGCTGACAGTTTAGAATCAAACTTGGACAGTCATAATAACTGTGAAATTACCCTGGCAGTTATCATCAATGCTGCCTTAAAGAAGCATGAAAACTTTGATCATCAGGGCGGCAATGGGCACCAGTTTTGCTGGGGCATTTGTGTACTCACGTTGAAGTGGGGCAGAAGAGCCCAGCAGGGCAGGTGTAACACTCCGTGTCAGTACCGTCTGCATACGTCCCCGGGGAGCATTGCGTGATTGTGCTGGCATCGTCCGTGTCGGGGCAGGCGTAACCGGGGGGACAGTCGTGACACACGGTCGAACCTGCCTCGCTGTACTGACCTGGGGAGGAAAATCTTGACCTTTAGCTGATGACCTTTTGCAATTACCTTTGACCTCCAAACCCCTTCTACCATAAGTTAGCTTTTCCTACCTTTTCATTGGTCAATAGTTTTTCAGAAGAATGTTTCAGGTCCCCTGTCATAATTTAAAGCTACAAGAAAACCACAAATTGACCTATGATCATAGTAACAAACTGTATTACTCAACAAGATGACAATATTTCAACTCATTTGCAGACAAGTGTTACATGTGCAAAAATGTCATTAATCCTAACAATATAGTGGGTGAGTCCAATTTTGGTGGGTGAGTCCAATTTTGGTGTTGGAAATTACAGTTCAACTATTTCAAGAATATAGTGGGTTGTTGACAACTTTCAGGATTGTTGTGAATTCAATGTAGTAAAATGCAGTCATGAATGTAGCAAAGTTGTTCGATAATTTGGGAAGGCGAGATTTATTTATCTATTCATTCATCTCAAAACGGGTGGGTGACCACAACAACTTTTGATAGTTGAGGAAGGCCAGTAAATAAATTGAGAAAGACCAGAGATAATTGAGAAAGGCTTCACCTGGTACACAAGCCTGAGGCGGTTGGCTGGTGGATGGACACTTGCTGCCAGCCGGGCAGGTGGTGCAGCTGGTCTGGTTATCCTGGGTGGTGTAGGTGCCTGGTGGGCAGGCAACCGGTAGGGCTGAGGTGGACGGGCAATAGGAACCTGTACAACAAACAAACAAACAAACAACAACGTCTGGTTATCCTGGGTGGTGTAGGTGCCTGGTGGGCAGGCAACCGGTAGGGCTGAAGAGGACGGACGGGCAATAGGAGCCTGTACAACAAACAAACAAACAACAGCTATATATAAGTAAACACAATACCTGGCAGCATAAGACCAAATGTCTGTAAAATGTAAAGCATTACATTCACTTGTACTTTTGGTGTAGTAATAAACAACAACTCACCAGCAGGACAGGGATAGCAGACGGATGACCCCGCCGGCGCGTACGATCCCGTTGTGCACGGCGTGGCGCCGGTTGCGCTGCACCTGCTGCCAGCGGGACACTCCGTACAGGGGCAGTCGGCGCCGAGACTGTCGGAGTAGAACCCTGCGTCGCACAGCGTGTGTGCAGCGGCCCCGGACGGGCAACACGAACCTGCTGGACACTGCGTACAGGTCACATCTGGAAGGAGACAAACAAAACATTGAGTCTTTAAATGCCATTGACCAAACTTGGCACATGACAAGCCCAGGCATTTAATACAGTCAAACATATATGGCCAACCTCCTGTTACAGCTTTTCAACCAACTCCAGTCATAAGTCAGTGCTTGTAATACCTCTTTTAGCTAGGTTGCCCAGGCAACGACCTGAGTCAAAAGCCAGGTTGCGTCATCAACATTTCAGGTTGCCAACTTCCAAGTTACTACTTTCTTCAAATCAGCTACTTATCCGTCATCTTTTCTTCCAGTTACATGTAAGTACTTAATATATTATATCATACTTATACTTAATACTAAGTATGTTTTTAAGAAATAAATACAAAAGCTTAATTTTTTTATACATGTAGTCAGTACCCACCTCCTGCAGCACTGTAGAAGCCAGCTCCACAGGGGGTCGTGGAGGTCACGGTACAGGAGTGACCAGCGGGGCACTGCAAACACGACGTCTGGCCCTCTCCCGAGTATGTACCTGGGTGGAGTAAACACAAATGAATTAAGCAAGCATATATAAACAATTGTCACTCACTGACTCACGAACACCCTCACCAAACTCATTATTCCCTTTCTCTCTGACTCAACTTACGTTCACTGACAAACTAAATTGCACACTAACACTCACCAATTCACATTCACTCTTACTCTCATTCACAGTTGCACTCTCACCCATTCACTTGCACTCTGACTCAATAACTCAGGCTCACTCCCCCACCCACCTACTCCTTCCTTCCCCCATACACACCTCCCGTGCAGGCGTTGATCGTGGTTGTGGACGGACACTCGGATCCGGCGGGACACCGTGTACATGCGGCCTCGCCCTGGAGGGAGTACTCGCCCGCGGCGCACGCCACGGGGTCCAGTGCAGGGTCGGAGCAGGCTTGACCCGCGGGGCAGGGTTGGCACGAGTTGGGGGTGGGGCTGGCCGGAACCTCATCTGGGGGGAGAGATTTGTATATGAAATACAAGTAGTCACATCTTTGCCAATGGGAGCACTTTTGGTAGTCTATAGTAACCACCTGTCCACATAATTCACATTTCATTGGTCTGCTGAGTAGTCTTCTTGAGCATGTTTGACCGTACAATCTATGATAACTGTACACTGATCTAGTGATGTTGAAGAAGAGTATTGGATGTCACTCAAAACGTTCGTAAGTAATTCTTCGTGCGTGAGGGTGTGTACAGTTGGCCTGTCCCAGTGTGTGTGTGTGTGTACGTTTGTTTGTTTGTTTGTTTGAACCTTTATTTATTCATGAAAGCTCAAATCGGCCTGCAGGCCGCTTTTACACGCACGTGTATGCGCATGTGCGTCCCTACCTTTGGCACATCTTGTACAGTTCCCCTGTCCCAGCGCATGTGTGTGCATGTGTGTGTGCGTGCGTGTGCGTGTGTGTGCATGTGCATGTGCGTGTGTTTGCATGTGAGTGTATCACACCTACCATTGGCACATCTTGTACAGTTCCCCTGTCCCAGCGCTGACACATAGCCCCCAGGGCAGGGCTGGGGGGACTGGGCGGGGTCGGAGCAGGAGTGGCCCTCGTCACACTGGGTACAGCTGGAGGCCTGGGCACCACTGCGAGGGGAAATTCATAGCAGTTATTTTCTGTGAATAAAAACACCTTAAAATCTTCAGCAGCTGCTATGTCTTGTTTCTTATAACTTTCTTCAGGCATTATTTTCACTCAAACACACATAGACACACACACACACACACTCACACCAAACAGGTGCACACACACTCACACACACACCAAACACACCAAACACATGCACGTGCACACACACACACACACACGCACATGCACACACACACACACAAACACACACTCTCTCACATACACACACAAACACACACACTCACCTGTAGGACCCAGAAGGACATGCTGAACACGTGGCCTCCCCCTGGGCGCTGTACGTGCCCGCGGCACACGGCACAGAGTCGTCCTTGTTGGCACAGCTGCGGCCTCCCTCACACTCCGTACAGCTGGTCTGACCTGGAGGCACAGTAAGGAAGGTAAAGGTGCATCAGTTTGTGGGATGGCTAAGGGGCTAGGCTATCAGACATGAGATTGAGAGATCATGGGTTCATTCGTCATTTCCGGCTGAATGTTGCGTCCTTAGGAGAGGTTCTTTGCACTGTAAGTCTTTATTATCACTCCACCCATGTGTAAAATGGGTACCTTCCTTTGATTAGGGAGGTAAAAGGCAGTGAGAGGAGAGGATTGGGCTCCACCTTCCAATAACATGTCTTAGACACTGCATATAACAAACAACCCACTGTCCTATGGCCTCAAAAAGGCTACTGTATGGGATCTTTTTTACAACATGTCAAACTTGAACTGAAACTTGAAATGGAGCAGTATACTGACCAGTGTTAGCAGTGTAGTATCCATCCTGACACTCTATTGGCTCAGCCACCTCCCCGACCGGACACCTGTATCCCTTGGGGCAGGGCTGGCACTCTGTGCTCCCGTTGTTGGCGAACTGTCCCGCTCCGCAGGCTACGGGGGAGTCTGTCCCGGCGAGCGGGCATGCAAAACCGCCGGGACAGGGGTCGCAGGACTCTGCGCCCCCCGTGCTGTACTCTCCTGCTGAACAGTCCTGTATACAACATGGAAACAGGACAATGTTACTGGCGAAATGTAAACTGTCTTAACAACATGGGAATAGGACAGTTTTACTGGCAAAATCTAAACTGTCAGAACAAAAAATCTACACAATATGGGAACAGAAGAGTTTCACTAGGGAAGCTATAACTGCCTAAACAACATGGGAACAGAGCACTTTTACCGGGAAAACCTGGAAGATTCAGAAGATCATCAAACATAGCTACTCAATGTTTTACTTTGTAATTATCAAAGTGTGAAGTTTCACACACAAAAGTTTAAATCAAAAAAGATCTGTGTCTTTTCACTGTGAAGCAATTGCAATAGCTAACATCACACGAGTCCTGGCATATTTAGAAGCACACAATGGCAAGCACCAGTCAGCTGAGTAGCTAACAGCTGCTGAGTAGCTAACACCACAAGAGTCTTGCAGCCTTACCTGACAGTCAGCCACCTCTTCAGCTCCTGTTGTTGATCTAAACGTTCCCCCCGGACAGGCCACCATCCCCGCACTGCCTCCTGGGCAACTTTGGGGAAAACAACATGATTTTGTTAAGCCTAATAATCTTTTCCATATGCACAAAGGCCTTGTAATGGGTGTACATGACAAATTGCTACATGTACTGTAGAAATGAGTGTGGCAACAGACTTAATTTTTGCAAGAAAGGAGCTGCTATTTTCCAATTGAGAAAAACTCTCAAAGAATGCAACCCTTTGTCACTTGGAGGCAGCATACTATATCCACCTTAATATCTTTATTAAGCTATATTGCTATGAAACAGATTGGCCAATAGGATGTAAAGAAGAAGAGGAAAAAAGAGGAACTGTAGCTGAAGAGGGCCCAAGTTTCCTTACAGTTACATCAAAACCTACAATCAATCAGACAAGGATCTGTGCTAATTATTTTCTTATTGACAAAGAAAAAATTCATTTATGATAATATAATAAACCAATACCAGTGAACATAATTCACACAAAAGTCACAATTATGAAGCTTCAGTATGGTGCTAAAACCCTCTCCACTGTGACACTGAAGAGCACATTGTGCTTAACTATAGGCTTCAGTTGAGCACTCTGCAGAAATAACAGCCATTCAGGGGACTGAGCTAGGAGTACTTCAGCTACACCATACAGGCACTCAGGTACTGGGGTGAGGGTTGTTGGGTGGACTGATAAGTTATATTCACTGTGTTGTGTGTTGAGTAAAAAAAACCCACAAGTATGAGGGCAAGGGTTAGATCAGGCACTTCTGGAGAGAGTCGGGGGGAGTTGGCCATGTGCGACGAGAGATGAAGAATAAAATGGACTATATCTAGATCGTGTGTCTAAATATGAACTTGATTGCGAACCTAATACACTGTACATGTAACATCAACTCTCATTCTGCTGGGTAACCTTCAGTAAGACTGCCACATTAGGAAAACATGGTTACAGCCTTAACAAGATTGTCTGGAACACCTGCAGTGGATATTTGAAGTGTGCATAACTTGGGGATTACTGATCATGCATTTGTAAATCTCTTCAAAATGTTGCTGTGTTACAGAAGGGTATTGGGCAGAGTCAGGAGTATTGGCATTATATGTTGCATTCAATGAGTATTTGACAGATGTATAGTACATACTTTCACCATTTACAGTATTTCTCTTTCTTTAATTTGATTTGGACACATTATTTAAAAAGAGAAAATAATAACACTAATAAAAGCGGACAAAGAACCCCTCCTTGTACACAACACCCTCAGACTTAAACTAGCATAAGAAGAAAGCAACATACTGGTAAGATTCCAGCAAAGTGAAGATATATACATGTGTACATTATAATGCTGATGTTAAAAAATAAAATAGTGTAACTCTTAATGTTGTATGTACAAATTGAAGATATACAAAACTGCAAGTGTGGTATTATGTTATAAAGACCCAATCACCAGCGCCGGTAAGCCTTCTGTGCTGTGGTGTATACTTTGTTGAATAAGCAGCTGATAGGATAAGTGTGTAACCATGGTTACAGGTGAAAAGCCACTGATCCGGTACAATCACAAGGGCTCAGCCCCTGATACCCCGGGATGAACTACACACACCTCCACTTTAGCCACACACACATCACAGCAAACACCACGAAGGCTGTTTTGCTATGACATAAGTCCCTTTCAATCGCCTGCAATTATGAGCTTCTACTGTAACATCTATTATCATAATACCGGTACGTTTACGACGATTTCTCTAGCCATACTGATTTGACAAATTGTCAACGCATCATTTTCTCCAGTTATATGTTGCTGTTATAGGTTACCCTTGCCACTTCTTCTGTGTAACTTTTCTGCCACTCTTGTCCTGCTAAAAGCGTAATATTGTAATTGTAACACGCCGCGGAATTACACGGCGAACGGGCGCGTGGTTGGGAGGGGGTAAAAAAATACCGGTAGGAAGAAACACGGCACAATTAACTGCCGCTATGTACATTTATACATCCTCTGATGTTCCTTCCTTTTCTGTCAGTAAATGCATAAAACATAAACCTGCATGAGCATACAAAATGTCATGAGAAAACGGACGTATACTGTCAAGAATTTTCATTTAACTTCTGTCCGTCACAACCGCTATGACGTAACACTTCACTGCTAGCGTAGATATAAGAATGGCGGGAAAATGGCTGCGTACGTTCAATTTTGCCCATTCAGTCGTAGATCCGGGCTATTATGCAACGGTTCTTCACACTTTTACATGAGTTGTAGGTCACCAACAGAAATTCAAGATTGTTGTTGAATCATGTTCGTCTTGTGCCGTGAGCATGTGTAATTATGATCTATAAATTTGGCAATGAATGTGACAGTGTGTTCGTCCCACGACGAGCTGCCTACCCCGAAAAAGATACTGAAAACTTTTGGCCTTGTTGTCTTCGAATGCATTGTTATCGATGCTTTGTAAATGATGTATTGGACACCTAGATGTCTGAAGTGTGCACAGCTCAGAAATAACTATTGTTGCATGTGTAGATCTCTTTAAGTTCCAGTATTTTTAATCTACCGGTATAAGTCTTACTACCGGTATTATGCAAATGCATGTTAACAGTTACTATTTATTTCTGTTTTCTTTATACAGGGTTGGACACACTCTTGGGTGTAGACAAACAATATTGTCTTGCATTGCAAATAAAGTAATTTTGTAAGGAACGATCAAGACGAATATTCTGATTATGAAGGGAAGCAAGGACCTTCAGGAAAGTAAACGTGAAAAAAATGTTTTACAAAAATAAAGCCTTTAACCTGCCACAATAAAAACAGGATCCTAGTTATCCTTCATGCAATTTCTCTCCACCTGTATTTTGTATATAGAAACTCAACCAAGAAACATTGAATACAACTGATAAAGATTTTCTGTCAGGAGTCTCTTTTTAGCTTCTTCTCTTATTAGTTAAGTACCTTAAGTAGTAGTTTAAAATGTCAGTAAACCAAGGCACTAAATTCTTATTACACTATATCTAATCTATGGCCTTTAAGTTTTACAAGCATGAAAACAAGTCTATGTTTTTTTTATTTCCAACAGTTCCCCCAGACAGGACGTTGACCTGCTCTGCGGACCGTGACAGGGCGCGCCCGTCTTACGACAACACCGGTAAGAATAAAGAGAGTTGTTTACATTTGTCAATAGCAACAAGGCAA
This sequence comes from Branchiostoma floridae x Branchiostoma belcheri, assembly GCA_019207045.1. Taxonomy (NCBI): domain Eukaryota; kingdom Metazoa; phylum Chordata; class Leptocardii; order Amphioxiformes; family Branchiostomatidae; genus Branchiostoma; species Branchiostoma floridae x Branchiostoma belcheri. The sequence goes on from CM033028.1 coordinate 1,020,692, forward strand.
CAACAAGCCGTCTCTATTGTGTGCGCCCTGCTTAACAGAGTGCAATCACCGCAGGCTTGTGCTCCCCTATGGTAACATGTCAGGACCATACATCGATTATCTCAGGGTAAATGGCTCGCACCTGGGCAATAGTGCAGTACCAGGGTCAGGGTCCAGAAACTGGTGGAGACAATTTTGTCCCATACAAATTAGGACTGATTTTGGACCAGATTTTTTTTACAAATGGACAGTAACCTGTGACCTGTGACAAATTGCATGAGAAGTTATAAATAGATTTCTGTACAGTCACAACACCTTTAATTAAAAAAATATAATATGAAGCAGCACTGGGACAGTAAAAGTAATTTCACCTACATCTGATAATATAAAATTAATGTAAAGCTATGGCATCAGCATTTAGGCCGAGCTAACTTCATGTTCCATATGCCTTACAGTTACAAAGGACACCCAAAGGCATGTAACTATGCATTCCTCTTAGTTTGTTTTGAAAAAAAAAGACAATTACCAATTTTTCGTACATGTAGTTGGACAAATATAGTCCAAATTAGAGACATTATGCACTCCAACTCAACAAGTAGACATGAATCAAGATGATGATGTGAGCAATACTTGCGTGGCATGTGCAATCACTTTGAAAATTATAATAAGTAGCTAATTGCAATTAGCAACATGACGTGCAATTATTATAAAACCATTGCAAAATAAGTAGCTAATTGCAAGTAACAAGATGACATATGCGTATGCTAATTTAACGCCGGACTCTAAAACAAAACCACTACAACAGCAGATCGCAGCAGAACACAATAGCTACTGTAAAACTTGACTTAGTAGCAACCTTAACAGGTTTCATCTCTTTTTTTGGAGACACCATACAAGCCAAAAAAACTTTTATTAAATGATAAATGTTACTATTACCATTTGTTACTATTGATAAATTGCAAACAAAATTTGTATGACCTTACAGACTATAGACAATGGTGTGAGTTGCAGCCATGACCCCTACAGTGTACACAGTACGACAGGTAACGGTTGGTGAGCATATATACCATGTACACAGGGCAGGTGAAAGGTGCGTGTTGTGTGCCCAGGCGGAGTGGGAACCTTCTTAGAAGCCATTCCTTAATGCAACAAACTTGTAAGGACTGACGTGGAACGTACTTACGGGGACATTAGGGGCGTCAGGCTTAAGTATGGGAGCCGGTAAACCTGAGTTTCAACCAAGATGTCTGCCCTTAACTGGCCTGTTGCGCCTACGGCTCTTGAACTTTGCCCATGCTTTGCCTTACACAGTCGGACAAATGACTATTACGAATAAAAGAACCTAAGGTAAAAAGTTGTACCTCAAAGTTTCTTGCAATGTTTCTTTTATCACAAGGGACAAATTCTATATATCAAATAGAGTTTTAAACTATAATCCTTATTGCTATATGGTACATGTGTAATCACATAGTTCGTGAAAGTTGGAATAAATATAGGGTATTATATCTGCCAAGTAAAGTATAAGTAAAGTAAGTGTATGTGCCAAGATGGTCATGTCACTCATGTGTAAAGTTGCACAATTTATAAATCAGAGATGATATTGTGCATTATCAATTTTGACGTGACATTCATAAAAGATGAACTGCATGTCAACATGGATAAGTTTAATAACCAGTCACCAAAGGAGTACATGGCAACCCCCTATCAGAACAAACATTTACAGACTATCCCCAAACAGGACAACATTCTTCAGACCCTGGTGGAAACGGCATCTCCTGGCTGATATGTCAGGGGCCAATCTAATCATTACTGTCTCTTATCAGACAATGACGGCTGTGAGCATGGCAGAATAACTTCAGGGTATCCATCATGAGATTCGGACTGTAGAATTGTTTGGGCACGCAGGTGTGTGTGTATGTGTATGCATGCATCTGTGTGCATGTTTATCTGTGTGTGTCTGAGTGTGTGTGTGTGTGTGTGTGTGTGTTGTGTGTGTGTGTGTGTGTGTGTGTTGTGTGTGTGTGTGTGTGTGTGTGGTGTGTGGTGTGTGTGTGTGTGTGTGTGTGTGTGTGTGTGTGTGTGTGTGTGTGTGTGTGTGTGTGTGTGTGTGTGTGTGTGTGTGTGTGTGTGTGTGTGTGAGTGTGTGTGTGTGTGTGTGTGTGTGTGTGTGTGTGTGTGTGTGTGTGTGTGTGTGTGTGTGTGTGTGTGTGTGTGTGTGTGTGTGTGTGTGTGTGTGAGTGTGTGTGAGTGTGTGTGTGTGTGTGTGTGTGTGTGTGTGTGTGTGTGTGTGTGTGTGTGTGTGTGTGTGTGGTGTGTGTGTGTGTGTGTGTGTGTGTGTGTGTGTGTGTGTGTGTGTGTGTGTGTGAGTGTCTGTATGTGTGTGTGTTGGCTAAGTCTGATTGCCTTGTTTCCCTTCCTTCAAAACAGTACAAAATAAAACTTTCTAATTTTTTCAAACAGCTCAACAAATTTTTTTAAACCCTAAGTTGAATTTTTAAACCCTAAGTTGAAGGGAAAGTTTCAAGACGTGAAGAAAACTGCAGTGCAGCAAAATGTGAGATGTATTTAGTCATGATCAGTGCACATCCTAACTCAAGTTACTGGGCACCATAAATACCTTAGCCCTTTATTTGTTGACACACCTCCTCGTTAATTACCTCATTAAGTGACAGTCCCACAAAGCAATAATTTACAAAACATTTCACTTTTTATGGGAGAGTCAACAGAAAACGTAAGGACCTACGTCACTCTATCCACAGACCTTCGCAGTTAAGCAGTGATTGGCCAGGGTTTATGACTCCTCTCGTATGAAACATACAACAGGCAATAATAGGCCATTACCCACACTGGGGATGGGCTAAATTTTCATACTTACATAAATGTAGTCAAATCCTGTATTTGGCTCATCTAGATTTTACAAGTACATATTCATGATGATATTGTAAAGTCTAATGGATTTCGAAAGAAAGAAAGAAAGAAACATATCTTCTGTGATTTTCAATGACAAATGACTGAACATCTATTTTATTGTTAGGCTAAGCTACTTTCCATTCTTTGCTCTCGGCTTTTTTAAAGCAAAAATCAGCAAGTGGCAACGTCCAACCCTCGCAAGATGGGGAACAACAAATGCTAAACCAGATAGTGAGTCAGTGAGTGAGGCTAAGTGATGAAGAGGGCTGGGAAGAAAACTGTGTGTACCAAGGTGTACAGAATTTTCTTTTAGACTAAATCTTTCTTTAAATTAAAGTTGATTTGTCTTAAAATTCAAGAATTCATGAATGTGACCTGAACAAACTTTATAATACTTACCCCACCTACTAACTATCTATGGAGCCATATTCCAGAAATTATATGGCCAAGACACATCATTTATTAAGTTGAATGCCATATCAGATGACCTCCATGCCAAATGTTACATAACTCTATCATAATCTAACATCGTGTACAACATTAACACTTTGACCTTCAGGAGATTGTTCTGACGACCTCTAGTCTGACCAAACTAATTATCACGACGTTCCCTTCTGCACAGAGCGCACAAATCTCTCCCGATCCCCCCATTGTGGTCTCCTGGCAGACACATAAATTATTCACACCTGTCCAGCGTTTTTCTTTATCCGCTTCTGGGTTAACGGCGGGAAAATATATCAACTATTCATAAACTTCAGGCGATCTCTGTGATACATTTGTATATCAGGAAATTCTGGTGGTTATTATAAATCGCTTGTGACGTATAGGTAAAATATCATCAGTCTAAGTGTTACAAAATCATCATAATTATGTAATTTTGGCGCAAAAGTATACCTCCAAAAGAAAAGATTCAGAAACTTCTGGCAGTCTCTGTGATATGTCAGGAAATTCTGCCAGTTAATTACGAAATGTGACATCTAGGTAAAATATCAATTATCATCAGTCTATAATAATAAGGATTACAAATGAAATTGTCATAATTATGTACTTTTGGAACAAAACTATACCTCCAAAATAGCTCTATAGCCCTGTGCATACTAGTATGTGTATATACAACTTGCTTTGTACAGTTTATTATATTACTAGACTAAGATATTGCATAAGATTTGCCATGCCATTCCTATATGTAGGTCACTTGGTATATTGTAAAGATTGCAAAATTCAAACATCCGCAACAATCCACAACATTAGATGTACTAAGTGTATGAAAATATCATCATCATCCTCAGTTGTATAGCTGAGAATATGGAGCCGATGGAAACAATATGTAAACTGCAGAAATCAAGCTTTGATGCAAGTCATCATCATAATTACATCCAGACAAGTGGCTGGGATAACAAGTCCCCAGGGATTTCCATTTCTGCCCTAACAACATCAACAAAAGCACAACATCGAGGACGCTTCTACCTCAATAACCTCACATAATTAGCAGGTCATTAATGGCAGGTTTTCAGGGTTAGAATATTTTTTTTTGCACTGGCAGTTTGGTTCAACTGTTGGGAACATTTTTTATAGATTTTTACTTTCTGCAAATCATTTTCTAAAATTGATTTTCTAATCCTTTACCTTAAAGTTTACATTCCAAAGATCAAGAATTGATCTTGTACATGTTTGAATTCTTCAGTAAATGAAAGTTAATACACATTGTTTACTACTGTCAATAACCCTCATTAATGAGTCAATGATTGCCATCGTTAATCAGACTCGTTAGCACCTATTCAAACCATTATATACATAATAGTGGACTGCCCCACCCACCTATCATATCAATTGGATCTGATTCAGTTTCATGAGTTACCAAGATCATTGGATAAGCCTGGCAGTAAGACCAGCAGGGTTTACATGGTCATTGCAAGGAAGGGGAATATGTCAAATTTGCTTTATGAAACGGCCATCTGTAATCTGACCCTTGTTGGTAAACATAGAAAAAAAGGTGCTGTTTGAAAACTGCAGTTTCAAGTTGGGATGAAGAACTGCTAATTCATTTGTCTTTGAACTTTCAGGTTGATAGATATAATTAAATGTAGAATACATCAGAGCAATCTCAAATTTTTCAGATACTAGTATCTAAAGCCTTGCTCTCACTTATAAAAGTATACATTCCAGGGCTCGAAATTCATTTTTGGGATTAGGTGCACTGGTGCACCCAGCTTAAAAGATTGGGTGCACCAAAAAAATTTTGGGTGCACCACTTAAATTTAAGTAGAATGTCAAAAAACCTAATAGCAAAACTTAGTTATAAGCTATCAAATGCTGAAACAAGTAACATGACAGACATTTTTATCATCTTTCTAACACTTAGATGTCAAGAATATGATGTTTACTAGTATACTCGATATCTTTCCATACATAAACCTAAGAAAATATTTGGGTGCACCCTGTGCACCCACTGAAAAAAATTGGGTGCACAGTTCCAATTTTGGGTGCACCTGGGTGCACATGCACCCAGTATTTCGAGCCCTGCATTCTCAATATCACACGTCAATGAAGGTTAGACATTCGGGTAATATTTGTCCAATCTTGACTTGTCACATACATTCATGTATTCTCAAGTATACCAAGTTGAAAAGTTAAAGGCTTAGAACATGATTCCTGAACTTCGTTAAGATAAAATTTGTATACTTCACAGTGATCATTGATTGTTTGACTGTGAGCGATTCCCATGCCCGACCTCTGACCTCCAGACAGAGTCCGTCGGTGCAGGTATGTGTTGACTGAAGCGATTACTGTGAGAAACATGACCAAAGACTTCCCAGTAACGCGACACTGCTGTTCATTCGGAGTGTTTGTGCTACCAGAGTTGTTACGGGGTAACCCGATACGCCACTCCGTGACACACGTGAATGCGCTTTCCTGCGTTACATTGTTGGGGGGCGCACGGGTACACGCACTTGATGGGGCTACGCGGAAACAAGGAGGTGCAGCGCTAAACATGGCGTCATGACGTGGCCGATTATTGCAACAGTTGTTTCCTGTGTACACAAAACGTCCCTGTCTACATTCCACAACTTAAAACTTACATGTAAAGAAACTTGTGAAGGTTGGATGGGAATAATATGGTTTGTGTGATATAAGTGACATGGTTTTGTTTTTGTGCATTCTGTAAATATTGTATTGTATGTATGTATTATTTGTATAATAAAGATTTAGAAAAGAAAAAAATTATGTATCCAGGGCCTCCATGAAAAGCAGTGTTAGTCACTGATGGGAGTTTATCCTGGTAAAAGAACACCGAAATAAATAGATAAGGTATGGAGGGGGCAATGGTAAAACAAATGTGCGCTAATGCCAAATCTAGATTAAGCTGGATACAAGTAGAAGTAGAAGAAAAATTATACCTTAGGGTACCCAGCAAAAATTCAATGACTTCCCAGCTAAAAATGTTGCTTATAATTCCCAAGTTTATGAACAGAACAAGTGATTTATCCAATGATTATCACAGAGTTAGCCTCTGAAAACCTCAGTTAGTTCAGCACTGATCATGACTAATGGTACAGTTAGACCAATTGGTAACCCCCCCCCCCCTAGTACAGTGGACCGCCCCCTCCCTCCAGGCCTGTACAGTCGAATACTTGGTACCACCTGTACCTGAGGTCCAGTAATATTGTTACTGCGGTACTTGATAGTGTTTTTGCGTGACAGTCTGTACACGACCCATTGACCCAGTACTGATCAGTAGTAGTACCGTTAGAAACATAGTACCCCCTCCAGCATACAGTACACTCCCACCCCATCCGGATCATAAGACACTCAGTACCCCCCCCAACCTAAGGTCCAGTAATACTGTGACTGTTATAACTGCAGTACTTACTAGTGTCCTGCGTGACAGTCTGTACACGAACCGTTGTCCCAGTACTGGC